>OZ022227.1:31097830-31843806 GCA_963978835.1 Tenthredo scrophulariae
TATATATATTATTATTATCCGTTAAGATAAGAATTGCTTTCCGGTTATCCGAACTAGATTCGGTTCCAATTCATTCGGATAATCGAGGTTCTACTGTAGTAGGAATGATGTTTAAACAAATTGTAAGCCGCGCGACATTGTCTTGCTAAGCAGTCGATACATCGTGCCCGCGCGGAGAAACATATTTCATTGTATTCGTATGAATGAATATTAATAAAGAAAACAAATTCAACTGTAACGGAGATCATAACCGGTCATAACAAAGCATGTAAAAGAAGAAACTTCGTCATCGTTTGCCGAGCTGTAGTAAGCGCAGGCTACAAACAAATCAGGAAACAAAAATTATCTATTCAGTTTAAGACCAGAATACAAGATGTTGTAAGAACAGCAAGAACCGGTGTATAATTATCTGGCAAATACATCGAAAGATGAGAAGTGGCCGGATGGTCTAATAATGAACAAACAAAAAGGTATGCACCGAAGAATAATAACCCAACACGAGAATGCTTACTAATGTTATTCAGATATGAAAAAAGTCGGTACACGTAGATACCTTTCTAATCAAAAGAGCCGCTGTGTTTCATATTTTATATCCATTGATTTTGATTGAATTTGAACAATTTCGGAACCAAGAAGTATCTTGTTATCCACACATAAAGCAATACAATGGAAATGAAATTACGTCAGCGTCAGTTATTAGAGAAAAATAGAATCATATGAATAAACTTACCGATTCGTTGATTTTACGGAATGAGGTGAATAGGTATTCTGCAAACGCTGCACTTCATTTTGTCCAGACTCCACAGCGCTGCACCACACACTGACACCGAGTCAACTGAACCGTCTGAAGCGAGCAGTAGGCGGCTAGACGCACGTGTAGACCACGCGGCACACGTGGTGACGAATTAGCAACAATTATTTCGGCATCTTGAGTTGGCCCCTGGCCACCTCCGAAGAAAATGTCTAATTTTGTCTTTTAAAACCCGTATTCCTATAGGAAATTTGATTGCGCATCTTTTTTTCCTTTTGACAAAAGTTCTGGTTTCTTTCATTTTCGAAATAATAGGCAAAAACACCATTTTTTCAAAACGAAGAATGTTTCCCTTTTTTCACTTCAACTGGCTCTGAATCCTAAAATATTCCGAGTTTTTACTCCAAATTTGCAGCAATCATGTGTTAAACTATTCTCAAACTGGCAGAGCAACTGGAATTTTTTGTTTTTCTAATCCAAAAAAGTTATTCAATTTTTTTTTAGTAATAACACGAATCGCGTTCATATATTTTCAATCGCTCGGTTTATCGAGGTAAGTTCAAGCAATCGCGAACTTCCAGCGGATGAAATGGTTGTCAGGATTTTGAAAAGTTTTCTGTGAAGTTTTACTTCAATTGAACCAGTCGTTTATAAATTACTAGTGTTTAATTATTATATTGAGCCGCGCGGCGTAGCGAGTAGAGAACTCAGCAGCGGTTCCGCGCTGGGTAGGCACAGCACGGCCACCTTTATATGGACGGCCGCTGCACTTGAAAGTTATATTTTCCAATGATATTTTCATACATGAATTTGGGTGAATATGTTTTACAACAATAAAACAATTTTTTTTTACGTTATGTTTAAAAAGAAATATTCTTTGACTTAGTTCCCAGTTTTCGAATAATATAATGATTCAAAAATTACAGAATAATAATTATCAACTCGCTCTAGTTTACCTAATTTTTTTAATTTTGGAAAGAAACTCGCAGGCATCATATATCATAATGTTCCGAAATTGACTAAAAAAGATAAAGGTTAATATTGTTGTTACCAAGAAAGTTATTCATTTTTTTCCGAGACATTGCAAAAACCTGTTATGGATATCTTCAAGCGCTTCGGAAGTCGAACGAATTTTGAGCGACCGAAGACTTCCAGCAAGAAAGTTGTTCATCAAGGTACAAATAAGTTTTCTGGAAAGTACTACTTCAATCTAATGGATGGTTTGAGGTAGTACCTGCGCGACAATCTCAGCCAAAAGTTTTGAATGATGCACATTACGGTGGTTCACTTTCTTTTCTTTAATTTTTGGCGGTACACTCGATCAAATCGGGAGAAATGAAGAAAAAAAATATTGTCAAGTTTCACTTTAATCGGAGATGTAATTGGATTTTAAACAAAATTAGTCCGGAAACTCATGGAAATGAATGATTTATATTTTTTACGAACTATGTTAAAAACAAAAAAAAATTAAATTGGAAATTTTTTTTCTCTTGTTTCTCAAAATAGTTTGTAAAAAATATAAATCATTCATTTTCATTAGTTTTTAGAATAATTTTGTTTAAACTCTGGTAGCAACCTCTGAATATTTTCCAATTAAAGTGAAACTTTACAATATTTTTTTATTCTTCATTTGTCACAATTTGATCGGGTGTCCCGCCAAAAATTAAAAGAAAAAGTAACCACCCTAATGCACGCATGTATGAAGTGGGAATGATATGATGCCGGCGAGAAAAAACTCTTGGCTTCAACTGTCCGTGCCGAGCACCAACACGAAATAGCTAACGTATATATAGGTATATTTTTTCCATATTTTTAGATATGACTTATGTTCTACCCTTGATTTTATATGTTTGTAATTACATGGCTGATACATTTTGTGGGTGCTCTCAGGGGACATCTGTCCTAGAGCATAATAAATATTATTATTATTTATTATTTATATATACACATAGACGCATACTGTTGCAAACGGGTTATAACAATCGCCCACTACTCTGATATTTCCAATATCACCGAAAATTTCATTCTTCTCCCAGCTATATCTTAAAAACTGTACGGTAAACCGTTTTTAGATTTCTGCAGAATTTCATTTTTTTTTTTTATCAAATTCTCAAATTACGCTTGGATGCTACGATGAAGTACGTGTCGTTGGCGTATGCTTGATGCATAAGATACATGCTAATAATCAGGCCAACTTCAACTTCGATTATCTCTAGCTTGAAACGGTCAATCACTTTGAAATTTCACAGGCAATCATAGACATCATCTTAATCAATACGTGAACAAAGTTTCACAGATTTCTTCAAAAAGTGATTCCATGGAGGTACTACCTCAATATAATATTTCATGATATCTGCAATTTTGTATTTGGATTAGGAAATGCTCCATTACCGTCGATGGTTAAAGGCTCAAGATATATTCTTCTTTCGAATTTGATTGGCAACAAACATTTTATGTATCGGCTTTATGTATTTTTCATATATTTTATATATTTATATATTATGATTATATTTTTTTGCTAGAGCAAGCCGTCTTAGATAAACCATGAAGCCTTTATCTCCTATACATAGGGTGCGGGAGTGGCCCAAGGTTTAGGGCACGAATTTTTTATTTCGTCTTTACGCGGCGACGAATCACTCAATATTTAAAAATTCATAAAAAATAGAGAAATTATTCAGATTTCAATAACTAGGTGTGCTTTTCATTCTGGATCAATTTATGTATATAAGCTCGGAGATTTGGATTTTTGAAAATCTTTTGTCAGTCAATTTTTACAACGGCTTTGACTATCAAAAATCAAATTAGAGAAAATCTTTTTCTTCCGCAGAATCCCTGTAATTTGATTTTTAATATAATAATAAAAATGAAAATAAAATAAGATTGTCCCCCCCCCCCCCCCCCCCCCCTTCGCACTCTTCGCGACGGCAAGTTGCCGGTACTGGTGCATAATTATTAGCGAATAATGAACTAATATTGGCTGAAACACATATTTTCGACCAAATACTCGCCCAATATTGTGCTCATATTCATTGATCAGTATCGGTGCACTATTATCAGCGAATAATGAACTGATATTGGCTGAAACACATATTTTCGACCAAATACTCGCCCAATATTGTGCTCATATTCATTGATCAGTATCGGTGCACTATTATCAGCGAATAATGAACTGATATTGGCTGAAACACATATTTTCGACCAAATACTCGCCCAATATTGTGCTCATATTCATTGATCAATATCGGTGCACTATTATCAGCGAATAATGAACTGATATTGGCTGAAACACATATTTTCGACCAAATACTCGCCCAATATTGTGCTCATATTCATTGATCAATATCGGTGCACTATTATCAGCGAATAATGAACTGATATTGGCTGAAACACATATTTTCGACCAAATACTCGCCCAATATTGTGCTCATATTCATTGATCAATATCGGTGCACTATTATCAGCGAATAATGAACTGATATTGGCTGAAACACATATTTTCGACCAAATACTCGCCCAATATTGTGCTCATATTCATTGATCAATATCGGTGCACTATTATCAGCGAATAATGAACTGATATTGGCTGAAACACATATTTTCGACCAAATACTCGCCCAATATTGTGCTCATATTCATTGATCAGTATCGGTGCACTATTATCAGCGAATAATGAACTGATATTGGCTGAAACACATATTTTCGACCAAATACTCGCCCAATATTGTGCTCATATTCATTGATCAGTATCGGTGCACTATTATCAGCGAATAATGAACTGATATTGGCTGAAACACATATTTTCGACCAAATACTCGCCCAATATTGTGCTCATATTCATTGATCAATATCGGTGCACTATTATCAGCGAATAATGAACTGATATTGGCTGAAACACATATTTTCGACCAAATACTCGCCCAATATTGTGCTCATATTCATTGATCAATATCGGTGCACTATTATCAGCGAATAATGAACTGATATTGGCTGAAACACATATTTTCGACCAAATACTCGCCCAATATTGTGCTCACATTCATTGATCAATATCGGTTCAAGATTTTTAGCAAATCATAAACTTATATTGGCCAGAACACATATTTGTCTCCAATTCTTACAAGATATCGTGCTAATATTCATCGCTTGATATTGGTTCGCGATTATTGACAAATATTACACCGATACTGGCCATAACATATATTTTTGTTAAATGCTCCCCCCATATAGTGCTAATATTCATGATACAATATTGGTGCATCATGTTTGAACTGATATTGGTCTTATATCGGCCAAAGCTAATTCATATTGGCCCGCTGTCAAGATATTCGACCAATATGAAGCCAATATTTATGTGCTACCTGGGGTATATCAGAGTTGACTTGATATAAAACAATTTGACTAAACTCCAGACTTAGTATCACAGAGCAATACTTCGTACCCAGATGCAAACTTATTCCATAACACAGCCTCAGATCAGCGTATTATTCCAGGTTGTTGAACAATAAAAATCGGTAACGAACGATACAGGTTCCCTACTATTGATTATTGACGCTGGCCATACAATCACGATATTTCGGGATCTACTGTTAAAAAGAGACCACACGGTCATTCGAAAAACGTGAATTACAAGTTCGACGATAACAAATTAATTTAGAACAATGGATCGATAATTAACCAAACTCTGAACGATACGATATCGATAGTTATGATACTGAATTATCCAAAACGTTACTGAATTTCACAGATTCTTACTGAATTTACAAACGGAAATAGATTATACCAAATTGACCATACTTTACTAAATTATAACAAAACTAACTGTAACGCGAGGCCTAAGCCTTCGCGGCTATCTTTGCTCAGGGTACTCCAGGAGAAGCATTTTTTACAATATTTTATGCATAAGATAATTTTACCATACTAAATTAAAAAAAAGCCATACGAGAAGCGATAGGCGATGGATTATAGCCAAAACCAATAGAAGGTCTACGTAACTCAGCCAGTCTCGGGGTTATTCGATGAATTATCCATAAGCCAGAGATCAAAGACGAGCTTCTTGGCTTAAAAACGAAATCAACAAACCACACTCTTATACGAACGACCTTGTGTCTTTAGAGAAAGAATCAAGACCTTACCTTAGGGGGGGGGGGGGGGGGGGGGATATACTCGATTCGTTACCGACCTGTCTATTTTCTCGAATATCTCTGAGACGGGGCTATCAATCGACTTGTCCTTCCGGCAGCCGATGTTTTGGGGTGGTTGTGTTCGGAATTCCATATAGAATCAGGCTTCCGCGGCCGATTTTGCATTTTTGATGCATAGGCTTTGATATAAGTCGACATAAATGGCACGCCAACACTTTCCGATCAAAGAAAAAAAAAATCCTGATTCCATTTGATCAAACGTACCAGTTCGAATTCATTACTCGTCAAACATCGGCTGCTGGAAGGACAAGTCGATTGATAGCCCCGTTTCGGAGATATTCGAGAAAATAGACAGGCCGGTAACAAATCGAGTATACCCCCCCCCCCCCCCCCCCCTTAATGTCGACACTGACAAAATAAAATTCCTGTATTTTAAAAATAATTTCAAAATTATTGTGTACTAAAAACTTCTGAAGATCCTCATTCGCATTGTTTCCTGTGCCAGAATCCCCAAGCGAACAGTTAAAAATATTAACGGACACAAATTGTGGACCAACCATGGTTTGCGCGCCGACAATATCGTTCTTGACGATATTGGAAGTTCTTGATGTTCAGTAGAGCCATATTTTTCATCGGTAGTTCCCACGATGGTAGACATCTCGTGGTTTCCATACTAGAGATTACAGAATCACAAAAGTAAAATAGCGTTAGTTATGCTTAATTATTTTCCCTAAGTTTTTCATTTTTCCTGGAGACCCTGTCTACGCCACGCATCGTCGCATTCTCGATAGAATCACCTTGTGGCGGGGAATTGCAAAACACCACGTAACAATACCTGCGTTTTCAACGATTTTTCAGCGAAATAATTCATTGTGAACTGACGAAAAAAACATAACCTAACGAAGGTAATTCAGACTACAACTGTATTATATTATATTATATATTTTGTCTATGCACTCACCGATTAAATGTTCTGGTTCTATCGGTCTTCTGCGCTTCTTGAACGCACCAACAATATTCCGTAACCATTTCCAAGGACTCAGGCTTCTCGCGTGCTTTTATCACTGACAGCTGACGATTTCAATCGGTGTGTCTGAGAGATCACGCACCGTACAACCACGTGACTGAACTCGTCGGACGAGTCGACGAGTGAACTATGGCGTCACTCCATAGAGTAAACATAGTGAGCGATACTGACAATCACGGCTGCCGAGAAAATTGACGATGGAAAAAAGTAAAAACCAGACGCAGGCTCTATTTTCATATGAAACGAACATATTTTCAGACGTATGCGTTCGGAATTGAAATAGAATTTGCGCGACGTTGGTCTCTTTTGCGTTTTCGACGCCTGGGTTCGGATAATGATCGAAATGTATCTCCCCCCCCCCCCCCCCCCCCCCCCCCTTTCGGCAAAAAGGAGGTGGGCGACTGGAGATGGCCCTTAAGAATGTATTTAGTGATGATGACATCCAATTGTAGTGGAGAGCGCACTTTTTCAAAGATGAAAATTATCAAAAATAGACTGCGTACAACGATGACCCAAGAACGTCTATCATGTCTTCCGCTGCTGAGCGTAGAAAGCGACTTACTTCGGGAACTATATTTTACAGAAATCATAAAGTATTTCGCCTCTGGAAGAGCACGTGAAATTTCTCTAGTTGTGCGGTTCGAATTCTTAATCAACCAGAAAAGCTTTTATGCGACCCGTTGTTTGGAAGTTCACTTTTTGAGCATTGGATTAAGGCCGCAAAGTGACCATTTTCAGGTCACCAAAATATAGTGAAATATTATAGGACAGGAGCCTATAATGAAATATTATCGGAAAGTATGAATATGTTTCATTAAAATGAATATTGTCAGGTTACTTTTGACTACGTTCACACATTACAAAACAAAATGTCTGAGTCAAAATGTTTCGATACAGAAAAACGCAATAATACCAGTAATTTTAGAAACTAAAGTAAGTATAACACTTTAAGCGTGCGATTCTCCAGAAAGTGAACCTTCAAACAAGGGATCGCATAAAATATTGTATGCGCCAAGTCCGAGAAGTGTCAAATCCGATATGGGTAATTCCCAAAATTCGCCTCTGAGTGTGTTGTAATACAGCACACTTGTTCGGCTCATATTAGAAATAACCCATACCGAGAAGTGACACTTTTCGGACTTGATACAAGAATAACTATTTATACGTAACAATCAGGTGAAACAGAATGGTCCATGCGCCCGAACGCCGAATATTTCGGATTTTTCGCGGGTTAACCACTTTTTGCGCTGAAAAATCCCTAGGGTGATTTTGGCGCGCGGTCGATGCAACTCGGCAGCCATTGTTGATAGAAGCCGGCTGACTGTCAATACATCGCGAAAGGTAGACATGTGGGGTTATGTTCGTTTATTTTAAGCAAATGATAAATAAGGTGAATAAAAACTACGCGAATAAGCTATGAATATTCATCAAGAATCCATCAATTAGTTTCAAAGGATATCTTTATACAATCAACGAATTAACCTAAGCTATAACTAGTAATTAATCAGAATCAAAGAGTTCATCGAGAACTGTAGTTACAGCATCTTCGCGGATGACACCGTTTTCTATCTGCACTGCACACCCACAGAACTATCGCTGGGTATCCAACGAGTCAACGAAGATGATGCCATCTTCGGCATATGGGCATTGGAAAAGAGACTCATCCTGAACGCGGGAAAGTCCAAAGTCATGATAATCAGCACACCTCGACCCATCAATACTATTGATCTCAACAGCTTGACGCTCATATGCGTCAATGACATGAGACTGCCATACTCAACGACGGCACGATATCTCGGACTCACCTCACCACACAAGCTGCAATGGCACAAGCATACCGAGAATACGGTACACCTGCTCGCAAAATGCCCCTTTGCGACCTCTTGAGCGGGCGCAAGACAAGAATTTTCGCCCCACGGGCGAAAAAGTCTTTTCCGCCCGCTAATAGCGGGCGAAAGAGACTTCTTGTCCGCCCACGGGCGCAAAATCATGTTTTGCGCCCGCTCACTCGGTCTGAAAAGAGGCATTCCTACAGAGCAGGTGTTAAAAAAAATATCGTGTGCATCACGGGCGCAAGGCTATTTTGGCGAGTGTGCATGCAGCACACTCGCCTTCGGCTCGTGCCGCATATTGCATGCTCGCGATATTGCTCTTTGCGCCCTTGATACACAATGTACTATTGCAACATTGCACCAGTTGCGAGTGAACAGGAGGAATATACCCAGGGAACTCAGAGCGCTCCTCGTCACTACGCTTGTCTTTCCACACATTGACTACTGCTGCCTGGTACACCTCGACCTTACAGGCGAACTGAATTTATTACTAGAAAGAGCTCTGAACTCCTGCATCAGATTCATATTCGACCTGATAAGGGATGAACACATTACGCCATATTACAAATAACTAGGATGGCTAAAAATCAATCAACGGCGGGACTACTTCGTAGGATGCCGAATCTTCAACATTCTAAAGACGAGCGCACCATGCGACCTCTCACAGCATCTGATACCGAAGGGACAGACCACCGCTCGCGGCACCAGGACACCAGGCAGCAACCTCACGGAAAAAATATTGCGAGCGCTGCCGTCGCATATGCGAGTGCCGTAGTCGAAAAAGTAGGACGACTACGATCTTAGCTTCGTGCGCGCACCCAGCTCGCAGCACGAGAGCTCGGGCTTCGCAGAGTGCGAACAGGGCCATCTCACGGGTAAGGCAAGGCCCTCTCTATACGAGAGCGTCAGCGTCTCAACTTCCGCGCAGCGCGTCATATGGCGTCAATCCTATAGCCGATGCAGCGAGTTACAACGCGTGCATGAGGAAATATATATATACTGATCTATGATAAATGATAATATTTATAAAAGCTTCCTATGTGAAAGTATTGTGACGTGGTATTTTGAAATTCCCGGCCACAAGGCGATTCTATCGAAAATGCGACGATGCGTGGCGTAGACAGGGTCTCCAGGAAAAAGGAAAAACTTAGGGAAAATAATTAGGATTAACTAACGCTATTTTATTTTTGTAATTATGTAATCTCGAGTATGGAAACCACGAGATGTCTACCGTCGTGGGAACTACCGATGCAAAATATGGCTCTACCGAACGTAAAGAACTTCCAATATCGTCGAGGACGACACTGTCGGCGCGCAAACCATGGTTGGTCCAGAAAACCCCAGGGTCAGCGCCTCCTCTCAAGTGAAAGATCTACCACCTCCAACTATCGGACTGGCGGCGTACAGGGATGTGCGAGAAGCACAAGCAATCCTCCCGTCATCCGAAGAAGCTACCGCCTACAAGAAACTACACTGTACCGATGTGAGGGTGGCGTATAGGGTGATGTGCAGGTGCATCCTCACAGCCTCCCACCCAATGAGTCATCAGTCAGGATATCTATCGAACTACTTTCTCTGAATCTGTTATCGCGGCCGTAGTTGGTCAAGAAAACCCCCGGATCAGCGTTCCAACCTGCGGAATCTTGTCGTGAGCGAAGCCCTTGTATGCTCAGCACGAGACTATGACCTACGCTTCTGGTGAATTGACGAAACTTGTAAGGCCCCAGGAGGAATATCGCATAGTTCTGGCGAGCGAGACTTCAACGTGAGTCCAGCGTCAGGGGGTTCTAAAGGAAGGCGGTAATAGGAGAGGTATTAGCAGCGGCAGGGGTAGGATAGATCTCTCCCATCATACGTTCGTCGAAAACTTGTCGTTTAGCGACCAATTAGAATACCGATATGTCACGTGATCTACGCTACTCTGAAGGATGAGCTGTTGAAAGGAAACAAACACTATATAAGCAGGACACACTGGCTGTTCGGCCTATTCTTTGCTCCAGTCTGCGTTACGCATCTTCAGAGGTCATCGTATATCATCGAGTATCGCATCGTGTCTATCGCTTAATATTATCGAGTATAATTAAAATGGTGTTGTGTGTTACATTGAAGCCACTTAAGGTAAGGTCTTGATTCTTTCTGTAAAGGCACGAGGTTGTTCGTATGAAAGTATGGTCAATTAATTTGGTTTTTGAGCTAAGAAGCTCGTCTTTCGTCTATGGTTTATGGTCTATGGATAATTTATCGAACAACCTCGAGTCTGGATGAGTTACGTAGACTTTTGCTTGCTTTTTGGCTATGATCTATCGCCTATCGCTTCTCGTATGGCTTCTGTTTCTTATTTAGTATTGTTATGAATCGGATAGGAGTTGTTCAGGATTAAGATTGAGCTGCTACCAGTAGTACGTGTCTGGGTAGAGCTGTCGTTGAGTTCGTTCCTCGTTTTACACCTTAAGGTAACCGGTCTTTTGGATAATAGGTGACTGATGTGAATTGATTTATATAAATAGAAGAATAATCGTTTATTGGTAATGATTACAACGATGGTAGAACTATCTATATGAGTTTTACAAGTTTGTAGAGCTTGAGTGAAGAGTGATTTCGAGTTAATGAATTATGATTTTTGAAGCGAGTCTCAGAGTGACTGCTTTCTTTAATGATCTGAATGCAAGTGATTGAGCGACTGCTCTGGTCGACGATTGAAGAGCAAGTGTTTTTAATGGCTACTGTTGAGCTGAATGATGGGATCATTCTTTTCCATTGTTCTCCCGGGCATGAGCTTGTTTATGCAGGTGCAGTTAGTGGGCGCATAGGTAGGGATGAAGTTCTTCGAATGTAAGGATGAAACTTCCTCTGATTAGAGGCTGTGAGACTGGATGCATGCAGGATGTTATGTCTTGGGTATTGAGGGTGAGAGAGCATAGAGGAGTATGGAATAGTATGGAGTACGTAACAGTATGGTAAAATATCTTATGCATGAAATATTGTAGAAAAATCCTTTTCCTGGAGTACCCTGAGCGAAGATAGCCGCGAAGGCTTAGGCTTCGCGTTACAGTTAATTTTGTTATAATTGAACATGGTCAATTTGGTATAATTTATTTCCGTTATAAAATCTAGTAAGATTCTATAGAATTCAGTACCGTTTTTGGATAATATAGTATCGCGACTATCACTACTGTGTCGTTCAGAATTTGGTTAAATATCAATCTATTGTTCTAAATTAATTTGGTATCGTCGAACCTGTGGTTCGCGTTTTTCGAATGATCGTGTGATCTCTATTTAACAGTAGATCTCGAAGTATCGTCAATCACATGGCCAACCGTGGCTAATTAATTCTTGTAGGTAACCTGTATCGTTTGTTACCTGTATCGTTTACTACGATTTTCACTGTTTAACATCTTGGAGTAATGCGTTGATCTTAGGCTGTGTTATGAAATAACTTTGCATTTGGGTACGAAGTATCGCTCTGTGATACCAAGTCTGGAGTCTAAATAAATCGTTTTATATCGAGTCAACTCTGACACACGCCTCTGATTAAATTGTATCGTGAAAGAGTAAATTCTGTCCTGAACAGTTAGGTAATCTCTCGTAACAAACTAAGTAAAATCTCGCCAATTCTGTACCGATTCTGTCCAATTATTCGATTTCGTTAATAAATAATTGATTGATGTGACCTCTTTATTTTCAAAGAGCTAATATCTTTTATGTGGTGTACTCTGCCCCTCTATCTCAGGCTTTTGTTATCTGAGCAAGTCGAGTTGTCGCTCGTCGCATTTCCGTAAGTTTTTGGTTTATCGTGATTTGTTGTATGGTATCGTAATTTAGTATGGAAACGACGCAGTAGTGTCTGGCGCCCAACATTCAGTAAGTTAATATCACAATTATCACGGAAAAGCGCCGAATTGTGACGGAGCAAGAGGTTTTCCTCTCCTCAGTAAAAAACTGCGTTACAGTATATATAGTGATTGTGCTATGGATAAGTTTTTTGTAGATCACGGATTATCACAAATAATATCCGATAAACTGAAAAGTAAGTATCTAGTCATCATTGAGATATTTTTTGAAAAACATAACCTATACGCAAGAACATGTGCTTCAAGTTTAACTATAAATTCATAATTCTTTCTTCGTAATAATACTATAAATCTGTTCTTTGCATGAAATAAAATCTTATAGGTTTTAATTATGCTACTTATGAGTTGTCTAATACCTACAATCAATCAGGTTTGACCTTTTGCTTTTCCTCTACGTTAATTACATTGGAACCAATATGCAGAGTTTGTTATTTGTAATAAATTATCGATTATCATACATACACCCTCACATACCTACGTAGGGCGTATTCGTGTATGCGGGTCACTTGTTGATGCTTGACAATGAATTCACAATGAATTGAACACGGATTCATTCAACAAGCGACCCGCATACACAAATACTCACACTGTATGCTTTATTTGTCGCACAGGTCATGGTGTCACGGATGAAACTTTTTTTTGTTTAAGCGATGAGTTTATAATCAAAATATTCAATGATGACGCAGGTAGTCTAATGAAATTCCTTCCACTATACACTATAGAGAAATATAAGTTGTGTGAAAAAAATCCTCTTGTCCAAGTGTTAGACACTGAAGTAGATGGAACCAGTGATAGGATACAGAACGTTGATTTACCTTCCCGAGCACCAAGTAGCAGTGCTTGTGATGCAAGCATGGCCGGAACGAATGCATCAAACTCATCATTTGATCCCCATATTGATTACAGTTTAGATATTTTCGGAGACAGCAATGATATAGTGAAGAGACAGGAAAATTTTGAAATATATTTTCCGAAACTCGAAGGTACAATTACTTTTATTTGGTTTAAAATATAACAATTTTACTCATTTTTAATGAGTTTCGAGGAAACTGATGCTTCGTTCAAATACACCATATAGATTTTATACATTGATGGTTGAATTATATTATATTGATTGCACATTGCAACGTAGACATGGAAGAAAATTTTCTTGGCGTGTTTTCAGATGGAGTTGAATTCAAAAGAAATAAACTGTATCATGAATTATAAGATACCGTATTGGGTCGCATAATTATTGGAAAGTACAGAAATAGCAAAATTTTAGACCTAGATAAATTGAGAAATTTTTGTATCCTTCGAAGGCTAAAAGAAGAAATCAATTATAAGTAAGTTTCTGGCTGGTAAGTTTTTATAAATTTGTATTGATAGCCATATATATTTGCAACATCTGAAACACATTTTTCTATGCATTTCAGTACAGAAGTAAGTGAGTCTCTACATAATGCTGTCAAAAAAAAGGTTAATGTGTGTGTGTGTGTGTGTGTGTTATTTATTTTGTGCTTGTTTCATTCTGTTTAGCCATTAGTATTAACATAATTTATCAGATCCTGCAATGATAACAGTAATATCATTCATATGAAAATATTCTTACAATATAACTCCTCACCTTACATTTTATTAACCAGTCATATTTTGATACTTGTCGCATGTTAAAATATTACTTTTGCTATTGCCATCGAGGTGTATGCTTACCATTTTCGTTCTATTAACATATTGCCTAACATACAGACAATGTTTCTGTAAGATAAAAATAAATTTTTTCAAATTGACAAAGAAATATAAATCTTCGATTGCCCTTGATGGAATGCATGATACCCGACATATACAGGGTGTCCCAGTAACCTCGGACCACCGGGCACTGGCGGAATCCTTGCGAAAAAATAAGACAAAAATTATTCATTCTAAAAATTTTCTAGAGCCACCGTATTCGAGTTAGAGCCGATTCAAGTCCGCCAATCACGAGGCCCCCATACTATTCGCGCGAGGAGGCGTCGCGGCACAGTTCGTGCGGGCTCTTACCCCGCGTCCCGCTTGTCGCCGCACGAACTGTGCCGCGACGCCTCCTCGCGCGAATAGTATGGGGGCCTCGTGATTGGCGGACTTGAATCGGCTCTAACTCGAATACGGCGGCTTTAGAAAATTTTTAGGATGAATGATTTTTGCCTTATTTTTTCGCGAGAATTCCGCCAGTGCCCGGTGGTCCGAGGTTACTGGGACACCCTGTGTATATATATATATTGTAACGTGGCAAACGTTTGGACCTCCTCCGTACCAGCCTAATCGAACGTATGTGAGCCCTTATGCCCGAAAAGTACCGTAAGCTAATTTGAATATCTGCCGCCTTCGTCCTAGCGCGGCCATATCGATCGTAGATCATCGGATTGGTCTATCGATAACGGCTAGCGCTCCCAGGACGAACGGCGAGGGTAGGCAATTAGCAGCCCGGAAACGAAGAGCCATTCATTGTCTGAGCCTCGTTGTGAAAAATCACGTGTGTACGAAGTGAATCGAGAGAGAGAGTTTGTGAGAAGTTGAAGAGCCTTGATTGGTGATTTTGTTTAATTGTGACCCCTGCGACTTCTTTTGGACTATCGACTTGGATTTTGATTGGATTACTGCTGATTTGGATTATACGACCCTTGCTTGCCCCCGGACTACGAGCCGACCACGAGGCCGAGGAAACGTGAGATCAGGTAGGATCTATCCGATAAATCCAACCCGAGTCTAACCCTAATTCTTCCCCCAAGTCCCGAAAATCGTGAAGTCTCGAGTCATAGTCCGGAAAAGCTCTTCGTTCCCCCCCAGTACCGTCCCTAGTCCCGAGTATAAAAAGTACCGCATGGCAGTTAAGTCCCGGCAAGTTTGAACTTGTTGTCATTCTTTGTGGCTGTCGAGCCTGCGCGACTGCGAGCCGCTTTGGCAGCCGCTGCGCAGAATTCGCAAATCTAGAGTCGACGCCATCTTGCCCAAGTCCTCTGACGTCACGCGTCGCAGTTGTCTGCTAGCGTGTCAGAGAACTCTTGCGGCAGAGTGCCGAGTCCCGATCCCCTCCCCCTCCCAACTGCCGAGCGAGCAGCTGTCAGTCAGAGACTAGAGCGCAGAGCTCGAAATCAGACTGAACAGCTGTATCTCCAGCTGGTCGTAGCGGAGGAGGCGAAGCCCCCTATCTGTGATAACGTCAACCGTAACTAGTCTCCATTGAATAAATAGTCTTGTAAATTTAGAGTAGAGTTCATTATATTGTTGTTAATTTTTAGTCAAGTAGTATTTTATAACGTAGAGTAGCGGTGAGATAAGCCGAAGCCAGATGACAGGCTGGTCAAATTAATGTCATCTTTTTCTTTTTTTCTTTTTAATAAATAATTTCGTTTCAAACATAATTTCTTAGTGTTGAGTATTTTTATTTCTCGCCCCCACGAATTATCCCTCTACCAACTAGCTAGTCGGAGCGAGAGAGAGAGAGAGAGGGCTTCGAACAGAAGCCTGGCGCCCAA
This sequence comes from Tenthredo scrophulariae, assembly GCA_963978835.1. Lineage (NCBI taxonomy): Eukaryota > Metazoa > Arthropoda > Insecta > Hymenoptera > Tenthredinidae > Tenthredo > Tenthredo scrophulariae. Next base: position 31,113,927 of record OZ022227.1, read on the forward strand.
CCTTACATCGCTGGCTTGGAGGAGGTAAGCGTTGGCGTCTCATTTGATAGCAGGTCGTAGTTTCCGCGGGTAACACCCGAGCTCACGGAAATCACTGTTACAATATATATATATACGTTTTTGTTGTAATTTCAACGATTGTCAGAGGCTGGGAGCGGTAATGGCCGCTAAATATCAAGATGTTAGTTCTCCGAACGCCCGTGCGATATCGCCATCTTGACATTTAGCGGCCATTACCGCTCCCAGCCTCTGACAATCGCTAAAATTACAACAAAAACGTAGAATACAACTGGCCCCTTCATCGTTGTCGAAAACAAAGATGTTTCGGGATGGTTGTGTTCGGAATTCCCTATAGAATCGGGCTCCCGTCCTCTATTTTGCATTTTTGATGCGTAGGCTTTGATATAAGTCGACATAAATGGCACGGCAACACTTTCCGGTCAAAGAAAAAAAAAAAATCCTGATTCCATTTGATCAAACGTACCAGTTCGAATTCATTACTCGTCAAACATCGGCTGCCGGAAGGACAAGTCGATTGATAGCTCCGTTTCGGAGATATTCGAGAAAATAGACAGGCCGGTAACAAATCGAGTATACCCCCCCCCCCCCCCCCTTAATGTCGACACTGACAAAATAAAATTCCTGTATTTTAAAAATAATTTCAAAATTATTGTGTACTAAAAACTTCTGAAGATCCTCATTCGCATTGTTTCCTGTGCCAGAATCCCCAAGCGAACAGTTAAAAATATTAACTGACACAAATTGTGAGTCATATGAGTTGGATGATGTTATTGAAAAGTGGAATAACACCTTTGACGACAGGATTAGAGAATTTTCAACTATATCTCGAGCGAAAAAAGCTAGCGTAAAAGACAGAGTGCACGCATACATCAACACATTCAAGTGCTTGCAAAAAACTGATGAAATCCCTCTCGTAAATTTGTTTTTTAAACTATTAGGTACGAGTGATTCTGCAAAAATTAGAATGTGATTTCCTTATTTTTATTTCCATAGAGCGTAATTTCCTACTCAATTTTATACTGTCACTGAATGAGTTCATTGCTGCGATTTGTACGGACCAAAAATGACTCCATTTTGCGGACTCACTCCTATGCACTTTCCTTGTTTTATTTCATTTCTAATGTTTTCGTATTTCTTAGCTCAAGTCTGATTTCAAACGTATAATTACGGTTCTCTCTGAAAAAGCAAAACTGCCGTACAATATCGAGAGTGTTAATACCCTATTTCAAACCGTCTGGCCTAAAAAAGCGAAGATAATTCTTGCGAATTTAAGCAAAAATAAGGACGTGAATAGTTTTTTACGTGAGAACAAGGGTATTTTAAACGAAGGTCTGTTTTAAATTAAATAATTTGTTTCTATTATTTTTTAATCAGTTTATCCAATGATTATTCATTTCTAAATGCTTTGAATTTATATTGCAGTGGATCCATGTATATCGGCTTTATTCCTTTTACCCTTAACTTTAAGTGGCTACACTAAAAAAGTCAAAAGTACTGATCCTCATAATGGTAAAGACGAAACGATAACATTATCGAAACAAGAAATATCGAAGCATTTTGTTTTGCGCATTGAGGTAAATGGAACTCCTTTTACTCCTTAAAGCTGTTTAATGTATGTAACAAATAATATGAGGATAGCTCAATATATTATTATGCATTAGACAAATATAACTCAAGACGAGAATTTATTTCAGGATCCAAACAATTTGGCTCAAGAGAAAATCGAGTTCGAAAACTGGCAAAGACGATACAACGTCAATACACATCCGTACGCGATTTTTGTTGGCCCACTCACTAACATTCATGCTGGTTATGTCATCTTCAATGGCCATAATTTTATGTATGATAATCCACTAGAAGCTATAGAAGTTTGCTTCCAGTTGTACACAGCTCTTCATTACTGGCCTGATTTAGTAGAGCACATATGGCAGTTTATTACAGAATGTGTCTATGAAATTAAGACACAAACCGATTTTACTGCAGCCTTTGTATCTAAGTCGTATCTTCCGATCTCTTCCTACGTGTCCAAAATCAAACTTAAATAGTGGGCCACCTTAATTTGACTATTTATCATTAGCTGCGATAATTTTGTACCTGTTACATTTTATATTGGTGTAGTATCTAAAACAAGTGTCAAAGCTGTGCTTTACAGTGGAACTTGTATACAATCTTGTGCCCATTTCAGCGTTCTCATTCATGTCATTTCATAATAAATATCATGTCTCGATTTGCATAATTCGATAAAAGATCCTGAATTTAATTTTGAATTTTAACATACTGTAACGTGGCAAACCTTGGACCTCCTCCGTACCAGCCTAAACGAGCGTATGTAAGCCCTATGCATTAAAGTCAGGATAGCTAATTTGAATATCTGCCGCCTTCGTCCTAGCGCAGCCATATCGATCGTAGATCATCGGATTGGTCTAGCGATGACGGCTAGCGCTCACAGGACGAACGGCGAGGGTAGGTAATTAGCAGCCCGGAAACGAAGAGTCATTCATTGTTTTACTGCCGTCGAGAAATCACGTGCGTCCTTACCAGTAAATCGAGAGAGTGTGTTTGGTATAGAGTTGGAGAGTATATTGGTGATGTTTTGTATATTGTGACCCTTGCTTCTGTTTACTGAACTTTGACTTGGATTTTTGGACGGATTTTTATCGATTTGGACTATACACGACCCTTGCCTGCCCACGGACTACGAGCCGACCACGAGGCCAAGGAACGTGTTACTAGGTAGGATCTATCCAATAAATTCAACCCGAGTCGAACCCTAATTCTTCCCCCAAGTCCCGAAAATCATAAGTCTCTAGTCCTAGTCAGGAAAAGCTCTTCGTTCCCCCAGTACCGTCCCCAGTCCCGAATCTAATTAAGTACCGCATGGCAGTTGAGTTCCGGCAGGTTTGAACTTGTTGTTGTCATCCTTTGTGGCTGTCGAGTCTGCGCGACTGCGAGCCGCTTTTGAAGCCGCTGCGCAGAATTCGCAAATCTAGAGCCGACGCCATCTTGCTCGAGTCCTCTGACGTCACGCGTCGCAGTTGTCTGCTAGCGTGTCAGAGAACTCTTGCGGCAGAGCACCGAGTCCCGATCCCCTTCCCCTCCCTGCTGTCGAGCGATCAGCTGTCCGCCAGAGAATAGAGCGCAGAGCTCGAAATCAGGCTGAACAGCTGGATCTCCAGCAGGTAGCAGCGGAGAAGACCGAGCCCAACGTCTGTGATAACGTCAACTGTACCAGTTAATATATTTTTCCTTTTCTTTCGTTTAGAGTAGAGTCACTTATATTATATTATACTATTGTTATCTTCCTAGTCATAGCCATTAAAACATAGAGTAGCGGTGATAAAAGCCGAAGCCAGATAGCAGGCTGGACAAAATAGTGCTATCTTTTTCTTTTTTTTCTTTTTGAATAAATAAATAATTTCAAATATATTCCTTCGTGTTGAGTATTTTTATTTCTCGCCCCCACGAATTATCCCTCTACCGACGGCTAGCCGGAGCGAGATCGAGAGAGAGAGAGAGAGGACTTCTTTCGAAGTCTGGCGCCCAACTTACATCGTTGCCGGTCGGAGGAGGTAAAGCGTTGGAGTCTCATTTGATAATAGTTCGTAGTTTGCGCGGGTAACACCCGAGCTCGCGGGGATCGCTGTTACAATACATAATTTTTGCATTTGAAATTGAAGCAGTCGGGAAAATTTTATTAACAAAAATGGATTACGCTGTAATATTGAATGCACTCTTAACAATAATTCTTACGTTGTACGGCGATCCGTCTCTACCACGAAAAATAGTTGATATGGTTCTCGATTCTTTTCGTGAATTCATCAAAAACAGTTATTTTCCATCACTTCAAAAAGACGTGTTGGACGCTGTAGCAAAAAGTTTTCCGAAACAAAAAAGTGAAGCTGATATCAAAATCATTGAAGAGATAAATGTTAGAATTCGCGGATGTTTTGAAAAGCACTTAACTGTTTTTAACGATTTATCAACCGAAACCAAGCGATTACGCATATTGGAAAAAAGGAGTTATTTAGAACCCTCGAAATACAAACTTAGGAGACATTGGATACAGACTGTAGCAAATGATGAAGAAGTTTTTATGCAAGAAGATAGTTTTGGTGTTTATGTACCCTTGGAACATTCACCGAAAATATTTTTAGAACTACCAGGAATGTTGAATAAAATTCTTGAATACGTTGAAAATTTAGCAAAAGATAATACGATAATTTCAAATTTTATGCAAGCAAAGCTTTACTTAGAAAAATTTGCACCAAAATTCAAAAATGATATAGTTTGTCCATTGTTTATGTACTATGACGAAATAGAAGTCCGAAATCCTCTAGGAAGCCATTCAGGCACCAATAAATTCGGAGCTGTATACTTTTCAATCGCATGTTTACCACCTGCAATTGCTTTAAGGCTCACCAATATATTATTTTCGACATTAATTCGCGCCGAAGACCAAAAAAAATGTACTAATAAGGAAATATTTCGGAAAATCATAAATGAATCAAATGATCTACTTAAATCTGGTATTACCATTACTGCCGATGGAGTCGACAGAGTCATTAAATTCCAGTTAGTTCTCATCCTAGGGGACAATCTAGGTCTAAATGGAATTTGCGGATTCACGGAATCCTTTCAATCAGATTATTTTTGTCGGTTCTGTAAAGTTACGTACAAGGAAGCATCTGTGTTAACACGTGAACTTGTAGAGCGGTTCCGCGATAGATTGAATTATGAAAATGATGTGCGAATGCATGACATAATTAGATCTGGCATAAAAGAGCGATGTTGTTTCAACGACGCAGATAGATTTTTCATAACTGAAAATAAATGTTTCGACATGATGCATGATTTTCTAGAAGGAGTTTGTATGTATGTTATAGGAAAGCTGTTGTACACATGCATTTATGTTAAAAAATATTTCACAGTCGATTGGCTCAACTGCCGAATTAGATTTTAGAAGAATTAGATTTGGGTAGCGAAAGTAATGTACCACCTAAAATTACTGCTAATCGTCTGAAATCCAAATGTAATTTAAAAATGTCAGCTGCAGAGATGTTATGTTTCATCAAATATTTAGGCGTGATAATAGGAGAAAAAGTTCCTTCGTGCGATGAACATTGGCAATTATACAAATTATTACGACAAGTCTTAGATATATTTATGTCCCCTCGTGTTGATGTAGGTATGGTAAGAGATTTAAGAGATTTAGTTGAAGACCTGGCAGCTTTATATGTTAAATAGTATGACACATTAAAACCGGAATTTCATCACTTACTACACTATGCTAGATTGATGGCATGAATGGGCCCTTGCGTACATTTCTGGAGCATGAGATACGAAGCTCGCCATAGGAATTAAAAATGTAATGCTATAGGTACTTCCAGCAGTAAAAATTTATTATTGACCATTGCAAAAAAGCAGGTATTAAATATGTGTCAAATGATGCATACATTTATAGCTGAAGATGCCATTGTAAATAGACCACTATCAGAAGATACAGATACAGAATCTTACTATGATTTTGTAAGAGTCAAGGGTATAATTTACAACCCAGAAACATGTATTATCATTAATATAAGTGACATTAAAAAAGAGTTTGGAAAAATTGAGAAGATTAGAGTAGCCAACGATGAAATAATTTCCAAAATTCAGTCCTACGAGGAAATAATGTTTGATAGTCATTATCAGGTATATCGTGTATGGCATAATTCAGAAAAAGATAGAGAAATCAGTTACAATGATTTACCGTTGATTGGATAGCCTACATTCATAGAATTAACTATAAATAATGAACCCTGGCAGTGTATCTTTCCACATTATGCTCTATAAATTTGTTTAATTACAGCTTTGCATGTTATAGAAGAATAAATCGCATTATTAATTTGAAAACTGTCTCATTAATTATTTCGACCTTTTTACAATCTCTTCAACAGGTTAGGTATTTTTGTATTTAAAATACTGTCCACTATTAACGTGATATCACATGGTTTCATTGAAATCCAGTTTCTTTTAAGGTAATAGAATAAAGTTTGAAAAAAATAATTTTATACTTTTATACAAGTTTATTCACCTAAAAAGATAAATTAGCTGAAAAAAACATTATTTATGCGACCCGTTGTTTGAAAGTTCACTTTTTGAGCATTGTATTTAGGCCGCAAAGTGACCAATTTCAGGTAACCAAAATATAGTGAAATATTATAGGACAGCAGCCTATAATGAAATATTAGCAGACAGCTTGAATATGTTTCATCAAAATAAACATAGTCAGGTTACTTCTGACTACGTTCACACTTTACAAAACTAAAATGTCTGAAAATGTCAAATGTCTGAGTCAAAGTGTTTTGATACAGGAGAACGCAATAATACCAATAATTTTAGAAACTAAAGTAAGTATAACACTTTGAGCGTGCGATTTTCCAAAAAGTGAACCTTCAAACAACGGATCGCATAAAATATTGTATGCGCCATGTCCGAGAAGTGTCAATTCCGGTATGGGTAATTTCCAAAATTCGCCTCTGAGTGTGCTGTGACAGGGCACACTTGATCGGCTCATATTAGAGATAACCCATACCGGATTGTGACACTTTTCGGACTTGATACATAAGTAGCTATTATTCGTGTATATATGTTCATGTAAGAAAATCAATTCGCTCGACATGACGTTCGGTCTAACTTTCTTGCGATTACAGTACGCTCCGTGCTCATGCTGTAGCTTGGAACCTCGCGCTCTTACTCTCTGCGATCACCCAGCGCGCAGAAAGTTGCGATCGCCGCACGCTGAAGGTTTTGAGACGCTTGAGCTCTAAAACTGCGATGGTAGCGCGCTCGGGCTTCTGAGCGTGCGGCCGTACCGCTTGAAAAAGAGAGTGCGACGGTGGTGTTCGTAAAATTTTTTCCGTTCTAGTCACTCCAAATTGTAGGACTGAGTTATTCAAAAAATCCTTCCGTTTCGCTGAATCTCACCTATGGAACGCACTCCCGATGGATATTCGCAACATGAATAGTCTTGAAACCTTCAAAGTGAGATTACATGACCATCTGTATCAGGAAGCCTATCGCAATGGAAACTTGAACTAGGCACCACCCAAACTAACATTTATCTGAGTACCTGGCATGGGTTTCTTGCAGTTTTCCTTATGTCAAGTGACCAAATGGGGGTACTCAGTAAGTCGGCTGCAGACGCACAATACTTAATTCTGCATTCAAACTTTACTAAACTTAACTTAACCTAAGAACACACAAACACACACACCATCAACACGAAGAGACTTGTACTGAGGCAACCACACATTATTATTTGTGAAACATACTGTATTTCCAGCGCTTGAAGGGACCAGTCCTAGGGCGCCTCACGAATAAACTCAAACTCAAACTCAAACTATACCTATGGACTGCTAGCTCCTATCCCAAGCCCGTGGCGGCCCATGTCCCAAGATGTGACGCGACCCTACAAGGTAATGGCGCATCTGGGAACTACGCAATGGGCGCGAATCAGTTTTCATTGGAAAACGTAAGTTAACGGGTAGAGCTTAACGTAGTGTACGAAGTATTATTACTCAATTTTTTATCATGGCGTAACATTTTTCGTTGATCTTTTTGTTTCGACGGCTCCGCGGAATAATCAGCTATCTCAGGAGTTGCTTGAAAAAGCATCTATCTCAAATTTTGCTTGAAAAAGCAGCTATTTTAGGTTTTGCTTGAAAAAGCAGCTGTCTCAGGTTTTTGTAGGAAAATTTTGCTTTCAAAACTTGAGACAGCTGCTTTTTCAAGAAAAATTTGAGACAGCTGCTTTCTCAAGCAACTTCTGAGATGGCTGGTTATTCCGCGGAGCCGTTGGTTTTATCAATTAGAAAAAGGTTGGAAGAAGGGAAGTATGTACTAAAAACAATCATAAGCCCCAGTTTGTCAAAAATCCGTTTTTTTCTATTTTATTTTGCAGCAACCAGCACAGCCTTGTCATAGAACGATAACTGATAATTATTATGCACTATTTTTTATATATTTCATATTTGTATGATCATATATCTTGATAGTGTTTTTACTGACCCTTGAATATAATCATTCTATTAAACAAATGCCTTACATCACAGCCTTATACTCTGCGTGTCAATTACTTGCCATAATAACTTAGCTTAGTTTTTACATAAAGATCTACTATGAATTTAATGAAGTAGTATTTGTGATTCTCTGCAAACCCTAGTTCTTTTACGTGTCGACCAAAATTTTTGAACACAGATTCTGGATTTAGATTTCTCATGACATTTAAGAATAGTTTAGAATTGAGAGACTCGGTAGAGTCCCGCGCCGAGTACATTGAAAAAAATTTCTTTCACACGCGCGAGATTCAACAAGTCTATACACCCGAGAGGCAACTACCCTAACCTATAACGCGAATCAGCATCTTCGTTTTCTTTCACCGCACAACATACACGAATTGAAACTAATTTCATTTAGGATGGGGCCATGAAAAGCTTTCATTTGAGCACTAGATCGATTGAATCGGTGTCTGGAGTGCTGAGATATGATTAACTTCAGATTCTGATACCCCGTTTCTACGTACAATGTTTGTCTTTAATGTTTTTTAGACCAAAATTCAGCCTACTAAAACCATTTCCATAAAATCACATTTCGTCGCTAGACGCAGGACGTATGTTCTATGCTTATACCCAGAACATACGTATGTTCTATGCTTATACCCAGAACATACGTCCTCACGCATCTGGGAATATGACATAGAAAGGAAAATTCACACAAAAGTTGTAACCTACTATTCCCATGCGCATAAAGTCACATCGCGTCGCCAAACGCAGGACGTATGTTCTATGCTTATGGACAGAACATACGTCCTTACGCATCTGGAAACATGGCATAGAAGGGATAAATCCACACAAAAGTTGTACAAAGTGGCTTAAGTACAAGTGTCACAACGTAGTTAACGCTGGTATCGCAGACCGAAACCGTCTGCAACATTAGCAGGCGCGTGTTTTCATTTGGTGTTTTCAAATCTAAATAAAAAAAGAAATGAAAGAAAGTACAAGCAATGCTTAATACAAAATTTGAAGGTGCAAAAACTAGTGACTACCCACCAAAAGCCCTTCAGGTGCGAAAACCTTACGCCAAGTATATTAATGTGATAGTCACCAACAATAATTTTTTGATAGGTTAATCTTAAATCCTACGATCTCGAGCTTTTGAGGCTATGCGAATCGACTGACGTGTAAGATTCATGGTGATGAATAGAATAACAATTGTGAACGGATAATTTTACAATTAGGTTTGGTTTACCTTGCATGACACAAGATTGTCAGATGACTATTAATTGACTATAATCTCTCAATTTTATTTACCTGTACATTGTAGATTTGGTTTATTTTCATGCATGAATGCAATTATCGGAAGAAACGGTTTTCTGGGTTCAATTATTTAGCAAGTTTCCGCCCGAGGAAGGCTGACAAGAGAAGATCAAGAGATAATGTTGGAGTTCAAAAATATGAGGACAGCATGATTTGATATAAGGAACGGCAAGGAGCCAGATCAATAACGCCGAGTTCAAGCGTGGGATTGCAATGAATTCCACTTCAAGCTCTGTGTTGAGCTCATCTCCGGAGGCTCGTCTGCTCCAACGTTATGCGTAGGATTCCGACTAGTTGTGTAACCTAACTCCGTATCATCTAGTCAAAACGAGACTGTCAGTCGACGTTGTGTGTTGGACTCCGATAGGCTTCATTCTACACTCCACGTCAACGTAGTGCCTTGACCTTTAGTGAAGATACTTTTTTAATCCATGTATAATGAAAATATATGATGATTGACCTTTAAAAATAACCTTACAAAATTGTTGGCTAGAACCTAATTGCTTATTAAAGTCCATGGGTGATTCGGATCAACCGCCCGTCCTTGCACAGTCAGATTCCTGACGAAAAATGAAAGTTGAATTTCCTTAACAAAAACTTCGAGGCTATCATAGTTCTTCAGATAGAGCAGGTCTAAGTTGGCCTATCGTAGAACTCGCACGTCATACAGTCAGTGCCGTGCCGTAATTTGGTGCCCATACTTTGTTGGTTCGGCGTTTCTATTCGTGGCTAGGTTCACCAGGCTGACATTTTTTCATCGCAGGTCGACCGAACCCTTGTCTTCAACGTCCAGGTCGACCGGACCGTCGTTTTCGACATCACGATCAACCAGGCCGTCGTTTTTGACGTGCAGGTCGACCGGGCTGTTGTTTTTAACGTTTGGGTCGACCGAACCGTCGTTTTTGGCCGGCAGAAGAATTCTTCTTTTTGGTCGACCTGCACGCCAAAAACGACAGTCCGGTCAACCTAGACGTTAAAAACAACAGCCTGGTCGATCTGCACGTCAAAAACGACGGCCCGGTTGACCTGGACGTTGAAAACAATAGCCCGTTCGACCTGCACGTCAAAAACGACGGCCCGGTTGACCTAGACGTTAAAAACAACAGCCCGGTCAACCTGCACGTCGAAAATGATGGCCCGGTTGATCGTGATGACAAAAACGACGGTCCGGTCGGAAAGCACATCGAAAATGACGGTCCGGTCGACCTGGACGTTGAAAACAACAGAAGGGTCGACCTGCACATCAAAAACGACGGCACAGTTGATCATGATGTCGAAAACGACGGTCCCGTCGAACTGCACGTTGAAAACGACGGTCCGGTCGACCTGGACGTTGGAGACAAGGGTTCGGTCGACCTGCGATGAAAAAATGTCAGTCCGGTAAACCTGGCCACGAGTAGAAACACCGAAGCAACAAAGTACGGCCACCAAGGTACCGGCACGGCACTGACCGTATGACGTGCGGGCTCTACGATAAGCCAACAGCTTAGACCTGCTCTATCTGGGAAACTATGACAGCCTCGAAGTTCTCGTTGGGAAAATTTAATTTTTATTTTTCGTAAGGAATCTGACTGGGCGAGGACGGGCGGGTAATCCGAATCACCCTAATCATATTCGAATTTTGAATTATGAAATACCGTTATGATGAGTAACACATAACCCTGCGTGCAAGTAACTCCGCCATTGCTGGTCCCAAGCCCGGATGAGAAAGGAGGTGGGCTGTACGTAGGGTTAGATGTTGTAGGTATAACGAATTATTGTAATGGAACAATTTGCGAGCGCAATGAAGAGCTATTTATGTATTAAGTCCGAAAAGTGTCACTTTTCGGTATGGGTTATTTCTAATATGAGCCGATCAAGTGTGCTGTGACACAGCACACTTAAAGGCAAATTTCGGAAATTACCTATACCGGATTTGACACTTTTCGGACTTGGCGCGTACAATATTTTATGCGATCCGTTGTTTGAAGGTTCACTTTTTGGAGAATCGCACGCTTGAAGTGTTATACTTACTTTAGTTTCTAAAATTACGGGTACTATTGCGTTTTTCTGTATCGAAAAATTTTTACGACATTTTACATTTTCAGACATTTTGTTTTGTAATGTGTGAACGTAGTCAAAAGTAACCTAACAATGTTTATTTCAATGAAACATATTCATACTGTCCGATAATATTTCATGATAGGCTCCTGTCCTATAATATCTCACTATATTTTAGTGACCTGAAATTGGTCACCTTGCGGCCTAAATCTAATGCTCAAAAAGTGGACTTTCAAACAACGGGTCGCATAAAGTACATGACGCGTCAGTCTACAAATTTGAGACTTGGGAAAAATTATGAGCACACGCGTGCTCGTTGCTGTTGACGTTTCTGCTTATCGAGGGACTTCGGGCGGTATGAAATAGTAAAAAACAACCGAGCGAGCGTCGCGAGCGAGCAATATTAGGTGGTCAAGCAAAATTTTACAAAAAGTAGTGAAATCAACCCCAGGAAGCTCCTTCGGTGCAAAAACCTTTCGCCAAGTCCATTAATGTGTTTTTTTTTTTTTACAATTTTGTTTAAATTATTCTTCCGTTATGGATATTTCTTGATAAATGTTGACATCTTTAATTTCTTCATCGGAATTTTTTATAATCATAAGCTAATCAAGTGAGCGAGCGCAGCGAGCGATCGAGCACAACTGTTTATTATTCTTTGGTGGAGTGATATACACATTAATAGACTTGGCGAAAGGTTTTTGCACCGGAAGTGCTTTTCGAGGTTATATATTACTATCAGTAATAGTGTTATCAATGCGGTACCAGCTCATAATTTTCTCAGTCGTGGTCGCAATACGATATGCATCTACACTTGGATAGTGCAGAAACCCCAAACTTTTGTTGCTAATAAATTACGATTTCATTGGCGTAAATCGACTTAATAATGTAACACATATTTCGCACTTGACAGTCTGGAAAAGCTTCCGCTCAACAAATCCTGCCACGTACAGAACAGCATGATATGTCACAGAATCAATATATTCTATTGGAAAAGCTTGTAAATCAATAGGAACGACATCTTTTTCTGTTGTATGTACAGTGGGGCAATAAAGTTCTTGTAGGGTCGAAATTTAGGCTTATGTGTTTCAGCGTCTACGCTGTTGAGCAGACCCTTCACACCGCATACCCCGCTCCCCGAGCTCATCGATGCGTTACGGCCTATCGGTCTAGCTATGGATATTTCGGAAGTATTTCTTACTTTACTCTGAGTAGGTAATCTGCCTGATTTGCTTTCTCGCCTACCGACTCGTCAAACGTCGTCGACGAATACGTATGTCGTATAGAATATATCGTCACCTGATTTCAAACTTCTTTATTTCACTGAAAAAAAATTTCGATATACAGAAGTCACTTATGTAATAATCAGAGATACAATCGATTCTACTATTTTTCATTGAATTTTTTTTTCAATCACATCTTCTGTATACTATTTCTTACAATTTTTCAATTTTCGAAAGTAAAATCAATCATATCTCTGATGGTTACGACCCATTATCCTAAAGATACAATTCATCTGCATTGAAAACATTCTGGTAGCCATTATCCACCACGTTTACGAAATAATTTTTTCTTGAATCAACAAAATAAATGTAAGGAAAATAGTTTCCACTTTCGAATAGGGGTCCAAATGATCGTCTTCGGACACGGAATTTTCAAGCTGTTTTTCAAAAAAATCAAAAGTTCCTTTCTGTTGGAAGTTTCGAAAATTCATGAATGAATAACGGTTCGGAAGAAAAATCTGAAAAAATTTATGAGTAGGTGTTAAAGTTGGGGTTATCGTTTGAAAAATTATGAATCAAATAAAAAATGGTGAGGGAAAATCATTGGTCGAGTTGGTATGAAATACCTCATATTTATTGCACGATTTATAAATAATATTAACTACTATTTAATATTGTGTCATATTGCCGTTACTGGTTATTACTTTCTGCACTCGCCGAGGCATCGAGATTCGAGGTAACTAATCTTTGGCGAATTCCCGGCTGATTACGCAAACTGTCCCAAACTTGCAAATATGCATATGATGTTATTCATGGTTTTTATGGCTTTCGCATTATATGTAGTGGATAATTATACTTCTATAAATCTGTAAGTTTGCATATTATTATATTTAAGTATATTACAAATCATCTCTATCATAATTTATTTATATTTCATTGATGTTGTGTTGTTATTATTTACTATTGAGTTCCAATTTCGGATTTTGGTTTTTTTTATTTAATAAGAATATACGATGTTATCCAAAATACTCGATTTTTCATTTTTTTTCCTTCAACGTAAATATACATTTAACAGAAAACTTACATAGAATAATACCTGCAAGAAATTAAGAATTTGCTCTAATCGAAAATTGAATAGATCACTGCTGCATCTGAATTGCGAATTTCGATCAGTTGGCAATTATATTCTGAGATAACATTTTCCTAAACTCATCACATAAACTTACTTCTGTATGATATCGAAATCGAGTTCAAATTTAACTTTTTTTCCAGTAAAATAAAGAAGTTGAAATCAGTTGACGATATATTCTATCCGACATACGTATTTGTCGACGACGTTCGACGAGTCGGTAGGCGAGAAGGCAAATCAGGCAGATTACCTACTCAAAGTAAAGTAAGAAATACTTCCGAAATATCCATAACTAGACCGATAGGCCGTAACGCATCGATGAGCTCCGCGAGCGGGGTATGCGGCGTGAAGGGTCTGCTCATCAGCGTAGACGCTAAAACGTATAAGCCTAAATTTCGACCCTACAAGAACTTTATTGCCCAACTGTACTTCAACATTTGCTCTTTGCTTGAGCGTATTATTACTTAGGAACTAAAAATATAGTTATTCTAACATTTAAGGCAAGAGAGAAAATAACTATAATTCTCTTGAGGAGACAACCAATGTACTTTCCCTTCATAGAAAGAAATATCGATGAAGATTTATTGCTCCAGGCATCCGATTGAAAACGTCCTCAGGAAAGTTACGTTAATTTAACACTCAACCGTGTCCCACCCGACTATCTTTGAAAAACTCACAACCACTTCATAAGGGTCAGACTCGAAAAACGCAGGCAATGCGATAAACCTGCACATGGCCCACACTCGGGTGGGACACTGTTGCAACCCCCCGAGTGGCGGAAAAAAGAAAGCTCTGGAACAAAGAGCATCCCAGAGAAGTTTCCTTACGAAGGAAATAATTTGGGCAGAAGCAATCGAGACACGACACAAAGAAGGTGATTCGGCTGATCGCTCTCCGGGCACCTTACTCGTGTTTGTGAGACTTAATTTCATAACTGCACCGTTCTGTCACTCAAGAATCCAATATGCTGTCACATTTGTAAATCTTCATCCACCCCTTCATGTTATACTCCACTGAAACGAATAGTTCAATTAAATTCAAACCCAGTACTTTAATACAGCGTGTTATGTACTTATTTTAACCCAATAATACATACTCCCGCAAACACTCTTCTTGACAAAACGGTTAGAATATTTGTGTTATCTAGAGAAATGCAATCAGCAGCCGTTGATGATTTGATTTCATTTCGACGCAACAATTCCTTGTATGCACCCGTGAATTGTGTGGAATTTGGGTTGTCACTGAATCCCGCCATCGACCTTATACAAGAAAGATAGGTCTCTAAATGGTCTTGTGAAAATTTGTATGTTAGGACATATTTCATTGTTCCATTTGCCACGTAATCAACATGAATGTCCTGAAAGTTCTGCATGTCAATGATAAAACCTAAAAATCCAGTTCTCGATCTTGTTTCTACCGGGCGATTATGTGGAAACTACAGGCTCCAAGCGCGCAGGCGCTGATTTATTCGAATATTACGAGGGACGCCAATTTCAGACGTGCCACGAATATCCCTAGAGTCCGTCTGCTACTCTGCTATTTGTTTCTGATTGTTGTCAAATAAAAATGGCGGCACACAGTGACAGGAATAGGTTATGTTTCTCGCGGAACTGCGAGCGAACGAATCTCGTATGGATCATGTTTTGAATAAAAATTAACTACCGTTCAATATCAACAAGTGTAGAATAATGAGAGTGAACTTTAGTGTTTTTTAATAACTGCCAAGAGAGGTGAGGTGTCGCTTCAGAGCTGTGGATTGGAAATAATGCGAGCCGAATTATCGACCAGAATCATTTATTGATTATTCATCAATTGATTGAAAATAAAAATTAATTGAAGTACAACAGTAATTTTCATTCTCATTGGGTAAAAGGTCGAGGAAATTGTGCCAGGTAAGTGAAAACTAATTTGAAAGAGCAATGAAAAGTTTATCTCATACACAGTAATAATTAAGTAGGATCGTGACGTGACAAATTTCCAGGCATCGGAGTCAGCAAGAATAGTGCCACGCTGTTGACATACGACATCATTTCCGGGTCTTGAGAAAGGATGATCATCTAGTTACCGCAGGAGACTGTAGTCTCGATAGACACTTATCGACTCCAAACCTTAATAGCCAAGAATGACTATGGACAGCTCTAATGTTCAACGAGCAGTTACTTCAACAGGCGTACAACAACTTGCATACATCTTAGTAGAAAAATTTATGTATGAAATAAGTTTTTGTGTGAGATAAATGCTGTTCATACTTATGAAATGGTTGAGACGCACTACCAATACCGACATAGTGCTACTCGGTAACAGAAAACACAATTGAATACTGATGAGGCATGAATTTCTGTTGAGTTTTAAGACTACAGCTGTGTGAGAACGCTTGCAATGTACCGCAGCTAGGTCATGTAGCTTGCCTATCAAGTAGGACAAAGTCAAATCAGATAAACAGTGACGGTCCTGTATCTTGAAAAACTGTCACGGTAGAAGTTTCAGTCAGAACCTGGATGTGCCTTCACAATATCCATGTCCCTGCGGATAACAAATGATAAGACTGTGCACCATTAAAGAGTAAATTTCGATGGACCTGATAAAAAAGATGTAACTCGTTAGGGTATTTAAAAAAATGTATCTCATAAAATAGAAACAGCGTGCCTCAAAGTTATTGCGCAGAGGCCTATTTCTCACCGAACTAAATTAGACGTAGCTCAGAGAGATGAATCCATTCGTATACACAAATACCATGCGTCTCTTTGAACTACCGTCGTTCGTAGCTTTTTGACAAGCTATACCTATTTATGCGGTAACATTGAGGTACGCTGTTTCCGTTAATCTTCAGTGGCTAAAGCTAGATGGCACGTTTACATATCCAAGTGCCTTCCCCCACGTACCCTCGAAAATCAAATACACGTTGATTCCCCATACTATCGAGATGTTCGCATCACAGCGAATCAAAGCTGTTAACTTGGACTAGCTTCAGCGTCATCTATCTTCATTAGATATGACTCTTCGAACTGATCTATCAACTTACGCCTTCCCTCAACGGATCCATCGATTTGTTTTGAAAAATACTAATTGGAATGTATTAGTAAGTGCGAACAGAAAACCAATGATTTGGATTCATATGAATGCACTAACATCTTCTCCGCTGGCTTTCACGAGTATAGGAAATTTGCTGCCATAGCGTGTGGAAGTACTCAATTCAATCCAGTCAGACCAACTGATTTTGAGTCCCAGAGAGTTTTCAGAGCTATCAGTCCATCACAGGGGGAGTGAATATCACTCGATTAGCATGATTGTATTCTCAGAGCTGCTGATGTTATTGAAACTAATACTTTCATTTGGCTGAACGAGGGATGCTACGGTTTGAGCCTCGAACGAAATGTTCGATTTTTTATCAGATTTCCTCATTTTATTCAGGCTTGAGGTAGACGCCGATTAATCGGCTTTGTTGGCCAGAAAATGTTTATCGAACCCGCGTCACAATTCTCAATCCGCCGAATTTCATAATCGCGATATTTTTAACCTCAGCAATAGAAAAATTCGATGATGTCGGATTTCACCCATCCTACAAAGCTTAGCTCCTGTTGTATGATTTCTACCCTCTCTGCTTTCGTGTACACGATATTTCGAGATTCTGCGGGATTGTGGCTTCAAGCCTACCACGGAAATTGCAGTTGCGCCATTATCAGCTGTGTATTATCGTCGCGCGCAAATGACTGACTATCCATCGTCTTGGCGAACACCCCTACCACGAAATGATGAACTGAGATCAGTTCCTACTAACAATCTAACGGTTACATGCATGTGGCGAACTTTAAACAATTAATTTCCTCGATCTGATTTTGAGAATAAAATTGATATTGTGGTGATCCTTCAACATCTTTTTGATGAAAATTCGCGCCGCGGAGATCTTTAATCGATAATTTTTCACGTGGTGATCTTAGAACGTAATCAACCTCGTGGTGATTTTCGATAGAAAATTTTTCGCGTCGTGTTTTTTCAGATATTTTTGAACGCACTGCAACTACTTCGCGGAGATCTTCAATCGATAATTTTTCACGTGGTGATCTTAGAACGTAATCAACCTCGTGGTGATTCTCGATAGAAAATTTTTCGCGTCGTGTTTTTTCAGATATTTTTGAACGCACTGCAACTACTTCGCGGAGATCTTCAATCGATAATTTTTCACGTGGTGATCTTAGAACGTAATCAACCTCGTGGTGATTCTCGATAGAAAATTTTCCTCGTCGTGGTTCTCGAACGCACTGCATCTACCTCGTGGTATTCTTTGAACGATAATTTACCACGTGGTGATTTTTGAATAACCGCTTGCTAAAATGCCGAACATCGTGTACACGGTTGCGGAAAGAGTAGAAATGGTACGATTCTACGAGCAGGGTAATAGTTACCAAGGTGTAGCTGACCATATGGCGGCTATGCATCCTTTGCGACCAGCTCCCTCAGCTTCGACGGTAAGGAACCTTGTTCGACAATTTCGGCAATCCGGCAACGTTGACCCGAAAAACGTCAAGGTCACCTACCCGAATAGACAGCTTTCTGAGGAAATGAAGCTCAACATCTGCCTCGTGGCCGCAGAAGATGACCGAAGACCAGCGTCACGAATAGCCCAAGAACTGGGAGTTTCAAAGTCCTCAGTCCGCAATGTTCTCCGTTCGGAAGCGTACAGATCGTACAAACATGAAGCACACCAGGAACTGAAAGAAGCCGATCCTGGCAATCGGCTGGCCTTCTGCACTAGAATGTTGGAGCGACTGAACACAGATGCAGGTTTGCTCAATAGGATCTGCTTCTCGGATGAGTGTACGATCGAGATCGTTGGCACGCCTAACAGGCAGAACACGAGAATCTGGTCCCGAGAAAACCCACATCGCCTGATTCAGTCGCACACACAATGGCCACAGAAATTGAACGTCTGGGTTGGCATGATTGAGCGTCAGCTCATCGGGCCTCTCTTCATTGATGGCAACCTGAACGGGGAGAAATACTTGCAAATGCTGAGGCAACAGATAGTCCCTGCTTTGAGAGCCATCGAAGGAGATGTAAGTGTGTTTGATTGAATTAAACTTATTTATTAGCAAAAATGATCTACTACACAATGACAAAACAATTTTGATTAGTATAACGTGTCCCTGTAAACATTGCATATCTTGACTATTTAGGGTCCCGTTGTCTGGTACCAGCAGGATGGAGCTCCTGCGCATTATCGAAATCTGGTTCGCGATTACCTGGACCAGGAGTTCCCTGGTCGGTGGATAGGTAGGCGCGGTCCGATTGAGTGGCCTGCTCGATCGCCTGATCTGACGCCCCTCGACTTCGCTCTGTGGCCGTTTCTAAAGAACCGTCTCTACACTGCGACTCGAATCGAGAATCTCCCAGCTCTACAAGCCCGCGTGTTGGAGATATTGGGGGATATGAATCCCTTGACCATCGGCAACATGACGAATGGGTTTCGCAGACGGGTAGAGGAGTGTATTGCTGTTGAAGGTGCTCTGTTTGAACATCGTCGACGCAATCGTAGAGTCGTAGAAGTGGCAGAAGAGGTAGAAGAGGTCCAAGAAGCTCAAGACCAACACGGCTGAAAGAACTCGTCTGGTGTAGCTCCGCTCAGACACGGATGATCAATCTCCTTCTATGTTGGCTACAACACACCTGGTGGCATCGATGTCTGCGTTGTGGAACTTCTGCAGACTTCTAGGAACCCTGCTGAAGAGTGGATTGTTTGATTACGGGTAGTACCATTTGACTAATTTATTTTTTGTTCAATTCTTCACTTCGATATAACACTTATTTTTTTACAGAACCGACGCACTGCAGTGTCCAGTTTCGTCGTCGAGTAGTCGACAACGGGAAGTAACGTTTCTTAAACTTCTTATTTTTTCGAAATCTTTCACCAGGACTGGCATTTTAAATTGAAGTACATTAAACAGCAGTTATTTTATTACAGAACCAAACCACTACAGACTTGCAGAGTAGTCGCCGAGCAGTCGATGACGGGAAGTAGCATTTGTTTCGCTATTATGATTTTTTTTACCGTAGTTGAGATGAATCTTTGAATACGGGTTTGCTACCAAATTGATTCACATTAAACCGCAATTTTTTTTCACATAACCATGGTTGGCATGAAATTTATACAACTCTGTTTTGTTGACGACTACACAGGAATAAGGATTCTTACCTCCACGCTGCAGGACCAGGCAAAATCTCATTGAGGCATGGAGCGGAAAGTCACTTAGGAGAGATCTGGCATAAAATTCTTGTGCTTACTAAACCTTCGTCTGTGATCTACCCTGAGAATAACGATGAAAGATTGTTTTGCAACACGATTTAAAGTTTTGTCATGTATCAAATGTATTCATACTTGTTACAATAAATTTGTTTTCGCTTACCTGATACATGTCTCAAGCCTCCCTCGACTTAGGGATACGAATCACTATTTTTCTTTGCGTTATTGTTATTTTGTATTGATTGATAAATCTTCATTAAATGTTTACTCTCAATTTTCGTTACTTTGATTCACCTGCTCCACAACCCGAATTTTCTTCCAATCAAGGGGTAGACTGAAATGCTACCGTTCAATGATTTGAAACTTTCGTAATTATTCGATTTTTCAATGCTTATTTATGACTCTAAATTCTATTCGCATTGATTCGCATCATTTCGCGACATAACCTCTCATTGCCTTCAGCCACTTGCGAAGCGTGTTGCGTCTCAATCGTCTGCTAGCGGCTAGCGCCTAGCAGACGATAGAACTAGGGATATTACTGAAAAGTTGGTGGAGTTGCTGGCGCGATTCTGCTGGCCAATAATATTCGAGCAAATCAAACTACGCGCGCTTGGAGCCTGTAGTTTCCACATAATCGCTCGGTATAATTGATTTACCATTCCTTTCCAATTTTATTTGTTGGAAATATGATTTGGCTTCATCAAAGAACTTAAATATTTTCCGAGCCGTTGTATCGATTACTGAGCGATTGAACCTGTTAGAAAACAAGCTCCTGGAGTTTAGGCAGTCAAAACTGTGAATAACCATTAATATGAATTTTATAGTTAGGGCACAGTTCACGAAATATACGTGCCTATCTTCTAAAAGCTGCTTCAAAGCAACTGCTACATTTTCACTGAGTGTCTGAGTAGCCAGCTCTACTTCCATTTGATTCTTTTCCCAATTGAGATGCTTTCTGTTTACTTTATTAGCTAAATCACAACCAGACTTTTCCTGGATTTCAACAAGTCTTTCAATGTATTTCCATTCAATCGGATTATCATCTTGAGATTAAGAATAAGTCATTTATTGAGAACAGTAAGAATTTGTCTTGTGATTTCTGCTTTTTCTCCAGCTGTAAGTCGATTAACTAGGAAATAAGGAACAGGTATTTTCCATCGCTCGTTAACTCCAGTCACTAAATACACAAGTGCTTCCTTTGCCAATGTCAGATGTTACGGCTCAGAGATAAGTGTCCCGAAGTCCACATATCCCACAAAAAGTTTTTGCGAATGATTCCATTCAGCTTGTTTTCGAACAGCCATTTCATCGGTCATCAAACACGCATATATATTCGTTTCCCAGGTGCATTGTCATTTTTGTATTCTAATGCATCGATAACATCTTTAGTGATGCCCGGAAAAACATTGGCATGACTGTGCCAGCCAGGTATTGTTGATGGCGCAGGCAATTTATTGTGGTAAGCTTGACGAACGTAGTTGTAGGCTCTCGGACTGTAGAAATGTAGTGTTAAGGTAAAGGAACGCAGATGTGCTGGATATTTTCCTTGAACTTTGCCCTTTCTGATATCATCGGCGATGTTTCGGTCGTCTGGTGTCGTAGCCTGAGCACATCATGGCAATGCTTAATTGATCATGAATTACTGACGATTGAAAATAAAATACTAACAAATAGGAAGGCTTTAGATTGTGTTGTTGAATTCTATTCCAATTGTAATGATACAAATGTACCTATATCAAAAAATACAATGTCTATACATAAGGAGAAACACAATTTAAAAATGCATAAAAACAACGTGAAGTATAACATACATATAGTATACAATATACAGTATATTTGATGTATACCACAATGATTTGTTGAAAAAATGTTTAAAAAAATTTGAGTTTCAATTAATTGTATCAACAAAAAAATAGTACAATTATTCGGAATTGATACCATGATATTTATATACAAATTCATTTACATAATTTCTTGCAAAGATGTTACGGTGACTCTGCATTTCTGTTCTTCCAACACTTTGTATTTGGAATGGATTTCGTGCCGTCATACTTCAGTCGTTACCTACTTTCAAGACATCATGAGCATTACAGGAAATAAGGTTTTTTTTTTTTCCTAAATCGGTCAAAAGTTGCTGCATGGTTTCAATTTTTTTCAGGTGACATCGTTGTGATCTTTTCAATCTCTTTATTTGTGCAGCTTTGTTAGCGCAAGAGTTTTTCAATGTTAACATCGATTTCAAAATAGTTCCAGGTGACATCTTCCCAACCTTTTCCTCGTCGATATCCCCAGGATACCTGATGACACTTTTTGTAGGTGTCTTGTTCAATAGCTAAAAATTATTCGCGTTGCTTATCGCGCTGAAGGACATGTCGAAATCCTCTCTATGAAAATTCAACACAAATTTCAGTGGAATATCTCAAATTAATATTATAATTACAAGTATTTGACATGATAGTGTATGTCAATTGTATCACTTTCCTGCACGTGATTGTAGGAATACTGAGACCAATGAATTTCTTCCAAGACGTTTGTTAGGTTCCAAGATGTCTATATTTCCTATTGAAGCATCATTTTCGTTCATCATGTCCTCCGGAGGATCACTCAAACTACAACGAAATGTACTGTCCATTTGTCTGGAATAATAATGAAATTATCCTTGACTTACACGAAGTGATAAATTACCTGCTTGCCCTTAGAGCTATGGGAAATAATGGTAACCCATCGGCTTTTAATCGTCGCTTGCCTAATCCAATTTGCTAAAATGAACCCGAAGAAAAGTGTTTGGAGCAAATTCTACTACTTTCAGGAATATCGTCTACTCCAAGAGCTTGCGCCCATTTTTTTCTTGTAAATCCTTGTCCTTGGGTAAGCTGAAATGTTCAAATTTTTATAGTATGGACCTTGCGCGCTTCGATTAATGAAATTTTGAGGTTACATTCTAAACTGTGAGATTTAATACTTACCCATGCCACGAAATATTACTCTGATATGTGAAACTTGTACACCCTTTGATAAAGCCGTAATAAACCA
The DNA here is from genome assembly GCA_963978835.1 of Tenthredo scrophulariae. Taxonomy (NCBI): domain Eukaryota; kingdom Metazoa; phylum Arthropoda; class Insecta; order Hymenoptera; family Tenthredinidae; genus Tenthredo; species Tenthredo scrophulariae. The sequence goes on from OZ022227.1 coordinate 31,136,964, forward strand.
TTTCACTACTCTTAATTGTACTGTTTTTTTAAATTTATTATACATAAACTCGAACATATGAACCTTTTCATTTTTTGAAGATATACAAAGACTCGAACGCCAAACAAACGAAGGGTAGTACCGAAATTGGCCGATACCTCGTGGTGTCGCTGAGATCTTGGAACACGCCTGAAGTTTGCCGTTAGCAGTCCATAGGTATATAGTCAAAGGTCCCCACCATAAAAACGTATATTCACAATATGCAATACTTTTAAATGGCAAATAAATAAACAGAATTCTCAATTATAGATCGATTATTTCATATTTTTACTTGGCGGTAGAGCGGGAAGCTGAAAATTCGCGCGCGATGACATCTCACGGGCGTTCTAGAAACCAATATAATGGCCGCTCCTAACTGTTGACAATCGCTAATTACCACAATATCATAGAATACATACATTTCTTTATCGTTGCCGAAAACAAAAATGTTTTTGGATAGTTGTGTTCAGGATCCCATATAGAATCGGGCTCAGGAACGCTTGTTTGCATATTTGATGCTTATGATTTGATGTTAGTCGAAATAAGTGGCACACCCACACTTTGCCATGAAGAAAAAAATCGATACAATTGATTTTCACGTGCTCACTCGAACCCATTCTTCGTCAAACATTGGCTGCCAAGAGAACAATCCGATTAATACCCCCGTTTCAGAAAAATTCGAGAAATTAGACGAGATCGGTGAGAATCTGGTAGACTCCCCTTTAACCTACATGCACATTGCAGTTTTCATATTCTTGCCGTCGTCTATATTGTGTATACATATTAGGGTGTGTCCCTAAAAGAAAAAAAAAAAAAAAAAAAAAAAATGACACCCGAATACATATGTATACAACTACAGTTCCGTCTTTTTCATAACCCTGGCGACAATGAGATGTACAGGGAACGTGAAAAAGCGTATAAGAAATGTAACTTAAAATAAATTCACACTCCGGTCGCACTTCTGTATTTCAATTTACATTCGCTTCAATATTTTGTACACCTCATTTTCGACAGGGAAGGGCACGGAGGGCGCGAGTCCAGGGCCCCCGGCCGGATTAGGGCCTTGAAACCAATAAAGTTACTAAGCAAAAGTACATTTTGATGTTTTCACTCATGTGTTTTTGGCTTTTTAAAAGGACCCCAAACTCCGTGTGCCCAAGGGCTCTGTAAAACTACAAACCTCGGTAGAGTAGCTGGCTGCTGAAACGCTGTACAGGATCGGTGATGGCAGAAGGGACTGATCGTTAACGGCTGCGGCGCACAAAGAAACTGCTGCAGTTCTGGCGAGCAGAAAACCAAAGGAGAAGCAACTGTAGATCGTCTGAGGAATGTCGCGCCTAGGTCTGAAAAACGATCCGCTATTAGAATGGTGTTATTGTAGCGTCTCAAGAAAGGCATACATAATTCCACATCGAATTTTCAATCCCAAAATCCTCACCATTTTTGTTGCTCTGAATTGATATGCTGATTTACACTAAAAATGAGCGGACACGTATTTTGGTTTCATACGATCTGATGATTTTGTCTATTTTTGTTTTTCAGTTTCTCGGAAAATTATGAAAATTATCAAAACAAAGATCGAACGACTCATCGTATGGGGCTTGAAATTGTTGTGATTCCACAATTAATCAGAAATAAAAAATGAAAGTACAGAACACAAAGGGGCCGTTTTCTTTGAAGAATCTAGTTTTCATGCCTTAAGACGATAGGAAGCATAATGGACATTCAAGAAAAAATTGTATCTATTTTTTGCAGAAAGAACATTTAAAACTGCATGAGCCATTCTCATTTCATATACAATATTCAGAACAATTAGTAATGGTCAGGATTTCGGAATTAAAACTTAACGTGACATCTCGTACGTGTATACAACATCTATAAGTTATTGTCGTCTTGTATCTTATATCCCACACAGCGCAGAATGTTCTGCTTTCATTTTCACAATGTTTCTCAATGTTTAACTTCAAAAAGTTATGTTTCAGTCATATCTCAGCAAACATAAACTGTTATGGTTATATAACTACGGTCTAACAAATAACATTAGGGATGTTATCTTGCAAGAATATAAATGTCATATAACATTCAGGTATCGCGCATGTAACAATGAATCATAAGTATTATATACCATTGTTGTATAAAGGTTACATGAAAACGAACATTTCAGGTGTTATCTTACGAAAATACAGGGTGTTGCAAAATTCGCGCAACATCTGCACACCAGCGGATTCCTCGCGAAAAATTAAGACGAAAGTTACTGATGCAAAAAAGTCCGCGGGGACTTAGTTTTTCCGTAAAATCACTTAATAACGAACGAATCAGCGTTCGTCTTTAGGAAAGAGTGTCTAAAATCCGCATCGCTGTCTGCCCCACTACCGAGAAAAAGACAATAATGTATGATGTTCCCTGCTCCACCTGTCTAATGTTGAGCGCTCACGGCGGCTGCAAGCGTGGCAGGAGGAGCGGGGAACACCATACATTATTGTTTTGTTAGCCGTTAATTTTTATATACAGGGTGATCCAGAATGCGGTACTTTTCCTACACCGGTGAATTCCTTTTAAACTCTAAGACCAAAATTATTAATCCTAAAAAGTTAGCTAATACAAGAGCAGATACGAGACTGGCTCAGGGCCGCTAACGTTATTTTTTCAGTTGGCGAGATCACGGTGGCCGATAACGCGTCGCGAAAACCGCCAGGCCGGCGAAGTAACATTTCTTCTCAATGAGACTCGACGATTTTCTAAGTAAGGTCAGCAAACTACAGATATCAATCTAAGCCTTCCTCGAACAGCTAAAGTTATATGCCTATATCGATGGACTGATACCACACAGGCGTGAGAGGCAAAAAAAAAATTAGTTTTTCTAGTGGCAAATCCTTTTTCATAAGATTGTTACGTCCTGACGTGACCATCCTTATCTTCTGGACTACTTTCATACGGTTCTCCACCAGGAGCTATCGTACTATGCTTACATGTGCATTTCTGCTCCCCCACCTTGCCTACAACCAAGTTATCCTCATTGCGCTATTCTAATAGCAGCCACTACTTCCCAGTCAACCTGCATCTCCTTTACTTCTACTCTCCTTTCATTCACACATTCTCCCTAACTGACTTTCTAACAAGCCTCCTTACGAAAGACTCCCAAATTACTTGGGGGGGGGGGGGGGGGGGGGTAGAGGTAGAGGTAGACTCGATTTGTTACCGGCCTGTCTATTTTCTCGAATATCTCCGAAACGGGACTATCAATCGACTTGTCCTTTCGGCAGCCGATGTTTGACGAGTAATGAGTTCGAACCGGTACGTTTGATCGAATGAAATCGGGATTTTTTTTTTTATTTCCATCGAAAAGTGTTGGCGTGCCATTTATGTCGACTTATATCAAAGCCTACGAATCGAAAATACGAAATCGGCCGCGGTAGCCCGATTCTATATGGAATTCCGAACACAACCACCCCAAAATATCTTTGTTTCCGACAACGATGAAGGGGCCAGTTGTATTCTACGTTTTTGTGGTAATTTTCGCGATTTTCAGAGGCTAGGAGCGGTAATGGCCGCTAAATGTCATGATGTTAGTTCTCCGAACGCCCGTGAGATGTCGTCGCGCGCACATTTTTGGATTATTAGTCAGAGATGATTGGACTACAGGTCGAGTAACGTAGTACCAGGTGCATCAATGTAACAGCAGGGCGACATCTCACGGGCGTTCGGAGAATCAACATCATGATATTTAGCAGCCATTACCGCTTCGAGCCTCTGACAATCGCGAGAATTACCACAAAAACGTAGAATACAACTGGCCCCTTCATCGTTGTCGAAAACAAAGATGTTTTGGAATAGTTGTGTTCGGAATTCTCTATAGAATCGGGCTCTCGCGGCCGATTTTGCATTTTTGATGCGTAGGCTTTGATATAAGTCGACATAAATGGCACGGCAACACTTTCCGGTCAAAGAAAAAAAAAAAATCCTGATTCCATTTGATCAAACGTACCAGTTCGAATTCATTACTCGTCAAACATCGGCTGCCGGAAGGACAAGTCGATTGATAGCTCCGTTTCGGAGATATTCGAGAAAATAGACAGGCCGGTAACAAATCGAGTATACCCCCCCCCCCCCCCCTCCTTAACCCATTCTACCAGTGCGAATTATCAACACTTATTACATATACACCAATAATCCTAGACAGTACTTATAAATAAAGTTATTAGTTCGTTAACCCAGTTGCGTTTGTTCCAAGTTTTTTTTTTTCTGACGTCAATTTTTTTTAATTTTTTTCATTTTCATTCCTCGTTTTTCATTTTTCAAAACGTTTTGAGAAATGTATCAAAGTGAACGGTCATAATTTCGAGCATCCGTTGAAATAAATTCATTTTTGAATCATAATTTACTGTTTCATTGCGGCTGTAATGAACAAGAATTGAAAAAATTGATGTCATAGAAAGAAAAACTTGGGACAAAAGTTTTGTATTCTTTTTTTTTGTGCAAAATGCGAATCTGTAAAAAAAAAGTATACGTTCTCATAGAAAAGAACAATGTTGACTTCCGAATGACCCTTAAACCTCCACCGAATGATTTATACGATAGCACAGTATTTTTCTCTTTTTGAACCCTGCAAGTTTTATTCGAAACAGCTTTTTCTAAAACACGTTGCTCTCAAGATATCCAGCTGTATCGACTTACATGGACCATCCTGTATATCTGTACAAGCGCCTCAATGCACAATAAAGACTACTTCATTGTTTTACCGAACATTCGATTTAGTCGAAAAATTGAGTTTATTGGAGTAGTAACATTTATTGTGAAATAAACCATTACGTTACCGATCAGTAACCCTTGGTTTCCACGCGTGCGGCGGCGCGTTGAGCTAATCAGTAGCGCGGCGGTACGATTTTGATTGGTTGAATGGTTCGCCGCACGCGTTTTGCCGTGCGGTGACGCTTGCATGGAAACCAAGGGTTATATGTATGCAGCGTTATTGTACGCAATATCAATATACCGAGAATATTCTGTGAGAGTAAACAACCCCCTCCCTACGGCAAAACCAACACAGGCGCGCACCGCGTGCGTGAGGCTCGTTCGGGAGGGGATGGGCGGTCAGTGGTGCGTCCACCGAATCTTCCGCGCTAGGCCCAATCCGTATAGCCCATCCGCGCTAATTCGATGAATACTTCACTCGAAAAGCAATCATCACACGAACACGGCAAAGAATAAACGCGAATAAAATGAATTCGACTGTTGTGAGCATTTATTTTTGAAATTTATCAACGAATTTAAAATCAAATATCAATTATTTGGATTTAAGTGAGGATTTAAGTGTTCATTATTAGTGTTTATAAGCGTTATTAGATGTACAGTGAAACAGATAAGTGGAGAGTGAATCATTGAACAGAACATGGTCAAAAATTGACTTTTCAGAACTTAATTTTATTTAGAACATCTATTCGAAATATTAGTATTCAATTGAATAGAAGTTAACACTTCGTGGAAAAGTTTCCAGTGTTCGTGTCAACTTTAGTTCAACAATAACATAATAAAACGTTCAATCAGAGTACAATGCAGAAAATGGAGTCATCAAGGATAAGTCTGTCACCCACAGACCATATCCTTGGGTCTGAAACAAAACGGTGAAATTTATCAAAGATTATCGATTAATCGAGGGATCAATTGCTGTGGAATTATGGTGTACGCACAAACTTACCAGAGATTGAATCCTAGGGGGGAAATATTATTCAAGAAGGGTTACCGATGAGCCGCTGTCGAAGGTAATGTCTGAGAAGAATAAACTCATACTAGTTGAAGAAGATGTTACCATCACAGGAGTACTGCGTTCGACAGTGGCTCATCGGTAGTATTTCTTCGATTCCCAAGCATTCAATCTCTGATAAGTTTGTGCGTACACCATAATTCAACAGCAATGGATCCCTCGATTAACCAATAATCGTTGATAAATTTAATTTTTCTGTTTCGGACCTAAGGACGTGGCCTGTGGGTGATAGCCTTATCCTCGATGCCTCTATTCTCTGCATTGTACTCTGATCAAATGATTTATTATGTTATTGTTAAACTAAATCTGACACAAACACTGAAATCTTTCTCGCGAATTCTTAATTTTCATTAGATTGAATACTAGTATTCCGAACACGTGTTTTGAATAAAATCGAGTTCTAGAAAATAAATGTATAAATAAATTAATCAATAAATAAACCAATGTTTGACGATGTTGTCTTCAATAATCTATTCTCCACTTACCCAATCCACTTTGTCTCGAATATCACTCAATAACACTAATAAATAATAATTATATCGAATTGATAGATATTTAGCTGTAATTCATTGATAAATTTTGAAAATAAATGTTCACATCAGACGAATTCATTTTATTCGCGTTCATTCCTTGCCGTGTTTGTGTGATGATTGCTTTTTAAGTTGAGTATTCATCGAATTAGCGCGGATGGGCTATACGGATTCGGCCTAGCGCGGAAGATTCGGTGGACGCACCACTGGCCGCCCATCCCCTTCCGAACGAGCCTCACGCACGCGGTGCGCGCCCGTGTTGGTTTTGCCGTAGGGAGGGGGTCGTTTACTCTCACGGAATATTCTCGGTATAACAAATACATAACGTACATAATTTTGATAGTTATACGCTTGAGTAGGAAATAACAATTTACCTGGCCGTGACATGTAACGAACAGATAATATTACACATTATATTCGGATATATTCGCATTACATTGCTGTAACATAACTGTGTCTGCTGGGATGGTGCTTGTATACCATAAAACGTTGCTAACAAGAGATGTAACAGAAAGTGTGCCAAAAAATTTCAAAGGGTCGGTTCACCTACGGATCAGTTCCGTGCTCGCCGGTAAGTGCAAGTTCGGCGCAAGGCTCTCTCAGAAGTGAAAATATGCCGCCTGAGTACAACATACTGGGCTGGGCTCTCAACTAACAATCGCCAGATACACGTAAGCCCTTTCCCAACGTCCGTTCATGAGGAGTCGTCTTGAAGTGGCCGAGAGTCGAAATTGGCAATTCGCTAAGAATTCACCCTGTACCGTGTGTTATCTCAGAGACGCCTCGGAAACAGTGTTGCCAATCCTAAAGAAATTTCTGTAGATTTAGTGACATTAGAGTCCGTCCAAAGAAAAAATTTTGACTCGTTCGTGGTACTGCCTACTGGTGGAAGTGTCGTAGGGTGTTCAATATTGCAGTACTTTCAGCGCTGTGGCAGGAAAAATACGTAGAACCGTTGGAGGTTTGTACATTCAACTGATATCGTCAATACATATTTTTGCGTATAAAGGCATTCAAAGTTGACAACTTTCGAAGAAGTTTGAACGTTTGGTCAAATATCACTTGAAATAAGAAATCTAAAGAATTATTGTGGCGCCATCTAAAAAAATAGTCGCTTGATACGTTGGCGACACTGCTCGGGAATGCGGGTCTCGGACCGTAGTCAGGCTGCTGGTAAACACGTGCTGCGAAATTATCGGTGTGGTACTGGGTTCGCCGCTCGACTATTAGGTAATAGGTAAATAAATAATCATAAACCATAAATAAATACCATGATTTGACATCCTAAGAATGAACAAATTGAAAATTTGCCAATAAGAATCCCTACGAATTAGAAATAGAATGAAATAAAAATGACAAATTATGCTCAAATTTGATTCAAATTGAATAAACAATAAATTAGATTACACATTAGATTAACGAATTGAAAAAACTGTCCAAAGAATCGAACAACTTCAATTTACAAGTTAACTGAAGTAGCCCCACAAGAAGTGATCGATGTAGCCTAGGTTAGGAACAAACGGCGAACGCGCTCAAAACTTCCCGAAAAATTTTGTTGCGAAAATGTTAGTGTAGGGTTCTCAGGGTGTATACCGTGACAATCAGGTCAAACCGAATGGTTGATGTGCCCGGACGCCGAATATTTCGTATTTTTAGCAGGATAACCACTCGTTGCGCTGAAAAGTCCCTAAAGTGATTTTGGCGCACAGTCGACGCAACTCGGCAGCCATTGTTGATAGAAGCCGGCTGACTGTCAATACATCGCGAAAGGTAGACATGTGGAATTATGTTCGTTTATTTTGAGAAAATGATAAATAAAGTGAATAAAATCTACCTGAATAAACTATGCTTCAATGAATTGAACTAGGTGAGTTAGAAACACTTTATTGAAGCTTACTAAAAGTTCATTCAATGCATAACAAGGATAATTGTCATGTTGTAACGGATTAGTCCTGTTACAGTCAGCAGCGCAGTTTAAACCGCCAGGTCTAAGAGTATTCGAGAAATGCACGAAGCCTAGACTGGACATAATGCTTGCGCCTGTAATTTCAAAGTAAGAATTATCACACATTCAATGCCAACATTCATTGGCCACAAACATCTGCCAATATTCCTGTGAAAAAAATAAGTGCTGTTTAATGGAATTGAGTTATTGAAAAACATGAATATTTGAAAAGTATGAATAACTACGACATCGTGCAATGAATGTGTCATAATTTTGACCTTAAAATTACAGGCGCAGGCATGATGCCCAGTCTAGGCTTTGTGCATTTCTCGAAGACTCCAAGACCTGGCGGTTCAAACTGCGCTGCTGACTGTAACGAGGACTAATTCATTATAACATGATACTTATCCTTGTTACGCATTGAATAAACTTTTAGAAAGCTTCAATAAAGTTTTGTTCACTCACCTAGTTCAATTTATCGAAGCCTCAACCCCAGGATTAATGATTAATAATTTCGTTCAAATTGCTTGTTCTTGATGAACTCTTTGATTACAATTAATTTGCAGTAATGGCTTACGTTGATTCGTTGATTGTATTATGATATCATTTAAAACAAATTGATCGATTTTGGATAAATATCAATAGCTTATTCACATAGGTTTTATTCACTTTATCCATCATTTGCCTACAATAAACGAACATAACCACACATGTCTACCTTCCGCGATGTATTGAAAGTCAGCCGGTTTTCAACAACAATGGCTGCCGAGTTTCATCGACCGCACGCCAAAATCACCCTAGGGGTTTTCAGTACAACGAGTGGCTATCCCCCTAAGGATACGGAATATTCGGCGTCCGGGCGCATGGACCATGCGGTTTCACCTGATTGTCACGGTATGTATTCACGGCACAACTGAAATTCCTCTATTCGAGGAACACTCGTTGTATCTGACAAACCTTGTCCGAAAATGTTACGTGTCACGATTTCGACAGCTTTCCCGACAATTTGAGTTATGTGGCGAACATATACCGTAACAAACACCATTTTTCTATTAGGTGAAACATTTTTCATCATGTCGAATAAAAATCACAAGTTGTTATAAACTGATTGAACCCAGAAATGACAGTAATGATGAAAGCATTATTGATAAAATTTATTGACCGCCACTCATTTGACCGTGATACCTAATCTTGACAACCCCAAGTAGAAAAGTATCTCAGACACTTTCGAGAAAACTTAAGAACAGTGAACAAGTGATTCAAACTTCCTTTTTTGACCCAACTTGTCCAGCTCTTATCTCATAAACCATCAACTTTAAAAGAAATCTCTTCAGGTGTTTTGAATGCAGAATTTGATGCTTTTTCAGATTCTGTGAAAAAAAAGTATACCATTCCATTTAAAAAAAAAAACCAAGTTGACCTTCACCGCAGCTCAGCGCCTCCACCCACAAAATATATGATTGCACCATATTCTTTCCCTCTCGATATCCTATAAGTTTTGTCGGAGGTGTTTTCCCGTATCTTGCTTGATTTCGGAGATATCAGCCTGGGGCGATTAAAAAAAAAAAAAGATCTGAAATTAATCCGGAAAAAAAAAATTCAGAGTACGTGGTACTTGACGGGGCAATATTTCATATCACCATAAGATCATTGACATACTTTAATTAGTATTTTCTCGTACTTGTCTATAAAAGGCCTGTCAAGTACCACTACCTCCAAATTTTTATTTTTACCAGATTAATTCCGGACCTTTTTTACAAATATATATCATTATGTACCATTACACAGAAGACATGTACTTGGTAATTGTATCTGATTTCAATCCTTTTGTAAGTAGACATTATTGTAGTACCACTTTTGTTGAGGAGGAATTTTTATGTGTAGATTTTTTTGGGGGTAGTGACCACATTATTGTGCTTGGTAAGTCATATTCAAATACATATTTATAAACATAACCATGCTCAAAGTGTTCATACTAAGAACCTTCCGTGAAACATTGTAGTCAGTCACAGCCAACTCGACACTACCCAAGTTTTTCGTCTGTTTCTCGCAGGCTCGCCATCCTCTTTTTAATTTTGAACTTTCAAAGGTCGTAAAATGATCAAATGAATGTATGAATAATTAAATAAATAATTAGATAAATAATGAAATAAATGTATAAATGTATGAGTGAATAAATAAATAAATAAATAATTGAATGAATAAAATACCAATAATAATTGTTATTTATTTATTTAATTATTCAGTCATACATTTATTTATTTATTTAATTATTTATCCAATTATTTATTCATTTATTCAAACATTTATTTAATCATTTTACGGCCTTTGAAGGTTCAAAATTGAAAAGGGGATAGCCAGCCTGCGAGAAACAGACGAAAAACTTGGCTAGTGTCGAGTTAGCTGTGGTTGACTCCGATGTTTCACGGAAGCCTCTTCATATGAGTACAACATAGGTGATTCGCATCAACCGCCCGTCCTTGCACAGTTGGATTTCTTACGAAAAATGAGAATTTAATTTCCGTCACGGAAACATCGAGTCTACCATAGTTTCCCAGATAGAGCAAGTCTATGTTGGCTTATCGTAGAGCTCGCACGTCATACAGTCAGTGCCGTGCCGGTACCTTGGTGCCCGTACTTTGTTGCTTCGGTGTTTCTACTCGTGGCCAGGTTTACCGGACTGACATTTTTTCATCGCAGGTCGACCGAACCCTTGTCTCCAACGTCCAGGTCGACCGGTCCGTCGTTTTCGACGTGCAGTTCGACCGGACCGTCGTTTTCGACATCACGATCAACTGGGCCATCATTTTCGACGTGCAGATTGACCGGGCTATTGTTTTTATCGTCTAGTTCGACCGGACCGTCGTTTTCGACGCACAATTCGACCGGGCCGGCATTTTCGAAATCACGATCAACAGGGCAGTCGTTCTTGACGTGCAGGTCGACCGTTCTGTTGCTTTTTAACGTCTAGGTCCACCGGACCGTCGTTTTTGGTGTGCAGAAGAATTCATCTTTTTGGTCGACCTGCACGCCAAAAACGACGCTCCGGTCGACCTAGACGTTAAAAACAACAGCCTGGTCGATCTGCACGTCAAAAACGACGGCCCGGTTGACCTGGACGTTGAAAACAATAGCCCGTTCGACCTGCACGTCAAAAACGACGGCCCGGTTGACCTAGACGTTAAAAAACAACAGAACGGTCGACCTGCACGTCAAAAACGACTGCCCTGTTGATCGTGATTTCGAAAATGCCGGCCCGGTCGAATTGCGCGTCACAAACGACGATCCGGTCGACCTGGACGTTGAAAACAAGGGTTCGGTCGACCTGCACGCCAAAAACAATGGTCCGGTCGACGTAGACATTGAAAACAATAGAATGGTCGACCTGCACGTCAAGAACGATGGCCCGGTTGACCTGGCCGTTGAAAACAACAGCCCAGTCGATCTGCACGTCAAAAACGACGGCCCGGATGATCGTGATGTCGAAAACGACGGTAGAGATATTCGGTTCGATAGCACCTTTTCTCCCAATGTTTTCAGGTCTGGTGGAATCACGTAGGCAAACACCTTAAATAACATTGTCAAACCGCGATATGAGAAAATACCACATAACGAGTGATTCACAAAGCGTACGGTGAATTCCCGATAGGTTTCCATTACAGAAATACTAAACTATACTCCGTCCAACGAGAGAATAGATTCACTTCGCGCGTCGGCGAGTGAGGTGGCGAGAGAGTGAAGAGAGAGTAGGTAGTGCGTAGCGCGCTCCCCAGTATCGTATACATGCAGTTTGGGCCCCGTGCATTATTTTTATTTAGGAAATAGGAATAAATGGAATGATTTGACATCTCGACTATATACAGTAACCGTTACGTTTGGTATATTGGGGCTCCGCTGCCGCCCTAGCCAGCACGCCGGACCCGATTCCGGCATGGAGGGGGCTGAATGGGCGTATCGTGGCGGAGACCTGGCTGTAACGGACGAGTTTTCTTGCGACCCCAAGTCTGTTCTTTCGTCGGACGGAGTATATGAATGTGTCATAAAATCCCACAAGGCATAAGCAATGCTGGAATGACATTAGAAAAATTGATTCACGAGTCAATTATATCATAGCGTGATAATCAGGTGAAACCGAATGCTCCATCCGCCATGACGCCGAATATTTCGTATTCTCAGGAGGATAACCACTCGTTGCACTGAACAATCCCTAGGTTGATTTTCGCGCGCGGTCGATGCAACTCGGCAGCTATTGTTGATAGAAGCCGGCTGACTGTCAATACATCGCGGAAAGTAGACATGTGCGGTTATGTTTGTGTTTACCGCAGATATAGGTGGGGAAGATATTGGGTAGACCGTGGTCGATCTGGATCCTCGAACTTTGTTGTTACCTTTCTGAAGAAACACTGTTGACTGCCAGTTTTCCCTCTCATCGCGGTATTTAAGCTCCGCCGCCAAGCGGCCGATCAGGGTACTGGTGACCACGCGGTACACACTACCCTTATTTTCATCACGCGCCCCCGGCGCCTCAGACCACTGGCGACCCTTCGTCGCCCGTGACCTGAGGTCACCGTGTGGGCCGTCTCTACTTTCCAAGAGGCATTTTTCCACCGACCACCCCAGGTGGCCGCGGTGCCAAACTCTGCCAAAAGGCTGTTGCCATATGTTGCCTCTGTCATCTCACTAGGGTGATGATGGCAGGTGAGAGACGAGGTCCTTCGACATATATATATATTCCCTCTCTTTTCCCAATTTATGGGCGCAAAGGCTGCGTGACCCTCCACTTCAGGGTAAGGAAATTCGATAACAGTCCTGTAGTATCAATGTGATAAACAAATCAATCTTTATTTTTAGTTAGGTCTTAATAATAACAATGGTATAAACTCAAAAAACCAGGATAGTAAAATAAATAAAGTTCAAATATAATAGACCCGGCGTTGACGCCCCAATAGTTTGTTTATTTTAAGAAAATGATAAATAAAGTGAATAAAACTTACGTGAATAAGCTACTGAGATTTATCAAAAATCTATCAAGCAGTTTTAAATGATATCTTGATACAATCAACGAATTAACCTAAGATATAACTGGAAACTACTGAGAGTCAAAGAGCTCATCGAGAACAACCAATTTGAACGAAATTATTAATTGTTTCCTGTGGTACAGGCTTCAATGAATTGAACTGGGTAAATGAGAGAAACTTTATTAGAGCTTACTAAAAGCTCATTCAATGCATAACACGGATAATTGTCATGTTGTAATGAATAAGTCCTCGTTACAGTCAGCAGCGCAGTTTAAACCGCCAGGTCTTGGGGTCTACGAGAAATGCACAAATCTTTGACTGGACATACATGCCTGCACCTGTAACTTTGAGGTAAGAATTATCACACATTTATCGCACGATATCGTAGTTATAACAAGGTCAACTAACCCCAAACATCATCATTCGAAGATGATTGCGAACCGCTGTCAAGTAGTCGTTATGACAGGCTATTGCCGGTTAGCCACAAACAGCTGCCAATGTTCCTGTAAAAAAAATAAGTGCTGTTTAATGGAATCAAGTTATTGAAAAGCATGAATACTGAAAAGTACGTCCCAGTCACACTAAACAGGTTGTCGGATGAGTTATAATTGACAACAAGCGCGCAACATGTAGCGAGCCGCACATACGCCTATATGCTTTTAATCTCCCGCCTTCGCACTTGGGCAACAAAGTTTCAACGAATAAGGGTGAACGAATTTGACTTCCCGTGACGAAACCGTCTGCACTCTGAAGCTTTATCGAAGTTCACAACGCTTAAAATTATCTTGTACCAACGTAGATGGAGCTACCAAAGATGTTTCGCACCCTTACTGATCTTCATCGTCTTGTCCATGACGATTGACCTCGACGTGTCTGCCCTGCCTTCTGATACAGTCACCTATGCAACTGTAGAACCCTTTGGTTATGTTTGCGAGCATCTCGGGACTCATATCCGCGAAGATCTCCATAACCCGAGCTTGCAGTCCAGCGACGTTGGCGATGCGGTTCTTCGTGTACAAGGCGTTTTTCATACACGGCCATAGTCCAAAATCCAGCGGAGCGAGGTCAAGTGATCGAGGAGGCCATAGGACTGGACTTAGTCTACCAATCTACTGATCGGGAAACTCTTGGTCCAGATAAGCCCTAACGTCTAGGTGGTAATACGCAGGTGCTCCATCCTGTTGCTACCAGATGGGGGGGCATTGATAGTTAAAGAGGGCAATGTTCGTTTCACGAAATGCCAATTAAAATGATTCAGTATTCCTGATAACAATTGATAATTTTCAACGTATAAAATCTCCTCACATCCCCTTCGATGGCTCTCAAGGCAGGGACAACGTGGTTACGCAACAAGTCTAGGTACTTGTCGCCGTTCAGATTCCGCTCGATGGAATACGGTCCGACGAGCCGGTCGCAGCACAAGCTGAGCCACACATTCAGCTTTGGCTGATATTGTGTCTGGGACTCGACCTGCAGATGAGGGTTCTTCCAGGGTCCCCAACCATGAGTTGCTGGTGTCGTTCGAGTTTAAATGGCCGACACTTATCCTCTTTGAGAACCCAGAGGACCGAAGTCGGGGACACTCCCGCTTCCAGGGCAATGATCCTCGTTGGCTTGTGTCCGGGTTTGTGTCCTTTGACGGCTGGCAGACGACGTTCTTCTTCAGGTCCACGTTACCCGCCGTCCGAAACTTCGTCACCATGTCGTAGATCGTCAAAGGCGATGGCATTGGCCGATCTGGATTCTCCACCGCGAAATGGTCAGAAATTTATTGGTAATTAGTACCCTGCTCGTCCTGCCGAACCATTTTCACCCTTTTTTCTATCATAAACTCGACTTTCGGCATTTTTACGAAATGCCAACACGTTTTATCAGTTCGGTACGTAATATCGAACAGATAGTTCGTTACCGAGAATGTAGGGAGCCTTTTGTTTATTGTCTCGGAAGTGTAGGTGCTAGCGGTGGTACCAGCTAATCAGGAGTGTAGCGGGCTTGCTGGCCTGTACGATAGAGGGGATGAGGACGAGGTGTGCAAGAGTATAATGAGTCGCGTGTTAACTTTTACTTCTGGGTTTATTTCGGAATCTTAGCTATATACAAGTGTGCGTGTGTGAGTGAGTGTGGGTGTGAATGGTTCTCTCGCGCAGTTCAATGAAGTTAAAATACTCAAAAGGTACTGACCGTAAATATGTGGCTTGGGATGCACAAAAAGGTAGTTAAGGCTTACTTTCGCACGAGTAGCTTAATGGCCGGTTGGTACTCAAGTGACGATCGGTCCTCGCGGCCGATCGTCTCCGGCTAGCTTCGGTTACTTTCGTTAATTTTGAATATGATTCTATGTTTTGGTTTTCCGGCGTGGTTTGGGGTTATTTGTGACTTGCAACGTCACAGGAGTCGTCTGAGCATCATTTTTCGCGCGTAAAATGGTTCGTTATCGGGAACATAGAGCGTTTATTGTTTATTACTTCGGAATTGTGGGTGCCATCCAATCACGAATCGTCTGAGCATAGTCTTTCACGCGTAAAAGTACCCAACAAAAAGTTCGTTGCCAGGAACATCAATATTTTTTGCGCGTGAAAATATCCAACAGAAAGTTCGTTGACAGACTGTAATAATTCTTTGCGCCTGTCGGGAAATTGAGAAATTACAATATCACGTGTGACTACATACATCGTGGTGAGCTTGGATCAAAAGTTTGGAAATTCCAGATACTTGGTTACAGTGGTCACAGAAATAGCAAAGATCAACACAACAAGAGCTGGGACTCGGCAGTATCGGCAAATTCAAGTAATAGGCTTTTTCAATTTCGGAAGTCATAAACACGATTATGACATTTCCCGAAACCGAAAACCTTGTTGGAATCGCTGATACATAGTTTTCGAACTTTCTGCAATCAGCAATATCGAAGAGTAACATGATTCTGCGATGATGGTTTTTCTGAATGATTTGCAGCCAGACCGCTATAGCTCACACTCGACTGGCCAAACACAGTTCTCCATAACATCTGCTTTGTGGCCGAATACATGGTTTTGCTCGTTACTGACTGGTAGTCTCACCCGGAAGGAACTTTGCGTGATCGCGAATGGCAATGAGGATATCTCAGAAGAACAGACTGTCGGTGCCTTGAGAATTATTGAAGTTATCGAAAGAGACGTACGTGCATTTTATTGATTAAAAAACACCTGTTCTTGGTTTGCAAGTACAACATGATTTCACTCAGTAATAATTAAAACATGCAACCTTTTGAGTGGCATAGAATTCTATCCTTTGGTGTTGACAGGGTCAACCGCCTTGTATTCTGCTGTTACTCTCTGGGTTTAACTACCATGAGTTCGTTCGTCTTTGGATCTCTACAGATTGAGGGATAGGCCGATCTAGTATCTAGCATGTAGCTTTCTTATCAATCATATTGGTCGCTGCACTGTTAAAAATGTTCGTGAATTTACTACACATTTAGTATACGCAAAATACTCCTAATTTTACAAATTCGGCGCAGCAATGTGAATTACTATGGATTTCTTTGAAATTTGCAACCAAATTCTCAATTTCATTAAACTTGACAAGAGAAACATAAAAGTGTATCATGAATTCACTAATTTGTATAGTAATTGCATTGTATTTGTGAATTTGATATACGCTGATTGGAATTTTCTGGACATACTTCTAAATCTACTAGACAAGTGCACGCGAATATTCCTACACATATTTATGATAGCAAAATTTCGCCTTAGCAATTTCAATTACTATGCAGTTTTTCTGAATTCGCAATCAAATTCTCAATTCCACCAAACTTGATAAGAGAAACTCAAAAGTGTATCATAAATTTACTAATTTGTATAGTAATTGCATTGTATTTGTGAATTTGCTATATACTGTTTGGGATTTGCTGGACGTACTTCTAAATTTACTAGACAAGTGCACGCGAATATTCTTATACAAATTTTTGATATCGAAATTTCGCCTTAGCAATGTCAATTACCAAGCAGTTGTTCTAAATTTGCAATTACATTTTCAATTTTGCTGAACTTGATAAGAGAAATACAAAAGTGTATTATGAATTCAATTATTTGTATAGTAATTGTATTGTATTTGTGGATTTGCTATACACTGTTCGGGATTTCCCGTACGTACTTCTCAATTTACTAAACAAGTACACGACGAAATTCATGTGCAGATTTTTTCAGTAAAAAATTCGATGGAGTGTTGTGAATTACAATCTCGGCTCTCTGATTTTGGCAATATTATTTCGAATTTCCCGAAACTAAATAATAAAATCACGCAATTGATTTAGCGATATTCGACGAGCGTGAGGTTTGCGACACGAGCCGAAGGCAAATGCCAAAATCACACGAGTTTTCGCTGAACACAGTATTAGCCGAGGTTTAGTCGAATCGGATATCGCTTGTACGCGTCTGCCACACACGATATTCTTTGTAATGCCTGTGGAAAGTTTGGTTTGAAAGGCAGACGAATGATGACACATTACAATATTACATACAGAAAGAAAACGGGTATAGTTTCCACTCAGTCACAACTAACTCGGCACACTCCAGGTTTTTCGTCTGTTTATTGCAGGCCGGCCAACTGCATTCTCTCTCTCTGGTTGAATTGATTTACTTTCGGAAGATATCGATTCGACAAAAAAGGAAAAGTGGCCTGGAGCTAGATTCTTGAGATCATGCGATCAATTTCCGTATGGGAAATTCGCTTTGTGACCAATCATCAAGAGACTCGGTAGAGTCTCGCGCCAAGTACATCAAAAAAATTTATTTTTCATGCGCGAGACTCGACGAGTCTATATATACCCGAGAGGCAACTACCCTAACCTATACCGCGTACTAGTATCTTCATTTTCTTTCACCTCACAACATACACAAATTGAAATTAATTTTATCTAGGATGTGGCCATGAAAAGCTTTCATTTGAGCTCTAGATCGATCGAATCGGTGTCTGGAGTACTGAGATATGATTAACTTTAGATTCTGATACCCCGTTTCCTGGTACAATGTTTCTCTTTCTCTTTAGTGTTCTTCAGACCAAGATTCAGTCAACTCGAACCATTCCCATGAAATCACATTTCCTCGCTAAACGCAGGACTATTTTGTTACGCTTATACTCAGAACATACGTCTTTACGCATCTGGGGACATGACATAGAAGAAAAAATCTACACCAAAGTTGTCTAGAGTGGCGTTAGTACGAGAGTCACGGCGTAGTTAGCGCTCGGATCGCAGACAGAAACCGTCTGCAACATTAGCAGACACGTGTTGCCATTACATGCTTTTAAATTCGAATGAAGAAAATGAAAGAAGGTACTACAAGCAATGTTTATTACAAAATTCGAAGGTACAAAAACTAGTGAATACCCACCAAAAGCCCCTTAGGTGCGAAAACCTTACGCCAAGTACATTAATATGATCGTCACCAACAAAAATGTTTCGATAGGTTAATCTGAAATCCTACGATCTTGAGCTTTTGAGGTTATGCGAATCGACTGACGTATGGAATTCATGGTGATAAATAAGATAACAATTGTGAACGGATAATATCACAATAAGGATTACCTTTCATGACAAGAGACTGTCAGATCACTATTAGATAACTATGACCTCTAAATTCTATTCACCTATACATTATAGATTTGGCTTATTTCCATTTATGAATGCAATTCTCGGAGGAAACGGTTTTTTTGGGTATGTTATTCAGCAAGTTACCGCCTGAGGAAGTTTGACAATAGAAAATCAAGAGAAAATGTTGAGGTTGAAAAATATGAGGATAGTATGATAGCCTGATTTGATATGAGGAACAGCAAGGAGCCAGACCTATAAAGCCGAGTTCAAGCTTTGGATTGCAACGAATTCCACTTCAAGCTCTAAGTTAGGCTCATCTCTGAAGGCTCATCTGCTCAGACTCAATTTGTAAGTCACTTGATTGGTTGATGATTATCAACATACAAAAGCATTGAAATCGGATACAACTGCCAAGTACCTGTAGAATAATAAAAGTTTGGAATTGAAAAATGTTTTCAAACTAAATAACGTTGTACTCGTTCGCTCGCTGCGCTCGCTCACTCGATTGGCTCATGATTATTGATTGAAAAAACAATTCGGATAAAGAAATTAAAGATGTCAACATTTATCAAAAAATATTCATAACGAAAAAATAATTCAAACAAAATTGTAAAAAAAAATTTGGAGGTAGTGGTACTTGGGGGGCCTTGTATAGAGAAAGAAATATGAAACACCAATGACGAACCATATCAATGTCATCTGATAGCCATTCAAACATTGGCCCGCCAACGTACCACCGACTCCAAATTTTTTTCTACAATTTTGTTTGAATTATTTTTTCGTTATGAATATTTTTTGATAAATGTTGACGTCTTCAATTTCTTCATCCGAATCGTTTTTTCAATCAATAACCATAAGCCAATCGAGTGAGCGAGCGCAGCGAGCGGACAAGTACAACGTTATTCAGTTTGAACACATTTTTCAATTCCAAACTTTTATTATTTTACAGGTACTTGGCAGTTGTATCTGATTTCAATGCTTTTGTATGGTGATAATCATCAACCAATCGAGTGAGCAAACGCAGCGAGCGATTGAGCACAAACTTTGATTATTTTTTGGTGGACTGATCTACACATTAATGGACTTGGCGAAAGGTTTTTGCACCCAGGGTGCTTTTTGGGGTTTGTGATAGTTCCAAACACAGCCTAGGTCGGAATCGGCCGGAAAACGAATTTCGACCAATCATGTGATAGTTTCAAAGAAAGCAAACATCGCAATTGGCCGGAAAACGAATTTCGCATACGAAAATTTATCGCATGATCTCACGAATCGAGCCCCTGCAATAAAGAGACGAGAAACCTAGGGTGTGCCGGGTTGGCTTTGACTGAGTGTAAACGATACCCGTTTCCTCTCTGTTTGTTAGTCATGCTGGACGAAACCAGTGGCAAAGGCAAACGTAGGTTTGTTCTTCTTAGCTACACTTTTGACACTTTTCACACTCGCCCAATAGGAGGTGTAGATTTCTACTAGTGAGAAGTTTAAAATTTGGTAAAAGTGTAGAAAAGTGTAGCTAAGAGGAACGAACCTCGTGTGTAAAACAGACACTAATAGCCGGTTTCACCAACGTCGAATAACTTTATTCATAGATTAAACTCTTATTCATCGAAAACCAAAGACTATCTTACATTGTATTTGCGACTTTTATTCGATGAAGAGCGTTTATTCTATGAATAAAAAGTTATCCGACGTTGGTGAAACCAGCCGTAAGTTATCCAAAAGTGCGCATGCGCGAAGAACGAACTGCGCAAAGAACATCATTTCCGAATTTTCGAAATGCGCATCGGCATGTCTCATAACGGTTGGCTTTCTGTTCCGTTCCGCTGAACTGATTAGATTGTTGCGTCGTGCGAGCTGTGTAAAAATCGTCGTTAGAGCATATAAAGTAAGTTGTGAAATAATTAGTATATGTATGGAACTATCGTTTTTTTTACTAAATTTTCATCAATTTTTGGCTACAATTTGACTTCATAGTTGAAAGCTCGGTTGAAGAATTCCACAAGTTTTACGTAACCTCAATTCGCACGTGCTTATTCCGCTTATTTGAATCCGAGTTCGAGAGCATTTTTGAGGTTCACGGTAATTACTAATCAATTTAAGATCACTTAGAACTCCGTTTACCCTAATAGTTTTTGTTTGATATCAGCGCGTGTTCGAATATCTCGCTTGCATTATATTCACTCATACATTCTCGCGTTGAAGATGTTGAGTAGTTTGCCTCGTGTTGTCATGGCGTCTCGACACGCTACAGACGCACTGGTATTGGCATCGTAGCGAAGCTTTAGACTTTATTTTCACATAACTCCAAATACCTGGTTCTGTGAATTGCTGTATTTTTCATTTCATTTTGATCGCTATTATCAAAGTTATTAAATTTCCTTTTCAGAGAACTGTTGTACCTTGAAGCAAACGAAAGTCGGCGCGCCACGTGGTTCACCATTGTCTTATAATACGACTTGTATGGTTTTGCGTCACAATCCTATCACGGTCAATACCAGATCAAAACTGTTTTGAAGAACGATCAAAATGAGATTGTAAGGTCAGGTTTATGTATATTGTTGTATTTTTCAATATATCCGGTGAATTTCACAGTTAACGGCTAGAGAAGACGTTTTCACGTGATTCTTCGTCACTGTTATTGAATATTTCTGCATTTTTTTATTTGTTCAAACAATTTCGATATTTCTCATAATGATAGATACATGGTTGGGCAATTTCGCCGGAATATTCTATGAGAACGATACAATCATATAAATCAATTAAAATTTTAAAATAGTAATCCGCCTGCCCAAGCCCGTATTCCAGCCGTTTGTGCTATTCTTTTTATCTACATTTATTGTTTCGAAACAGGTCGTATTCCTCGAATTATTTAAAATTGAATTATGGATGAGAGGTCAATTGATGCATGAAGCATCTCACAGTTCTAATCTAATTGATTTTGAGATTTTGTTAGTATAATACATGTGTGTGTGTTTCAGAAACTAGATCACATTGGGCAGTAGATTTTGATGTCCCAACTATTTTTTCCATGCAGCGTACCAACTCTACACTGCATTGCTCACGTGCCATCTGGACCTAAACTACTTACATATTTTGACGGTTAGTAATAGCAATATTTTTGGATCTTAATATAAGTATTTAACTTCGTACATAACATCGCAACATCTTCCACAGTACTATCTGAATTAACTGTCGTGTAAATTACCTGAATGAGGCGTTATTCCCATGTACTGACGAACCGATTCCAGCCGCACGCACTATACTGATCTGGCAGCACCCTAATACATGGATGGCGAAAGCTCATATTTTCAGTATATTCCTGAAAGTTACTTATAGCCATATTTCGATTGTTCATAATTTTTAATTATTCGCGAACAACCCAGTAAAGATTTTGAAAAATCCTGAAAAGTCTGTTGGGCCAAAATACATGAAACAGACCTGCAACTGCAAATGTAAGTGACGACACTGTTACGTATTCCATGCTATTCCATACTCCTCTATGCCCTCTATGCTATCTCACTCTCAATACCCAAGACACAACATCCTGCATGCGTCCAGTCTCCAAGCCTCTAATGAGAGGAAGTCTCACCCGTACCTTTTAAGAACTGCATCCCTACCTATGCACCCATAAAATCGCACCTGCATAAACGCGCTCATGCCCGGGAGAACAATGGAAAAGAATGATCTCATCATTCAGCTCAACAGTAGCCATTATTGCACTTGCTCCTCAATCGTCGACCAGAGCAGTCAATCATCACTTGCTTCACGATCATTAAAGAAAGCAGTCACTCTTAGACTCGCTTCCAAAATCATAATTCATTAACTCGAAATCACTCTTCACCTCAACTCTAAGAAATTGTGAAACTCATATAGAAGATTATTCACCAATCAACGATTATTCAATTATTATATATATCAATTCACATCAGTCACCCATTACCCAAAGACGGGTTACCTTAAGGTGTCAAACGAGGAACGAACTCAACACAACTCTATCCAGATACATACTACTGGTAGCAGCTCATCCCTAATCCTGAATAACTCTAACTACAATCATAACACTGGTGGCAGCGTAACCACCTCATCAACCTCATTCATAACACTGGTGGCAGCGTAACCACCTTATCAACCTCATTCATAGCACTGGTGGCAGCGGAAAAACCTCGTTTACCAGAAAATACAGTGACAAATAAGTGTATTCTACGAAGTTATATATAAGTGAAGTGAGTGATTACCATTGAGTGATGAAATCATCGCGACAAGTCATGCTAAATCTACTCAATCACCAAATCTACTAAATCCACGAAATCTACTAAATCCACAAAATCAACATAAACCTACTAAATCACCAAATCTACATAAATCTACTAAATCACTAAATCTACCAAATTTACCAAATCTACTAAATCCACGAAATCTACTAAATCCACAAAATCAACATAAATCTACTAAATCACTAAGTCTACGAAATCTGCCAAATCTACTAAATCCACAAAATCTACAAAATCAACTAAGTCGCTAAATCAACATATATTCACTAAATCTACCGAATATAAAGTGCATATATTATATACGCGGACATCGAAGTGAAAACATAATACAGTGTTCTTCAACTACCTCTACAAATCTAAGAAAACAACTCAACAACAAATCAGAGTTGACGAAAGATAAGAAGTTCGACGACATCCTCAAAGGCATCTAGCCCCACAAAGATTCATCTGAATCCAACGATCAGCGATCTCGCTGCAACGAAGCCCGGATTCCCGACTCGTGACATCTATACTCTCCACGACAACTAGACCCCGATCCGTGACACCTATACTCTTCCCGACATTTGACACAATTCGACTCATCAACTTCATCTCCAATACCAACTCAGATCCATATCAGAATGAGTATCTTCCTTATTCTCGTCATCAGCTTGTAAGTTATCTCTAATTACAATAAGCAAACACACCTCTATCGAAATAATCTAACCCACAAAATCGCATAATGCCTGACGAATCTAGAATTCCTTCCGAAGAAACAGAAATGTCTTATTGGTCTCTTAAAGACATACTAGATACAATCCCATACTTTAATGGAAGAAACTTGAATATTAATAACTTCATAAGAAGCTGTGAAAATGCAAATCCCCTTGTTAAACCAGCTCTTCGTCCAGTCTTAACACGTATGATCAGAACTAAAATCTATGGAACAGCTGAATCATATTTAGGAAGCAAAGAATATAATAGTATTGACGAAATCTTTACTATATTAAAACGAGCATTCCTACCAAAAAAGTCGATTTTCGAATGGCAGGCAGAATTGAACAATGTCAAACAGAAAAGCGACCAACGTGTTTTAGATTATAGCGCGAGAGTCGAAGACATACTACATAACACGACACAGGCAATCAACAATTCGAACACAGGTGATACTGCTGGCATGATAACAGCAATTCAAAACAATGTACTCAAATGCTTTGTTAGAGGCTTGATCCCAGAAATCGAATTTAGAGTAGCCGGATCACATCCAACTACTTTATCAGAAGCCATCGAAATTGCTCTGACGGAAGAACAAGAACTTTTTAATCGTAATACTCATAACGCAGACGTTAACCGACTCCGACAACCTAATTACCAATACCGTTCAATTTCATGCGACTACTGTAAACGTCAGGGACACGTAGTGAACGATTGCAGACAGCGAGCCCGCGATAACCTACCACAACCCCACAACAGACAACCGCCTAATCAATCAAACTCACAATATCCGCCTAGATTCTGTAACCATTGTCAACGCCAAGGACACACGATAGAAAACTGCAGACAACGCGCTCGCAGTAACCAACAACAACAACCCCAACAGTCAAACCAACAACACAATCAACCACAACAACTAAATCAACAAAACACACAATATTCCTCGATATCCTGTAATTATTGCAAACGTCAGGGACACACGATAGAGAACTGCCGAAAACGCGCCTATGATAACGCACAGAGACAACAAACCCAGGGTCCTTTAAACTCAAATGCTATCCGCCGGGAGAACGTGCCGACGGACTCAGCACAAACTCAGCCGCGTTCAACGACACAATAAATCACGTCCTCGAAACAAAATCAGAACCGAATAATGGACTACTGCCAGTCGTCGAAATCAATGTTGAAGAATTAGAATCAAAATCAACATTTATAATAGATACCGGTGCGGACTTAAATATTGTCAAAATCAGCTCCCTAAAAGAGGAAACCGAATGCGATAGAACCAAAATGCGGAAAATGACAGGAATAACGGACGGATTTACTAATACTTTAGCAGCAACTAAATTACAAATCAACGACGGAGAACATGAATTTCACGTTGTCCACGAAGATTTCCCGATAGCTCAGGACGACATTATCGGACAGTCATTATTATATAAAGAAAAAGCCGTCGTGTCCTACAGAAATAATACATTAACTTTGATAGATACGGTAATTCCTTTTGAACTCCAAAAACACAAGCCACAAATTCCCACTACCATTACAATAGCAAGTCGTACTGCCCAAGTAATTTCTATTAATGTTTCAAATCCAGAAATCAACGAAGGCTATGTAGATACCATTAATTTAGGCCCCAATATTCACTGCGGTAAAGCATTAGTAACAAACAGTAGCGGTCAAGCATGTAAACTCGCAATAAACTCAAACGAATCAGCTGTTGAGATAAGTGTGCCGACGGTAACCCTAGAACCTGTCAACGAACCTCGAAGTATACTCGACCCCAAAAGTTCCACAAACCAATCTCGCGCCGTACACATTTCAAAAATTTACGGCGATATACGCAATTCCTCAGGCGCGATTCTTCATTTCATACCAGAGAAATTTCAAATATTACGAGGAATTTCAGTTGAAATATTAAAAGCTTTCAATCTAAAAGAGTACGAGCTAATTACATTCGCGAAAAATGATATAATCGGAGATACCAACAAAGACGTAATTCCTAACAGCTCGCAAGTACTATACCACTCAATTATCATGGAAACATACTCAAGCGATATAGACGACGCGATCATTACTAAAACACTCAACTCTTTCAAAAACCATCTAGAATCAAATAACACAAAATCAATCTCAATTCCCGAACAATCTAATGAACTAGGCAAACAGAAATGGGACAAAATCTTACAAGTTATAACTTCAACTTTCAACAACTCAAATATCTCAGTACTAATCTACAATACTAAATCCAATAATCAAACTCCAAATATGCAAACTAATTCAAACGTGCTGACGATAAACGACGTGATTGAAACCAATATGCCTGAAATGCCCGTCGATGATAACAATAATAATCGTTCAGAAAGATTATCGGTCCTTAAAAACTCACTACACCTCGACCATCTCAACAACGAAGAGAAAGAGTCCATACTCACACTTACAACAGAATTCAATCACCTATTTTTCCTACCAGGTGACACATTATCAAACACATCATCAACAAAACATCCAATTCTTACCACAGATGATGATCCGATCAACGTAAAACAATATCGATACCCAACTGTCCACAAAGACGAAATACAGAAACAAGTTTCCGAATTATTAAACCAAAATGTAATCAAACCATCATCCTCACCCTACAATTCCCCCGTTTGGGTTGTGCCCAAAAAACCAGATGCAGAAGGTAAGGAAAAATGGAGAATGGTTATAGATTTCAGAAAACTAAATGAAAAAACTATAGGTGATGCGTACCCCTTACCAAACATTAATGATATACTCGACCAGTTAGGAAACGCTAAATATTTCTCGACTTTTGACCTCGCTTCAGGTTTCCACCAAATCCCTATGGACCCAACTGACGCACACAAAACAGCATTTTCAACATCCATGGTCACTATGAATTCAATAATATGCCTTATGGACTTAAGAACGCTCCGGCAACGTTCCAAAGATTAATGGACCAAGTTTTATCCGGTTTAGAAGGAAATATAGCATTCGTATACTTAGATGATATCGTTATCTATGCGCACTCTTTAGAAGAACACGAAAGTAAATTCAGAAAATTAGCGAATTGATTACAATCAGCAAATTTGAGCTTGCAAGTCAGCAAATGCGAATTCCTAAGAAAAGAAGTTGCTTATTTAGGACATGTCATTACAGAAAACGGTGTAAAACCAGACCCGAAGAAAATAACAGCAGTCACAGCATACCCAGTTCCTAAAACAGCTAGACAGATTAATCAATTTCTCGGTCTAATCGGTTATTACAGACGCTTTGTCGGAAATTTTTCTAAAATATCGAGACCACTTACAACACTACTAAAAAAAGACGTTAAATTCATTTGGACATCCGAACATCAAATGGCTTTTGAAATTTTAAGAGACTCAATATGCACATCTCCTATATTACAATATCCTAAGTTCGATCAACCATTCATACTAACGACTGACGCGTCTAAATACGCGATCGGCGCCGTACTCAGCCAAGGCGAAATAGGAGAAGACTTACCGATAGCTTATACCTCACGAAATCACCTCACGAACATTGAATAAAGCAGAACTGAATCACTCTGTAATCGAGAAAGAATTACTAGCCATAGTATACTCAGTCCATCACTTCAGACCTTATTTATACGGACATAAATTCACACTCATTACCGATCACAAACCTCTTGTTTGGGTCAGCAGCGTCAAAGATTACTTAGGTGGAGATTCAAATTAGAAGAATACGACTATAACGTAGTATACAAGAAAGGTCAAATCAATTGCAACGCGAACGCATTATCACGTAATCCACCCGTAGACACTGATAAACTATTGCCAATACACGGAAAACGAAACCGAAATTCTAGTTCAGATAACGTAACACAACCTGACGCAAAACAACGAAAAGAAACTCATCAATTTCCAACCCGCGCACGACAAAGTACAGATGACTCACCAAATCCCGCTCCTATAAAGAAACATAAAGCCAACGTCGACTCAACTCTTGAAAAAGACGCACCCAACCAAATTCCTATGGACTCCTTACCAATGAAACAAGATACAACACATTTTCAAAATATACCTTTAGCGAACTATTCATTAACTGACAGTTCCACTGACGATCCAATACCTACAAAAAGACTAATTCACCCACTAGAAGAAAATACGGAAAATAATTCATTAACTGATACCGAAATCGACAGTCTCTCACATGACTCGATGCAAAAAATATCCACAAGTGACTCAACAGACAGTTTCCCAATGCCTAAAAATCCAATTAACATTTCAAAAACTACGAGACCAATGATAACAGACTCTCCTACCAACACTTCTATCGATGATTTACCATTATCTCAAAGAACCTTCCAAAAACGAAACGCTGCGTATACTGACATCTCACCAGATAATCTACCCGTAAATAAAAAGTCACGTCAGCTCATAAACACTTCGCCACGATCCCCATTTAAAAACAATCAGGAACAAAACAGAGATTCAAACCTTACCTCAAACCAGCCTAGCAATAACTCAGACTCAAGTGCCACACACGAAAATAAAACAGGACGCAGCGAACGCAATAGGGCACAATCTCCAACACACAAATACAAATACAAACTGCGACCAAGAAAGCCTAAAACCCCCTCACTACCAGCTAGCTCTTCATCATCAGACGACGACCACGTGCCTTATTATAAACAGAAACTCCCTACTTCTAGCGGACCCGGAACCCCAAGTTCCAGGAACCCTGTTCATAAAGAAAAACCTTCGACTTCCATCGAACTACAAACCCTTATACCTAATTCAAGAAAACTATACTCAGATGTAGTCAGAGGATAACAAGAAATAATACCCAAAACTACTATTCCACCACAATACGATATACCTCCAATCACAAAATCAATCTATCGTAAACCATCCTATAAACAATTTGGCGAACTCCAAAAACTCTTACCAGCCCTAACAAATAAACTTATAGTAGAAACTACCGAAGACCTATTCATACAAGATGATAATATAGCATATTGCATCCCAGCCGACTGTTTAATCGGACAAGGCATAGCACAGGAAATGATTGAACGAAATATTATTAACCGCGACGTGTTAAAATCAAAGAGCCCCCAAGTAGTCGACATCATAGTAACACCTCATGATAATATCAAAGTATATAACCTAATCACGAAAGCTGAATTTTACGGCAAGCCAGCATATGAAACTATGTACAATATTCTATGCAAACTTAAAATAAAACTAGAATCAGATAACGTACAATCAATATCAATTCCAAAAATCGGTTGCGGACTCGAAAAACTAAATTGGAAAACCGTTCGATCAATGATTTATTTCATTTTCCAAAATTCAAACATAACAATAACTATTTGTGATTTTAAGCCGACACCAATAAATATACAAAACCAAGAAGATAACACTGCAAACCCAGAGCCAAATAATCAGATCCCCATGCAACTTGACTACCCAGACGTACAGGGAAACTCAGAGAACAACCATACAGACAATACCCAAGAAGAAGATATGCCCCTCTATAACGAAAACCAAGAGTTACACAATATAGAAAAATCTAATTTGTACGAAGAACAACAAAACTCGATACCCCAAAATCTACCACTAAATCCACTACCTCAAAATCAAATACCACAGAAAAACTCAACACAAAATCCGATTCCGCATGCCAGTCACACAGACCCAACACCTGTTGTAGCGACCAATATTAAAGAAACAAATGACGATATTCTAATGAAGAAGGACAATTACGTACACTGCATGTCAGCCGATTGTATTATAAAGAAAGGAGTTGCTAAACAGCTAGTCGACATCGGAAGTCTCGATACAAATTTCCTTAAATCTCAAAACCCAGAAGTTAATAGCGTGATCGTAACACCAAATAATAGAACATTTATCTTCAGCTTGGTAACACAAAAGAAATATTACGAAAAATCTACCACAGACGGAATATATAATACACTACCCATCCTCCGTGACATACTACAGGCAAAACGCATTAAATCTTTTTCAATCTCCAAATTAGGAAGCGGATTTGATAAATTAAATTGGTTCGCAATTAAAAACATACTTAGAAAAGTCTTCGACTACACAGATATCACAGTTAATATTTGCTTGAACGAGATCAACGTTCCGAAACCAGAACAAATCCAAGAAATAATCCGTGAAAACCATGATTCAGTAATAGCAGGCCACAAGAAAATAACAAAAACCTATAAACGAATTAGAGCAATGTATTTCTAGCCAAATATGAAAATCGATATAGGAAAATTTATAAAATCATGCGAAAGTTGTCAAAGACGTAAACTCGTTAGAAATAAAGTTAAACTCCCAATGGTGATAACAGATACACCAACAACCGCTTTCGAAAAAGTATCATTGGACATTGTAGGACCTCTACCAACCTCTAATTCACAAAATAAATATTTGCTCACAATTCAAGACAACCTAACTAAATATTCTGAAGCAATACCATTTAAAAATCAGATAGCAATAACAATCGCTAAAGCATTTGCAGAAAATTTTATTTGCCGCTACGGAGCACCTGAATCTATCTTAACCGACCAAGGCCCTAATTTTCTCAGTCGTATTATGAAACAACTAGCAAAAATATTCCATATAAAACAAATAAAAACCACAGCTTACCATCCCCAATCCAACGGCTCCCTCGAACGTAGCCATCAAGTCTTAATCGAATACTTAAAACACTACGTCAATAATAAAAATGACTGGGACAAATGGATCCGATTCGCAATATTCTCATACAATACATCGGTACACGAAGGCACCGGTTACACACCACATAAACTAATCTTTAGAATAACGGCACGTCAATTATCAAATATACGGTCAGACAAAAATATTACAAACAAATACGAAGAATACTTACAAGAAATAATAACCCGCCTTAAAGAAAACTAGACAAGACGCGATAAAAAACCTTAATAACGCGAAATCAAAATCTAAACGGAGATATGATAGACGTATAAACGTACACACCTTTCAGGCAGGGCAATACGTCTACCTAATTAACGAAACGAGACAGAAACTGGATGACCATTATAAAGGACCATATAAAATAATCCGCGTCATTAACGACATTAACGCAGAAATCAAAATAAACGACCACGGAACCAAAATTGTTCACACAAATAAAATTAAATTAGCTAAAATCTAAAACTCACTTAACACAATTAATATGGCAAGGAAAATAAAACACTACAAGTATACAAATTTTACTATGATGATGTTCATATAGGAAATCCTCACGTTCATCATTCCTCACATGTATAGACTGATCAAAATATCTTGCGGATAATACAATCGCCTTTTAATTTGTATGTACGTCGTATAATCTAAACGACACGCCGCACACCCACCCCCTGTCTCAACATCCAACAATATGGTGCACCGCTCGCATTGCCGTGCGCCTTCAATGCGCAGCGCCCACCGATGCGACTCCATTCGAACGTACAACGAACGGTCTCGCACGCGATTCACATAACAAAATTCACAAACTTCTTCGAGATTCCCGCGCTTCACCCATCCTCTAGCGGTTGAACACACTCCCCTGCGCGTCCAAGCAGTCCACAGTGCAGCTGACCGCTCCGTCCAACCGTCGAAATACGGCACCCTTAGCTGCCGCACCGACCACCACATTTGTGAGCTCACGTCAGCCCTCGCCAATTCGGCCCTAAGTTCTAAAAGAAAAGGCAAAATAATACAAGCACCCCACGAAAATCATAACAATCGACACCAAACCAAAGAAGATGAACCTACCTTGCTCGAATTCGATTTGACGCTCTAGTCGCGACGACACATATAAATTTCCACTCATTTTAAAAAATTTTCAAGAACTCTGACAACCGTTCACTAGTAAGCATGAACCAATAATGAACTTACAGCCGATCACTAGGACCAATATGCCTAATCGCCCTTTAGTAAACAAACTCGAAACCAAAACACACCAAGTCAGCATACTAACACACCGCAACACTGTAACAAAATACATTTCAGGACTGCACTAGCCGAACCAGACGCAACCGACAACCTATACCAAATCGCCGCATTCAAAGATAACCCAGGCATCTACTACGAACACGTGCAAAACCTCAAGACTTATAGTGACGAGTGGAAACTAATTAACTTTGTAGATCTAGAAAACTTAAACGGAAAATTTGAACAATTAAAAAATTATTTAAAAGCAATAACAGAGAAATGCAGGATTCACTTACCTAAATGTGAAATAAAAGATCATATAGAAATGCTTCAGAACCGCATGTCAATCATTACTGAACAACAAAACCAAATAGGTACTCTTATCGGCTACCACAATGACACGAACATAGAAAAATACCTCACACAATACGTCAATTACAGACCCAAAAGATCACCCCCTTTCCAATTCATAGGCAAAGTCAGTAAAACATTATTCGGTACTCTAGACTCAGAAGACGCAGAGCATTATAATAGACAAATCAAACAACTGTTTGCAAACACTAACCACCTAGCTTTACTGTTAAAAGACCAAACTCACATCATAAAATCCACACTAGGCGAACATAGAACCCAACTACAAGAAATCAAAAACCAAATTAACGAGTTACAAGCTAAAACCATAGAATTCAATAATTTCATCGCAACCTGAGTTGAAGATACAATCACTAACAGAGATAATATCCTTATCCTCAAACACTTCATGCAACTGGACAAATATACAAATGAATATGAACTCGACCTCAACAACCTAATAGACGCAATTTTATTCGCAAGACAGGGCATAGGTACTTCATCCCAAAATCCTAACACCAGAACAGATAATGTCATCAATTCGACAAATACAAAGTCGCAACCCGACAAAACACTTCCCAGTCCCCCTAGAAACCGAATACGCACAAGAATTAATAAGACTCTCAAGACTCGAAGTAACTTATGACGCTAAAATCATTTATATCATTTCAATACCACTACTCAACACCAATACCTTCAACATCTACCGACTAATCCGATTCCCTGTCAAACAACATTACGATACCACGGACGATAAATTTGCATATATCAGACCAAGTAGCGATTACATAGCAATAACGAGAGACAGAACCCTATATTTCAAACTAACTGAACTAAAATTCAGCCAATGCATGATGTCACTAGGAAATTATATTTGCAGACAAAACCAACCACTATTCCACACTAACAATCAAATCATCTGCGAAATAGGACTATTCATTCAACCAACTAAAACAGACATTAGAACATGTGACGTCAGACTTGGAACGTTCAACGGTGTATACTGGACAGAATTAATGACATCCAACTCCTGGATTTATTCCCTAACTAAACCAGAAATCATACACATCGTATGCACGGACGAAAACCCTATCCAAATATCTTTAAACAATTCCGGAATACTGAAACTAAGCAACAGATGTACAGCGAACTCAGACACGATCTCCCTATCAACAACAAAACACTATCAAACAATAGAAACTAACTCCTACACACCCAAATTCAACCTAAACATCTTAAATTTTTACGACCTATCCAGAAACGAAGACCTCAAAAACCTATCCCTCATCCCTGTATCAATACTTAACAAAACCCCATACTTAAACTCTAAAGACCTAACTTCAAACGGCCTAGCATTAGACGATATCATTAAACACACAGACGAAATTACCAAAAATCAAAAATTCACAGACAACGATAACCGTATAGAAAACATAATGTATTACATTTCCTCCGCGTTCGGATCACTATCATTAATATACTTAGCAAATAAATTCGCAATAGCACGCAAAATTTTCAACATCTTCGTAGCACTTAGGAAAGCTCGACAACCGAATAACCAAGTGGTCGGACACCAAGCTAATCGAAATTCTGTCGAATTAAACAACTCACCACAAACACAAGAGACAGTAACCTGCTCTCAAACGTCACACATACAGACACTCCACACACGAATCATCATACAACAAGCTAAACCCCCAGCAATCACCGCCACTCCTACACCAAACACAGAAGCCACTCAGACAGCTCAAACATCCTTTTATACAACATAAGAATGTAATATTATAACTCAATAAAAACTTCCTATATTATATGTTATACCTACAATGCTAATGATAATACATTACCTACCGTATCATTGTAATAAGCATATCCAACATACTATACATCTACTAACTCAGCATAAGACATTTATAACTAATCACGATCTTATTACAAACAAGTATACTCTTAACTATATTATAATCTATATAAAAACCATATTCAACATACCATATGTATTCACTAACTCAGTATAAGACATTTATAACTAACCAACCTTATTGCAATCAAGTAATTTTAACTGGTATATTTACTACCGTAAAAATACGACCCTATACTTAACATAAATTTTATACAAAATTCATGAAACTTCACTCCTGCTTCGCAGGAGCACTACTGTAAGATATAGACATATTCACTATCGTGAACACGCACCCAGGTACACTCGCTAACGCGAATGTACGCGTAGATCAATCTACTAACGTAGATACATGCACATAGATACATTCACTAGCGTGAATGTATTCTTAGATATACATATTTGATCTTTCAAATAATTCTTGCTAACTTTACAAAAAAATTTCCTCCTGCTTCACAGGAGCAATATTTTTTTCCCCCGGGGATGGGCGTGTTACGTACTCCATACTATTCCATACTCCTCTATGCTCTCTATGCTCTCTCACCCTCAATACCCAAAACACAACATCCTGCATGCATCCAGTCTCACAGCCTCTAATCAGAGGAAATTTCATCCTTACATTCAAAGAACTTCATTCCTACCTATGCGCCCACTAACTGCACCTGCATAAACAAGCCCATGCCCGGGAGAACAATGGAAAAGAATGATCTCATCATTTCAGCTCAACAGTAGCCATCACTACACTTGCTTCTCAATCGCCAAACAGAGCAGTCGCTCAAACACTTGCTTCACGATCAATAGAGAAAGCAGTCACTCTGAGACTCGCTTCCAAAATCATAATTCATTAACTCGAAATCACTCAAGCTCAAGCTCTACAAACTTGTAAAACTCATATAGATAGTTCTACCATCGTTGTAATCATTACCAATAAACGATTATTCTTCTATTTATATAAATCAATTCACATCAGTCACCTATTATCCAAAAGACCGGTTACCTTAAGGTCTAAAACGAGGAACGAACTCAACGACAACTCTAACCATATTCATAACATTGGTAGCAGCTCAATCCTAACTAATTCATAACATTGGTGGCAGCGTAACCACCTCATCAACCTCATTCATAACACTGGTGACAGGGTTATTCATAACACAGCAGTAATCGATCAATCCATCAGAGGAAAAACCAGAGTCGATATTAGCTGTATGCGTAACTGTTCGGGCAATAGTTTGCGACAAAGGCGTAATTGACACGCGGTGCTGTATATTCTTTTGGTAACGTTATTGATGTGAGGCCTCCAACTGAGGTTGTTCGTTAGCGTGACTCCTAGTATGTAGAGATTGGATGAGTACTCAATCCTCGTTTCCTGTACTTGGATACGTGGCATAGTGCTAAGTTCGAAAGAATTTATGTACCTTGTGGACCCAACCAATATCACTCTGGTTTTACCACCGTTCAATTATAGCCCGTTATCGTCTGCCCATCCGCAGACCGCTTTGACGTCTCTGTTTACCATTGCAATGCCGCTGAGGATGTTGGCTGGCTCACACTCGATCATCAGCTGAAGGTCATCGGCGTAGAAGTTGTAGCTACAGTCACTTAGGTATTGCGAAGATCTGAAACATAAATGATGAAGAGCAAGGGTCCCAGAACCGATCCCTGGGGCACTCCCAGCGTCTTATTGACCCATTCAGATGATTCCCCGTTTATTCCCCTGACAGCCTGCCGCCTCTTGGTGAGATATGAATGAATAAATTTGAGGACAAGAGGTGAGAAGTTCAACTTCCTCAACTTTGTGAGAAGTATGGAATGGTTAACCTTATCGAAAGCTTCGGAAAAATCGAAACAGACCATAATAACGACCTTTCTTTTGTCTATCGCCTGGCGGCAGTAGTCTACGACCCTAATAAGCGCTGTATGAGTGCTTAGTCCCTTCCTGTAGTCCGATTGGAATGGGTCATAGAGGTTTCGTTCCTTTGGTTTGCTACTAGCCTCTCGAGACACTTACTGTCGGCGCAAAAAGGTTTGGCCCCACTGTTTGAGTGATCATAACTTCTACAGAAAAATTGATAGAGCATCGAGTCTGAAAAAATTGTAAAGTGCTAAGTTTTCTGCGTCTAGTGGTTATTCACAAATTTCTGTGTCAAAATCGTGGCAACCGTTATAATCTCCGAAAAGTTCGAAAACGTAGTTTTTCGGAGTCCATCGCCGTACGTCAACTTAAACTCGTCACCGTTTGTCTGAACTAAGTTTCAAAAATCTGTAAAAATTCAGAAATATTCCCTGAACATTGACGGGCATGATAGTGCTTGGTAATTTAAAAAATATACAAAAACCTAGACGCCAGGTGTAAAAAGGTCCAATGGTGCGATTTGCGGAACGGATTGGTACCGGCGAACTTGAGCTAGCTCAAAATTTTCGTCAAGGTATACACTTTTTGATTCCGTAAACAGTTTTTGGTTTGCAAGAGTCAACTTCCAGTAATCGACGTCAAGAGTTTGTCAAATTCGCGTGGGGCCGCGTGTGTCCAAGCTGCGATATTCGTCGCTGCATTTACATTGTTAATTGCATTAACAACTGAGTCTGTGACGGGCGCGGCAAGAGGGAAATGCAGCAACGAATATCGGGGCTGGGACACGCACGGCCCCACGCAAATTCGAAAAATTGTTGAAGTCGATTACTGGAAGGTGACTCTTGCGAACTAAAAACTGATTATGGAATCAAAAAGTGTATACCTTGACGAAAATTTTGTGCTAGCTCAGGTTCGCCGGTACCAATCCGTTTCGCAAATCGCACCATTGGACCTTTTTACACCTGGCGTCTAGGTTTTTGAATATTTTTGAAATTACCAAGCACTATCATGTTCGTTAATGTTCAGGGAATATTTCTGAATTTTTACAGATTTTTTGCACTCATTTTAGACAAACGGTGACGAGTTGAAGTTGACGTACAGCAATGGACTCCGAAAAAACTACGTTTTTTAAGTTTTCGGAGATCATAACGGTTTTCACGATTTTCACACAGAAATTTGTGAATAACCATCAGACGCAGAAAACTTGGCGCTTTACGATCTTTCCTGTCTCGATGCTGTATCAATTTTTCTGTGGAAGTTATGATCACTCAAATAGAGGGGCCAAACCTTTTTGCGCCGACAGTAGAAAGTGAGCATAGAATAGAAATTGGTCTGTAGTCGTTGCATGACATCGGAGATGGGAACACCGCGTGTGAAAGTGAGAAATGGAACAGGTGCTCTATGATAGGCAGGAGGACGGGAAGACTTTTCCTAAACACATCTATTGGAATACCATCTATGCCGATTACGTTCGATTTGGAATGGAAGATGGCTTTGAGGACCTTTTCGGTTACGATGTTGCAGAAATGGAACTTATTATCATCGAATGGTTCCTCTAATGCTTGACTGTGGGTTTCAGGCGCCACTTGACGACCGTAACCAACCTGTATAGAATCGGAAGACGCAAAGTGTTTGTTTAATTCAGAGATCGAGAAGTGCAAGCTACGCGAAGAAGATTTCGATTTGACAAGTCCTAGCCTCCTAAGCTTTGCCCATATCTCAGACGAAGATTTCGAGGTGCCGAGTGTCATGGTGTAAAATTCATTTCTAGCGCTATCGATTTTAGCCCTGACCAAGTTCCGAAGACATTTGAACCAGTCGTGCAGTGTCAGGCATCTATTTCTTCTCCAGGCTCTACGTGCCTGGCTACGCTCGTTCACGAGAGAGTAGTGTACATATGAGAGTTCTGGATCCAGCCTTCTTTACCGGCCATCAGGCAGTAGGTAAGTTACCGACCGCGCCGATAAGTTATCGACGATCGGATGGTAACGATTACCGATCTTTGTTACCGATAGTCTGATGGTAACGATTTTGGATTGCCGACCTTATGTTACCGACAATCGAATGGTTGCGATTTTCCCCCATGCGATGGCGCCACTACCGATCCGTTTCTTGGATCACGGTAACGATGGCCGATCTTTGGGTTACCGATAGTCTGATGGTACTGATGTTGAATCATGGTAACGTGAATCATGGATTGGCAATGTTCCGTTACCGGCAATCGAATGGTTGCAATTTGCAACTGGGCGATGGCGCCACTTTCGTTATCGGTAGTCCGACGGTAACGATTCTGAATCAAAGATTGCCGATCTTCTGTTACCGACAATCGGATGGCTGCAATTTTTTCCGTTTCGCGATTGCAATTTTCCGCCTTGTGATGGCACCACTTTCGTTATCGGTAGTCCGATGGTAACGATTCTGAATCTAAGATTGTCGATCTTCTGTTACCGACAATCGGATGGCTGCAATTTTTTTTTTTCGTCTCGCGGTGGCGCCACTACCGATTCGCCTTCGCATCATGGTAACGATTACCGATCTACCGACAATCGATCCATGATGGCCGCTCTGAAATATCTAATTCCTAGCTTACATATATATGCGAATTATACCAGCTGAAATGCTCAAAGAGTGGCAGGGTATGTTATATGCAAGCAGTGACGCGGATCATCCAATAATATATGTTTTTTTATTTGGTATTTCTTAAGTCTAACCTATTCTAAAGTGACAATTTTCTTAAAACTAGCCTCAACTATATTTCTTAAGTCTAACATATTCTAAAGTAAAAAAATTTTTTCTTAAAACTAACTTAAGCTATATATTTACAAAAATTTCTTAAAAACTAACTTAAGCTATATTTCATAAGTCTAACCTATTCTAAAGTAGAAAATTTTCTTAACACAAACTTAAACTAGGGGATATTGTCGTTCGAGCGGAATCATCATCGGTTGCGGTGGCGGTATGTCAGGGGATGATGACCTCGACGACGATGACGGCGAGCTCGGACTCGATCGTGAATACTCCGATGAGGCCGAACTGGGTGATGGCGATCGGCCTCTTTCCATATTTATTTGGATCGTCTCCGTATCCGAACCCGCCGCATCTTCCCGCACGGAAGACGAAATATCAAAGCATTGAATGGGCGATGCTGTGGCATTTTCAGTAGTGGCCGCACGCATCGCCCAATGATCATTAATTTGATACTGCCGCGTGATGTTTTCTATCATTTCGTAGTGCACGCTCGCGGTTTCATTGATAAAGTTCTCATCCACATGACTGTCGCGCAAAAAACGCAGCACCACCTGCGCGTTCTGAAGGAATCGCGCCCTCAACTCGGCCCTTCGCCGCAGTTGCGCTGCCCGCTGTGCAACTCTTCCGTGAGTCTGATTCATCTGGATTTAACACACATTCTTATATTAGAATCCGTTAAAATTTGTATATTCAATACCAACAACATACCTTATTTTTTTTTTTTTTTTCTTCTACGCGTTTTTAGTTTCGGAAATTCTTCTTCTTCTTCTTCTTTTTCTTCTTCTTGATGCTCTACTCCGATTCTATGAACTTTCGCTATTCACCGATCTTTTCAAACTGTTTCGGATTCTATGAACTTTCGCTATTCACCGATCTTTTCAAACTGGAAACCGCCTTCTTCTCAAACTGACCTGGCTGGGGGAGTTGGGTTGCATCCTATTGGCTGCACACCACCCCCGAAATAAAATGAGGCCCAACCAACCAGAGAACAGCTCTCAAGACATCCTCCCACACCATAAAATCGGTTAGTCTCAAGACTCGAGCAATAAATCAATGTGATTTTCGCTGCTCTAAGATAAGATCTGTCAAAGATGAACACGGCAATAAGAAAATATGGGTTTTCCGCATTCGTTCACACGGTCCTGCTTGCACAGCTGCATGCATACCGATCCCACGCAATAAATCAGCAGCTCAGTCAATTTTCGGCTTTGCCTGAGACCACACACGGAGCTGTTAATATGGAGCTAATATTGGATGTACAAGGGTTTGGGCGATTCAGTGATAAATTTGTGATAAAAGAGCTGGCTGCAATAAGCATTCGCGCGCATGAGGAATATAGACAGGGTATTACACGCATCCTCTTCAAAGCACCATGCTCCTGGGTGACTCTCTCAAGCGAGTACAGAAATCTTAATTCGTGGTTGACACGGCATCATCATGGAATACCCTGGATTGCTGGAGAGACGCCGTATAGAGATGCGGAGAAAACTGTGAGAGAGGTTATGCATGATGCGCGTTGCATTTATGTAAAGGGATTGGAGAAGAAACGTTGGATTGAAAAAATCCTCAATGACGACTCAAAAGCGGTGATTGATTTGGATGAGCTGGGGTGTCCGAATTTTCGAATACTACGATTGGAATCGCATGTATTTCATTGGCATGGAGACTGTCATAGCGATGTACCGAGAGGCTACCATTGCGCCTTCGAGAACGTTCAACGGTTGAAAAACTGGTATTTGGAGGAGGGCCATAAAAAACCCTCCCCACATGTCTCGAGGGCGGGGGATGATGGCTTAAAAGTCCAGAGCTCGCAGGGAGCCGCATTCGTACGTCTAGAATTCTCGCCATTAACGCATCTTCCACGTATATTCGAACCCGCAAACTCTCTCGAGCAAGGTAAGAATCCTATTACATGATAATCATATTCAATTATAATATATATAAAAACTAAGTCCGTAATATTCACCTCCCTGCAGATGGACTTCAGCAGCCTGAACAGCACTAGCCGTATGGACAATGATATGCAGATGAAAAAGATGTCGGAGCTTGAGATTGGACAAAAGTACGACATCACAAAACTGAGGCTTGTGAAAACGAAATTTGGTTGCAGAATCATCGCTACGATTGCCAACGAATATATCGTGTTCCTGCCTGCGAGAGTTGGAAAGGCTCTAGAGAATGATTCTACTCAGCTGGATCAGTTGAACAACGAGGCGGATCAAGAACGCTTGCAGATACTCTATCTTGGAGGCTCATACAATAAATTTGAATTCTGTAGCAAAATCTAAACACACACACACACACACACACACATGTATATATATGTAATGGGAATAGGTTAGGGTTGAATAAATAACAATGAATTTGCAATTACATTTATTTATTTATTTATTGTTCCTTCAGTTATTTAGAATAAGCTTAATCCATAGTTCTCAAGCATGATGAATCCTCAAAATGTAGCTAATTTTTTGACGGTGCCACTGATTGGATTGTATTCAACAATGCGATCATGTATAATCATACAGTAGGCTGAAGTATTTGCCGGAAATGCGAGACTAGTTTCAAATTCTAAACGAATATCCACCGGACCACTCTTCAACGACTCATTTTGCTTGGAACAGTCTATCGTAATGAGCGGAGCTCTGTTCAAAAAATCATTTTTCGACAAAAGAGGCTCGGATTCTTTATCATAGTATGAAATTTGAAAGTTGGTGTACATATTGTAGAGAATAGCGTATTGATTGTGAGCAATATCAAGATTCAAATTTTCATAGGGATAGCATTGCGAGTTTAGAAAAAGTTTTACATCTCTAATCATACAATGATCGAATTGACTGGCATTTTTCTTCGGATCGTTTCGTCTTGCGGTTTGGAATCCTAGAATGACGTGTCTTGGCTTCTCTAGTTGTGTAGATGTCTTGACAACCCATACATGTCTCGTTGTTGCAGGCAGCATCGGGTACTCGTACATTTCCCACGAGCGGAAACTCATAGATACAGCCGGATCTTTGGCTATATAATTGAGCATTTTGATCTTTGCAGGATCCGACAGTCTGATGTATGGTAATAACCATTCAATTTTTTCGAGCGAAATTTTGATTCCCTCCACGGTGGTTTGATAAATGGCGCTCATATCATTGTTCGATCGGGTCAAAATCAGCTCATGCTTTGCATTGACGATTATTCGATTATAATCCTCGGCAAATCCGAGTAGAAAATTCAGTGGTATAACAACATCAAAGTACCCATCGGCGTTGGTTAGCTTATTATTATCCTCTAACCAGCCGGTGTTCTCCAAGAGATATCGTTGTCCTGGGGTGAGTGATAAGTACCCCTTCATAATACTCGTGATGCCGACATTCTTATTCTGGTCAATCTCATGACCATTCAGCTCGTAACGCATCTCGCTAAACATGTGACACACAGCCATATTGACCAATTCAGTGCTTTCACCAACTAGGCTGCCGTCTGATTTTGTAATCCGGCCATAGATGTGGAGCGAACTTTTGCTGGGTAATACACACGCATCTTGATTCTGCACAGCTATGCGGATCTCATCGTTATTTTTGAATGTAGACGCGGCATACGGTTGATGCGCATGTATTTCACAGTGGGCAATCGACTCGTCGAAGGTCACATGTGTTTGGATTTTTATCATTCTCGTGCCGGGCATATGCAGATATAGCAACGAATTCTTATTTTCCACCACAACGAAGTCGAAGTCCTAGGCTCTGGAGAAACTGAGCGTTCTGATGTGTCATCCGAATCGGAGCTGCACGATGACTGATGATGTTTGGGCATGTTATCGAGCTTTTATAACTACTACCAGATTTTCTTGCCCCCTCAAACACAATTCCCATATTATCTCAAAGATTTCACGTGTAATCGTATAGTTACAGTTTCACCACGAAAATTGATCAATTTCCCGTCCTGATCGACTATTCTCAACTGTATATCATGTATTGACCGTACGGTGATTGGATGGTAAATGACATTTGTCGGCACTTCCACGATCTTATATCCGGGTGGTACGGTTGGGAAAAATTGATGAATCGTATGTACTTGATGCTCGTTGATATATGCACCCGTGGTAATATTGCACTCAACCCGCAAAGCGTTGACTTTGAGTATGCGAACGGGTAACTTGGATTTGTGGGTAATACCACCTTGGAGAACATCGGGGGTGAAACCGAGCAAATGACCAATGGAATCTTTTGGGTGAAAGTCTATCTGTTGATTGCATCTGATTTCGCTGAGTAGCTCATTGTTATTAGCTTTTAGACTCAATTTTATATCATCAGGTAATGCTCTTTTCAAATAATTTGCGATATCTTCAATTTCATAGCTCCCAGTGGGTATGGTAATTATTGTGTCGGGCGATGCATAAAACTTATTACACCCCTCATCTATATTGGGTATTGCGTTGAATGCCAAGAGCTCTATCAGTCCGAGAACATACGTCTTTGTCGGTGATAGCTCGATAGGGGGAAAATATTGAGTCCTCAAGACCGACGATTCCCCGGAGAGTGTCAACGTGAACGAATCAGCCATGACTAATACCACATCAACAATACGCATACATTTTATAGTTGTCCATTGAGAAACTTGAGGCACAAGTGACCGCAAATTACTGTGTTATATTCTTGATATCTCTTATGATTATATTTTACGCTACCAACACCGAGATATTTCATGAGATCTCTAGGCGGTTGTAAATCACCAAAACTGTCGAAATACATCGCATCGTTGCCGTTTTTTGAGTATGCAACCCAATGCGTCCCTGGACCGTCTTTATCATCAAGATTTATGATTGCAGACTCACGCTTTCTAGGCCCTGAGCAG
Source organism: Tenthredo scrophulariae (assembly GCA_963978835.1). Lineage (NCBI taxonomy): Eukaryota > Metazoa > Arthropoda > Insecta > Hymenoptera > Tenthredinidae > Tenthredo > Tenthredo scrophulariae. The sequence goes on from OZ022227.1 coordinate 31,180,396, forward strand.
GGTAAATCATTTCGCATAAAAACACCACGAAAATGTGGAATTTTCATAGCTCTTGCATAGTGGAGCAAATCGACATCTGTGAGAGCTCGGCGTGGTAGCTTTGTTAGTTTTTTGCTGGCTTCAAATACAACCCCATACCCTTCTTATACGGTTTCAGGTATAAGCCCTTTCCCAAAGCAATCGCCTCCATTGTTGCGTTGTGTCGCTTGGATTCTTGTAACTGATGCTTGTTTGAATTAGCTTCATTGACAACCTTCGCTATGCCCGCAGCACCGCCCGCTAAAGCACCTGTAGCGCTAAGGGCCGCGAATATTGGAATAAGAAACGGTAATAAACCGCCAGTTTTTTTGGGGACGGGTAAAATACGAGGCACATGCACTTTTCCATTCGACATGGCCGAACGGGCACCAGCTAGAGCGGACTCAATAGCTTTGGAACCAGGCTTCATGGATTTCTTTGCTGCCTGTATAATAAATTTCAATGTTCTTTTCTTGTTCTTGAGCGATGCCTGTGTCTTGACCCTCTTCATACCCATACCCAGTTTGGATTTTGTTTTCATGGTGTTGGTGACCGCCCAGGCGACAGCTTTTTCGGCTGCACTTGCGTCTTCAGCCAAAACCCGATTCCAAGCCCTCTCGGCAAGCACTTTATCAGCCTTATGACGTTCCGCGATATTATCGTGATTCTTGGAGTATGCGATATCGTGCTGTTTGCATGCAGCGTCCAGAGCATTGATGCCTCGATCACCACGAGCTAACCTCTTTGCCAATTTCGTGCCAGGTCCGCAGTACTGATAACCAGGAACATGTAATTCGACGGGGAGATTGTTGATGATTTTATTTAATAATCCACAACCGCGCCTTTGTCTACGTGTGTGTCCAACCATGGTCGACCATGAACTAACACGAATTCTATAAAAGCACGTATTTTATGCATGAATATATTAGTTTGCATTGCGACGTTTGCCAAGCATCATGAAATTTCTGGATCAAACAATTAAACTACCCATTGCCAATTTCGATAAATTGGTCGAGCGGAAAAAGAAGAAGGGGAAGCGACACGGGGCCCTACTACCAAATAGTGTAAGGGCTGTCTTTTGCGGGCCTTCGAATTGCGGTAAAACTAATGCTCTTCTCACACTACTCACCCACGCTAATGGCCTTCGATTTGAGAATGTGTACGTCTATTCAAAATCCCTCAATCAGCCCAAGTATGAGTTCTTGAAGAGGTTGTTGGAACCGGTCGAGGGGATGGGTTATTTTCCGTTTGATGAGCACAAGGAGGTTGTAGAGCCGAAAGATGCGCACCCCAACTCGATTATGATTTTCGATGACGTGGCCTGTGAGAAGCAGGATAATATCAGAGCCTATTTTTGCATGGGGCGGCACAGAGATGTCGATAGTTTTTATCTTTGTCAAACATATGCTCGAATACCGAAACATTTGGTGCGTGATAATGCAAACCTGCTGGTTCTTTTTCGTCAAGATGAGATGAATTTGAAACACATCTACGCTGATCACGTGAACACCGATATGACCTATCAACAATTCAAAGATTTGTGCTTAGCATGTTGGAATGACGGTAGATATAGTTTTGTAACCATCGACAAAGACAGCGAGATTAGCGCTGGACGATATAGGAGAGGTTTCGACTGCTTTATAAGTCTGAATCATCAATAAACCGCATACAGTCACAGCACATCGATCAAACTGGCAGCATGGAGAGCTCCAAGATACGTAAGCAAAACGATGTGCTGCGAGAAATAGCAAAGGCTAGCGACATCATTCGACGTAAACACAAAATGATCAAAATGGGGAAAGACACAAGTGAGCAGGTTATTAGTGAAATCTTCAAACCTCTGGTCACACCACTGCACAAGTTGGTAGATTCATCGAAGCAGCAGCAGCGGCTACTAATGAAGCGAGAAGTGAAAACGGAGCCGGGGGGTTCGGTTAAGACAGAGAAAACGGAAGATTTTGTGAAAACGGAAGATTATGAGAATGCTTCTGATGATGATGATGAAGATAATGATGATGATGATGATGATGATGATGATGATGATAATGATGCATATAGAAGTGCGGTTGAGGGGAGCCTGTCAGCTAACGTTGCTATTGGAGACAATGTTACAGCCATCGCCGCTGTCGGTGATACAGATGATGCCCATGATGATGACGATGATAACAACCAGGATGGTGCGTTTGCAGCCGCTTCTACAAGCACACCGGTGTCGAGAAAAGTGGTCAAGACGGCGCGCTATTTGAGCATGTTTACCTCATCCAAAGAGCGCAAGAACTTGGACACGAAATATGGTGTTCGAAAGCTAGTCGGTGGAATGAAGATCGGCGATTCGGATATCGTATTTGGCGAAAATCAGATATATGTGGGCGATAAGAGCTATGAGAACACGCCAGGATTGCTTGAATTGCTATTCAAAAAGTTTCCCGATCCCTCGATTGTAAATAAAAGCGACAAATTGAATTATATCAAAATCGTGAAGAAAACGAATGCATATCGGAAATATTACAAAGCCGAAGAAAGTCCCCATCATGATCGGGAAAAAAGTTCGAAGTATAGAGATTTCATTGGCCCATACATCGACCCGCCGGCGGAAAAACCCCGAGAAAGATCCGGTAGAGGTTTATTACCCACCCATAAAATTGCGCAGGGGCAAAGCATGGATTATGTTTATTGGGATGATCCTAATGAGCTCGTTGATCGTCTTCGACTACTCATGGCATCCCAAGCAGCCGGCAATACTGGCCATACCAATGAAATATCCTCCATTATTGAGGAGCTACGCGAGGCGGGAATCATTTATTAGCATGAGATTAATCATAGAATGTTCATTCGGTCATGGATCGTTGAACCATGAGCATAGACATATTTGGACGACAGCTGACGAGCAACGGCATTGAAAAAGGTGTGATTCGTGGCCTTCCGGGTGCTGGATTCAAATTCACCGTCGATAAGCAGTACGATCTAGACGGCAAACGATTATGTAATATAGCCGATCCACAGGAACCTAACGACGCCGTTTCTCTGAAAAGTTTCGAAGATATTACATGGCGAGCCTTGGGTGTCCTCGAGCATTCTATGGAAAGAACATTTGCAAACTCCACGCTACAAGCACTTCGCGAGTTTGAATCTCAACTTACCGCACGACTAGATCGAGAGCATACCAACAATTTCGATGGAAATCGACACATTCAGGCTCTTATGACAGAAGAGATTGACGCGCTAACGGTGAAGAAGGAAATTCTGGAAATTCGGCTGGCTGCCGTAGGATCTGATCTTGAAGTGTTCAGTCATAACGGACTACTTCGAGGAATTCGCTTCGAATCGAGCTAGATCATTCAACAATGAGCATAGACATATTCGGTCGTCGGTTCGCTAGCAGAAAAATCAAGAGTGTGTGTAGTCGTGGACCTCCCGGTGTTGGGTTTAAAACCACCATCGATAACCAGTACGACATAGACAATAGACGATTGTGTAATATCGCACATCCACAGGAACCAACCGATGCTGTTTCTCTGCAAAGTCTTGAGGATATTACACAGCAATCATATATCGCTCTTGAACGATCCATAAAAGAGACATTCGAGCAATCCATGCAGCAGGCTCTCGAAGCTCTTGAATCTAAACTTAATGCCCGCATGGATCGGGAGCACAGTGAAAGTTTTGAAGAAGACCAACGTATTTGGATCCAGGCAAAAGAAAGGATTGAAGCGCTGAAGGGTGATTGTGAATCGCTGGATAAGCGGTTGGAGATAGTGGAGAATAACGTTGAAAAGCTCAGCCAACACTACATCCGGGGAATTCCCATTCCAACCAACTCGTTGAACGGCAAACAGAATAAATACACTAAACATTCGGAAGGATGAAGGCGGTAATAGCGAGTGAACTTCATAGACCCGCTCGACGTAATTATCCCCGACGCTATGTCGATATTCGTGGTTTGGATGAGACCTGGCAGGCTGATCTTGTCGATATGACCGCATATTCATCCGTCAACAAGGGCTCAAAATTTTTGTTCACAGTGATTGATATATTTTCAAAATTTGCGTGGGCCGTACCGATCAAGAGTAAAAATGCCAAAGACGTGACAGCGGCAATGAAATCTGTGCTAACTCTAGGCCGCATACCGAAACATCTACACGTTGATCAGGGCAAGGAATTTTACAACAAAGAATTTAAAACTCTTATGAAGCATAATGGGATCAACATGTACTCGACATTCAGCAACTTGAAGGCATCGATATGCGAACGCTTCAATCGAACACTGAAGAATAAAATGTGGAAGCAATTTACTCTTCGAGGCTCTCATATATGGATTAACATTCTACCAGATTTGATCGCATCGTATAATACCACCAAACACCGTACGATTGAAATGAAGCCGAAAGATGTAACTATAGCTAATGAAAAACAGATATATCGACGTGTGTATAAGCCGCGTCAAATCAAAAGAAGCGAACGAAAACGCAAATTTAAGGTTGGCGATAAAGTTCGCATTAGCAAATATAAAAATGTGTTCGAAAAGGGCTATACGCCGAATTGGACAACGGAAATATTTACAGTTGATGCCGTAAAAAATACCAACCCTCCAACATACAAACTCATCGACTACCTGAACCAACCCATCGAGGGTGGTTTTTACGAGGAGGAGCTCAGCAGGGTGCAATATCCCGAAGGCTATCTTGTAGAAAAGGTCTTGCGGAGGCGTGGTGATCGACTCTATGTAAAATGGTTGGGATTCGGCAGTTCACATAATAGTTGGATAAATAAATCGGATGTGTAATATAGTTTTATGAATAAATTTATTATCAACATATTTACATTTGTTCCTCAACCCTCCTCAATCTTAATGCTAGTTTGCGTGATCATCGAGGGAAAGAAATATTTCCCACATTTTTCTCACATTTCCACACATCATCGCACATTTTCTCACATTTTCTCACATTTTCTCACATTTTCTCACATTGACATGTAAAGTAGATGGGAAATTATTTTATTCTGTTTTAGAAAATGTGAGAAAATGTGAGAAAATGTGAGAAAATGTGAGAAAATGTGAGAAAATGTGAGAAAATGTGAGAAAACTCTCTTCAAATATTTGAAGACATTTACTAGTTTGCGGAATCTTGATAACCCCAGGGTAAAGTATCGGTTTTACCGGGTATCAATTTCCGCTTATCATCACACCAGCTCAGAGCTAACTTATTCTGTACAATAGTGCTAACCGCATGTCGACTACTTCTTATCATACACTGTTTCTCAACTAAATTTTGATGACCAATAAGACATCGCTTGTAATCATCAAACGTGATAGATTTTAATGTGGAACCCTTCACACCCTTTGCGCGTTTCTTATCGGTATCGCCACGAGTTCTAAACGTGTAGAGTTTTGCACGCAGACCGATAAATTCAGTCATGATTTTCCCATTATTCTCATCCTTCATCAGACCAAGACGTTTTTTATTCATTAGTGGAATACCATGGACATTATCTGGTGGATAGTCCGATGTATCGAACATGGTAACGACATCCCGTCTAATGATTTCATAGATGTTTGGTACGGTAAATTTATATATCAGACTATCTGTATCGGTATACATTAATTTTGCCTCACTACTTGAAAAATTATTTTTTACATAATCATAGTGGAAGTTGTATAAGAAGATTTTCGAAAGATCGAGAATCGCTGCGCCGATGTATATTGGCTTATTGAAATATACCTTGGTGCGATTTAGCTCAATAATCACCATATCTTCATCAAATATGGTGCAGCTATGAAATGTGGGTCTTGCAATGAGAGCACGCGCACCACCCCTACCCTCCCATTTTGTGATTAGTTTTACGGTCTTATGGTTACGCACATTCTCCATGGTCTTGCCAAATACAGCATTATTCATAAGCTTGTAGAAATTTTTTTCAAACTCATTTTTTGACTGCTTTCGCATATTTGTATTAAGGTCGATGTATGATTTTAACCATGGTGATTGTGCGAACCTTAAAATCCTATGCACTTTCACGAGCTTCAAACCGAATTTAATGCATTGTTTCAAATTACGATAGTGCAGAACATACTTTTCCTTGGGTAGAAGCGTTGTCGCGAGTTTTCGAATTTTACTACCTGGCGGTATGAAATGCTCGGGACAGAGAGGTAAGTCCGCATGCTGTTTATGCAGCTCTACGGGGTAATCTAAATCTACCTCTAGAATATAACCGGTTGATGAATTATCCGGATGGGACAATTCATCAATGGCATCATTTTCCCACTCGAATGCTCCACTCGGCAAATGCTCACTCATAGCTGCGCCATAGAGATTGTTTACATCGAAATACATTAAATATGATTCCACCTTGCAGGAATCAAAATCTTCACCCATAAATCTATTATTCGCTCTGGCATAACGATTTGAGCACTGTGCCACACCACCCCTTATGCCTTTTTCGATGAATAATATCATTTCCGGATCGTCTAAAAGTTGAAGATTAATTTTCGTTTGCTTTAACATAGCATCAAAAGCAAGCCCCGGTGCGGTGTAATAATGCAGCGGATCCAAGTTATACGCTTTGAAGCAGCTATCACGGAAATTTTGAAATATATCGGCCAATAAAAGCACATCGGTTTTCAGGTATAAATCGGAATATTCACCCAGAGTTTTCAGCTCAAACTTGGCCCAAACATTTTTCGCATGTTCATAATCCTCATTGGAAATATGGGAATCGTTAAGTCTCGAATAAAAATATTTTTCAATGGGTAATTCCGGCTCATCGAGTTTTTCCCAAGAATCGATGTATTCGTAGGGGAATACACCTTTGCGAATCATCAAATCGAATTTTCCCTGATCACTGTAAAAATTTCGAGTTATTTTTTTATCCGCATCGCGCACGTATGATGCTAATTTGTTAATGCTGCTGGCCATAAATCGAATCGAATCTATGAATCTCAAGCTCATCATAGTCCCATCAACCCTCTTTGAGAATGATATATACTTTTCCTTATTAATGGGCAATAGTGTGATTTTACCCGAAAAATTTGAAGCTAAAGATTTAATTATGAAATGCGAATCATAGCCCGACAAATTGTGAAACACCACCGGAATCGTGTGTTTCTCTCTGAAATTCAAGTTACACCGATTATGGGCGGCACCGCGATATTTACCCGTGAAATGGCAGTGATCATGACATCTTTTTTCTTTGGGTAAAAATCGCTTCTCACAGATGTGACAATTTTTCGCGCGCATATGATGATCGCGTTGTGCCTGATTCAGAGATTCCATTGGAATTATATTTTTTATGCGTGACTCTACTTTAATGGATAATTCGCGAAGCTGTCCGATAAACCATTCAACACAATCGGGTCCGCGTTTATTCTCATATCCCGATAATGTTCCGTCATATGAGCAATGTACATAATAGGCGACACTGTGTGGGATATGCTCTTGAGATTCATTTGCGGTTGGTTTCAATATACACTCGAGATCGGCATAAACAACGAATGGCACAGTTCCCTTATTCTGAAAATTTGAAAATTCCAAATCTTTTTTCTCTGGAAATTCCATTCGGATTCTATTCATTCGCATGCAATCTTGCCTGTGACTTTCATACGCACCGTGCACGCTAAAGTGACACAGGCATCTATCGCACAAAAATTGTTCACCGTTATGGCTTGATAATTGTTTGCTAATCAAACGCGAAAGATTCTTAATCCAAGCAAAGTGAAATCGTGGTTTGAAATTATTTAAATCATCATCATCATCATCTTCTATTTCGCTCTTACTCTCTATCATGAGTAGGTGGATTGTGTTGCTCTTAGTTATATTCTTACTCAAATAAAGCGGGGTAATTACACTATTTTTGGACTTTTTCTCGCTCTGAAAATTTTCCGGTTCGATTCCATATACGTTAATGCTCAAATTGTTCAATTTTTCGAATTTCTGTACACTATGCAGGGTCGCTGGGAATTTAATACCTGTACAATTTAGCTCTGATATATACCGTCGATAGCTGTGTGGTCTGGTTGCGTTAACGTCTGCGGGGTGGAGAGCTGCGACAACGGACCACAGCAAACACCGATCATCATCATTCTGCACGTTGACCACCGCCTTTTTTTGCCGAATATTCTCAGGTAGCACTGTATATGTTGAGAGTCCACCGCGAAGAGGCTCGTATCGGTTCATGCCAACCACTGCATTTATGATCTCAATCATACTCCAACCAGAATCTCGTTGTTCGAAATCCTCCACCATGGTCAGCAGAGGATTTGTTACGTTATCGCTGAACCAGGTCTCCAGGTTCGTTGATGGAAGAATCGTAGCGTTGCGTGTATTGAAGTTCTTCACTTCCAAGCTGATCTGATCGTTTTTCACGTTCTCAAATTTACACGAAACCCCCACATTCACCTTAATACATCCCTGTTCACGTAGCACATTTTTCAAGCGTTGCATCGTTACCACCTCAGCGTCAGCCAAAAATCTCGCCAAATCCTTATGTCGAAGATTTGTCACGGCGCGGCTCCAGTGTGTATACGGCACTTGAAGGCACTTTCCATATCATCCCATCGAACGCGATTCTGAATATCATCGCCAATATTACCTCCAACAATAGTCGCGTGGTGTCGTTCAAATTTCACCACCCACGATTGGAGGAGTGATACTATATGTTGTAGTCGCTGTTTTTCACTCACACTTGGGTTTGATTGCATCAAAATGTTGTTCAAGAATCGAACATTTTCAAGTGCGATATCACGCCAGCGAATAAAAATATCTTCACTTGCATTTCCTGGGGGGAGTGTACACAATAACTTGTATGCATCTTCCATCATCTCGACAAGATTCATATACCTGACGTTGTCCATTTTTTTCCAATGAGTTTACAGCTCCGCATTCAAACCCACACCTTGCAAATGTTCACACCCACCATGAGCTTTGGGGTTTTATATGCAGACGCCCTTCACCCCACCACCATTCAAAATACCATGAAAATTCAAGCGTTTCCAACCATAGTCCGGGTGGGGTTTTGTACCTGGGGTTTGCACCTTTTCGTGAAAAATATTATTCGAGTTTACCATTGGCCAACCCCTACCAATATTGGGGTGTATTTCAGATTTCTAGTTGGGTATAAAAGCGGGGGGTTTGCACCGAGTTTTAGACATTCCGCAAACAACTGAGAGAAGCAGTCAAACTAGTAAACCAAGTGTCAAGATGAATAATCAAATTGTAAACCCCGCCGATGTGTTTGATGCCGAGTTTTGGGATGAGCGTCTGCATAGCGACGATGAGGGTGATAATGGCTATGAAACCTGGTATGCGAGTTCGAGTGACGACGAGGATCACATACCTCGGTATATAGAGGTGTATACGACGATGGTGAGCCCATGTGGATAAGGGTGAGAAAACCACCGAAGTTGGACGAGGACGTGGGAAATGTTGAGAACTGGACGAGGAGGAGGAAAGAAGGATGATGACGATGAGGAGAATCGAGGCGATGCCGGAGGAGGAGAAGAAAGATAACGTGGAGGAAAACAATGATGACGAGGATGGGGAGAAGGAATGACGATGAGGAGCGGGTGGAGGAGGAGAAGAGGGAGAACAAGGAGAATAATAAAAAGGATGGAGAGTAGGAGGAGAAGGTGGTGGTGGAATGCCGAGGTGACACCTCAACTCATTATTCGGTAAGTTAATATCATTTTTCATCACATAACGATTGGTTATTGCAACACCTGTATGTTTCAGATATGTGTGAACTCGGTGCATGATCGCCACCTCTTTGTAAATATATAGCTTAAGTTAGTTTTTAAGAAATTTTGTAAATATATAGCTTAAGTTAGTTTTAAGAAAAAATTTTTTTACTTTAGAATATGTTAGACTTAAGAAATATAGTTGAGGCTAGTTTTAAGAAAATTGTCACTTTAGAATAGGTTAGACTTAAGAAATACCAAATAAAAAAACATATATTATTGGATGATCCGCGTCACTGCTTGCATATAACATACCCTGCCACTCTTTGAGCATTTCAGCTGGTATAATTCGCATATATATGTAAGCTAGGAATTAGATATTTCAGAGCGGCCATCATGGATCGATTGTCGGTAGATCGGTAATCGTTACCATGATGCGAAGGCGAATCGGTAGTGGCGCCACCGCGAGACGAAAAAAAAAAATTGCAGCCATCCGATTGTCGGTAACAGAAGATCGACAATCTTAGATTCAGAATCGTTACCATCGGACTACCGATAACGAAAGTGGTGCCATCACAAGGCGGAAAATTGCAATCGCGAAACGGAAAAAATTGCAGCCATCCGATTGTCGGTAACAGAAGATCGGCAATCTTTGATTCAGAATCGTTACCGTCGGACTACCGATAACGAAAGTGGCGCCATCGCCCAGTTGCAAATTGCAACCATTCGATTGCCGGTAACGGAACATCGCCAATCCATGATTCACGTTACCATGATTCAACATCAGTACCATCAGACTATCGGTAACCCAAAGATCGGCCATCGTTACCGTGATCCAAGAAACGGATCGGTAGTGGCGCCATCGCATGGGGGAAAATCGCAACCATTCGATTGTCGGTAACATAAGGTCGGCAATCCAAAATCGTTACCATCAGACTATCGGTAACAAAGATCGGTAATCGTTACCATCCGATCGTCGATAACTTATCGGCGCGGTCGGTAACTTAGCTACTGCCTGATGGCCGGTAAAGAAGGCTGGATCCAGAACTCTCATATGTACACTACTCGAGAGCCCTAATTTCTGTTGTCAGCCAAGGCGCAGGAGCCCTATTTGGTTTAGTCTTTGTTCTAACTAAGGGTGCATGCGTATCCAGGCAGATGGTCACGGTGGTATTCATCTACTCGACTTTTGCGTCAATGTTATCGCTACAGGAGAAAGGTTCCCAATCAACGCTACGCACATCTCCCAGAAAGTTGTCTATTGAGAAGTTTTTGAAATCTCTATAGGAGATTTCTCTCGCCTCCTCCTCTACTACTACATCCAGCATGATGTAGATCAGGTCATGCGCGGAAATAAATGATACGTCTAATTCCCCAGATGTAATTAATTCGTCAGGACTCTTAATAATACAGTGGTCTATCCACGTTGCACTGTTCTTGAGATTATCCGTCGGTTCGAACGGGACAAGATAAAGATTAGAGCTATTCACAAAATTCCATAGTCGGTCGCGCATTTTGTCGCTATAATATGCCTGTGGCCTGAGGTCAAGGTTGAGATCACCAATTACAACATGTTTGGAGTAATGCACGAAGAATTGCAAGAAGAAGTTCTCGAAATAGCTCGAATACGCCGTGTCCGGGGGGCAGTACACTACGCTTAGCATTAGCTTCTCTGTCCGAGAGACGGCGATCTCCGCGATGATGAACCCTGGTTTACGACAGTATTCTCCCCCTGAGTCCTGAAGTATTGGCGTCCGAAGATTGCACTTTGTCTAGAAGCCTACGCCTCCACCCTTCTTGCCTATTCTGTCACATCTGTTGCGACGTGGATTTTTATTGGTCCTCGGAGCTAGACCGGATAGCTAGGCTCCGAGGTCCCTCCACTCTACCATTGGCCAAGAAAACTGAAAATAGTAAAAGTTGGGCGCCAGGCAGATAACCGCCGCTTACAAAAATCTAAACAAAATATTACCTACGGGTAGTCGAAGCGTCGGCTAGCTGCAGTACCGCGGAGAGGGGTCGGGATTAGATGAAGGATTAGCGGGGCGTTAAAAAACGACTCGAGATTTAGAATTTAATAACAAAATAGAATTTATTTAATGATAAAAAAAATTTTAATTAACAAATCATGTACCCGGGGGTATTTCCCCGCGGGTATAAATCAGCTTCAGGCCGTGTAAAGGCGACCTGGCCGCGTTTGCCGAGTTTTACAATAACAAATAGACTATGAGCTTCCACGTAGGAGAGCAATAACAAGAAAAAATAAAGCAAAATTTAACAATTCGACAAATCGGGTCCTCGGGAGACAATAAATTAGCTAAAACACTAAATACTCTCCACGAGGAGGAAATCACAATAACTTAACAACTAACAAAGCTAGAGCCTGCGGCTCGACATCAATTAAATCAACAAAAACAAAGGCCTCGCGGCTCAAAAATTTAACAAGAACAAAAGACGTTCTCGATCGTGTATAGGCGACCGGTACGCCCCCGTGAGGCGAAGCCTCACAGTAAAAGACGAATATAGGTATTTACAATTGTTCAAATTTACCTAATTCCAACTTAACCTAACTCTGCGGCTGGCGCGATTAATAATTTAAATAATACTAATTGAACTACACGACTAAGACTCGAACGCGAAATAAAGTCAGGCTCTCGGTTAAGCCTCGCGCTTCGTCTCTCCCCGCAGGAGGAAGAGAGAGCGACAGTGGCCGACTCGTACTATCTCTGTCGCATTCGTATACGACAGGTACTGACTTACCGAAACTACTAAAATATGCACTAAATTGACGTACAACAAAGACTCGAACTCGAACTCGAACTTTAAGGCATGGGGACACTGGTGACGGCCTACCCCTCGGAGATCGGCCTAATCCGATTCCCAAAGATTCTGAATAGCCTCGTGGCTGCACTAAGGCAATATGATAGACGGCCGTTGCCGAATTCGAATTAGCATGAGTAGGAATGGCTAACGCTTACCGTCTTCCAGCCACCTCACGAACAGGACTTTCTCCCTTCCGTAATTCATACCCTCGGGGTCAGGTTGCCCACGATAAGTCCTTTCACACACACCAGAAACTACGTTCACTAGAACAATCTATAGGACCTGCGAGGTCTGAGCGCAAAATTAAGCCTGGCTAACTATACTAGTGTTGAGTACGCTAACGCAGAGTGACTAGACCGCATGGCGCCGGCAATCAGCGCCCTCGTGTTACGGCCAAATATCGATTTTCGCATCGAGCGCAAGATCCCTTAAATATGGCGACCGGTAGTCGCTACGCACGTAATTCGAAGTCCACCACGGCGTTCTTAGCTCATTATGTCGGAGGACCACGGGTTGCAGGTTTTTCTTAGTGCCGGGAATCTCTCTCACCACCAATTTCCCTCGATGCAGAGTGCCCTAGGCACTCCTCCGTGTCCTCGCCGTCGATATTGGAGGTAGCCCGGCCGAAGCTAGCCTCCATAGCTTAGGTGGTGTCCGTCGAAAGGATCCAAACACCCGGTATCTAGCGTCGTGCGTCCGTCGGGGTGCGTCTCCGTCTGAGTATCTCCATCGTCAGATGGACCTCGTTTCCCACATGTCAGAGAAAAGTCGGAAAGAAAAACAAAAGAATAAATAATATGTCGCATAGATCCCAGTCGGTCACGGTCGCCTCTCGAAATTATTGTCCGGCCTCGGGGCCACTCTACACATTCATTCATTTTCGGACCCTTCGCTAAGGTCGTGCAAGGGGTAAGGGGCACCTAGTAACATGCAATGTTACACTGTATAGATTGTATCCCTCCAGATCAATGAAACTATCTGTGATGTTAGGAGTGAGCTAGGTCTCGGACATGCAGATTATGTGATAGTCAGAACCGGTAAAGAATTGTCTAAATTCACCTTGTTGAAGTTTGGAACGTTCTTGGAACGGTTTTTAACCACCAACATTTTCGGACTTTAAATTTTTGTCCTGCCAGTATGTGAATGGCGGGTATGAAATATGATGGAAAGCGGTTCGACATTATACCGGGTGAGTTTGAAAATAATCTCGAATTTTGAATATAATTAAAAATAAAATCTGCCTACTAAGATAATCGAGTGTTGCACTTTATATTCACAGAGGGGTTTTTTTTTTCATGCAAGACGTCTGTCAAAAAATTGGCGATAGTTAGAAAAAATAGGGCGATGCCGTTCGGGGGTGGATGAACGTTGAAAAATGGAAAATAAATTCTCACGCCTGAAAAAATCGAGTGTTGCACTTTATATTCACAGGGGGGGGGGGGGTTCCATGCGAGACGTCTGTCGAAAAATTGGCGATAGTTAGAAAAAATAGAGCGATGCCGTTCGGGGGTGGAAGAGCGTTGAAAAATGGGAAATAAAATCTCACGGCTGAAAAAATCGAGTGTTGCACTTCATATTCACAGGAGGGGTTTTCTTTTTATGCTAGACGTCTGTCAAAAAATTGGCGATAGTTAGAAAAAATAGGGCGATGCCGTTCGGGGGAGGAAGAACGTTGAAAAATGGACGATAAATTCTCACGGCTAAAAAAATCGAGTGTTGCACTTTATATTCACAGGCGGGGTTTTCTTTTTATGCGAAATGTCTGTCGCAAAATTGGCGAAAGTTAGAAAAAATAGGGCGATGCCGTTCGGGGGTGGAAGAGCGTTGAAAAATGGAATAGTATATTACGCTACGTGGGGTAAAATGCGACATCGTAGGCCTACACCGGCTCATAATGTCGCATTACTATTCTGAGTAGCGTATACGATTTTTTCCTCTACCGGGCTAAAAACACGTCCCAGCTGAACGCTCTAAATCAACAAAATTATTCTAGAAATAGTAGCGTGGAGCATTATCTGCTCCTTCGGACGGGGTATTTATTATTTGAATTTTTGTTATTACCCCTGGATGAGATCGTATCCGTTAGAATAGAAAGGAGCTGCATCAAATGATCAACATACTCCAAATGACGTCCATGATGATTCAATTTATGACTGAGTCGATATGAGCATCAGACTAATTCCAACGATACTCAATTATGCATCTCGATTCATTACCTAAACTATGAGACAGCCTGGTACCGAAATAAATAGAATAAATATTATTTTCAATATTATTTTGTATGTACATTCACGCTGCTATACGATGACCTTTCATCGGAACAAACAACGTTCAGGATCATGTTCTTCGGTGCGGCAGGCTCTAAGTGTGTAGAAACATCATTTTTCATGAATGGAACTGTTGTGAATAGAGTAGTAAGTCGAAGTGCGCATGCTCCAAACTACTGCGCATCCCCTGGGCGCAATAATACTCGTGAATAATGGCTCGTTTTTACCGTGTGCGATCGGGAAATAATGACGTGTTTTTGGCCGGGGTATGGGAAAAAATAAATTCTCGCGGCTGGAAAAATCAAATGTTGCACTCTATATTAACAGGGTAGGCGAAATTCCAATTTTGTTTGAAATTTTCTCCTCTCGCTCTGAGAATTCTTTCTACTGTATACAGATGAGCCACGAATTTATTCAGATTCTTTATACAACCTCTAGACCTAAAGAAGTATATTACGATACACGTACGCGCACGCGTGTCGTATACTATTTTTTTTTAACTTAGTGTGCGAATTTCGATTGTTCGGTTACAATTAACATGTGTAATTCAGATGAAAAATAACGGAAATACTCTATACTGAATATTATATTTATATATGTATATGAATAATAAAATATATGTAAAAAAATAAAGTTTTCTTCGTTTAAAAATAATTTCTAAAATTATTATTCATCAGTAACTGAAAACCGGCTGAGAATGTGAATACTGTATTTTAGACAATGTTCTACAAATACGCTATTTACAGTGCACGGAGTAAATCATTCTCTACACCGAGTACGCGAATGTATAATATACTCCAGATACATTTGCGCGTTGAGTTAGCGAACGTATCTACTCGGCACACTGCGCGCCACAGTGTGTGAATCGTCCACTTCGCACACTACTAACAGACATGAGAAATCGAAATTCGGGCACTAAGTTAAAAAAATTTCATTTTCTCAACAGCGTACGCAAAATTCGACTTCGCGCACGGGTTTGCGTGCGCAAAATGCTTCAGTTCCGCATTGTTGAACCGGTAACGCCATCCATTCGTGTAGGCTACGGCCGTAATTCCATTTGTTAGTTAGTTTTATCACAGAGTCGAGTTTTGCTTGAGTTCAATTGTTGATTGTTGATAATAAACGTTCAAGTTGCTTAGCGACCTTTTATTTGCCACCCGAAAACAAAGCATATATGCGAGAACGGAGGTGAATAAGTATACACCGAATGTAATGTGTGATCGAACTTTGTACGAAATTTGTTTATCAAATCATGAATTTTCAATTTATTTTGATATATCGTGGGGGGGCTCCGCTCCCCCACAACCTCCCTGGCAGGGGCTTCGCCCCCTGCACCCCACCAGGGGCTGTGCCCCTGGACCCCCCGTCTCTCTATATCGCTTCACTCATCTTATCTACAGTGATTCAGATATACCTAATAATTTAATATTACATACGAGTTACCGATGTTGACGAATTTTGCGCAGCTCGTTAGGAAAAATAGTATACGCAACACGTGCGCATAGGTGTCTCCCGCACTCGTCTTTTTTGTCGCCCGAGCGCAGCGACAAACTCGACTCGTGCGGGATTCACCTATTTTGCGCACTAGTTGCGTAATGTACTATTGTCATCGCTCCGGGCCGCAACTCGGACGGCTCTGCATTCAGGAAACTGCAGCGATTTTGGGGTGAAATTTCAAGTGCCTTTCACGCCTACGTTATTGACTTTGGATATTTGCTCTCGCAGACTTTTTTGTTGTAAATTTTCTGCCCTGCAAAATTGTTTTGTACACTTTTTCTTCATACGGTAAGGTTCTCGCAGCGTTCGCAGTTAAAGCTAGCGGCGCGTAAATTTTTAGTATTTTTTGACACTTTTTGAATTTGTTTCGCATATTTCGCAAACTCTCTGTTTCCTACAAACTTAGATTCAAGATCAGTAGATCATCTCCTACATGCCTATATTTTTTTTTCTCAAATTACTTGCATTTACAGTGCTATTTCGCATGGTCTATACCTAATTCTTCCTCCATTCCTAAAGCGTTCGCCAACACTTTGATCGTGATCCCCCAGTTCACGGGTAGCGCTGTTACGGCTCACTTGTGTGACAATTTTCGTGGTTGGAGACGAGTGTTAGCACTTTTTAACCACTTTTATCGTGCGAGCTACATTGTTGTTGATATTTTCATACTACGCGTTTGATAATTCTAATTCATATCGTACACGATGTCGAACTATATTAATAGTGAAGCTTCCGTCCAACGCTTGGCAAAAGTAATAGCCAATTTGATCGTTGTTATTGAGGACGTAGATTTAACGGCGAACTCGAGGAAAAGCTTGACATCCCGGTAAGTGTAAAATTCATGTATTATTTTAGAAACATGTGTGGCATGAATTCCTCGAACATCAATTGGTATGATGCTGTTATCGTGATTCATACACAAGCAGTTAGCTGTCTTATACTGCAAAACACACTGATTAGAAATAATTTTGTACATCATGTGCAAGTATAGTATCATCCATAAGTTCCGGATCACCTTCCGAATTCTCGATCGAGAGAGAATGTTGAATATCTCGCTCAAAAAAAATCGTAGTCAAATGGTCTAGCTGGCATTTGAAAATTGAAAGAACCAGCTCCGTTTTGCTTCCTTTTTCAATTCTCCACAATTTTTTCCGCACCCAGTAGATAATGTTAAACATGACCGTTTTTTTTTTTGTTTTTGTTTTTTTGCGATTTTCACACTTTCATGAATTATAACTGAAACATTTCGGAATATTTTCTTCGTTCAAAAAGTTGAGTTCAAGTTTTCAAAATGAAATTGTAGTGTTGTTCGATTTTCAACGCGATCGACGCCCGTTTGTATTTATATTAGACCCTTCCGTTCGCATTAACAGTTCGGCCTCAGATTCGTGCAAACGTAGGATACGTATCTCCAATATAGTGTTCCTACTAATTTTGCATTCTCCCAAAGATTTTCAGAACATTAAAGATGAAGCATTGCTACAAATTGACGCTCCAAATTCGCAGAGCCTGGGCGGATAATGAACATGGTATTCGAGACCGCGTGAAGGAGCAGTTGAATCAGAGGTTCAGCGGGAGCAATCAAGTTGACCCGCAAGATTTTCCGGTCAACTCTGTTGCGAGTGAAGATGCTTTTGCAGATGGCAAACAGGATTTGGATGACAGTCTAGAAAATCTTTTCGATTAGGGAATAATGGCAACATAAATAATGATAAGATCAGGGAAACAATAGCGAAATGCATGCTTGATGATCTCCATCACAGTTGTCCGTTGAATTTTTATGGCGGTATTCGGTCTAATCGAGGATTTTTAGTGACCTACGCGAAGTGTAGGTATCCAAGCCATGTTCAGAGCTTCAGATTCGACATTACTGATGTCCAGACACCTTTCTCGTAGATTTATATTAAGGCTACAGAATGTGATGAAGTTGTTCGCGATGGGCCAAAAATACATTGCACGCTTAGAGGTGAGGCCAGGACTAAGGTTAAGGCTCAGTTGAAGACCGTCGCACCTAGAATGGTGCAGCTGGAAACGGCCCAAAGAATCGATCGTGAGATGGCCGAAGAGGGTCATATGCAGGACCTAATGCGCCTTTAGACGTATCAAAAGGCAAAATCAGAAGAAAGCTGCAAAAATGATACAATCTTACGTTCTAATGATCTGTCAGATTTGTTTCAACAGCATATTTTGGACGGACAATCTCATGACCCGTACATTTGACGTAGAGGCCTGCCCCTCTTTGCACATATGTATTCAGAGGAGCAACTGAATCTTATCGGCACAAATGACATAATTGTTCATTTGGACTTTACAGGATGTGTCGTTCGTAAGCCAAAAGACGTCAGCTGTAAGCGGATAATGTATTACGCCATGGTGATGAATAAAAGTAATACGATCATTCCTGTCGCAGGAATGGTAAGTTCGGAGCATGATGTTGCGTCCATCAGTTCCTTTTTGAAACGGTATCGCTACTTCTTGACCACGCAAAATGTGCATTGGCCAATTTTCCGTGTAGTAGTTGTAGATTGGAGTTGGGCTTTGATAAATTCCGTGATGTTCGAGTGGAATATGATGACCGCAACTGGTTACTTGAAAGAGGTATTTGATTGTCTGACTAACGAAACTAACCCACGCTTTGATCTCATCATTGTGCATACCTGCTGTGCGCACTTTCAAAAACGTGTATCGTCAAACATTCATAAAAAATTTGCGAAATACCTGCAGCTTAAAAGACTTATTTTGGAATGTGTCTGGTTGATGATTCATTGCCGTACGATGGAAAGTTTGAATGAAGTTTTTGAAAAAATTGCAACGGTTCTTCTGACTACTAGTCGTGACGAGGCTCAACGTAATATAGTCGCGCTTCACGAGCTGCATAATATGACGAAAAATACAGACAGGTCTGATGAAATAGTTAGCGACGAAGCTCAGGTAGAATCTTTACCGGACGATAAGACGGAAGGTAGGGTTTTCGCGGATTCTCCTTTTTTTAAACATTATCCTGCAAAGTTATTGGATATCAGAGATAACGTGCTAAAAAATGAGAATGATAACGAATATCACGCACCCGAGGTCGCAGAGTACATAACGCCTTATGCCGTACGCGCCAATGTGGTCTGCACTTCTACTGAAATATGTCGCACCTAATCTTTTAAGATTAAGTGAGGCTAACGTAGAATGCCATTTCAATATAATTAAGAAGCACGTTTTAGGCGGCCGATTAAACTTGAAGGTGACGGAGTATGAAGGAAGTTTCTCAATACTGTTTCAGTGAAAGGCATCGTAATTTGATCATGTGTAATACTTGTAGACCCTGGGCTCATCACACATGCTTGAATCGAATAATACGTGTACAAAAAACACTGGAAGAGTGGGAAAACCCTACAGCCAGCTACAGATGTGCGCTGTGCGCACATGGAGTAAGACAATGGATGAGATACTAATCGAATTCATTGTAAACTAAGGTAGAGATCTCTATAGTAAAATACTCACTAATATACGCTTTTCAGTTTGATCAACAGTGTGACGAACAAGTTTCAAATATCGAACACAAATACCCAACAAATTAGGTGAGTAGGTGTTTATCAATGTGGAATGATGTGTTGACGAGCAATAAGCAGAATGGGCTTCTTTATAATTATTTGAACAACTAAAGTCAGGAATCCTTTTGTACCGCCGCAACGAAGAGATAATTATGCACATGCTATCAGAAGCTGTAATATTACTTCTACGTATTATCTATTCTCTATCTATTCTGTATAATACTAACATGATAGGCTGTATTGGATGAAGATATCACCTTGCAAAACATAAAGATCATCCGGTTCATAGAACTGCGATTTAATTAGCTGGAATCAGTAACGAAGCCTAGATGAATTTCGGTAAGTTGCAGCTCTGCTATGGCGATATTATACTGAGGTTAGGTATGCGGAATTTCATGTATCCCTTTCTTCTTTCTCTCATTTCTTCCCAATGTCGATAAATGTCGCGAAAATTTATTTTCTATTGTTCTACGCTTCTTCCCCCCGAACGGCATCGTCCTATTTTTTTCATTTCTTGCTAATTTTTTAACAGACGTCTGGCATCGAAAGAATACCACTAATTGAATATGGAGTGCAACACTCGATTTTTTCAGCCGTGAGAATTTATTTTCCATTTTTCAACGTTCTTCCACCCCCGAACGGCATTGCCCTATTTTTCATAACTATCGCCAATTTTTCGACAAACGTCTCGCATGAAAAGAAAACCCCCCTGTCAATATAAAGTGCAACACTCGATTATCTTAGTGGGCAGAATTTATTTTTAATTATATTCAAAATTCGAGATTATTTTCAAACTCACCCGGTATAATGTCGAGCCGATTCCCATCATATTTCATATCCGCCATGCATATACTGGCAGGAAAAAAAATTAAAAGTCCGAAAATGTTGGTTGTTAACAACCGTTCCAAGAACGTTCCAAACTTCAACTAGGTCTAAATTCAACAAAGCAGCTAAAAGGTTTTGGCAGTTTACATGACAGATTTCAAGATGTTGGACATTAGAGCCAAATTCAGTATTACTAGCCATAGTGTGTTCTACCGATCTTGTCCTTTAGTTTGTTAATTAATAGTGGGCACTTCTTGCCGTCGAGAGCAGAGTGCTTGTCATCTCCAGTTTTTGCCCTGCAACAGTTATAGCATTTAGGGCACCCGTTGCCAGTATTTTTGACAGGGCAGGTTCTCGTTTCGTAATCCCCTGCACAATGGCGACAGCGAGCCTGTTCCTTAAAGTGTTTAGCGAGGTGCCCAAAAGCTAGGCATTTGAAGCATTGGAGTATCTTGACATGATTATCAAATCCGCACGCCGAGTGACCTATATAGACACGGTTCTCATCCTTGAGAGAAGACCAAGTGCTATGAGATACCTCTACTACGCAGCTGGTGTGGGCCTTATTTTCTTTCGGAGGATAGACGTACACAATTCTAAGAGCCTCATCATTTTCACCATTTGAGTTCAGTGCAATGAAATCTGACCTAATATCATCCTTGCTTAAGGCGACTGGAATGCCATGAAGAATTAGCCTAGGATTGAACTTGGCATCCTTTTTTAACTCCAACCCGGCTTCAACGAGGGCCGGGAGGGCCTTCACCTTATCCAGGTCTACCGACCTCGCCTCTATCCTGACGCTACATTCCCCTGCGCTTCGAATATTTCCTATCTTCAGCCGCATTTGTGATGCTCTCAGAGCTCTTATTGCCGCATCCCTAGCCTTTTTATAATTAGGATAGTTATCCACCGGCCCGGTTTTGGGGGCTAACACAAATGTTTGAGTATTTTGAACTCTGACTGTAGGCCCTTTCGGCACTTGGATTTTGGAAACAGATGATTTAGCGACCTCTGCAAATGACCTGGCTTCTCCCGCTTTGCCATCAGTTGCCTTTCAAAAGTGTCCCTTTACGATGGCTGTAAGATCCGGAAGATTCTTTTCTATTATCGCCGGCATGTTTCGCTTGATAGTAGTATTTACCGATTCGACACAAGATTTTGTCACAGCTTCGCATGCTTTGAGGACGGCACGCTTGACATCGTCTGCTGTCCCGGACGCCGCGGCTAGTTTGGGATAGACCGAAGATACAATGCTGAAGGCAGTTTGATAGTCAATTGCTACCTGATTGAGAGCCTGCTTCTCGTCTGACGTCAATTTCGATGATTTAATTAGCCGTGCGAGAGTACCGTCATGTACACTCATTTGTGAGCGCATCTCTCTGAGCTTATTATACGTGATAGGTTGTTCACCATCAGATGTGAGAGGACTGGAAAATTGGGAGTCATCAAATCAGGCTCTGATCCTATCCTGCTGTGCCGAGGTGAACCCCTAAAAGTTGAGCAGCCCGCATTACTGGCATTAGCGGCAGTGTTTGAGCGCGTCGCCCGTTGCCCGAAATCTTTCTGTCACCTTATCAACCCCGAAGGGTATGCTAATACCGAGCTGTCAGCAGATGACAGTAACTCATAAACACGTCGATACAGCAGAAAGCTTATCGATCAATTGATCGATAATTAAAGGATAACGGCAGATGACGCCAGCAGGCGTCAAACTGTGAGGAAACTAACGTTATGTAATTACTGACCAGTCACCGTATTTTAAGGTTAGACACGAAAGACAAAAGAGAGGACCAGAATAATGGAAAAATTAAGGCAGGAAGGCACCTACTTTCATATCTGCGAAGAGCTGCAGCTTAGGAGATGCTGATTTTATATTTTGTTGGAGATTTTCTATTCCCTAGCACCAGAAAACACACGAAAAAAGACCCCACTCTCTGAAGACACCTCAATCCCGGAGAGAGAGAGAGAGAGAGTGTGTGTGGAGTGAGTGGAGTGCAAAGTGACTATAACGACCGGGCTGGAATTTGGAATACGACTGCATATACTGATGACTGGACTACCGATTGACTGGCTATACTGACCCCTGCACGACCCCGGCTCTCCGACCGTATTACTGAAGATTACCGTCGCACCCGAGACCGCTTGAGCGTCCGTACCAGGTAGGATCAATCCGAGTCGTAGTAGATTTCACCCCGATACCAACTCGCGCCCCTGAATTATTCCCTGAGCCCCGAGAACCGTGTGTCTGAATCTCAACCGTTCCCCGCGAACCGTTGGATTCAAACGTAGAGGACACCGGTCGAGTATGTTTTCGTTGCGCGTAACCGTGCCAGGATTGGTCACCGCTGCGCCGATCGCAGCCGAAATCAGACCGACGCCATATTGCCACAGACCTCTGACGTCACTGTTGCAGTTTTGAATGCAACGCGCCTTCATTCTTATAGAAAACCACGCATGCGCGTAGATAAGATTAGATGTAAGATAGATGCGCAGCGCAGGCATGCATAAATGTGTGTGTGTGACTTAGCATAATTTTTCATCTTCCGGTCTTCTTGCTTTTCTCTGGAATGTAACACGTTTTTGCTCTTGCTTTTGAATAAATGCATCCAACTTATAATTTGAACATCCTTTGTTTTATTACAAATATATCACCCAAAACCTCAACAGGTTATGGGCCCAGAAAGAACGCTGGCGATATTTTTTGTCTGAATTTTGAATTTTATTTTTTTTTGAAAAATTAAAACAAAGTCTGAACGAAAGTTTTGAGGTTATCTGACCCACGTGCAAAAGCAAATCCACGATGGAAAACGAAGTATCCAAAATCAGCAAACTGAAAGGATCTGAAAACTGGTCAACATGGAAGTTACAAGTTAGAATAATTTTAATGGCCCAAGGAAATTTTGAAGTAGCAAATGGAAATTTGATACGACCTGACGCTGAAGCCGCAGGTTACGCTACATGGTTGAAAAAGGACACAGCTGCACAACGGGTAATAGCAACTAGTATTGAAGACACACAATTATTGCATATCATGAACTGTGACTCCTCCAAAGACATGTGGGAAAAACTACATAATGTGCATGAACAAAAGAATCAAACTGGAATACACATGCTTCAACAAAAATGGTATCAGACAATGAAACAACCCTCAGGTAGCATGGTAAGGCACATTGCCAGCATGGAAGACTTAGCTCACAGGTTGAAGAATCTTGGTGAAACTATATCAGATGCAATGATTATGACAAAAATATTGATGACCTTACCGACATCGTATAACTCTTTCGTCACCGCTTGGGAATCAACACCTGAAGTTCAACGTACCCTTCCGAATATGACGCAGAGATTACTAGCTGAAGAGATGAGGAAAGGAAATCAAGAAGAAACTGAAAATCAGGCTCTAGCGACGGTAAGGAGTCCGAATAAATTTTCTAAATATAAGAAAAATTACAAAAAAGAAGTCCTTGATGATCCGAATCGAAGAAAAACTGATTATAAGCCTAGGATAAACTCATGTAATTACTGTAAGAAGCCAGGGCACTGGAAGAAAGACTGCTATAAATTAAAACGTTTAAATGAACAAGGAGAAGCGTTAATAGGAATATCGCTTACCACGCTTCAAGAAAAAAAAGGACAGAACGCTCACCTGGTACATAGACTCAGAAGCGTCTGATCACATGAGTCATCAAAGAAATTGGTTTAATGATTTTGAAGATTTTCAGATACCGAAAAGTATTAAATTAGGAAACGGCGAGACAATAGTAGCAACCGGAAAGGGGATGATAAAAGTCCTAGCTTTTGATGGATACAAATGGAATCCCAAACACTTGGCCAACGTCTTGTTTGTTCCTGACCTACGTTTTAACCTATTCTCAGCGGGGTCGGCTTTGGATAAAGGCATGGAGCAAATTTCAGACGCCAACAGTTGCAAATTTACACGATCAGGAAAAGTTGAAATAGTCGGAATTCGAAGGAACAAATTGTGTGAAGCACAGTTAAAAATCAGAGCAACTATGATGAAATCTAAAAAAAAAACTGAGCTCATGGCAAATCTGGCAAAGTGTACTGATCTGAAAAAATGGCACCAGAAGATGGCACATCAAGACGTGAAGCATGTATGCAGTTTTGTGGAGAAAAATAAAATAAAGGTCAGTCAAGAAAGGGATTTTGTTTGTAAAGGTTGCATCTATGGGAAAATACATAGGGAATCATTTCCGAAAGTAAACAATAATCCGCAGAATTAATACACGCTGACTTATGTGGTCCTATGTCGGAACCTTCGATAGGTGGATCCCGTTATTTCTTGCTGTTTAAAGATGATTATTCGAGATACAGGAAATTATATTTCCTTAAAACCAAAGATGAAGTTCCTCGCTGTCTATTAGATTTTATAAGGAAAACCGAAGTAGAAACCACGAGAAGAATAAAATACATTAGAACCGACAATGGATTGGAGTTTGTAAATAAGAAAATTCAAGAAATTACAGAAACACATGGCATAACTCATCAGAGAACCGTGGCCTACTCCCCCGAGCAGAATGGTGTTGCAGAGAGGGAGAACAGGACCATTATGGAAGCAGTGCGAGCTATGATATACGAAAAAGGCATTCCAAAGAAACTGTAGGCAGAGGCGGCAAGCACAGCTGCTTACATCATTAATCGAACTGGAAAAAGCCATTTTGAAGATAAAACTCCGTATGAGGTATGGACTGGGAAAACACATAAATTAGAAGAATTAATCGTTTTTGGCTCTAAGGCTTATATACACATACCTAAACAAAATAGAACAAAATTAGATAAGAAAGCCAAACAAGGTATTTTGGTTGGCTACGGGGAAACTGTGAAAGGTTATAAAATTTGGTATCCCTCAAATGATAGAATAGAATATGCAAGAGACATAATATTTGATGAGACTGAAAATGAAACATTCAATAAGACTGAAAATAAACCCGAATCTACTGTTGAAATAATCGAAGAAAACTATGAAACAACTGGTAATGAAGAAGACGAAGACTCAGAAGAAGAATTAATGATAATAGAAGATCCTCATGCTGAACTAGATGGACAAACTAGCGAAGATTCTGAAGACGAAGTCTTCGAAGATGTACCGAACGAACTAGAAATCCAGAACCCTGAAAGAAACTTGAGAAGAAGAGAAACCTTACGTAAACCATCTAGATATGATGACTACTTGAATACAAATCATTTGTTCGCAACCATGAATGAAGAACCGAAGAATTATGAAGACGCTATACAAGGACCGGATAAAGCAAAGTGGTTACGAGCCATGCATGAAGAAATGGAATCGCTGAAGAAGAATAAGACCTGGATTCTAGAACCGCAAAAGGCTGATCAACAACCCATATCTTGTCGCTGGGTTTACAAAATCAAAGAAAACACTGACGGCAGCGTCCAAAGACATAAAGCTAGACTAGTAGCGAAAGGATATACGCAAGAATATGGAATAAACTATTATGAAACATTCAGCCCAGTTGTGAAATTTGAGTCTCTACGAATGATACTTGCTATAGCTGCTGCCAAGGGAATGAAGCTAAAATTCTTTGATGTCAAGACAGCTTTTCTGGATGGAAACCTTAACGAAGAGATAACAATGATGCAGCCGGAAGGTTTTGACGACGGAACCGGACGCATATGTACGTTGAAGAAAAGTCGCTACGGATTGAAACAAGCTTCGAGATGTTGGAATGAAAGGTTTACGAATTTTCTAAGAGAAAATGATCTGACGGCTACCTACTCGGACCCCTGTGTGTTTACAAATGTGGGAACAGAGGTAACTGTACTTCTAGCCATATATATAGACGATGGTATAATTGCAGCTATGGATAGTCGACGTATAAAAAGTATTCTTAAAAAAATGAATGAAGAATTTGAAATCACAGTAAATAATACGAAAAGTTTTCTAGGTTTTCAAATAGACAAAGATGAGAATGGTTCTATCATAGATATACCGTAATAGATGGAACAAGTTACGGCTGAGAATTAGTTCCGCGAGATGAATTCAGGGAGCGTGGCGATCGAAAATCTCTTTTTCGTTGATTTCGATTCAGAATTCTTTGTTATCAACAGGATACCTCTTACACCAATAATCTATATAATCGACCTAGATCGGGTCATGGCGCAGACGAAATACCGAGTTTTACGTTACCGGTAAACTCTGAATCTCATATCGGATCGCAAGCTTCTTTATCTGCATAAACCGTATTTATTGTGAAAGTATGGTGAAAGCGCTTGTTTCTTTTTTCAGCTACACATTCTTCGAATGTTTTCCCGCCACCCCTATGTAGAGTTTGCCGTATATTATAGATCAAATTCGTTGTCTCCATGGCTATCTTCATCGGTTATCTCTATTCCAAAATGATTCCCATGCTCAGCGTCCTGAATCGAAGCCTCATATTCTAAATTAAATACTTTAGGTCTAGATATGCATGAATTCGATTGATGAAATCGCTGAATTATTTCAATATACCACTGGCAGAGCTAAAGTGCTTAAAACTGAATTTATACCGCCCTATAATAATATGAAATATGAAATGTACGTGGTGAAATTATGTTCGTCAAACCTCTATATCGCGATTGCACTTACTGCAAACCACAAATTCCGAAGATAACCAGAGTCAGTTAATGAATTTCCTACTCGAAAAGCACACAGAGTTTTTTTTTCGTACTATATACAGGGTGCTTCAGAATTCGTGACGAATCTCTTGAGGGGTTTATCCTTGTCATAATTGGGATCGAAAGTTCCTGAGACATTTTTCCGAAAAATGATTTTGTTCCTTGGTAAAAAAAAGTTCCGACAAACGATTTTTTTCTTCAACAATTTTTTTTTTCAATAATTTTTTTTTTTTTACCATCACTCGTCAATTTTAAAGAATCCAAAATGATGCCAATGAGCTTTTTTTTTCAATATTGGAGAGATTTCTCGGTAAAAGTTTATTATTTGGTGGAAGGCGCTAAAAAAAATGTGTTGTGGTTTCAAGGAAAAAATGATTTTTCGGAGAAATGGCCGAGGAACTTTCGATCCCAATTTTCACAAGGAGGGGCTAACCCCTCAAGAGATTCGTCATGAATTCTGAATCACCCTGTACATAGTAATTTTCCTCTGGGCTGCAATGCAATTTTCTTCGGACTTCGGAAGTAGTTTGTAAATTCGTATTGCGGGTCAAATTGACCTGAGCCATTTTTAAACGGTTGCCGCGTGAAAACCATCAGTCCGATCGGCACCGAACAAATACTGAAAAGTACTTCGAACATTCTAGAAGATGTAGCGAAAGTCGGTACATCAGAATTCAAATGGCAACATGGTCAAAGAAAATCGTAAAGAGGTCAATGCGTTTTAGGTTTTTGATTTTTTTGATTTTTTTCTTTCGCGTTTTTAGGCCACGGACTACTGGTATTTGCCTGCAAAATTAATACTCGGGTCAATTTGACCCGTGGTGACCAAGAAGGGTTAAACCAATGCATATAGTAATTCTTCAATTTTTGTAATTTTCCTGTATGTACAACCTATTCAAATGGTTATGCTATTGATTTTTTTCCATAATGAAGAATGTTCACTTCATAGTCGCAGGGTAAATAACTGAGATATCCAGTCAATGTATCGCGCTGCGATTTTCGCGCGTTGGGATCCTCGCCGGGCGCTCGAGTCTCACGCGTTGCTTAAGTGCAACTTAGTCTATTCCAATCGAATTTTGAGCATAAAGCATTTCGCAGCTTCGGAATTCTACTGCAGTTTTACGATCGCTTGCTCCATTCAGACGTGCAGTGCTATTTATTAATTGTTTTTTCGTGATGACTACTGACAAGTGTTTTTATAAACAGTGCGATGTGACACGAGATAGTGAGGGTATCACCCTATTTTGTTTTCCAAAGACTAAAGATGACAGATATCGAATTTGGATACAAAATTCAGGTTCGCAATAACTTGGGCATCACGCCTTCCCATGTAGACTCCTTTCCTAACATTAATTTTCCCCTCTTGTTCATTAATAATATATTCAAAACTACCTTATTATTCATTTTCGCATTGAGTACTACATTCCGTGAGTATTGAATTAAATGTCAGCTTATCATACTAAGCAACTTAAATAACAAGTTAATAAATTCGATGATCTAAACTTGAATTCGATCGAGTGTCAGCTTGCAACTTTTTTCCCGGCAGAAAATAGCACCTGCAATCTTAATGGGTTAAAATCCACTTTACGAAGAATAAGATTTCCCTCTTGAATTTTTACTCAAAAAAATTCCCTCAGGGACAAAATTTGGAGAGTATTCGGTTAAAATCTACGCACAATGAATGCAAATCTATGGGTGTGCGAATAAAAATAGTTCGATTCTGCTCTGGGTCTGTGTGTGTATGAATATTGATAGTATGAGCCTCTTCGATTATCGTTAAGCGCGAGTTCCCTCCCGATCTTCAATCCAGATTAATTACCAACGGCATATAATCACGCAAATGAATTCAAATGTTTAATTGTAATGTTGACGCACAGCATTCGTAGAATCATGAATCTAACGTTTATTATGTACTGTATTTTCAGTAATGGTAATATCAGTCAACATGATTCAAAGAACGGTAGCATGTACCTATATAGGTAATGAATACCTCTCCGAAAAACGTGTGGGACAAAAGAGGATGGGGGATATATTTAAATGTATACAACATCTTTTTGAATACATTTTTTATTCCAAACTCATCATTCATCAATATACATATATGATAAATACCTAGAGTAAATTATGGTTCATCAATTATTGCGCAGATATACCACTGGCTGCATATATGTGACCAGCTGTGCCCTCACGCTGTAGGCCGAGTGCATATTATTTGAATTACATATGATAAGTCTCCGTCATGTGCACAAAACGTTCGGTGCATCGTTATATAGTCGGAAGTAAAATGCGATCGGAAAATCGGAAGTGATTACGTTATTATACAAACTAAAAACCAGATATTAAAAGAGGCACACCAAAACTATATGAATAAAAAGTAAAATGTTCTAATCTACACATGCATATATCACAAATATAACACTAAAAAAATAAATAAATATGAAAAAATGAACTATTCTAATCAAAGCATGCATATACTATTAAAACTAAAAGGATAAATCAATACGGAAAAATGAACTATTCTGATCAAAGCATGCATATATTAAAACTAAAAGAATAAATAAATACGGAAAAATGAACTATTCTAATCAAAGCATGCATATATCAAAACTAAAAGAATAAATAAATACGGAAAAATGAACTATTCTAATCAAAGCATGCATATATTAAAACTAAAAGAATAAATAAATACGGAAAAATGAACTATTCTAATCAAAGCATGCATATATTAAAACTAAAAGAATAAATAAATATGGAAAAATGAACTATTCTAATCAAAGCATGCAATGGGTAAATGAATATATTACAAATAGGCCTAAAGCAAAATGCGGGAATCAATATTTGCACACCTTTCAATTGACATGTGATATAATGTATTGTCGTGACGTTTATTCTAAAGGGCAAGAAGAGAAGGCTTCGCAATACGAAAATTTGAATCACCATCGGCTGTGCTCACTGCACTTGCCGACGGATAGTTTCATGACCTACAAGCATGACAAGCTAACCCGGAATGCTATACCCACAGACTATCGCACTCTAGTACCGGATTGTGATATGGAATCATTTGATATAACTCAAACAGTACGAAAATATACCAAATCGCAGATGACTCATGATGGAAGCGCTATATTTCCAAATTACCCATACCAAGACCAAGACGGTGGCTCTCAGGAGACGACACGTGTGACACTTGTCGAAGATAGTGTTCAGGATCTGCGATCAGAAACTGAAAGACTGCGTGAGGTGATTCGGAAGATGGAGGTCCAGTTACGTGAAGCTACCAAATTAGCAAATCAGAAACCCCCTCCCTCTGAAACCGGAGACCATACACAAAGTATATCACCAGATCCGAACAGAAAAAATGATGTCGATACTTTCCTTGACAATAATGCCGTAACATCTGAAGCTAGCCGTGCAATGGTTAAGATGCAGCTGCGTTCTGAAAATACGACGCAGCCTTTTCCCGAAGATCAACGACAACTCGCCATGAAATTGCATTATTATTTTGCATCGGCGTACGATAAAATGCACACGATGGGTCTGAAGTTACCTAGCGAAAGAACAGTGCGAAGGTGGGTAGCTGAGACTGAAGTCAAACTCGGATTCTGTGACCATGTATTTGCAACTTTGAAAGAGCATATGCTAAATATCCCGCCAATTGAAAGGTGTTGCTCATTAAAATGGGATGAAATGTCGCTGATGGAGAGAGAAGAATATTGCCCAGAAAGTGATATTATTGAGGGATTCGAAGATCTTGGAAGCCTGGCTAGAACGTCGCGACGTGCGAATCATGCCTTTGTATTCTGCCTGAATGGACTGCATCACCAAAATCAGTGGCGCACGATGCTGGCTTATTTTCTACCCTGCAATTGCATATCCGGCTTGGATATAGCCACATTGCTAAAAATCTGCATTGCAAAAATCAATGAGACGGGAGCAGATCTAAGACTAACGGTCTGTGACCAGGGTGGGCCAAACAGAAAGGCATATTCTATTTTGAAAGTGTCCGAAAAGCAGCCATATTTCTTTCATGAAGGCAAAAAAATTATCGCTATTTACGATTTTCCACACGAGATAAAGAATATCTTGGGATTGTTTCGTAAATGGGGAAAGATTGAAGCGAAGGGCAAAATCGTGACTTACTCCGACTACAGAACAACATGGTATGCAGATCAGCGGTGTGGAACATCAAACCTTCTCGGGCACATAACAGAGACCTATTTTGACCCAAATAATTTTGAGCGCATGAACGTCTCAAGAGCGTTTAAAATGTTTAGCAAGCGGTTCGCATCGGCTATGGAGCTGGCACACCGGTCAGGCAGTGTTAAATCAGACACAATTGTTAATACTGCAATGTTTTGTAGGGAGATGGACAAAATTATTGACGCTTGCAATAGTTCGTGCTTATACGATCCGAACCCTGCAAAGCGACCACTGTCTGCAGAAAATCCAGATGTGGAAGGGATACTGCGTGACTTTCTTTCTTGGGCACCGGAGATGACAGTTTGTGCCAAAAATAAGTGGAAGAGGCCTTTCAGCTTCAGCGGCATCGTTCAAACTGTCAGTGGAATCTTGGAGATTTATCTTGGACTGGTGGATGAATTTCCCACATTTGCACTCTGTACAGCATTGTGCAACCAAGATTCTGTTGAACAGCTGTTTTCACGGTTCAGAGGACGAGGAGAATTTAATCCAAATCCCACATGCCGAATGTTTCGACTCGCAGCAAGGCACTTGATTGCTGCAAGAAACATAATTCCGACTAAACAAGGAAATGTCGTATGCAGTGAGCTGCCATACTTACCACCTCTCGTTACCACTCTGGATGTGGTAGATGAGACCGATCTGCAGTACAAAGCTGGCGTCAGTGCTGTAGGATTTTTCGAAGACGGGGTATTTTCACCGAACGATGAATGCGATGAGGCTCAGGTCGATAGTGATAGTGACAGTGCCAGTGCCGATGACACCGATGACGAACAGGATGAGCACAATCTTGACCTCGCCAGTCGGGTACGATTGACCCAAGATACAGTACCGCCTGTCAATCACGGGACATATGAGGCCAATGCAATCGCCTTTTTTGCCGGTTACGCGATCCATAAGATGATGAAGGTGCATCACTGTGATCGTTGCCATGATGTGGTCGCTAAAAAGTGGATGAGTCATTAACAGCCGATGAGACATACATCGAATGTCGAGAGTATGTTACAGACGACACATATACAGTGAGTAAATTGAAGAGACCTACTGTCAAGTTCCATCGTATTGTGGAAGTACAACTCCAATCTTTCTTGCCAATTTTCATTCGCCATAGGTATAAAGTTGGCATATTGGCTAAACTTGTCAGCTGCGCAATTGAAAAAACCAATGAAATTGATTCACAGTGGTTTGATGAAGCAGACCGATGTCACAGTCACCGAATGTTCGCTGTGCGCTTCATGTTGCGAGTTAAACTGCAACGACATTGTACCTTCGATAACCGTGCTGCAAAAATCGCTAAAGTCGTGAAAAGGGTCAATAAACGTAAGACAACTTCATCAACAAATCGTGTTGTTAGACCAGCAAGGAAAATGCGTAATATATAACACACCTGAGTAAATTGGATTGGGACCAGAATACCCACGATTCCTACGCGCCTCAAGATCTGAAAAAAAATGCAAAATCATAAATTGTAATTCACGCAGTACGTACGTCCAGTAGAGTCGATCTATGGTGATTATTAAATTTTATATAACTTTGACCTACCCGAAAATACATGTTGTAATCGTCTTCTTTCTTTCTCCTTTTCATTATGATCTTTGCGAAATTGTATGAGGTAATACACTCTGTTAAACACAAGTAATCACTTTTTGACCCTCACAGCTGATCACTGTGAAGCTACCACGTGCTTCCCATATTGAATATGGCGAACACTCGTTTATTAGGGGGTGGGGGGGGGGAAGCACATGAAGTATTGGCGAAAAATCATGGTGCTGAAATCAACCACTACGATTTCTCGTTAGGTAGGACAGCTCCGCAATCTTACCGACCGAAAAATAATTGACACCGCGCAGAACGATACAGACATGATACAGACAATACATAATATATTTCCAATATCGACTAATATTCTGTTTTACCATAAAACTGTGGCGGCGACACCGTTCGGCCTGCCATTTTTCGGACATACGGCGATTCGGTTCTTACTTTTTCTAACTTGTCCCATCTATTACGGTATATCTATGGTTTTCTTGGGTTATTCTAGTTTATGTCGAGCCGTAGGCTCTATCTTTGATATTTATTAGGTCGCTGTGATTTCCTCCTCGTGGAGACTATTTAGTGTTTTAGCTAATTTATTGTCTCCCGAGGACCCGATTTGTCGAGTTGTTAATTTTTCTTGGTTTTCTTTTTCATTGTTATTGCTATTCTACGTGGAAGCTAGTAGTTTGTTTGTTATCGTAAAACTCGGCAAACGCGGCCAGGTCGCCTTTACACGGCCTGCAGCCGAGTTATACCCGAGAGGAAGTACCCCCGGGTACACGATTTGTTAATTCAATTTTTATTTTATTTTATTCAATAAATTCTATTTTGTTATTAAATTCTAAATCTCGAGTCGTTTGTTAACGCCCCGCTAATCCTTCATTTGATCCCGACCCCTCTCCGCGGTACTGTAGCTAGCCGACGCTTCGAGTACCCGTAGGTAAAATTTTAGTAATATTTTGTTTAAATTTTTGTAAGTGGCGGTTATCCGCCTGGCGCCCAACTTTCATATTCTCAGTTTTTGGCCAATTGTAGAGTGGAGGGACCTCGGAGTCTAGCTATCCAGTCTAGCTCCGAGGACCAATAAAAATCCACGTCGCAATATATATACAGAGCGATTCTGTAGAAAATTACGCTCCTAAAGGGTAGGCTAACGGGAAACGCCTGAATGGAGCAGATCAAACATCGATGATTGGGTTTCATTTCCCACGAAATAAATAAAACCCAATCGTCGATGTTTGATCTGCTCAATTCAGGCGTTTCCCGTTAGCTTACCTTATAGGCACGTGTTTTTCCACGGAATCGCTCTATATACTATATGGAAACATATTGTGCAATAATTTTAAAATATATACTGCCCCATTGAAATGTTTCGTGTACTATTTCCTATACCATTCTTGAGACCATGAAGAGTGAAAAGTGAGAGTTCCACCCGGGTTTTTGATTTCAATTGCATTCAATTGTGTAACTTGAGATACAGTGTAAAAATTATTATTATTGCATTGGTACATTTTCCTTGAGGCCCATCACTAGTTGCCCACCTCCTTTCAGTCGGAATGTGTCACACCTCGATTATTATCCGAGCCCAGGCGATGAAAACGCAAATGAGGCCAAAGCTGTGCAAATTCAAATTCGATCCCAAACACATGCGTCCAAAAAAATGTTCGTTTCATGCGAAAATAGAGTCCGCAGATGGTTTTTACATTATTCGAATGTTTAAGAATTCGATTTCCTCCGCGGATTACGTGAAAACCATCTGTAGACTATATTTTCGCATGAAACGAACATTTTTTGTGACGTACGTGTCCGGAATTAAATCTGAATTTACGCAGCGTTGGCCTTTTTTGCGTTTTTGATGCCTGGGCTCGGATAATAATAATCGAAATGTGACACATTACGACCAAAAGGAGGTGGGCGACTAGGGACGGGCCTGAACTCAATAAAAATTGGAGGGTATCGGTAGCAAATTGATTTTTAAACGTGGGATATTATTATTTAGTAACGCAATAAAACAATATGATTTCAACCGTTCGAAGAAATTTTTATTACTACTCGGACTTTTCGCTATTCTGGTCTTTCTGCGTTTTGCTCATCCACGTTTGACTCTTTCCAAATTCGTACCGTCCATATATCACTTTTCTGTATACTAGCTACTCAGAATATTAGCCCATCTCCACTGTTAATGTCGAAGATTTCAATTTTCTCAATTATTGTAATCTATATTTGTTTCATTCGAAGAATGGACTACGTGAAAATAAAGTTCCATTAATGACCATTCCAATTAATGACCTTTCGCTGTGACGGTTATTCAATTTGATCATCCCTCGCAATTCCTGTTCTATAATAACTCGTCAATCATTATTAGGGTATTCACAATTTTGAAATTCCGAATATCAGGCCCATCTTCGTCGTTCAAAATTTTGACCGGCGCCCCCATGCATGACCGATCTAAAAGAATCATAGTAAAAGCTTCGACGGTGCAAGAGATCATTGACGGAGCTATTATTCAACTCAATCTTCCAGGAGTATATATATAAGGTAACTAAAATTTTTCCCGATTTTTCATTTCATTTTCTAGTTCTTTCCATTTACCGTGTTCGCCAAATAATGGGTAAATTATCAACTACCCAAATTTTCTCTTACCTAATTCTATACATCTCGTTAATAATTATTGCGACACCTAATTTTGACTTGAGATCAGTATTCAATTAGCATGTTGTTTTGAACGTAGGTTGTATTGGAAGAAGATGGAACATAGGTAGACGAGGACGAGATACTTTTAGATATTGCAAAAATTTCTCAAACACCTGTAATGTTAATGTTACTATCACAGGGGCAGTCTTGGAATGATGGATCTAATGTTCAAATCACTGACAGAGCAGGAGAAAGTAATTTTTATTGATTTCGATGTTAATTTGGTTTGATTCGTTATCATTGCCTACAATATCTTTTCTGCGTTAGTTTTAGCCACCCAAAATGATGAGCCAAGAGATAAGGCAAGTGATGAGCCAGTAGCTGGTACGTCTTCCACACCTCAATAGTTTGATTACGGATCAAGTTTGTTGCAACGATTTCCTCATAGGCTGTTACAGGATCGCGACGGAGCAAAGCTTGTCAGAAATGATGATAGACGATCCATGGTAGCAGTGATTGCGGAATACATGCTCCAGGATTTAAACGATACATCGAACGAAACTGCTGCGAGGATCGCTAATATGATTTTCCGAAAATATCCAAAAAGTTTCTCTGATACAATTAACGATGAGGTAATTGGCGCTGGCATGGAATCGCTTCACTCGCGGATTTATAACGCAGTACATTATAGAAAAGAGACTCAAAAAAAAAAAG
This sequence comes from Tenthredo scrophulariae, assembly GCA_963978835.1. NCBI lineage: Eukaryota > Metazoa > Arthropoda > Insecta > Hymenoptera > Tenthredinidae > Tenthredo > Tenthredo scrophulariae. The sequence goes on from OZ022227.1 coordinate 31,216,749, forward strand.
ATGCCTTGAGGCTGGATCAGATGAAAGCAATAGCAGAACTTCGTCCATGTCATCAGGTTCCCGTAAACAGGATGAGTATGAGTGTGTTGAATATCAACCACGTCTGGCTCTTACTGAAAGTAAATCATCTCAAGACGAAAAACAATTGTTATTGCTACAGTATCGCGACTCACTTGAAACGAGTGACGAAAAAGTGCTTCAGTTAATGGACGAAACTTATGCATCTCAAAGGATGGCGATTAATGAGGTAGAAAAGACTACACCGGCAGTTTTACAGTACTGGCCTTTCCTACTAGATACTAAAGTTTTGATACAACATGCTTCACGCCTGCTTGGAAAATCCGTATCAGAGATTTGGAAGGATTCCATGACAGAAAAAGCTGAACCCATTCGAAAATATTTCAAGTCTGCGGAGATAGCCAAGACACATAAGAACAGAAAAGATGCAAACAATGTAACTGGAGTTGATGAAAATATTACACGAGAAAATTATGTTCTAAACATGCTCAGTGAGGCCAAAAAACATGCCCGTCTCACATCAAGGTCTGAAGTTCCAATGTTTGAAGTTGTCTTTCCGTTGTGAGTTCACTACATGAAGGAAGAGCAAAGTCTCCTTTCTATAGTTGTCGATGTAAGTTGTCATTTAACGTATTCACTGTCTGTGATTTTCACATCACTGGAAAATCTTATTGAGGGATTGGTATTCTTTTTTAGAACTTTGTTTACAACTGATTCATCGAAAGACAGGATTGTATTGATTAAATCACACGTGCTCTTTATGAACAAATACCTATAGGTTACATTGATTATACGTTAATCGCATGCATTTTCTATGGACGTAATTTTCAATTCTTTTTCATGATTTATAGGAAAATTCTACCACCGAGACAGTAGAGGCAAAGATTCTGACCCAATCTCCAGTTTTAATAATTCGAGGTATATACAAGTAGTTTGATAGTGATGAGTAATGACATATCCTACGCATCACGGATTTATGCTGGGTTCGTTGCGCCGCCGTTTATCTACATTGACTTCGATAAGTTTTTTCGGAATAGACACACAGGAATAACCCTCACGAAATATTCATCTTCACAGGAAAGTCCATTGATCACGATGAAAATCCAAAATACAATGTGTTCATCGAACAGGACATTTCGATTGCCACCAATGGCTTCTTGAAAGGTCTGTTGGTAACATTCCTCACCTATTATGTATTTGGATACTCATATCCGAAAAACCCCTACAGCACTCTGGAGGTCATCCAAAGGTAGAGTTAATTCACATTACGGATTGACTAGTTAATTTCATATTTTCATCTACAAATCCGGAATTGAAATAATTTATTCTACATGAAATATATCTGTTTGTGTTCAGAGTATTCCTCAAAATTAATCCACCCAAAGGAGATAAGAGAGACTGTAAGAGACGAAGAGCATTATCGTACGATCCGAAGGTTTTGCGGCTGGACGAACGAACTCAATCGTTATACGAATCAGTTCTAAGAACGATGGATAATACTGAGTAAAATGACATATAAAGCAAACTTTTTATATGAATAGATTTTGAGTCGACTGTGTTTCGGAGATGTGAATATTTTAAATAAGGTATATCTTATAGATGCTACGAGACAAAAAAAAATGTATAGTCACCAATATTCTGGATTTGACATGAAAATTTTGATTTTTACGCCAGAAATGTTTGAGTTTGACACATCCTAGACAACAAACTTTTGATATAAAAATATCTGTCCAACTTTTATTAAAATAACGTACTGAACGAACTTTTCATGTGACATGGTATATTTGCTTAGATTTTGTCAAGATACTGTACGAATTAAGGTAGTTCTGGAGGTACACGTATCAGCTAAAAGTTTCGACCGCAACGTACAGTAAAACCCAATTCCTATATGGCGCTGTCAGTTAGAAACTTTTGACAGAGTTTCTACACTTTGTCCGTCCTACACAAACACACTTCATGCATGGATAGGTCCCCTACACGTATAGAGCGTGGCGGTGTAATCGTGGCAACAGCGGATCTCCTGTATTAGCAGCTTCGAGCATAAGTTAATCAGTGTCTTGCGAAATAATGTCAATTCAAGTAAGATTTGAGGGTCGGCTTACGAAAAAAAAACTGTGATAAAGAACGAGAAGCTATGTGCCGAGCAAATGCGGCTAAGCGTGGAAAAGACATTCCTAACTCCAACGATCTGCAACAAAAATTTGTTGTAGAAGGACGACGATTTGCAATATCTCACAGAGAATCAGGCAAAATCGGAATAAAGAAATTACTATCCACAAAAACGATCTCAAAAAAAAACCAAGGGTTACACGAGCCAGAAAAATTATCGATAAGGCTTTAATTTTATTCAAACAAATTCATAACTTCTTTATTTGTTTAGAAAAAAAATCTATTGCTGTTGGTTTCAATATTTTTCATAAGTTGTTTATACATTCAATATGTATTTGATTTATTGGCGATTTTGATTTTATAAGTATGAGAGATACGAATCTTATCCAGGATGATATTCATAATATAGTAATATATATTATAAATATATAATATAAATGAATTAAATAGATTCAATTCGTTTAGGAAAGAAATTTATTTCAACACCATTCCACAATTATCAAAACTCATGGAAAATAAAGTTCCTAATTCCCGGAATTCATCGCGCACCCATCGGTTTGCCGCAGCGTACACTGTTGCAAGTTTGTCACGGCTGTTTGTGTCTCCGTTCCGTGTCGAATGAAATTGACCGATCAAACGAACTTACCAGTAAGTGAAGTTCAATTGCAATTATATGAAGAGCCTCGTTCTCGATATGACATAGTATAGTACCGCTTCTTCCCCTGGCTGTAAGTGCCGCGTGTTCAGAGTATGGAAGAAGTCGTCGTCCGACGCGCCCCTATCGTGCGCGGGCCGTAACTTGTCATTCTTTTAGCGAGTATTGGATTAAAATTACTGACTGAGGGTGGGATTATTATTATTATTATCATTGTTATCTAATTTATTTATTTTTATTGTTTTTTTTTTTTTGGCGGGGTTGTAATATCTTCGAACGAGGCTCTTCATACAATTGCGATCGAACTTCACTTACAGGTAAGTTCGTTTGATCGGTCAATTATATTTCATCGCCTCGTCCTCGATATTACACAGTGTAGCTATTAACAGTCTCAGTGATTTCAATCATGAATGTGTTTATTTATGTGTTTTAATACAGAGGAGTCTTAATTTTAGAAGTTATTTATTCATTAACGTGTTTGCAAAGTCGTCGTTATCTTTGTTTATCGGTCTGTTGTAAAACTTAGCGAAAACCTTTGAGTTACTTGACCAATCTGCTGTTTTCTTAATTACTGATATGTCTACACCCTTCAGAAGGGCTGCCGACGTGGAGGCATGTCTAGTTGAGTGTGCCGTGAATATAGATGTGTCAATGCCTGCGTTTGTTAATGTATTTTCAATCCATCTGGAGATGGTTTGTGAGCCAACTGGTTTGTATGGCGGTTTTTGAGACATGAACAGGATGTCTGCATTTTCTCTAATTTTTTCGGTCATTTTTAAATATTGCTCTATACATAAATATACACATACGTTGGCATTACTCTTGAATTTAGGAATGTGCAGTAGTGGTTGCGATCTTCTTGGGCCCGTTGTTTTTATCGAGTCAGGTATTTTGATTTTCAAATCATCCTCTGCTTTGACAATATTACTAAGCTTGATTTTACTAAGGGTTTGCACTCTCTGTGCAGTACTTAAAGCTAGTGGCGTGATTGTTTTTCCCGTAAGAACCTTCAAATCTAAATTGTCTAGTGGATATAGATTATTCAGATGATCTAAGACCCTATTAGCGTCCCATGTGGTATCGTATTTCGGTTTTGATGGTTTCAATTTATAAGTGCCTTTCAAAAATCTTGTAATTATTAGATCGTCCCCTATTTTCTCTTCAGATATCAGAGAGATTGCACTTCTTAGTGTATTCAAAGTCCCGTAGTTGGCCCCGTTATTAATTTGTTCGGATAAGAACGATAGTAGATCTTCTCTTTTGACCTTATAAAAATCTTAATTTCTCTTTTGGCAGAACTCCCACCAAGCTTTCAGGGCAGACTCGTATTTTTTGTTGTCGGTGGGGCTAGCGATGATGTTATGACGTCTAGAGCTTCATCTGGGACGTGTTTCTTTCGGAATGATTCCCTGATACAAGCCCTGTCATTAAACTCAGGTGTTTCGCCTGTGGGTGTTTTTTTTTCCTGCAAGGTGAAAGTAAGAGATTAGAATCTGGATGAAATATTATCGGTTTCCGTATCAGTAATTCTATAAATAACGGGTACCAGATTTGTGTCGGGCAATCCGGCACAATTACTATTCCGGTAGCTTGTTCACGTTTGATTTTTGTTAGTACTTTCAGTATTAGACTGAATGGAGGAAAAGCATAGAATTTCAAATGAGTCCAATTCACCGTAAATGCATCTACCTGAGTGGCCCTTGAATCTGGCATCCGAGAGAAAAAATGTTTGCATTTTGTATTTTCTTTGTAAGCAAATAAGTCTATTTCGGGGTGACCGAATTTGTTAGCAATTTTATCAAAATATAATTTATTCAGTTCCTATTCTGTGTTAAATATTTTTTATTCTTGAGAATTTATCTGCTTCTGTGTTCTCTGAAGACCTGATGTATGACGCATAAAGAAATACATTTCTTTCTTCTGCCCAGGTCCAGATACGCTTTGCTAAATCATGATAATGATTTGACAATGACAGTATTTCACATCTCCCATGCGGTTTATGTACCCTATTGTTGTAGTATTATCAATTTTCAGTAGTACCTCGCAATTGTGTGAATGAGAGGCTAGTAAACATCATAATTTTTCTTTTTCGAGCGAGCGAGTGTGTAATAATCCATATTCTACGGCGGGACAGGCTGCTATTAGTTTTCCGATCACTCCGGCAAATTCTCTAATTGCGAAAAATTTTCTAGATTTTAGTTTTCTCAGGCCCCTTTTCAAGTTTTTTCTTTTTGTGCTAATTAATTCAAGTACGTGTTTATTAGAATCTATTATGAAACCTAGGAATTTACGTTTCGTATTCGGAATTTTTTTACTTTTTTTACTTATTAAAAAACCCAAGAATTCCAGTAGTTTTATAGTTTCAGTGATATTTTCTCTCCGATACATAAGATATCGTCTAAGTATATTATTGACAAAAAACCTTTCGCACGTAAGTGATTTATTACTACTTTCAGTAATTTCGTAAAGATATATGGGCTGATATTGAGGCCAAATGGAAGGGCTGTGAACTGGTAGAGGATTCCCATAAATTCGAATCGTAAAAATTTCCTACTCGATTCATGAATGGGAACCGCGAAATATGCATCTTGTGGGTCTATATAGTTCTCATTAAATAGCCTGGGAAAACAAGTTTTTCAGCAGATCTGATATCTTCCATTTTGAAGTGCTTTGTTTCTAAGAAATTGTTCAACTTTACTAAATTTAGGATGAATCTATAAGAGCCATCAGGTTTTGGCCGAAGAAAAAATGGCGAGATAAACTGTTTTTTACTTGGTTTGCATGTTTCTATCGCTCCTTTTTCTAGCAGTGATAATATCGCAATGTGTGTATTTTGGACCTGCTATATAGGGACAAGGGTTATTAAATAATAACCTGTTTATCATTAATAATGGACTTTATTGTCGTGCATCGTGCCTTGTTCTAAGCACGAGCACCGGAAGCCAGGAGTCTCACTCATTTCTCCTAACGCCGCTAGGCTGCGTTTACATCAGGACCTGTTCAGGAGATTTGTATTTTTGAATGGGAACTGCTGTCTGTCTTATATTCTTATGGAGTTTGAGTTTATATCCGGAAATGCAATTCATAACGAATTTTCTTGAGGAAATTGATCACCAGTTATTTTGAAAAGCAGCTAGTCTGCTCGCAGTTTTACCTACGTTCACTCGTTTTTGTTTGGAAATTTTGGTTTTTGCTGGAACGTTGTTTTGTTCTTGTTGGTATGTCCCGTGCGGTTCGATGTCCACGTCCTGTCTCGGTTGCTTTGTAGCTATTGGCCTTGGTGTCCGCCTGCTTGGAAAGAGTTTGGCCGGTTGCTTTGCAGGCTCGTTAAGTTTAAAGGTTGCCTTGCGTTGTACGAGCTGTGTCCTTTACGTGATGACGGAACGTTTGGAGCTATGAAGATTCCTTCTAACTTTTTTGATTCTTTTAGTTTTTCTGATATGTTTGCGCCGAAAAGAAATTCGTGTGATTTTTGGTCTTCCAGTCGGTTTCTGTATGTACCGCGTACATTGGATACCAAAAAAGACCTTCGTGATTCGGTCTGGCTATGCATAAGATCCGCTATGAGTGAACCCGCATCCATTAGGTGTGCGAATATGAGTTTTCTGTCCTTTTTGATGTCTTCCGAACGTCTTATAATCTCGGTCGCTTGACCTAGTGATGCAAGAGCAGCGCTCGCTGTTGTTTGTCTCGTGTGCATGTATTTGTCTCTAGTCTTGCCGTGTTTATGCATGTTTATTGTCAACTCTTGGTTTATTTCGGGAATCCGAATATTTTCTATGCTTCCGCATTTTTCGACCATGGCTTTGCGTTGATCTTTGTCCATACCTTCCTTGAACCAGTGATGCCATCTATTACTGACTTCTGAGTGTAATTTGACTTTGTGCAGTTTAGATTTGGAAGGGTCATCTCCGATGACCTCGGATAGTTCCGCGGGCTTTCAGTCTCAGAGATAATTGTTTTCTTTTCGGTTTCGTCTGGTTGTTTTGCTGTGTCCTTTTCGTTTTTTTTTTTTCGTTTGTAATTTGAAATTAGAAGACTAGTCAGAGCCAGTCACACTGGTTAAATAGGTCGTGATTTTGTTTATATGTAAGCAGAACGTCCGACGGGTACACCGAGAAAAAAATCGTTTAAATTAACCAAATATATTTAGTCAGTGTAGAAATAGTTGCTTCAATCATTTGACACTTGAGTCAAGTAAATATTGATTGAAACAAAAATTTCGGTTTTTTTCACGGAAGCATTCCATTTTGTTGAAAGACTCAGTAAATTCAACTACATTAGTTGTTATATGAACTAATATCTAGTGACATGTAGAAAATATAAAGTTCAATGTAAACGTATTGCATTGATTAAATATTCTGTTGCTTGAAACGTGTGAAACAGCTATATATCAAAAAAATTGTGGCGTTGATTTTACATGTGAGCGAATTCATTCTATCAACATGATATGTTGTTCATTTAACAATGTAATTGGGTTCATCGAATTGTTTTTTCTATGATTACGCGAAATATCTCTTTGTTACTTCTTCACGTTTGAGCCGATTAAATGTAAGGGTTGTTTGGAATAATTTGAGCATTCCAAGTTGCGTACACGAAAACGTAGCTAAGTCTGAGCTGAATTTTATTCTTGAAAACTTTTGGATCTCTAGAAAAAAAAGAAGATATTTGGAACTCCGATGTTCAGTCAAGATGTCTTAGCTGCATTAAAATGATATGATATCATCGAGACAGATGCCAAATTCAAAATAAATACAAAAAAGTGATGACTTATTCAAGAAAATAGTTTAGCGTAGTCAGTAGAGCGTGCGACTAGTAATGCGAGCGAATGCGTGCGTCCCGGATCTAAACCCAGCCGAAACAATGCGGTTTTTCTAATTTCTAAATTCTTCATTTCTCGCTCATAATATCATATTCATTCAATGAAGCATTATAAGCGATGAACTCACTGTATGGCTGTCCCAACCGGTCTCAACTTATGATAATTCTTTTATTGCAAGCACAGGTTTATGTTAGCATGATAACGTTCGGAGTCAATCAATGATTATATTGATGTAATGATTTATGCCATAAAATCAACATGGTGATACACTCGAATCAACCAAATGTGGCCGTCCCGACAATTAAAAATTGATGTTCAGCAACATTTTGCTATTTGAGTCAAATGGTGCATGTAGTCGTCACAACCATTTTTTCAGTTTTGATTTGACTGTATGATTTTGTTCATTCAATCAATATTTCACTTCGTTTCATTTTCGCAATAGGCTATCCTTCCAGCGTGAAGGTGCTTTATGGCTTTTTATTTTCTTTTTTCTTTTGTACTGTAATGAGCGATACTCCCAGCGTGGAGGTGCTATTTGACAGTATTTTGCATGCTGCAGTAAGCAACACTTCCAGCGTGAAGGTGTTTTATTATTTTTGTTTATTTTGTTCTTACCTAAGAGTTCTTCCTGGTCCGGATATTCCGGCCCAGAGCTTTCTGAGTTCCCGCTCTTATCTCCGTCGCTAATCTCGTTTTCCGGTGTCCCGCTGTCGCTGCTGTCCGATTTTCCGGGTTCCATCTTGTGATTTTTTGCTATCAATTCTTCTAGCTTCTTCTGTGCTTCTTTAAATTTCTTCTGGAGAATTCCTAGCGGGTCAGGATCGGAATCTTCCTCGCGTTTACGTTTCTCTCTACCCATTGTATAGGGAGTGTGCACTCTAAACACGCGACCTTCCTCATGCGCGCGAAGAGAAAGAATGACAAGTTACGGCGCGCGCACGATAGGGGCACGTCGGACGACGACTTTCTCCATACTCTGAACACGCGGCACCTACCGCCAGGGGAAGAAGGGGTACTACACTATACAATATCGAGAACGAGGCGATGAAATATAATTAATATTTTTCGTGAGTCAATATCTCCAAAACTAAATAGTAAAAAATTGTCATTTTTTTTTTCCAAATTAATTCCACAATAGTACTGTACACACGAGTGGTTTTTTATCGAAATCCTAAGATTCGTTTGGCGTCTAAAATGAAAAATGTGAGCAAAGTCGTGTATCCTCTCACGTATTGGGTATGGGCATCGCGTAGAAAAAGACCGATTTTTGATTGCAATTATCTCACAAACTAAGTAGTAGATCGAATTCAAATTTCAGGTATGGATTAATGAAGGTTGTGTCTACACCATAGTGAAATTTCAGGCGATTCCTGAGATTTGACCGAAACTCCAGAACTACCTTAAAGTTAATATTTAAAGTGCTTCCCTACGCAATTCCACCGGACCTGGAAACATTGAGAAAAAAGGTGCTATTAAACGGAATATCTCTGCCTGGGCACCTAAAGCAATGAAACAAAATACGTCGCGCAATTCTATGTGCGACTCTGAACACATACGGCCCAAAACATGTTTTTCCTTACGCGAAAATAGAGGAGATATCAATGTAAAACGGTTTTAAAAACGTTTTACATGGATATCTTCTCTATTTACGCGTAAATCGAACATGTTTTGGGCCGTACGTATTCGAAATCGCACATAAAATTGCGCGACGTATTTTGTTTCATTGATTTCGGTGCCCAGGCAGGGATATTCTGTTTAATAGCACCTTTTTTCCCAATGTTTTCGGGGTTGCGATTCTGTACTTCTCCGCTAACTCCGCTAACTCAGCAGAGACCATTGGTTGGCTGAGGAACGTCCAATCGGAGATCGTTTCGGATCGGTGGTCGTACGGTGGCGCCGTGGGCTTCGCCCGGCCGCTAGTCACAACAAACGCGAGGCCCTAGTTACACTTGATTTACATGCATGTCACAAGTGTACCATAAGGATAAACCGAGGAGATTAAAAGAAGAAAAGAGAACGAATAAATGAATCAAAATATCGAACTGCATTTATTCATTAATTTATTCGTTCTCTTTCTTTTTTTTCATCTTCTAGGTTTATCTTTGTGGTACATATGCATGTATATCAAGTGTAGGTGGGCCTCGCGTTTATTGCGACTAACGGCCGGGCCAAACCCACGGCGCCACCGTACGACTGTACTGACCGATCCGAAACGATCTGCGATTGGACGCTGCGCAGCCAACCAACGGTCTCCGCTGAGTTAGCGGAGTTAGCGGAGAAGTACAGAATCGCAACCCAGGTCTGGTGGAATTGCGTAGGGAAGCACCTCAACATTATAATTAGTAGTAATACAGCGCACAAGTGCAATGATGTCTTATCGGCAGTGATTTGTAGCGTTTTCGGCTGGGGCTACACCGAGCCACACTGGTGTAGTGAAGCCATCTCTGTCTCTCTTTCATTTCCTCATAGAAAAGAAAAAAGATCAAGATAGCTACACTACACCAGTGTAGCTCAGTGTAGCCCTAGCCGAAGACGCTATTAGAAGTTTTATAAGTCTGATTTGATAACATTCGATGAAGAATAGAAACGTATTTATGCAGCCTTTCATAAATTCTTTTACTGTATCCCTAAACTCGTACATTAATTTTAATATACCTGAAATAGATATTCAAAAACTCTTTCATCAAGAGACTCGGTAGAGTTTCGCGCCAAGTACATTAAAAAAAAATTTTTCCACGCGCGAGACTCAACGAGTCTATATACCCGAGCGGCAACTACCCTAACCTATAGCGCGAATTAGTATCTTCGTTTTCTTTCACCTCACAACATACACGAATTGAAACTAATTTTATCGAGGATGTGGCCATGAAAAGCTTTCATTTGAGCCTTAGATCGACTGAATCGGTGTCTGAAGTGCTGAGATATAATTAATTTCAGATTCTGATACCCCGTTTCCACGTACAATGTTTGTCTTTAGTCTTCTTCAGACCAAAATTCAGTCAACTAAAACCATTCCCATAAAATCACATTTCGTCGCTGAACGCAGGACGTATGTTCTATGCTGATGCACAGAACATACGTCCTCACGCATCTGGAAATACGACATAGAAGGGAAAATCTACACCAAAGTTGCCGTTAGTACGAGATCACGACGTAGTTAGCGCTCGGATCGCAGACAGAAACCGTCTGCAACATTAGCAGACGCGTCTCGTCATTACATGTTTTTTAATTCAAATAAAGTAATGGAAGAAAGTACTACCAGCAATGATTATTACAAAACTCGAAGGTACAAAAACTAGTGAATACCCACTAAAGTCCCTTAGGTGCGAAAGCCTTACGCCAAGTACATTAATATGATAGTCACCAACAAAAATGTTTCGATAGGTTAATCTTAAATCCTACGATCTCGAGCTTTTGAGGTTATGCGAATCGACTGACGTGTAAAATTTATGGTGATAAATAAAATAACAATTGTGAATGGATAATTTTACGATTAGGTTTGGTTTACCTTGCATGACACAAGATTGTCAGATGACTATTAACTGACTATTACCTCTTGATTTTATTTACCTATACATTGTAGATTTGGCTTATTTTCATTTATGAACGCAATTATCGGAAGAAACGGTTTTTTTGGGTTCAATTATTTAGCAAGTTACCGCCTGAGGAAGTCTGGCAAGAGAAAATCAAGAGAAAATGTTGAAGTTTAAAAATATGAGGATAGCATGATTTGATATAAGGAAAGGCATGGAGCCAGACTAATAAAGCTGGGTTCAAACATTGGATTGCAACGAATTCCACTTCAAGCTCTATGTTAATCTCATCTCCGAAGGCTCGTCTGCTCAGACTCAGATCGTGAGTCAACGTTATGCGTAGGATTCCGACGAGTTTTATGATCTAACTACGTATCATCTAGTCAAAACGAGACTGTCAGTCGACGTTGTGTGTTGGACTCCGATAGGCTTTGTTCTACACTCCATGTCAACGTAGTGCCTTGACCTTCGGTGGAGATAATTTTTTAACTCATGTATAATGTATATTCATAATTTAATTCCAAATTTCAATAAATTTGTTACATTTTGGTATGCAACCTGTGTCTGTATGTTCGACTCTATCAAGCTTTCTTCAAATCAAGATTAGTGCTATCATGACAAATGGAATGGAAATACTTATTCGCGATTAAGGAAATGATCGATTGACTTCCTCTTTCTCAGATGATATAGATTATTATGTATATTTATTTATTCATTGTAGACTCAGCATATTTTCATTTATGAATGTAATTATCGGAGAAAAACCTTTTATATGGATTGTTCAATTTTGTAGCGGGTCGCCGTATAAGAAGAGAGGATGATGAGAGGTAACGCTGGGGTTGCAAAATATTGGGATAGTGTGATTTGATACAAGAAACGGCAAGAGTCAGACGAAGAGAGCAGTATGCAAGTGTTTGACTTCATAAACTTCCATTTCATGCTCTACGTTAGTCTTGCATCAATAGGCTTAGTTCTTTATATTTTGATACCTCCTGTTCAGACCCGGATGAGAGGTTGACGTTATGAGTTAGACTTCGACGAGCTTTATGTTACCACATATAATAATATTCGAATTTTGAAATACTGTTGTGATGGGTAACATATAACCCTGCGTGCAAGTGACTCCGCCATTGCCGGTCCCAAGCCCAGATCAGAAAAGAGTAGGGCTGCACGCAGGGTTAGATGCTGTAGGTATAAAGAATGATTGTAATGGAACAATTTGTAAACGCAATGAAAGTACATTACGCGTCAGTTTACAAATTTTAGACTTGGGGAAAGTTATGAGCACACGCGTGCTCGCTGCTGTTGACGTTCCTGCTTATCGAGGGACGTCGGGCGGTATGAAATACTACAAATCAACCGAGCGAGCACAATTATTAGGTGGTCAAGCAGAATTTTACAACAAGTAGTGATATCAACCCCAAAAAGCACCTTTGATGCAAAAACCTTTCGCCGAGTCCATTAATGTGTAGATCTCTCCACCAAAAACTAACCATCGTTGGATGATGATTATCAACATACAAATGCATTGAAATCAGATACAACTGCGAAGTACCTGTAGAATAATAAAAGTTTGGAATTGAAAAATTTGTCCAAGCTAAATAACGTCGTACTCGTTCGCTCGCTGCGCTCGGTCACTCGATCGGCTTGTGATTATTGGTTGGAGAAACAATTCGGATGAAAAAATTGAAGATGACAACATCGAAAAATATTCATAACGAAAAAATAATTTAAACAAAATTGCAAAAAAAAATTTGGAGGTAGTGGTACTTGGAGGGCCTTTTATAGAAAAAGAACCATGAAATAGCAATTGCGAACTATGTCAATGTCATTTTATAGCCATTCAAACATTGGCCCGCCAACGTACCACGGACTCCAAATTTTTTTTTGCAATTTTGTTTAAATTATTTTTTCGTTATGAATATTTTTCGATGTTGTCATCTTCAATTTTTTCATCCGAATTGTTTCTCCAACCAATAATCACAAGCCGATCGAGTGACCGAGCGCAGCGAGCGAACGAGTACGACGTTATTTAGCTTGGACAAATTTTTCAATTCCAAACTTCTATTATTCTACAGGTACTTGGCAGTTGTATCTGATTTCAATGCTTTTGTATGTTGATAATCATCATCCAACGATGGTTAGTTTTTGGTGGAGAGATCTGCACATTAATGGACTTGGCGAAAGGTTTTTGCACCAAAGGTGCTTTTTGGGGTTGATACGAATTCAGTTATATGTTAAATTTAATATACCGTTTCGTGAATTTACTGTAGAATAATAAAGGTTGATATACATAATATTGAAAATGAAAGTACATATACACATGAATATAGCAATCATCATATGAATACGAAAAACCCGTGTCCATTGAAATTACTACACTAATGTTAAGTGATTTCGCTACAATAACACAGCAAATATGCGAATTCAAATTCCAACAATTACTGAAGAAATGTGTTATAAATTTACAATACAGCACAGTAAATGTGCGAATTTACTTTCTGGAAATTACTACATCAATCATTATGAAATGCACTACAAGCACAATGAACTTGCAAATATAGTTTTGTGAAATTACGAAGCAAATGTTCCGAAAATTTGAGAAAATTTCTCTAATTTTCTGAAATTCATTTCTTAAAATAACTGTACTAATGTTGTATAAATTTACTACAGTAGCTTAGTAAATGTGCAAATTTGGTTTTCCAATATTACTGCTCTATTGTTGAGTAAATTTACTATCCTATATGTGAATAAAACTTCCAATACAATTTTAGTAAATTTACAAGAAACACTTCTAACAGTGTGTATGCTACAGCTTTCGTATGGCATATTTCCTTGACTTGATTCTGTGCGCACTAGTGCAGCCCAAGGGAATACGCCAATAGCCTGCCGTAACGACTACTTTACAGTGGTTCGCAATCATACTCGAATGGTGATGTTGGAAATTAGTTGACCATGTTATAACTACAATATCGTGCGATGAATGTGTGATAATTCTCACCTTAGAGTTACAAGCGCAGGCATGATGTCCAGCCGGAGATTTGTGCATTTTTCGAAGACTCCAAGACGTGGCGATTTCAACTGCGCTACTTGCTGTAACGAGGACTAATTCATCACAACATGACACTTGAATGAACTTTTAGTAAGCTTTAATAAAGTTTTTCTAACTCACCTAGTTCAATTTATTGAAGCCTGAACCCCAGGATATAATTAATCATTTCTTTCTAATTGGTTGTTCTCGATGAACTCTTTGATTCTAATTAATTTGCAGTTATAGCTTAAGGTAATTCGTTGATTGTATCAAGATATCAGTTAAAACTGATTGATCGATTTTTGATAAATATCAATAGCTTATTCACGTAGGTTTTATTCACTTTATTTATCATTTGCTTAAAATGAACGAACATAACCACACGTGTCTATCTTCCGCGATGTATCGACAGTCAGCTGGTTTTCAACAACAATGGCTGCCGAGTTTCATCGACCGCGGACCAAAATCACCCCAAGGATTTTCAGTGCAACGAGTGGTTATCCCCCTAAAAATACGAAATATTCCGCGTCCGGGCGGATGTACCATTCGGTTTCACCTGATTATCACGATATAGTCCAGTGAAAACAGGTCTGAAATGCATGTTTCATGTCGTGCAGAGCAAAAGTTCGTGCAGAGCGGTAATGTTCTCAGCCCCGGATGGGGTTGAAAAAAATTGAGGACCACCCCGAAAATGCACTTTTGGCAAATAACTCGAAAACGGGGAGAGATATGGAAAAAATTTTCAAAAGAAGTTGTAGAGAACAAAATTTTGCATCGAAAAGGTCTGAAAAGTTTTGCCTCTACTCCCCATAGTTTAGCCGCAGGGGTAGTGCAAAGCGTCTAGATAGAATCGCATACGCAATGCTCAAATGGCAGCAGAAGAGATTAGTGAGTCCAATAACGAGTTTCATAGAATCATAATGATGCGTTCGCAGCATAGAAGACCATAGGCATGTGCGACATTTGAAATACAGGGTGTTGCAAAATTCGCGTACCATCTGCATACCAGCGGATTCCTTGCGAGAAATTGAGACGAGTGGCCTTTGCAAAAATGTCCGCGGGGACTTAGTTTTTCCGTAAAAGCACTTAATAACGAACCAATCAGCGTTCGTCTTCAGGAAAGACTGTCTAAAATCCGCATCACCGTCCGCCCCACTACGGATAACAAGACAATCATATGTGGTGTGCCCCGCTCCTCCCGCCGCGCTCGTAGCCACCGTAAGTGCTTAACATTAGACAGGCGGAGCGGGGAACACCGCACATTATTGTCTTTTTCTCCGTAGTGGGGCAGACGGCGTTGCAGATTTTAGATAGGCTTTACTAAAGACGAACGCTGATTGGTTCGTTATTAAGTGCCTTTACGGAAAAACCAAGTCCCCGCGGACATTTTTGCAAAGGCCACTCGTCTTAATTTTTTGCAAGAAATCCGCTGGTATGCAGATGGTGCGCGAATTTTGCAACACCCTATATATTACATAGAATCACATTCGTCGTACTCAGATTACATTAGAAGCAATTGACGACTGTAATTGCGTACTCCATATAACTTCTGATAAATTTACAATGCTGTGTACAATCGCATTATTTCCAAGGAATCGGATAGTATTTTCATCACTAAAAGTAGATTAAGAACTATAATTGTGATACAGATAGAATGAGAAACAGGTAGTATCAGGAGTTCAAGGTCACCAGAGAAACCCCTTGCTAAAGTAATATGATCACATTGATTCGCCTTAATTTAAAATTGTAATTATCACAACATGTTCCATAGAATCGGGTGTATCATAGAAACCAATGAAATTTGTGTAGCTATCAAACAAAAGAATTATATTTATGGATCCCTAGATAAAAGTCTGATGAAACATCAAGAGTACTACTCGAAACGTTGCCATTCAATTATATAGGTAATATGCAATATCTTGATTATCACATCGTTAGCTAAATATAAAAGTCGCGTAACTACCAACATTTCCAGGTATCGCAAATTTGAGTAATAATCACATATCTCCATTTCTTTTTCATCTCTCCACTTTTTCCTCATTTTATTTTGGTTCAGACGTAACTTTTCTATTAAGCTAACGACGTACAACACAAGTATTTTGGGAATATACTCGTTAAGATTGAGATCGAATCGTCCCTTTAGAGGGGGCGGGGGTACCATAATTTTACCAGCCTGCCTATTTTTGTCGAATTTCTCTGAAACGGGGCAATCAATCGAATTGCCCTTTTGGCAGCCGAAGTTTGACGAGTAATGCGTCCGAACTGGTACGTTTGATTGAATATGATCGGAATTTTTTCTTTTTTTTTTTTGATCGCGAAGTGTGGTCGTCCTATCTATTTCGACTTTTATTAAAGCCTACGCATTAAAAATGCAAAATCGACTTTCTGAGCCCGATTCTGTATGGAATTCCGAACACAACCATCCAAAAACATTTTTGTTTTCGACAACGATGAAGCGGCCAGTTGTATTCTACGATTTTGTGGTATTTACCGTAATTTTACTCAGAGATGATTTGAATGCGGGTCGAGTCACGTGGTACCAGGCGTACCAAAAACTCGCGCGCGGCCACATCTCACGGGCGTTCTGGGAACTACTTTCATGACATTAGTGGCTATTGTCGCTCCCAGCCGTTGACAATCGCGAAAACTACCACAAAATCGGAGATTACAAACATGACCCCTTCATCGTTGTCGAAAACAAAGATATTTTGGGATGGATGTGTTCGGAATTCCGTATAGAATCGGGCTACGACGGCCGATTTTGCATTTTTGATGCGTAGGCTTGGATATAAGTCGAAACAAATGGCACGCCCACACTTTTCAATAAAAAAAGAAAAATGATCCCGATTTCATTCGATCAAACATACCAGTTCGAACTCACTACTCGTCAAACATCGACTGCTGAAAGGACAATTCGATTCATGGCTCCGTTTCGGAGATATTCGATAAAACAGACAGGCTGGTAAAAATCGAGTAGACCGCCACCCAGGTAGATAATGAGCAAATTGTGAAAAATTAGAAATCCAAAACAAAACACCATCAGATCCCGCCATGTCAGTTTGATAAAACACGACCTGAATATGTGTGACATGTAACTGAAACGTTATAAAAAAAAATTTCGAATGTAATATTTTGAAGGTTAGCATTTTCATTCATCCGATAAGTTTCTGAGAGCCAGCGGTAAGCATCCGAAGTCACAACAGGTTTTAAAAACGTATCTGAAACGTTCTCTTTTGTTCGGGATATTCTGAATTCGGTTTATGATTTGGAATAGTGAAAATTTTGTAATAATATACCATACTTGAGAGAGTTGAGTAGCTGGATACAGATGAAGTATAGGTTTGTGGCGAAGGATAGTAGAACGATGTCGGATACGCAGTCGTCGACGCGCCTCGTAAGATTGGCTAGACGATTGTAGTCTTGTCTGCACTCAGCCCACCACCAGTTAGGCATTGCCTTAATAACAAAAGTTTTCCGATTCAGTAGTAAGACTCAAGAAAATAAGTGCGCCAGATTGAGAGGTCAGAAATTACATATCATAGCTGGTATAATATTTCGAAATGTTGAATGAAAGACGCAATTTAAAAAACTGTTAAAGTTAATAGGCTTTAAACTCCAATTTTCAGCCTCTAAAGAAGAAAACGAGTGTAAAAAAGGCATTTTACGTATGCGTACCTTCCCTTTGATCGAATAAAGCCGCTCGTTCATTTGGCGGAACCGTTCGGCCAGAGCCGAGCTGAGCAACATGAGAAAAACGTCCATGAAGTTCCAGGAAAAAGTGCTAAGGATGTTGACACACTGGACCAGGAATCCTTTCCACACGCTGTACGCAGTTAGGTCGAAGACCTTCACAGACAGTTAGAGGATGGCCATTTTGGCTAGGCTGTACATATGTAACTCGGGTATAAAAATGATCTGTCTCCTACTTGGGGAAATTGCGACTGGAAGTACGTTGCCACGATGTTTGTGTCTCCCCGAAGAAGAGCACACTCACGGGCACTCGAGTACCCAGCGAGAACCGATAACAGATGCTCCACTGGAAAATATTCATTTTTTTCGGGAAAACACAATATTGGACATTGGGCTATAGAGTATTCGCAATGTGTAGGATTAACAGTATTTAAATGAAGCGGTAAAATTTGAGTTATTTTGATCAATATTCATCGACAAAATTGATACTTGGGAAATCCTTCCAAGTCTGTCGAGATATGACATAAGATATCATGGAATTGTATGAAATCTTACAAAAAGTCACGAATCTCATGTAATTTTACAAAATCTCGTGCCATTCTATGAAATCTTATAAAAATGTCTGATTCTCTGATGTTTTTGATCTAGTTTCAGCTATTTTGGAAAGATGTTAAAGAATAGCTGACCCAGGGCTAAGAACATGGTTACGCCAAATATGCCACAAAGCTTGGTTTTCAGGTACATCCTCGTTGAAGGCAACGGCGGAGTGGTCATTTCCTTTTCCACCTTTTCCCAGGTTCGTACAAAGTTTGGCCACCGGGTGGCCAGTCTCAAGAAAAGCAGCATCGTGATACAGGCGGCTCCAAAGAAGACGACATTTGCTGTTATTGGATAAGTGGAAGTAAAAGCGGATTACTTTATACATATAGTACGACAAATTTTTAAAAAGTGTACTTTTCATTAGAATAGAATCTCATCTCATATATCATTCATTCGGCGGTGTAGTTATTAGGTAATTACTCGTCTTTCGTGCGGTGATCCCGGTTACCCATATTCGAACGATGCTACAAACCATGAGGATCGCAGCACCGACGAATGAAGCGACATGATAAATAATTTTCGGGCTCTTCCAGTTGAACCTGAAGCGAGACAAAATCCAAAAACTTGACTATAATCAGAATTGTGGACCTGCGTACAATGATTTCGATTCAAATAATCATTAAATCTATTTTCAAAAAACATCTTTCCCTCCCCTTCTCGAATTCAGTAACTTTTCCATCCGTCTAATTCAAACAGTTACCATACTTTCTATTGGAGTGGAAATTCGTGAGGAAAAATCACGTCGAATTTTAGCATTATTTCAGTTGGGTAAATACTTACTTTAAGTAAGAAGAGTCCGGTGACCGAATTCCGGCAACAGGCAGAACAGCAAAGCATTGGGCCACTAAGAGGATGGGGTGAATCGCAACGTGAAATCGGTCTTTGTCACTTTCGAACTTCTTATCGGACGTCGCAGGAGAAACTGTAAAACGAAACATAACATAAAACAACAAAATGTCTTACAGCCTATTCCGAAATGCAGCCACGGTTACGGTTGGATATTGGTGTCCTTTTCCGTGGCATTTAATGAACAAGGATGAAACGATACAACTGCAAGCGTGGTTGCATTTCGAAATACGCCCTAAGTAGTATATTATCGATTGGTTCACGTAATCCAGAGAACTCACACGGCACAAAACGGTTCGGATACGTTTCTGAAACGTTGCACTGAAATCTTATTAGGATTCCGGCAACATAACTGTTACCTACACAATTACATTTCAGAAATATATTGGATAGGTCGAATCGTCTCACTTTGTACACAGCATTCGAGGCCTATCTGGAATATAATCCTGCAAAACATTCTTCTAAAACGTTCCATATTACAGTCCGACCTTTGAATAAGAACGCAAAAGCTTCCAAGGGGAAGAGTTTTTCTAAGAATTTGAGTAACCCCACCATGCGTGCACTCTTTGCTCACCGACTCTCTCTGTCTCGCTCTCTCATTTCGGCGCGCAACATCTCAATAAGAACGGCCGCTTGAACGGCTGTCGATTTGTTTACGTCGCCCATGTAAACGGGTTCTCGATCGAATACATAATTTTCATGTATTGTGTATATTGTAACGAGGCAGCTTTTTGTGCCTCGTAATTGATCATCTCCTCCTTCTCAGACGAGAATGATCCTTTCCCCATAGTTAAATGAACTAGACGAGAAGTCAACGAATAGCTCGAATTCACAATCGTTTCCGTAATTATGTTTTAAATACTGTGTTTTAATTTCTGTCTCGTCCCTATTTCTTACTGTACGTGTCGTCTCGGATTGGACATCCAGGGAGATCATCCCTCAATCGGATCACACTTGGCAGGTAATCTGGAAGCGTCAGAGTCATTAGCCAGGGCGGAAAGATCATCGTATCCAGAGATACGCCTGGAAGCGCACTGCAAGGGCATTTCTGTCACGTGGGATAGCCTCCCCCCCCCCCCCCCCCCCCACTCTGTCTGTCCCGTACCGGCTTGGTCCACCGGTCCAAATGCAGATATTCCCTCTTCCAGAGTATCAAGAACACGACATGCCATCTAACAATCCCCTGACGAAAGCTCTGAGTGCGAAAAGGCCCTGCCGGGCCCGCCGAAGATTTAAGAAGAAAGAATACACCCAATTATTTTAAGCATACTCCCTCCACCTCTGCTTAATAATTTAGGTAGTAACGAAGCTACACTAGCTCTCTTCTCGTCTGGTGCTTCGACCAGTAAAGTCCTGTTATCGTGATTTCTTTCATTTGTTTGCTGAATTGTCACAATTAATCGCTGATTGTGCATTTAATTACTAGAATCATTGAAATTAACTTCTGATTAGTTTGTGATTGTGTCTTGTGTCTTGTGCAATTAGAGCTAAATTTCCGACCTCTCATGACTCCCCGTTTAATTTTTACTGATTATCCTTGATACTGCGTAGTAACGCCATTATCCTAACTTCTATAATCAACGGGTTTTCGTGATTTGGTTTTTCATTTATTGTAATAATAGTTATCTGACACCGTATTAGAATCGATTTGAGTATTTTTGATATATTATTTCGAGTTTTCGCTCAAATCGTAGATTAATTATCATTCCATGTAATTTTTGATGTTATTGTTGTAAACCCAATAGCCTTTCGCGAAGCAGCGGAATGTGCAAGCGCAACTCGGCTAATGAACCGTACATTGCGTTATGCTAGAGAATTTGCGGACGCAGCTCCTCAAGTTCATAAAAGACAAAAAGAGAAGGCGCTCCGAGTCAGAACGTCGAGACCAGTAGCCAGTCACAGTATATCAGAAATCAGTTAGAATATTCAGAAACCTTTGTAAAGACTTTAATTGTTATTTAATAAACTATTCACTTTATTGTACGACTGATTCCTAACTCCTAATTCGACTAACGAACCTCCTAAATAAATAAATTGTAGTTGTCTAAAGGATCCCAGGATCCCGATTACAACAACTGGTGGCAGCGGCGAGGGCTGTCGAATCATACAAAAAGTGAATCAGAAGATTAGTGGTAGTAGCACCAGAAGCAGGTATCGTGAAAGAATAACCGTGACGTCACATGTCCAAGAAAGGAATAGAACGATCAGCATCCGTAGACTCTGTGACTCGATTTAAGTTAGAGGGAGAAATAGCTTTGGAGATAATTCACCGTTGTTTGGCATACTTCCTCCCAGCCAAAGGCACGCTTCGCATTTATCACTGGCTGCAGCAGCACAGAAAGCTTCGGGACGACAGCAAATGCCGTTGAACTGGGACTCGGAGGAAAAACGCATTGCAGAAGGTAAAACCGCGTGGATTCAAGAATTACGAAGAGATCATCTTCTCGAAACCTGCGACCACTTTCACATACACGTAACCAAAGAATATACGGTTGACGAACTTCGTGCGGCATTGCGCGAATTTGTTAAAAGTGAGACTACGCCCCAAGTAGCACTACGACAGATTCAGAACACAGGAGAGAATCGACCTCTAGCTGACATGGCCGAAGACAACCTTACCGTAAGACAAGTACTAAAGGACATAGAGATTCTCGATAATGATGACCGAGGAAAAGTTTGTGACTTCATTCGCTCTTGCAAGTATGCACGTGAAATAGTACGACCTTTAGATACTGAAAATTTATTGAAAGCTGTTCTGAGCACTCGAATCAAAGGTACTGTGGTACGAGCTTTGGAATACAAGTCAATAACCATCTGAAATGAACTAGAGGAAGAACTAGAGTCCATGTGCGTCGACACCCGAACATTAGCTTCGTCACAAGTGGAATTTAACAGCTGTAGGCAACGACTATACGAAGACGCCAAGTCATACGGGTTACGAGTTGAACAACTCACCGCGCAGGTAGTTGAATTGGCGATGAGAGAAGCCGCAGTCGAAGATCCAAGGTCAACGTTGGAACGCCAAATCCGTAAGCAATCTGTTAATATTTTTGTACGAGGGCTAAATGACAGGCTGAAGGTATTAGTCAAGAGCCGACGGTGTGAGAATCTCAGAGAAGCAATATCCACTGCGATAGAAGAGGAACGCGATCTAGGTCCTATTCGTGGTCCAGATCGAGGACAACAACGACCAAACAACAGAGAAGGTGACAGTGGTTCTCGCTACAACTGCGGAAAACTGGGTCACTTGGCACGTAATTGCCGTTCGAAAAATGCTAATACACAGAACCGACAGCGATTGCCGACACCGAGTAAATTCGTAAGAAGAGTTGAGGTGATATGTCATTATTGTAAAGAAACCAGGACATTTAATTCGAGATTGAAGAAAACGCTTAGCCAGCGAGAACAAAGAACGTTCAGAGGGTAATCAGAGACATCCTAGGAAAACAGGATGGGCTGAAACAGGTCCATCCAGAGACGCTTATAGACGAGACGACGAGACTTCGGGAAACGAGGATCAGGCGCGGCGGACAGGCAACCGTATCGCGTCGTACCAGTAAATTGCCTAGTAAATGGAGCAGGACAGAAGAATCACGCAACCATCAAGGCAGATGAATTCAAGACGAGACACGGTACTATGCTATTAGATTCAGGAGCTGAGGTAAGCTTAGTAAAAGTTGGAAAAATTGACGGCGAAGTGATGGCTGAAGACGGTGTGATCACGCTCAGAGGTATACCGAGAGGAAATCTAGAAAGTATACAGTGACTGCGCACGCGCGAGTTTCGTCGTCCGCTGAGGCAGGCTGGCCACCCCGAGTTTCAGCTGTCAAAATTTGTTTTTGACGGCGATGTAATTGATACGAATTTTCGAGGTTAAGATCTCAATTAATTGCGGTAGTGATTCAGAAAGGCTTGGAAAGCTTTTATTGTCGAGATTAAAACTTGATGTTCTGAAAGAACTGTCGAAATTTATTCCGAACAGCTGATTGTTGGCTTCGATTCGATGTATCGGATCATTTTTAGAGGAATTGTTTATCCGATTAAACTGGAAACTAGTGGTCTAAATGATGGGTGCTTGGAAAAAACGAAGCAGGGAGGTGGAAATAGTTTATTCAATCATGATAGTTTAATACAGTAGAAATAATCCAAATTCTTTTGATTAACAGGAAATGTTGGTGAATAAATGCTGTTTGGTTGGAAAATTCAAGAATGAGTCTACAACAGCCAAATGATTGCATCTCTGCCTTTCATTGACATCTCCCATTTAATTTCATCTCAAGTGCCAGAGATCATCGCCACTTTTGTCGGTTGACCGAAGAAATTGTTATAATTTCTTTCAATTTTAAATATTTTTCATGCAACATTTCTCTTAAATATCTTTCTCGACAGAAAGGAAAATTAATTTTACGAGTTCTAGAATAGAAAAACATGAAACCAATTGTTTAAGAAGTTTGAATATTTTATCATCTGTGATTGAATTGTGATTTTTTTCTTTCACGAGTCTAGTTTAATTAAGTTTCCCTTGAATCTCCTCCTACCACGGCAGATTATTGTCAATCGTAAAAATTTTCTAATGATAAGCAGAATTCATTCTGTAAATTATCGACAGTGTTCGAGGTACTGAATAGAGAGGGCCCCATACTGAAATTAAAAATGTATCAACTTTCGGTTGATTGAAATTATTTCTGAACAAGCGATTATTTGTAATGCAACGTGTATCAAAAAAAAAAAATGCATTTGTAGCCCCTGACGAGGTTTGCCTAAGTATTTTCAAGAAGACACAAGTACAGACACAGCGACAGCGATAACTGAGACAGCTGAAACTAGCTAGCGGGGTGAAATTATAAACCAAAACTAACTTTAGAGATATTTTCAACTAAAAATGTTGAACATTCCTGGATTTCGATTGTATCTGTTCGGCTAGCAAAACCTATTGAACCAAATGACAAAAGTAACGAAGCCCAAGTTCAACATAAAAATATTCATGTGTTCTAATAATTCCTTGACGCTGTGAAGTAGCACTAATGGCCGAATACCAAACTCATCATTATTGGCTTGAACAAAGTAAAATGGTCAAATATTTAAACATCCACGTCTGTACTGTGCGAGCTCTTCAATTTCGCCCCAGTCAATGATGTAAAGATGGAGGTGATGGTCCAACAAAATCACTTGAGCTCCTGTTGCCTGACAGAACGACCACATCGAATAGTTGAAATGATGGCACCGATCAAGAAAACATGGTCCTTGCTGGCAGAACGTTTTGATTACCAGGTAACATACGATTTTCCTACTGCTGATCGAGCCTCCTAGAAAAACGAATTTTATCATTGAATGCATGGCAAAATGTTGTACCACTCAAAGATCACAGAATCAGAATTGTACTCACGAACCCCGATGACTTCTCCGAGGAGAAAACTTGAACGTCGACGACTTTAGTCCCACTTCACCGTTTGATTGTTTCCTAGCTGAAAATAAAAGGTGTTATTATCAGACCTGTTTCTGCTGATTTTGGATTCAACTAATTGAATGCATTGTACTTTGATGATGTAAACTACACTGTGATTAACTGTTATTCTTTTCCTCTTTTCATTCTTGGATTTTTGGGGCATCCTTCTTTGGTAATCAAACATCGTTCGCTGTACTACGGAGTTGCATTTAACAATGCTGACGAAGGGTCTGTGAGAGTTTCAGTCAGGTACATCTGCTGTAAATTTACACTCCTTGTACTCGTAAATTTCATGGACAAGCCGTATCATTTCGTTGTGTTCCTTCCTATTAATTTTATTCGTTTATTCCATGTTCATCGACACTGATTATTGGCGTCCGGAGCACTGCACTGGGATGAGTCCACTCCGGAAGTATCTTCTGATCCGTTTCAACAATCCATTTATTTTTTACCTAATGTGAATAAAGAATATTTTTTCAATAAACGTTATTTTCACTCACCTGCCTCAGTTTGTCCAGACTGCCACCTAATAATGACCTTTCAGATTTGATTTTGGATTTCATCTTTCAACATATCACTTCAAGATAATTCTTGTAGTAGCGATTAATTGTTGTTTTCACATTAAATCTTTTATTGCACCCACTGAATAATCTTCCGATATGGACTACGTTATTCAAAACTGCTCGTCCGTGCTATTTTTTTTTTTTTTCGCTAATTATCATCGAATTAAAATAAAAAGCAACATAACCTCGATTGACTACTTTACGCGCGAGAATCGACAGCAGATCTCGCTTAATTTTCTTCAAGTTGGCACCCATGCCTCACAGGTTGAATACCTCCGCGGGACGATCCTACCGACAATGAAATTAAATTAATTTGGCGCGTGTGCAGTATACTTTCTAGATTTCCTCTCGGTATGTGGGACACCGGTTACGACATTGTGCAGGGTCACGTTAAATATAAGGGTTGGTGATAGGCACATATCGCACCCTTTTTACGCAGTTAGAGATAATTTTCCACTAGAAGCAGAAGGTCTCTTAGGAGGCGACTTCCTCGAGAAGCATGACGTCGAGCTTAGATCTGGAAAATACGCGAAGCTGTATGGGACAATTTGGAGCTTGGGAGCCACAGGAGCTCGCATTTCGCTTGAATCAAGAAGCGAGAAGATAATTCATGCAGAGACGATTGATGACGCAGAAGGCATTGTCGAAGGGATCGAGTTACACCCAGGAGTATACATGGGGAGTTGCATCACCAACGCAGTCGATGGTGAGTGAAAAGTCAGCATTTTGAACACTAACGATTATGAAGTAGAATTAGAGCGACCGAGTGTGCGAATCACGGCACTAGGTCAGGAAAACGCTGACACTACGCAAGTTTATGCATGTCGGACAATGACACCGAGCAACGCGAGCAGGATGCAACAGCTGAGACATAATCTACGTACCAGTCATTTGAATCGAGAGGAAAAGGAAAGCTTACTGGATGTTTGTGAGAGATTTCACAACGTATTTCATTTGGAAGGAGGCCATTTAGGTCACACGAACACAGCTACTCACAAGATTACAACGAATTCAGACATCGCACCAATAAATGTCAGACCTTATAGACTTCCAGAGAAACACAAGCAGGAGATAAACGAGCAGGTAAACAAAATGCTTACTGACGGTGTAGTCAGGCCAAGCAAAAGCCAATGGAACGCACCACTGCTAGTGGTACCGAAGAAAGCAGATGCATCAGGAAAAACGAAGATGAGAGTCGTAGTAGACTTCCGTGAGGTGAATGATATCACAGTAGGAGACTCCTTTCCACTGCCTAATATCACCAAAATATTGGACCAGTTGGGTAAGGCAAAATATTTCTCTACATTAGACTTAGCATCAGGATTTCACAAAATTCCCATGGAAGAGGAGGATAAGTGCAAAACCGCATTTTCCACCCCACACGGTCACTACGAATACAATCGCATGCCTTTTGGATTGCAAAACGCACCCGCTACGTTTCAACGGTTAATGAATACTGTACTTTCAGGAATACAAGGACTCAGATGTTTTGTCTATCTTGACGACATTGTCATACATGCTCCTAGTTTGCAGGAACATAACAAACGATTGGAAGCGGTACTGGAACGCTTAAGACAGAACTCATTGAAGCTACAACCAGACAAGTGCGAATTTCTGAGGACAGAGGTCAACTTTTTGGGACATTTCATTACCAGAGACGGAATCAAAGCAGATCTAGAGAAGATACGGGCAGTAGAAGAATTCCCAATCCCAAAAAATGTTAAAGATATTCAAGGATTTCTGGGTTTGGCCGGATACTACAGACGATTCATACAGAATTTCTCGAATTTAGTAAAACCGCTAACATGCACTTGCTCAAGAAAGAGGTAAAATTTGGATGGACTGCAAGGGAACAAGAGGCTTTTGAGAATTTGAAGAAGACGTTGACGACAGCGCCAATTCTACAGTATCCAGATTTTGAGCAACTGTTCATCGTGACGACAGACGCATCCGACAAAGCCATCGGAGCAGTCCTGTTACCAGGAATAATAGGAAGGGACTTGCCAATAGCGTACGCAAGTAGAACTCTAAATTCGGCAGAAGGCAATTACAGCACCACAGAAAAAGAATTGTTGGCAATAGTCTCGGCAGTAAATCATTTCAGACCGTATGTGTATGGTACCAGATTTAAGATTGTTACAGATCACAAACCACTTACGTGGTTATTCGGAGTCACAGTCCAGGATCACGACTCATGAGATGGCAACTGAAGCTGGAAGAGTATGACTATGAGATCGAGTACAAGGCGGGCAAGGCAAATACCAACGCAGATGCCTTGATCGCATGTACGCAGTAACCAAAAGTCAGCAGAAAGAAGAGGATGAATCGAACAACCCGCAACAAGAATATTCGGAGGAAGATCGGAACAGGATCATCTATGAGTATCACGACACGCCATTAGGAGCTCATCGAGGAGTAAACCGAACAATCGAACGAATTCGATTGAAGCACGACTGGCCAGGATTACGGAAAGACATAGAAGAACACATTTCGAGATGCGAGAGTTGCCAGAAGAACAAACTCAGCAAGAAGACGAAGGCACCAATGGCCATAACCGAAACTCTAAATCAACCGTTTGAAAAATGTGCATTGGCTATCGTAGGACCATTGACGGAAACGGAACAAGGAAATAAATATATTCTCACATTCCAAGACTGTTCAACCAAATATAGCAAAGCAGTACCCATTGCGACCCGAGAAGCTAACACCGTAGGCAAGGAATTCGCGACCAGGATCGTATGCGAATACGGAATACCACAGAGAATACTCACCGATCAAGGTACGAACTTTCTGAGTAACGTTTTCAAAGATATTTGTAAACTGTTTAAGATCGACAAAATCCAGACGACGGCTCATCATTCTGAATCCAATGGAGCCTTAGAACGATCACATAGGACGTTGGCTGAATATCTGAGACACTACATAAACGAAGAACAAAGCAATTGAGACGAATTGTTACCATATGCCATGTTTGCATACAACACGACACCCCATACTGCAACGAAATTTACGCCATTCGAGCTGGTGTATGGGCACCCAGCCGAACTACCAACATCGCTGAAAAAGAATCCAGAATCAACGTACACCTATGACGACTACGCACGGGAATTACGAGAGAGATTGCGAGCCAGCAACCTCATAGCCGAAGAAAATCTGCAACAGACTAAGGAGAAGACAAAGATCGAGTACGACCGACGAACCACAGAAAAAAGGTTCAAGGTTGGAGACAAGGTACTACTATACGACGAGACTGTACGCCGAGGACGATCGAAGAATCTATCATCTCAATGGATTGGTCCTTATCAAGAGACTCGGTAGAGTCTCGCACCAAGTGCATTAAAAAAAAAGTTTTTGTCTATGCACCGCGCGAGACTCGGCAGAGTCTATATACCCGAACGAGAGCTAAACGGCGTGATGGGGAGACAGTATTCTTCTATTTTCTTACACTACGCAATAAATACGGGACTGAAATATTTATCATAGGATGTGACCACGAAAAGCTTCGATTTAAGCCATAGTTCGATGAAATCGGTGAACGGAGAGCTGAGATATGATTATTCAACGTTTTCGAATAGCCCTTTTCATCGGAAATTTTTGTTCACCTCCTCCTTCTTCAGTCAGAACATACTTCACAGTGATCAAAAGCTTTGGGTCTATAAACGAGTGAAGAGTGGCTTTCCCGAGAGCTACCAAGTACGGGCGTCAGTGGCTAGATGGCGCTTTGATTTTAAACATACGATCGAAAATCAATTGTAAATAAAAATTAGAAAACTCAAATTTTATTACGTGTTGTATGTTTTCTATGGACTAGCTGTACGGGTCTAACCACATGCGCGCAGCTGAAGTGACAGCTGAGAATAAGAAGAATCATTAACTACAATTAACCACAAAACTTTATAGATAATGTTTGTTACAAAAGTTGGCGCAAATTAGAAGTAAAAGATTGTTTGAAATAGCGCCTTTGAGGTTTTCTAATTTATTTGTCACATTGATCGTGATCTAATGATATTGATAAATAAGGTTAAGTCATAATAACTGTAGTTAAGCAATTGTGTAGAACACAGAAAACAAGCTTCGTGGAATTCGTTCCTGTGTTTCAGGTCACAAAAATCATACCACAAGATTCGTGTATACTGCTACTGTGTAAGTGTAACTCGAGTGCAACGATAGGATAGGAGCGAGACAAAAGCGCTGCATTGAAAGAATTCTTTGATCAAGTTTCATAATGAGTAGGGTGACCCTTATTTGGGGATCGGTGAAATTTTGTCTGCGCCGCCCCTTAGATCGGTTCGAAAGGAATTTGAAAAAAAAAAAAACTGGGTGAAACTTGGGCTTTCTAGCTCAACGGAGAAACGTGCCTGTAAGTTCGTACTTTTCCCCATTTAAATAACATGGGATTTTCCACCATCTGAATACATTTTTTCTGTTGACGAGCCCATCGTTCATCAGAAAAATCTGTCACTCCGTCACTTTATAGTATCATAGTGTGTAAGTTATACCGGTTTTTTTTTTCTTAACTTTTTTTTTACCTCGTACACCCTTGGAAAAGTAAGTTTTGGGTGTAAAACGGAGCCTCGCTGAACCGGAGCCCGGTAGCTCAATTTTAAAAGGTGGCACATACGGTCTATTTTTTTCCCATTTGATTAACACAAGATTCTTGCTACACAAACACTACAATCTAAATATCTCAAAAACTATGCAAGTTATTCAGCTGTTCTTGGTCTCATTTTGTAGATAATCAAATTCTCTGCAAAAAAGGTCTGATCTATGTTAGAGCTAAAAATTTATCTTCTACTCGTACGAACGCTTAAAGTTGAGCTATATTTGATGAATAAATTTTTCATCATTTTTTTTTCAATTTTTAGATCTAACATAGATCAGACCTATTTTGTAGTGAATTCCATTACCTATAAAATGACACCAAGAACAGCTGCATCACTTGCATAGTTTTCGAAATACTTCGATTATAGTGTTTGTGTAGCAAGAATCTTGTGTTAATCAAATGGGAAAAATTTAGACCGTATGCGCCACCTTTTAAAATTGAGTTACCGGGCTCCAGTTCTACGAGGCTTCGTTCTACACCCAAAACCCACTTCTCCAAGGATATACGAAGTAAAAAAAAAAAAAAACAGTCAGAACAAAAACCGGTCTAGTGTAAGTTGGTGTAAATTTTTCACAGACTTTAGGGAATTATGATCAAAAAACGATACGAGCCTTTTCGGATGGATAAAGTTGTAATTTTTGGAAATCTTCGTCTGCGAAACATGATTTGAGGTGACCTAAGAAGTATGCACTAACTTACACACTATGATACTATGAAGGGACGGAGTGACAGATTCTTCTGATGAACGATGGGCTCATCAAAAAAGAATGTATTCAGGTGATAAAAAATCCCATGTTATTCAAGCAGGAAAAAGTATGGGCTTACAGACACGCTTTCCCAATGAGCTGGGAAGCCTAAGTTTCACCCAGGATCTTTTGAATTTATCTTAGACCGACCTAGGGGGTGGCGCGGACAAAATTTCACCGACCCCCAAATAAGGGCCACCTTAATAATAAGGGCATTTGAAAGGATTCATAGAGTAGTGTGAAGATACACAGAGTGATTCAGAATTTGTGATCAGGTTGAATTTCGTACCGTTATTTCAACAAAATATTTGCCGAAAAATTCTCAAATTCAAGGCTCGAACGTTTCAAATGGATCAAGAACGGTGCATAATTACTCAAATTGTGTGCAACATGTTTATCTCGCAAATTTTACAATTCTAACAACATTTGAATCACGGAATATTGGATTTCTTCAACGAATATTCTGTTGCGTTAACGTTGTGAACTTCAACCTCATAATTCGTGACGAATCTCTTGGGGGGTTAACCTTTGTCAAAATTGGGATCGAAAGTTCCTCAGCCATTTTTCCGAAAAATGATTTTATTCCTTGGAACCATGTTGGAAAAATGTGTTTTCAACATCTTTCATCAAATAAGAAACTTTCATGGGGAAATCTCTCTAATATTGAAGAAAAAAAAAACTTCGGCATAATTTGAGATTCTTTGAAATTGACAAATGATGTGAAAAAAAAGAGTTATTGAAAAAAAGATCGACACTTTTCGTTTGTCGGAAATTTTTTTTGCAAGGAAAAAAATCATTTTTTGGAAAAATGGCTGAGAAACTTTTGGTCCCAATTCTGACAAGGATGAACCCTTCGGGAGATTTGTCACGGATTCTGAATCACCCTGTACATAGCAATTCAGCTTGACAAAATTCCATCGAGCACTGATGAAAGTATCGTCTTCTTTAAGTCAAAAAAACGCTGTTTAAAAACGTTCCTCACGTTACAATTGTAGGTACTTCGTTTCAGCTCAGTGAGACTCAGTTTGAAATAATTTCGGCTTTCGTCAGATTTCAATAACTATGAGTTATGTAAGTTCTACATATGGCGTTCGTAGTTCGCTTTCCTTCTCCAGTAATAGAATAGTCAATGAAAACTGCGCTTACAAATTGCTGAATTTCCAAATATATAGTTCCGTTGCAATTAGCAGGAGGATTATACTATATTTCTCTCTTCCACATCGAGAGTGGAGAGTGTGGTCGGACAATTTATACAATTCATTACGAACGAGAATAATTAGTAAATCAAATTCTACAAAAAGTAGTGATATCCCCATAAAAAGCACCTCCGGTGCAAAAACCTTTTGCCAAGTACATTAATGTGATTATTACCCACAAGAACACATTCTCCTGCCAACAGATATATACAATCATTATTTCATACCAAAATTCCTTTCTTGTAAAAAAAAGATACGAAATCAGATGTTACTGCCAAGTATCCACACCACAGCTACTTTTTCTCAGATTGATAATTAGCCCAGAAAACATTGAAAAAAAAAAAAAAAGAAAATTTGGAGGTAGTGGTACTTGGCGGGCCTTTTTAGAGAATTAATAATGAGTAGAGCCGTTATGTGTATATTGTAATATATTATAATAATGAATATATACATCCGTGTTAATAATAATCGCTAAATAATGTATCATATGAATTCTTAGATTTAAAGAAATGTAAAAGGTTTACGTAATAAAAATCCAAGACTAGTTCCTTTACCAAAACTTTGAGGGACAAATAGTTTCGGAGCTACAGAAGATCTTAGTTTTAGTCGTCCAGGTCCTCCGTTCCGTAGTTATACTTCGAGGGGCTCATAGTTTCGGAGCTACAGAAGACCTTAGTCGACCAATCACAGGGCTTATACTCTGACCAAACAGGGCCGGTTCAAGAGTGTTAGTCGAGCAGTGCCCGCGGCGGATCGATTCTTATCGTATGACATTTTAGTCCGATTTCTGGATGAGTATGACGGCGTCGTCTCCTGAAGATGTCTTCGTATGGCATACACATCCGTTTTCGTCGTCCTGATCCTCGGAGTCATAGCTTGAGTCACCAGGTCCTAGGCTTCGTAGTTCTCGTAGTCTAGGTCCTTCGCTTCGTAGTTCTCGTAGTCTAGGTCCTTCGGTTCGTAATTCTCGTAGTTTAGGTCCTTCGCTTCGTAATTCTCGTAGTCTAGGTCCTTGTTCTCGTAATTATTATTCTTATAATTATATCACTATACGATTATTTACATGGTTCGATTGCTGTTTCTCGTATACTTATCTACAAAAGGCCCGACAAGTACCACTACCTCCAAATTTTCTTTTTTTTTTTTCATAATTTCTGGGCTAATTATCAATCTGAGAAAAAGTAACTGTGGTGTGGATACTTGGCAGTAATATCTGATTTCGTATCTTTTTTATACGAGAAAGGAATTTTGGTATGAAATAATGATTGTATATATCTGTTGGCAGGAGAATGTGTTCTTGTGGGTAATAATCACATTAATGTACTTGGCGAGAGGTTTTTACACCGGAGGTGCTTTTTATGGGGATACTGTTCTAGAGGTAAACTCAGACGTTAACTACACGATAAAGGTTAATAAAAAGAATCTTAGAGTACATGTAAATCGTTTAAAGCATTTTATCGAATAAGAGCTCACCATTTTGTAATATTCTCATCAAATAATATGTCAGGAAAAATTGATTATACTAACCTAGCCTAAGAAACGATTATATGAAAAATATGTTAACGGGATACATTATGTAAACTACTAACCCAGATAAACCATAACAGGCGAGCGTACGCACAACGACGCAAGCCAGAAAATTTGATTGATTTCAGAGAAAACCCGAAGGCTTTTCTTTCCAAGGGGGAAGGGATGTTGTAGACCCAATAGCCTTTCGCAATGCAGCGGAATGTGCAAGCACAACTCGGCTAATGAACCGTACGTTGCGTTATGCTAGAGAATTTGCGGACGCAGCTCCTAAAGTTCATAAAGGACAAAAAGACAAGGCGCTCCGAGTCAGAACATCGAGACCAGTAGCCAGTCACAGTATATCAGAAATCAGTTAGAATATTCAGAAACCTCTGTAAAAACTTCAATTGTTATTTAATAAACTATTTACTTAATTGTCCGACTGAGTCCTAACTTTTAATTCGACAAGCGAACCTCCTAAATAAATGAATTGTAGTTGTCTAAAGGGTCCCAGGAGCCCGATTACAACATTATCGTCAGTTATCGTTACATAGACTGTTTATTGAATTCTCGCCTGAAAATATGAATGCAAGGTAGATGCTATTTCTGGTGATTGAAGATTCAAAATAAGATAATTAATCTCGAAATTTGACCGAGTTATTATTTGATGTATCTTTTTGCGTTTTTGTTGTGAACGGTATCAGATAAACCCTTGCCTTTATCGTAAGTCACCTGTTTTTAAATAAGGAACCTTATTGTGAATTTGAGCTAACCCCAATCTTGTCATTAACCGTTATCAATCATTTTATTGGATTATATTTTATTTCGTCGCGTACTACGTAGCAACACTGCGTCATAGGCTTCAGTTTGAGATTGTGTATATGTGAGTACGTCGGTGACGCCTTGCAACCCCCTCCCCTTTGTTCGAGGTTCTATAATACCGAACCTTCGAACTGTAAATCCGCAACAGTCCCCAAATTATTGACTCTAGGTCTTCGATCCCACTGTGTTATCGACCCACCTACCGTTAGCTCCTATCGCCCCGTAACTACTTCCTACCGTACCGTAATATATTTATTTTGTTTCTTTTCTTGGTTAATCGTTCTACATTATCCCCTCGTTCTATAATATTTTATGTTATACTTTCGTTCCGAAGACCTGCATTCAATAGTCGATCAGCTGCGTCTGATCATTTTCGTTTATCGGGTCAACTCGTGTTAGTCCCGATCCAAGTGATCGGTTTTAATGGTGTTCATTTATTGTTCATCTCGTTCCTATTTGGTTTGATTATTGTTAACCTAACTTCAAATAATGCTGGTATCTGTGAGATTAAAAAAATCCATAAACCATAAAATATTTATACTCGTCTCCTATGTTATTTCGCCCCCACGTTCCCCTCACCCTGAGCTTACCGTGTAATATTGTTCCTCGGGTGATCTTGAATTTGGTGTTATATCGCTTTTTGATTTCTTTTAAGAATTCCCGATTCCTGCACGCCAACGCCGTCTTTGTACAGGTAGGCCAATGAAATAAAAGGTAGTCAGATTGAGGTGAAAATTGATGTATATTGTTACAAGTTCCGGATTATATTTCAGCGTGTATGTATTCAAGTTAATTTTTGTGATTATTGTTGTATAATGTTGTTGTATAAGTTTATTTATTGTTATCGCCTTGGCGAGTTTGTTGTATAATGTTTTTTTCCATACCCTAGCGTAAAGTTCGTATTTTATTCCCGCCGAACTGAAAAAAAAATTCTATATCATTTTCCTAGATCTACTTTATTCCTGGTGTCAACTCAGTCAATGCGCATGCGCGAGTCTCTGGCGCTCCTGACTGTCCTGTGTACACTACAGCAGCTGTAACGTATTTCGCTTTCGACTCTCAATAAAATTGATCGTCCATTTTATCGAGTTAAGCATTCTCGTAAAGAAGGTAAGTAAAGTCGCATACATACCCCCTTGCTCTTATAATAGGCATAGACCGATTTAAAAAAAAGAAAAAGAGTTGAGGTTGAGTTGAGGTTAAAACGAAATCGCCTAACAATTCTCTCAATTATCTCTACGCTTCAATTAATTTTTATCGCTTCTTCTACAGGTGGCATGAATTCAAGGTCCGAATCTGATCAACTTTTTTTTGTGTCTAGTGGCAAGTTCTATTATTCGATCAAAGATGGATTCGTCAGATTTATCTGAAGAAGAAAATTTTTATGCAGATGAGACAATAATAAGAGATTTTGAAGTCGAGAAAAACCTAATCGTGCAAAATTTATTGCCCAATAAATCACGAGCTCAATATGAACTGTCGTATGCGCAATTTCTAAAATGGAAAGACGACAACAAAGCAGTTACAACAAAACATTAAAATGTTCTAATTGTGCATTTCAAAGAATTATCCAAAAAATGGAAACCATCAACTCTATGGAGTTATTGGTCAAAGTTGAGGATAATGTCGAATATCAGACATGGAATTAATATTAATGATTACCTATTATTGAAGTCTTTTATAAAGTGCGAATCCAAAGGATTTCAATCGAAAAAGTCACTTGTCTTAAACTGGTCTCAGATAAATTAGTTTCTGGACACTAACGAAGACCACATCTACTTAGCAGCAAAAGTATTTATAAATTATTAAATACTAATAACAAGCCTGTTATTGATATTTATATTTATATTGGTCAATTTTAGATTATTCTCATTTTTGGCATCTTCGGTGCTTTAAGATGTCAGGAATTCATCAACATCAATACAACAGATGTGCAAGATACAATGAATGCAGATAATACACATAATCAGTACATTGTTACGATCAAAGATACCAAGAATGATTATCCACGTCAATTCGTAATTGGAGAAGAATACTACAATACAGTCAAGAAATATGTATTATTAAGGCCAAATGACATGCCAAACAGTAGATTTTTTGTGAATTATCAGAAGGGAAAGTGCATTCGTCAATTTATTGGTAAAAATAAGATAAGGGAACTACCAAAAACTATTGCCTTGTACTTGAATTTAAGTAATCCAGAGGGATATAATGGATATTGTTTTCGACGCAGTTCAGCAACTGCTGCTGCCAATGCTCGCTTGGACTTCACTAAGATAAAAGAACTTGGAGGTTGGCGTTCAAATGCCGTAGCTCAAGGCTACATAGAAAATTCATCCGCAAATAGAGAGGATATTTTTCATCGTATCGCTAATCCAGTAAAAAGTAACTGTTCTACAACTTTGAAAAAGCTATCAAATGCCAAAGAAAATTCAAGTACAATACAATCGATTATTGATAAAAAATCAAATAAAATTCTAAATGAAAATAGTAATTCGGATAATACTAATGAAAACTTGATAGTGACCACTAAACAGAAGCCAAGTGAAACATCAAACTATACGAGTAATAACTTTTCCTCACCCGATGTACAAGAGCCACATGCCATTTCACAGTCATTATCACCTGACATTCATCATCCATCACAAGAATTCAATTGTAATGACGATAACAATAACTTCGAAAGACGCAAATCAGAAAAAAGAAAATTAGCTACAGATAATAATACAGATGATGAAGTTGTACACAAGATATCATCTGTAACATTGAAAGACTGTGTAATACACCATTTAACAATCAATCATAATTATACAAATGAAAAAACATAGACTGTTTCATGACTGTTATTATGATCCGCGAGTTTTATGCCACAGGCCAAAGATGAGTGCTGGAACGAATTTCATTCGATTTTTTTGTCTAGTTACGAACAGTATCTTTAATCATAAAAAGAAATGTTATCAGATTGTAAGGTTAGAATAAGAAAAACAAGTGCTTTAACGGATTCCATCCACATTTTTTGTTTCGTTACGAACCGTATTTTCAATCATAAAAAGAAAAGTTAAGAGATTTTAAATTTAGAATAAGAAAAACATATATATTTTGTTAAAAAGTCATAATTTTGGTAATAAATGATTTAATGAAGACAATTATCGGTTTTTTTTATGTACTCTGATCAATATTTGTCTTACGAACTTCACGCTGGGCATGAAAAAAAATGGTATATTGTACTCGTAAATAAAGCAAGCTATCGGCGCCTGTGT
This sequence comes from Tenthredo scrophulariae, assembly GCA_963978835.1. Classification (NCBI taxonomy): domain Eukaryota; kingdom Metazoa; phylum Arthropoda; class Insecta; order Hymenoptera; family Tenthredinidae; genus Tenthredo; species Tenthredo scrophulariae. The sequence continues at coordinate 31,254,198 of OZ022227.1, forward strand.
ATTTGTCGCCCTCGCTTCGCTCGGGCGCCCATAGGACACTTTATTCCCTTGGTGCATAATATACTATTATTGAGTGTCTTGCCGCCTTGACGACTTGAGTTCTAAGACCTCGTTATGTGCGTATGGATTGCTGCCTTAGCGACTTGAGATAAACTCGATAATATGTGTTGTCGCCGTGACAACTTGAGTTGAACTGATTTTGCTATTTTTTAAAACTATCGCGTTGTTGCAGAGACTCGTTGAGGGGGTGGCAATGCTCGTGGTTGGTAGAAACTAGTTAAGTCATTCCCCTTGGGGGTGCCTCAGAACTACTCATGTGTCTGTTACTTCACGAGCTGTTGCCATCTCTTCGAGCCCTTGCACAACCGTTCTGCTTAGCCTTATATATTTGTGGATATCTGGCAAATATCTATCCTGAGAGCAAGTCCGGGCGGCCACCCGTAGTGTGTGAACCGTGAGCGGGACCCAGGACTTACTCGTAAATTATGCTATGTGTATATAGTTCCAGATACCCACTTGACTGTGACTTCCTTATATAGAGAAATCACTAAAATTATTAAATCAAAAATATTGTTGCTTAAATAATGTGACTTGGCACGTAACAAATATCGTTTCGTTCGTTTTTATCCCTTGTATTAATTCATTTTATAATTTAACCTCGTTTATTATATTATATTTGATTCATTCATTATTCTTATTATTTTAATTTACCTACATTTTGAGTTTTCATTCCGTTACCGCGGTACCCTAAAGTAGATTTATAATAGTTAGATCTATGCGGGGTTTGATATTTTCTAATTAACATTAAATATTAGAGTCGCGTATAACAAACCAACGTAAAGATCGTCCGGTTTTGTAGACGTAACCTGCCCGGAGTCTCGACGCCCCAACCCCAACCGTCGGCGGTGCACGTCACGATATGTAATAATTTTGTGTGAATATATCATTTACCGTGGGGACCAGGTGAAACCGCATGGTCCATTCGTCCAGCCGGCGACTTGCTAGAGTTTTTGTAGGGGAAGCCAACTTCCGAAAATTTTCATGGAGTTGGCACGCGCAAGGATCATAGTGACTCCCCTAACTCCCTAAAAGTTCCCCTTTCTTATTTTAGTCCCCTAAAAGTCCCCTAAAAGTCCCCTAATTACGACGTCACCTCCTAAAAGCACCCTACTCCCCTACTCCCTTGTAACTGATAAGAAAACAAAAAAATTGAAAACTTTCGATGCTCAGGGTCATTAAGGTAAGATGAAACGTTTCAAGGCCACGGCCGGGTGCCTTTCACCGCGGTAATGAAGAGATACCGAACGTTCGGTACCTCTGCCTACAGCTAGATGGCGCAAGTACCGACCGTTTGATACCTCTGCCTACCGTATGGAGACTGTATGTTAGGAGACCGAACTAAGTCATCCCCACCCCTGAAAAAACGTCCCCGTTTTTGGCGCTGTATATCTATAGCTACAGGTACCCTAAAGTTCGCTACGCCTCTAGCGGCGCTAAGCGAAGGCTCAGGTCTTCATGGGAACCGCTATGAGGTAAAATTAATAATTAAATAAAATAGATTATATAGATTAATAGATTATTATTATTATCATTATTATCATTATTATTGTTATTATTTTTTTCTTTATAGATTTATTTAATCTTTTTCTAATCGATAAATAATTACCCTTAAATTTTGAATTTTTGAAACCGGTACTTGCGATACATTATGCACGTGGAGACTACTACTCCTGGCTGCCGCTAGAGGCGCGTCGAACTTTAGACTATCGTATATATATGTATACAAAGCGACAGAACTTGAACCACTTTCGTTTTACAGAGATCGGTCTCCTAACATACAGTCTCCATAGCCTACCGCTAGATGGCGTAGCGCACATCTTCTAACGCTTGCTACGCCAGTATATATACGTATATACTAATGCTCGCGATTATTTCGTGGCAGTGTTTATAAACACTGCAAGGCATGCAAATAATTGCACTAAATGATAACCCGAACAAATCGAGAATTATTCATGTACATCATGAGTACTAACACTCAGTTGGACAAACGTCGCACTGTAAAGCAACAAAAGTGACTTATTCTCGCTCTGGTGCAGAGCGATTGATAAAAGTTGAAACTAATCAACTATGATATTTCTAACGTAGAGTTAGACGTTATCAATTCAGAGAAAATCCGTGTTCAGAATTCTTATCGGTATAACCAGCAACCGTAGTTGTCCCTCGCTCTGGTGCAGAGCGATAGATATGCGTGAAAACTAATGCACTGTAATATATTCAATCCGTTAGGATTCCTTCGACAATCAGTCGAGTGGCTCTCCGGTGGAGACACATGATTAATAAATATAGAGAAAATCCCTATCTGAAAACCCCACAGGTATGACAAGCAAACCTTGGTTGTTTCCCTTGAGGTTAGGACGGGGTTAACTAGAATCACGCTCGTAATAAATATGAATTAAATCGATGGCACTAACAGCGTAGTTTACTCACGCACCTGTACTTTGTGGAAACTTCATCCTAAGATTTTCCGATTATTTTATCGTCATCGTCATCGTTGTACCAAACGCGATTTCCGACAACCAATCTTGACAAGTTATTTCGTGTTTCCATGATTCTAGCGTCGGTTGTCACGTGTTCTCACGAGGAGCACTTCTGTCGAAAGTCCCGCGGGTTAGATCGTGCCGTATGGCGGATTCATGGATTCAAGTTTTCGAACTTGAATACCCTCACATCTTTCATTTGACTGCACTTCTCTTATGTTCTTTCGGACTGAAAATGATTTAGCACGTTTTTCCTGACTCTGGCGATATGAAAGTTTTTTTTCGATTCCAAACTACCTAGTTCAAATTTCAAATTTCCTTCAATCATCATCCGTTCGACTAGGTGTATGAGAATCGGATAGATCAAAAGATTTTTGTATTACGAACGTTTTATAGAGCCGAAGATTTTTCGATCTGCTAGATTCGAATAAGAAATTATTGAAAAATTCAAACCACTCTCGTCCAAACCAGCACCGTCTGTCCAAAAAAACCTCATGTCATATTTCGCACTAGATCAACATTTTCGCAATTACCTCAAGTTTTTGAAAATGAATTTCGTAGTGCCACGATTGTTCAAAATTATTTTTCCTCTTTTTGTTTTTATAATGGCTCTTTAGCTCCTGAGTGCTCAGAATCTCAATCTCCGAAGGTTACAAAAGTCGTCATAGGTAGTCGAAAATACAACGATATCGACAAATCCAGCAGTACGTGTCCACTCATGTTCAATATACCTACAATAATATTCTAAAACTGCAAAGAAATAAAAAAAATGTGAGACTTTGTGAATGTGAAATTGACACGGAAATCACTAGCCGTAAGTCCGTACGTGTAATTACTGATCACTCGGGGTTTTTATCGGAATACTTGGAGACTTCTCGGATAATGCGCCTCGACATATAACGAGATCTCTGCATTCGGAGAAGGAGAATGATAAAATTATTTTCGAATGTGTCTTCGACTACTCCCCTTAGCGTAGTGGGGCGACTAACAATAGTTTGAAGCAAATAAATACCGATCGTTTACGTCCAAACAGAACGAGCCTGTCCCTTTGACAACACCAATACAGACGCGTACGCGTGCGTGAGGCTCGGCCGCAAGGGGTTAGCCGTGCCTCACGTACGCGGTACGCGCCTGTGTTGATGTCGCCACAGGGAGGGGGTTGTTCTGTTTGGACGCAACGCTCTATGTCAGAAACGGATGTGCCATATCTTCCAAGCTCATTCGTTATTGCACTGCCACGATGGGACGCGGAAGACCAGGAGGTAAGTGTCTGCCGATCTGTATATAATTATGTCCGACATATTATTATTATTACCTAACGCATAAAATATAGTTTTTGGGAAAATAATCATTTTTCTTCTCTATAATAAATCGTGCACCAAATAATTCGGTACTGATGGTGAAAGCAATACATATTTTCAACTATTTATGGGTTTTACAGCTAACAATAGAGGGCGGAGAGGTGACGACGGTGGTGGCAGAAAAAAAGTACGAATTCATCTCTTTTTTTTTTGGAACTAAAAAATCCGATTCACAATTGGGTGATCAATTATTAAAATCGTGTACAATTAAACATGATATTGAAACTTATTTTGTTTCACTTCACAATACGGAAATATTTTTGCTACGGCTAGACGTAGAAATAAATTTCCGCAACTGTCTAACGTGTTAGTACCGTGCAGATAACACGACGGCCGCTGCGTGAAAACAAGCGAGATAGCATCAGTCATGTTTTCTCTCTGTCTTTGTCTTCTTCTTTACTTTACCGCCTTTGGGTTTCCGGCGACGCTGCACAGTAGAATTGAATCTATCGAAATCCGGCCACAGTAGAAATGTTCATTTTGTGCAATTTTAGTAAACTTCTCTTACTAATCAGTAAAATCATGACCTCTCCGGAAGCCTGAAAAAAGCATTATTTTGTTTGTTTACCGGGAAAAAAATTTCCTTTTCTGCATAAAGATTGCGATATAACTTTGTAGTCTTTTTGACCATGTCTACAGGATTTCATACCCTCGTGTTTTCTGTTTATAGTGACTACATATTGCCTAATTATTATTTTTTCATTGCTCAAGTCGATTCAATATCAATATTTTTATTCATATTTTATTTGATGAATTGAAAGATTCAGTGAAAATTGTATGCCACGAAAAACATCCAAAGATGTAAGAAGAGCCGCCAAGTACCAACACGAAAATCACAATTGCTTTATAAGCAAAACGTTTCGCCAGTCTCTGTCGTGAAATCAAGAAAAAAGCCAAGTACCAAATGCCCGCCTGCGATCTCTCAGCAAGTCTACGTCGTGATACAAATCATCATCAATCAATCAATCAATCAATCAATCGTGAAGTCGGGAGTTTCGTGTGGGGATATCGAAACATCATTCCAAGAGCTACGTACTTGGCGGGCACATTCGGTTTTTTTCCTTTGTGTTTGTTATTTTCGCTTTGGATTGATAGTACTTTATCGTATTTTGCAAACCATTTTTTTTCCGACTGTTTCCCATATTGTTTATTCATAAAATCTGGCATCTAAAATACATTAATTGATATGATAGGACACGACTCCTTGCAGTTTTATTTTGTGTTTGGCTGTTTGTCTTACAGTTTTTCTGAACTGTGCACAGCTACTTGTATCGGTACTTGGCGGCTGGTGGATTCTCAAAGTACTAATATGTGGTTGCGAATGATTATTCTTCACAAGCGAATGAGTAACAAAATATTTTTGCACTCAAGTGAGGCCGAACTGTTACGAGGATGAGTTTCAGGTGTTGAAATTGATCCTTCCCACTACGTGTTGTGACGTGCACAGCCGACGGTTGGGGTTAGGGCTTCGAGACTCCGGGCCGGCCACGTCTCCATAACCGACACTACCAACGTTCGTTGTTCATACGCGACACGAATATTTTGGATCAATTGAAAATACCAAAATCCGTACAAGATTAACCAAGTGTTGGGCGCCAGGTACCTCATGATACCGCGGTACGGGACGAAACTCACGCAAAGTTGAATTAATAAAAAGTTAATTGAATAAATGAACTCATTAATTAATAAAAAGAATGAAACGAACAAAACGATATCACACGGAAAGCTCAGCGTGAGGGGGACATGGGGGCGAAATAATATAGGAGAAGTTAGAAATATGTTATATGGTTTATGGATTTATTAATCACAAAGAAACCAGGTTGAAAGAGTTCAGGCTGAACACAATTATTACAAACAAATAAATGATAATAAAACAAATTAAACAATCAAAGCCAATCCCTTGAATCGGAACTAACATAAGTAAAACTATCTAAATTGAACTAATCAGGAACAGCTGATTAACTAGGTCACGAACGGGAAAGTAGGACAGAAGATAATATAGAACAAGGGGTAGGTACGGTAGAACAAAGAAATTATAAAACGAGAAGAGAACAATTATCTTATGGTACGGTAAAACTAGCTTATGGGGTAATAATATGTAACGGTAGATGGGTCGGTAACATAGAGGGGAATCGAAGATACAGAATCAATAATATGGAGACTTCTACTTATTAATTAGGCGGGTCGATATTACAGGACCTTCCGTTTGAGATTTACAAGGCGTCAAAGCCGAGCGTGAACGAGGTAACTCGAAGATGGCCGGAGGCAATTCACGCGAGGCGTACCATGCTACAACGCATTAACACGTTAACAAAGGGGATGTTAAGATCTATCATCACAAATAATTCGGGATAATACTAAATATACCAGCTCAAGGTTTTAACAAGGATTAAGATTATTTTTTCCTCAACAATACTACGAGATCGGGATCTTTATCACAATATATGATATATTACGTCTAGATCGATTCTTCAAGGAAAAAGCGTGGCTCGACAAGCCGTCAAGATTAATTATCGTTTTTTACGCGAAACTAACGTTTCCACGCAGGGAATTCTTCTCTCTGAGATGCGACTTATTAGCAAGTATAGGGAATTTAGATCAACGATAAATACAAGTTACAAGGGAATCGATACGGAAATATTCAACAAGAACAACGGTACGACGATACGATAATAAGGAATATTTTCATGAAAAATCGATTACTAGTACGTAATTATATATCAAGGGGACACAATAATCAATAATACGATCAATATCGATAGACAAACCAAGCTAAAGTACGACAATGCGATGATATCTGAACGGCGTCACCTTCAATGAGGTTTGACCCTACTACGCAATACGAGATCTAGTCTCTTTGAATCAATATAATATCAATCGAAGGGTCGTCTAGAGCCGGAACCTTACCTCAATCAAACACACACTCACTAACAGAGTTTACTATAGATTGTGATCAGAGTTCTAAAACGAGTCCGATACTAAACGATAAAGGTATTAATTTTTCAGAAAAACTAGAAACAGGACTTTATCTAACTGTATCCGAGCAAGAAGTGAAGCTTCTGGGTCTCTCGCAATGCAGATGCAATTTTAGGGTGGAAGGAGTATTACGCTTAAAATTAGGAGGCGTATCTTCTTTCTGCCGGGTTGTGTCGCGGGCCTGACAGGGCCTTTTGGCACTTCGAGCTTTCGCCAGGGGTTTGTTAGATGGCTCGTCATGTTCTCAATACCCTGGAAGGCGGAATATCTGCAATTGGACCGGTGGACCAAGTCGGCACGAGACAGGCAGGAGGGGGGGGGGGGGGGAGGCTACCCCGCGTATTAGATTCAAAATGCAGCGCTCTTCCAGGCGTATCTCTGGATACGATGACTCTGCTGTCCCCCAGCTAGTCACCCGAAGGCTTCCAGGTGACCCGCCAGGTCGGATGAGATTGAGGGATGATCTCCCTCGTTGTTTTCAATCCGGAACGGCACGGGAATATGAGATATAGGGACGGGAAAAATATTAATACAACTTATAATTACAATAGGGACCTTGGGCACTTGAGCTGGGACTTCTTGCTTCTCATTCGGTTTATGATCAAGGTGGTCACTTCGGCCTGGGGAAGAGGTGATGGTTCAATTACGAGGCATTCTAATTTGCCTCGTTACAGTGTATACGCTAGTGCACTCGCGCATACGCATGCATCGTGAGCAAGATTGTATGACATAGTACCTATAGGTACACCAGAGCAATCATTAACTGAATTTAATTTTACTCTATGCTACTTATAGCATACACGTATATCCGAAATAGGTTTTATACCGAAATAGCAAAGTAGAGTTTTCTTGATAATTCAACAGTTTTGCAAGTGAATAAGTTTATTCTTACATTATTAATAATAATGTAACTTGAAGAGTTGTTTAAGAGATAAAGTAGTGAGTTCTCGAGCGAAATAAGTGCCTTGAAAGACACAAATAAATTGATTCAAGCAAACTGGTTTTATTTGAATACAAGCGTTCAATTTGAAGTCTAGAACGAGACTGTTTATAAAACAACGGTTAATTAACAAAATGGCATTAGGTGTTTGTTGGAACGTTTGAATGTCTTTTAGGTGTGATAGAGACAGGTGGCCTAGAAATATAGGTGATTCCACCCTTTGTAACAATATATACTCAAGCTCTACAGTATGTTACCTATCATGGGAGAAATTAACGTAGTATATCGCTCATTGGCTCTATAGTGAGGTGCATGATTCCAGAGTTCCGAGTCTGATCTGATAATTCAATGACAGTGGAACGACCACAATTTTTATTTATTATACAAGGTATTTACTTCTGTAAGTTCATACACATAATTAGGGATACCGTAGAAGTATTTTCTGATACGATTATTGGTTGGAATGATTAGTTCTTCAGTGTATTTAATTGCTGTCGCATTAAGAACTTAATTTTCGCGTGAAACGAAGCCGGTTGTCCGTATAGCTCTAAGAAACCGAATGTGCCTGCGAAGTACGTAGCTCTTGGGATGATGTTTCGATATCCTCACACGAAACTCCCGACTTCACGATTGATTGATTGATTGATTGATGATTTGTATCACGACGTAGACTTGCTGAGAGATCGCAGGGGTACGTTCGGTACTTGGCTTTTTTCTTGATTTCACGACAGAGACTGGCGAAACGTTTTGCTTATAAAGCAATTGTAATTTTCGTATTGGTACTTGGCGGCTCTTTCTACATCTTTGGATGTTTTTCGTGGGATTTCACTTCTTTTGGCAAGTACGAGAATTGAAAAGGGTTGCTCATTTAATTTTAGCAGGGTTATAAGTTATTATAGTTTGATCATCACAGGAAATACATTCGGAATTTGGGCAAGGGAAGAAACATTCAGTGAAAGACGAACACATTCACTTCAATTGTCAACTGTGACAAACATAAATAATTTATTAAGTAGAACTGAATTTCGTCCTATACAGTACCAGGTTGAAGTTCATAACGTTATTTCAACTAGATATTCGCTAAAAAATTCTAAAATTCAAGGCTCGAACGTTTCAAATGGATCAAGAACGGTGCATAATTCCTCAAATTGTGTGAAACATGTTTATCTCGCATATTTTACAGTTCTAACAATATTTGAATCACGAAATATTGCATTCCTTCAACGAATATTGTGTTACGTTAACGTTACGAACTTCAACCTCATTATACAGTTTTAACCTAAATTCAGCACCTAGTCAGTAATTTTTCAGCCACAGCTTGGAAGACTGTGTTGCCTGACGCAGTAACAGGCTCATATGAGTTCTGCAACGTTGATTGCTCGGAGCTTGCATGCTTGTCTGCTGCAATCCAATTCAGGTCCCTGTGAGAATCATACAAATCAATAAACGATCTATCATCTAATAGAAATGTCACAGTAATCACTAAAATATATCCGATGGTACTGTGGTGAAGGTGAGCTGGGAAATATCGACTCGTACAGCATACCTTCTAATATGTGATATCCACCAACAAGGAATGACATGTAGTATGGGATAGGTAGATTGAGTCAGTGGTTGGATTTACAGCGGGAGTTGTTTTATACAGATACAGGCCAGTATCTACGGTATGAAGTGATTGGTCAACAACTTATTATGTATAGTGTATATAAGAGCTTAAAATTTCTCATAATTGCCTAGATGGTCGAATACTGCAGTTAAATTTCAAGAATTGAAAAGGTGCTACATAATTTGAAAGAATGCATGTCATTTCACTGATAATCTAATTGATATCATATTTCAAGGTATCAGGCGATTTAACTGGATTTTTAAAGATATCAAATGTTCCAACTCATTTCATAGACCACACGAAGCGTGGGTAGAACCACGTTTTCACGCCGTATGAAGTAGATTTTGTATAATACCTAACGGAAAAACTTTGTTTGATTTCATGTGATTGCACACTCGCCTTCGGCTCGTGTTGCCAACTCACACTAGACAGAAAAAGTTTTACCACACTCGCATCATAATGTACCATTAATTCGCTCAGTATGATAATGAACGTTTTACGCACGCTTCGCGTCTGTGAGACCCCCATTTTCACACATGAAGTAAAATTTTGTAGAATACTCGACGGAGAACTTCTTATGATCTTGTGTAATTGCAACACTCGCCTTCGGCTCGTGCTGCAACCTCACACTCGTCAAAAAAATTTTCGTCACTCTCGTATCGTACTGTACTATTTTCAACTCAGTGTGTGATACTCGATTTCTTATGCCTGTTGGTACTGTGCGAAGTGCCGGATTCACACACTTTCATATGTAAAAATAATAAAGTTCCATTCGTTTGGAAATAATGATTTCTAAAATATTTTTCTTCTACTCAACTTTCTCAATTTTGTGTCAAGTTCTGTTGACACATACAAATTTACTGATTCAATAATCGCGTTACCAATATGTCAAATTAACATTACATGTTATTCCTAAATGATAAAAAATATATGACAAATCATATAATTCTACCGAAATCGAATGAGCCTTGCTTTTCCGATCAAGATAACTTGTAGCTGGAACTTGCGTTTCTATCGATAGACTACGAAGAGGGATGTATAGAAGTGGAAGAAAGAGAGTTTTTTTTGTCTTTGATTTCCTCATTTCTTTAGTTTCGGAGACTAATAAAATTTTATGCTATTGAAAATCATTTTAGAAAGTATTTTGTTTTTAGTGGGGGGGGCTTCGACCCTCCAACCCCCCCAGAGGGGGCTTCGCCCCCTGCACCCCTACCAGGGGTTCTGCCCCTGGACCCCGTCCACGCCCTGCCTCTCGCACTTATATCGCAATACATATACTATACTTCCCCATTTTCTAGAGTTCTCTACCGGTCAAGAATTTCGCACACTGAGTTGAAAAAAATAGTATACGACACGTGTGTGCGTGCTTGTATCGTACTGTACTATTTTAACACTTTTAATGATCAGCAATTTTCAACTATGTTAGTCTGTTTGATAATCAATTTGCGGTGCTGATGTATAGGTAGGTGAAGTTAGTGGTTGGTAGGCTGGTAGAAGTTGGTTCATTTGAAGAAGATACGTACAGTGTTATAACTTTGGAGCAGCTGTGCGCTACCTCTGTTTTAGGACATCGTCTTGCCGAAATGTTATCTTCATCTATTCCAATGGAGTGATAATAGGATAGGAATTGTCCAGGTGACTGTGAAAGATATAAGATAACATAGAACTGAATGAGAGGTCTCAGTATGTTACTACTAATTTTCTTAGCATTGTTATTACTTAGGAGCTATGGGCTCTAGGCTACCTTTGTCTTGGGATGCTGTTTCGCCAAAGCGTTTTGTTCGTCTATTTCAATGGAGTGATAATCGGAACCTTGGTTTTGGGACGTCGTTTTGTCAAAGTATTATCTTCGTCTATTCCAATGGATTGATAATGGGATAGGAATGGTCCGGGTGACTGTAAAAGATAGAAAATAACAAAGAATTGCAGGAGAGCTTTGAGTATATTACTACTAATTTGCCTAGCATTGTTATTATTTTTGAGCTATGGGCTGCGGGCTACCTTTGTCTTGGGACGATGTCTCCCTAAAGTGTTATGTTCGTCTATCTCAACGGATTGATAATCGGAACCTTTGTCTTGGGACGTTGTTTTGCCGAAGTGTTATGTTCGTCTATCTCAACGGACTGATAATCGGAACCTTTGTCTTGGGACGTTGTTTTGCCGAAGTGTTATATTCGTTTATTTCAACAGATTGACATTCGGAACCTTCGTTTTGGGGCGTCGTTTTGTCAGAGTGTTATCTTCGTCTATTTCAATGGATTGATAATAGGATATGAATGGTCCAGGTGACTGTAAAAGATACAAAATAACAAATAATTGAAGCAGAGGTTCCAGTATATTACCACTAATTTTTATAGCATATGTCATCACAAGGGACCATTCTGGATCTTGGACGTAACATAATCTCTAGCACCCGTGTTATCGTTGCGCTTCCCCGTGAGTCCCTTTTTATCTCCGCTACCGCCTATATTCTTTGTTTTTGTGCGGGACATACGAGGTCGCTAAGCAACTTGAAGGTTTATCATCGACAATCATCAATTGAACTCAGGCAAAATTCGACGCTGCGATGACGTTAACTAGCCAACGAATGTCTAGCGTTACCGCAGGCGCTAAAAACTCTTGTCAGTAGTGCCTGATCGGTAGGTAACGTTGTCATAAAGCACGGATTTCCTCGTCACCAATTGTTGATCGTCAAAACATATAGGGGGCCTGCGGAGATGAACAGGTGTAGCAGGGAAACGCGGACGCCAAAAGTTAACGTCGGCGGTATGTTGACGCTAAGACATCCAGAATCGCGCCTCAAGTGATGGTAGGAAACATACAAAGCAATAAACAAATGACGAGTTATGCATTTAGTGGAAATAAAGAGGTCGATGCTGTTCTATTCATCTATTATTGTGTGAACGACTGTAAAGTCTAGTGAAAATAAATGTACGTACATACCGTTTGAGGTGATTCATCGTAACCTTTTTTTCACTTGCTCCGGTTAGTAGTGATAAAATAAGATTTTGCCAGGTTCGCTGGCTTATTCCCTACATTTGAACCCAGCTGAGAGAATCTGTTCCGTGCAATTACAAGAGACCACCATGCAGATGTCAATAATTATTATTAATAACAGTGATCGGCATGCAACCACGGGCTCGCACTATTTCACTCTTATTATTATTCACTGATTCACTGATTCACTGATATGAAACCATTAGTATGGCCGATAACACATTATATAATCATATAATATGAATATATAACTGAATGAATATATAGTATCATTATACCGGGACAATCACGTGAAACCGAATGGATCCATGCTACCGAAAAGCGAATATTTCGTATTTTTAGCAGGTTAACGACTCGTTGCACTGAAAACCCCTAGGGTGATTTTGGCGTGCGGTCGATGAAACTCGGCAGCCATTGTTGGACATTGTTGTTGGAAACCGGCTGACTGTCAATACATCGCGGAAGGTAGACATGTGGGGTTATGTTCGCTTATTTTAAGCAAATGATAAATGAAGTGAATAAAACCTACGTGAATAAGTTATTGATATTTATGAAAAATCGATCAATCAGTTTTAAATAATATCATAGTACAATCAACGAATTGACTCAAGCTATAACTGCAAATTAATTAGAATCAAAGAGTTCATCGAGAACAACCAATTCCTTGATTGTATTAAGATATCATTCAAAACTAATTGATAGATTTTTGATAAATATTCATAGCTTATTCACGTAGTTTTTATTCACCTTGTTAATCATTTGCTTAAAATAAACGAACATAACCCCACATGTCTACCTTCCGCGATGTATTGACAGTCAGCCGGCTTCTATCAACAATGGCTGCCGAGTTGCATCGACCGCGCGCCAAAATCACCCTAGGGATTGTTCAGCGCAACGAGTGGTTAGCCCGCTAAAATGACGTCATATTCGCCAATATTCGCTTCTCGGTAGCATGGATCCATTCGGATTCACGTGATTCTCACGGTATATAAAATTATGAATATTTTAACTGTCAACAGCGCGATCCGACAGCCATCCGACGGCCATTTTGATTTGGTCGATCCTTTGTCGCTCACTTCGTAACTTTATCATTACATACCGACCGAATGCGAATTCAGATTCATGCCAAAATCAATAGGGGTCGAGATTTCAATGGCTTGTACCCACGTTTCGAACTGCAAGTCGATCCGTGTCACCGTTCGGTCGGAAACGTGGTCCCAAGCAAGCGTCTAGCGAAAATCTGTGACCAGAAAGAAGGAGAAGAAGAATTTTTTCCATCAACTTTCGTGACTAATAAGTCGGAAACCAGTGTACCGATCTCGATCTAATTTATACAGCGAAGTCGTGTGGTGGGGGAATATCTATTTCGAAAATTGTATCGAATAATATTCACGCGTTCCGAAGTTATGACCGGGTGCTTACAGGTATAAGAGTTCCCCCGAGAAAATAGTCTCGTAGCTAGCTCTCGCCTGCCTACGGGTACTTGGCGGCGATTCGCTTCCGCGAATCTTGATACATAGAATCCGATTAACTTTTTCGAATTTCAGAGATGTGTCCATAAAGAAAAACCATGAACATTTTTCTTTCTAACAGAAATTCAACTAAAAACGACCGTGGCCTGCATTGCATCTTCTGACTTACTGTTCGTCGCACATTGCTTTTTGTTGTTTATTTTCCATACTTGTATATTTTGATCAATACACGCAATTGTTGCAAAAAATGGTCACAAATTCGAAGTGCACAAAGCTCTATAATCATTCAAAGTTCACGCATGGGTTGGAATAAATCATGTTTCACCTCGTTATAACCATTTTGATATCGCATGCTGCCCTTTGCTACAGCCAGAGTTTGCAGCAATGATGGATACATTTTATTATAGATTGTGAGTGAAAATATATCAAAATATCTGATAATCAATTTATAATGCAGATTGTAGAAACAAGATCTCGGTCGCGATCGCGATCGTGGCCACGGTTGCGGTCGCAACCAGAGCCGCAGCAGGAGCAGCAGCCACAGCCACAGCCACAGCCACAGCCACCGCAGCAGCAGCAGCAGCAGCAGCAGCAGCAGCAGCAGCAGCAGCAGCAGCAGCAGCAGCAGCAGCAACTGCAACCGCAACTGCACTCGCAGCTGCAACCGTGGCCACAGCAGCAGTTGGAACTGCGGCCACAGCAACAGCAGCAACAGCAACAACAACCGCTGCCGCAGCAGCAGCCGCAGCTGCAACCATGGCCACAGCAACAGCTGCAACTGTCGCCACAGCAGCAGCAACAGCAACAACAACAACAACACCAGCCGCAGCAGCAGCAGTGCGGCAAGCAGCAGAGGCCGCTGTAGCAACCCCATCAAATAGCACTGCTGAAGCAGCAGTGCTATTTCCTGCAGAGCAGCCTTCTCGTGAGTAAGCTTAGTAATAAGCTGACCGTGTGATTTGCATGTAACAAACTCGTGCTTACACGCACATGATGGAAATGAAAAATTGTTTATTGCAGGCAAATTCATTTTTCAAAATGAAAAATTGATTTAGGGGGCGTGCTCTGAAATTGCTAAAAATGATGAAAATAAGGGACACCCTAACAAATACACATAGTTTTATTTTCAATCTTATTATCTATTATCCCAGAGAGCACAAAAATGAAAGTGATCTTAAAGACGTCATATGGACGACGTTTGACGTATTTGACGTCAAATGCGCCACTTTTTGTCGTCCATATGACGTCCGACCACTTTTAACTTTGTGCTGTCCGGGATATTTTATCTATATTATTATTGTCTATTTTATATTTTCTATTATATTTTATCTATATTATCATTATTATTATATATTATATTCTATCTATATTATTATCTAACAAAACATATATTTCATTTTTTTTTTTTGCTATTATAACATTTTTTTTTCCTTCACTGTGACAGTGAATCTAGCAGGTGATAGCTAGTAGGTAATACGGACTCACAACCCCCAACTTTTTCTTCAGGGGTTGAGCAAACGACGGAATGTCACAGAATGTATTTGAGAGATTTGTCAAATAATCCTGCAAACTTTTAACGTTTGCTCACCTTTGAAAAAAATGTTAGATGGCTAGGGAGCTGTAGGTGATATCGAGACGAAAATTTCTCGATAAACAACACATCGTCGGTGATAGTGCAATACAGCGTAACTAATATTTGCAATACCGCGTAACTACATGCTGCAATACCGCGTAAGTAGAAAAATACATACCGTTTTCTACCCCGAAGGGAGGAAAACGATTATTTCAGGTCTTGCCAAAGGCTTGACCTGTCGGAGATTACCTACCGTATCTTCCATGTGTATTTACCCTGTCATTGTGACTTTAGGCCTAGGAACGTCCCTGAAGCTGGCACTCCCCTACCGACAAAATGAAATTTAAACTACAAGGCGATTTAGTGCTCATTTGATGCTAATTTGTTGCTATAATTTTGATGTTGTTGCTCAAGCCGTTTGATCAGAATTTGTGGGGGTGCCAGCTTGATCTGGAAAAAGCGCCCCCACAAGGCAAAAAGCAATTGAAAACTATAACAAACTAATTTCAATCATACAGGATTTTGTTGCTCATTTGATGCTTCTTGAATACGCGATGCGAGATACCCCACCATCTTCAATTCGGCAATCGACCCTCGGTACGTTCTTTGGAGAATAAGCTCCACACGAAATAGCGGGACATTCTTGTAATGCCGTACGACAGTACCATGAATATATTAAGGTTTTGCATTATGTTTTAGTTTCATTTCATACGTTAATGATTCACAAACCAAAAATTTGGTCACATTCGTTTTCATTTGAACTAAACGAGAACTGAAGGTAATAGAACGGATGGAAAACTTCGATAATATGACGTCATCCATGCTATGTTTGTTTCAATTGCCAGACAAGATTCGCCATTATTATTTTTGACTAGGAAAAAAGAAATACGACCTCATTAATTCAAGTCACTGCCTCGACACATAAGAGTGGCAAAAGAAAAAAAAATTTCACACACATTCCCAATAGTATCGTAGGAGTGATTTCTGATGGCTCATCAACAACAAATGGACATCAGAAAACTTAATGATGAACAATAACTTTCGTCACTCCACGAATTTGAATTCGAAGAATTTGTTGCTCCATATATTCGGTGAATAAACGACTCCCCGAATTTGTTGCTCTACATATTCGGTCAACAAACGGCTCCCCGAATTTATTGCTCTACATATTCGGTGAATAAACGATTCGGCGAATTTGTTGCTCTACATATTCGGTGAATAAACGACTCGCCGAATTTGTTGCTCCACATATTCGGTGAATAAACGACTCCCCGAATTTGTTGCTCTCCATATTCGGTGAATAAACGACTCCGCGAATTTGTTGCTCTACATATTCGGTGAATAAACGATTCCCCGAATCTGTTGCTCCATATATTCGGTGAATAAACGACTTTCCGAATTTGTTGCTTCATATATTCGGTGAATGAACGACTCCCCGAATCTGCTGCTGAATAGAATCGGTGAATAAACGACCAGCCGAATTCGTTGAATCGAATCTTGCTGTGCACGCTAGACATGCACAGAACGTTCTGTTTGGCATGCGATATTGTTTCATGTTGGCATCGCCTACGGAAACGGCAGAAAAGTGCCACAATATGACCGCTCCATAGGCCCAAACAAGCGACATTTTCATGCATGCGTTATGAAAAACATGATATTGCAAATTCTGGTTCGAAAACATGACATCCAAATTAGGGTCTAAAATCATGTTATCTCTTATGTTAAAGATATACTCTCTAAATTTGAATCAGTGAAAATTCACTGATTGCAGTTATAAGTCTGCCCCTGATACCAATCAGTGGCAGACTTATAAGTGGAAACCAGTGACTATCCACTGATTGTCAGTACTTTTCACTGATTCAGATTTAGAGAGTAGGAGATGGTTTTTAGCCAAAATTTGAGTTATGTTTTCCCACTGAAGCGTCGATGTGAACTCTAATTATCGTTTCTCATATCAAGGTTGATGCATTGTAGTGAAATAATATTTTACTCATGAGTACGAACTCATGGAAAAATAGCTTGTATTTCGTGAAAATAGTTACGTAGGCTTGCATTAGTGAAATCTATGTTAAAAGTTTTTACGAAATGCGTAGTTATCAGGATACAGTGTATAACAATAAGATTGGCTCAGCATCAAGAGTCTTCGATATTTCTTTTCCGGCATCCTTAGTGTCGTCATATTGGACCCATATGTCATTTCCTCTTCTGCAGATTGCAGTGTAATGACCAGGTGCTTTTTTTTTGTAGTGGTCCTCCAAAGTTTACAATACCCGACAGTCTGTATATTTTATTGGTCAGTGGATTCGTGAAAAATTCAGGTATCTTCTTCAAGCATATGCGGAAAGTTCGAGCATCTCTTCTGTACGGTTCAAATAGTACAACGTCGCCTGCAATTTGAATAAACCTTATGGAATTATGATCAATAATAATTTTGGTTCTTTGAACAATCATTCAATATTTGGGTGATGAAGTATAAGATCCACAAGGGTCTACTACGTCTGGAATAGATTTCGATCACCGAAAGTGACTGAGTTACCGATAAGTAGTGCCTGCATGTACACTAAACGTGTTTGATGTTGACCGGTTCAAGGCCACGCATATTTTTGACAAACGCGAATCTGGACGAGAACCGCTTGATTCGTCCGCAGTGCCCCTAGCGGCCTCGGAGGGAACGTCATCCTGAAAAAGATATCATCTCGCAGCTTTATCGACATAGATTTTAGATGGCTAGGTATTAATAAATTCAGCTGTGATTTTCGTTAACTGTCAAAATTGCATTAATTGAATTTTAATCAAATTAATTAATATTAATATTGATTGGAATTAAGAAAAATACGGCAACGTCACGGTAAGCTCGTTAATTTATGAATTCACATCAATGAGTGCAATGGTTATGAAAAAAGGTTCTTTGTGGATTGTTTGAAAGTTCCAGGTGAGCAATGCAGAGTTGAGAATACCCAGGATAGTTTTGATGCGGAGAGCCTGCTGATGCCTATTATAGAAGGTATTAATCATGGAACAGACATTATAATACGAATTAACAATTTTATTTCATTCCAATTGTAACAACAAATAATAATGAAGAATTACTACTGGAGTACAGAGATGCCGGTAAAAGCCGCATGAGGTGTAGAACGGTGTTTCGAGTCGTTGATTATATTTATAATGAAATTACTCATTTGATTACCCATTACATTGTGAACGAATAATTAAACCTGGTTTAATTACCCGTTACTTTGGTGATGTGTAATTGAATGAAGTTCAATTACTCACTACCTTGGTAATGTGTGATTAAATAAAAATATAATCACACATTAAACATAATTGAATACAAATTCAATTACACGTTAAATAAAATTGAAAAGAAATTTATTTAAATATTACCCAAATAATGATATATTGAGGGTCTCCATAGTAGATTTTGATAATTGAATCAAATTTATTCAATTTTACGAATATTTATTCAATATTCAGTTATTATTTAAATTTTACTAACAATGAAATTTTTATTCAATTACCCATTACTCTGGTAATGAGTAATTGAACATGATTTAATCACACATTACCAAAGTGATGAATAATTAAACATGATTTAATCACACATTACCAAAGTAATGAGTAATTGAACATGATTTAATTACGTATTACCAAAGTAATGAGTTACTGAATAAGAATTCAATTTACAACTTTCACAACACTGGTGTCGAATATACTCTGAGCAAGAATTATCTAGATTATGTTATTTCCAGCATAATAAAACTAAACGACTAATCTATAATGATTACATATGCTTATAGGCTAATCCAGAACTCGACGACAGCGCATTATCCTTTAACGTTGATCCACACCTGTAACATTGTGTTATTATATTTCATTATTATTGGTGAATATGACCTGTTTGTGCGGCATTGCAAGGTATCCCCTTCACACACCTTGATAAGGCGATCCTGTTTGCCAGCATACTCCAGCGTTGTCATCAACCTATGACGATGATTGATAGACCTTCTTGATCCTCTTCGATTGCCCACGCACCAACCTTCGTCCAGCGTTGAGTATTGAACTTGTGACTGAAATCGCTCGTACTACCTTCTGGCAGAGGGCCAGATAATAGGCAAGCAGGTTGGTATTTTCTTTTATAAATACGTTGTAATTTTCATCGTAATATGTTTTTCGAAATATTTCACGTTGAGAGCGGGCGGCTGCCTCTATGGGATATCAGTAATGAACGGTAGTTTAATTTTACGGTGGTCCTATTTACTGTAAGAAATCATTTTCAAAACGAAGGAAATTAAGTGAACAATATATAGTTATCATTTAATTTTATATTCTCGCAAAATCGAATATTTCGTATCTTGAAAGAAAAAAAAGGCAGTTCATGGCATTTAGAATTGGGAAATAATTAGATAATAATTAAAAAACAATAAAAATTTGACACTAATATTTCATAAGTTCAAGTTTCGAATTGTTGCTTCCCCCACCCCCTCCCGCCCCGCTCTATTTTTTCTTGAATTAATCATAATGTCCTGTACGCATAGTTTTGGAAATGCCTCGAGTCACGGCGCAGACCCAAGGTCAAATCATCGGCTTGTGGGATACTGGAACTCTTTCTTTTGCAGAAATACAACGTATATAACACAATTTTTGCTGTCCCTTATTTTCATAATTTTTAGCAATTTCAAAGCACGGCCCCTAGATTGGTAATTTATTTGAAGAAAAAAAAAAAATTCCCGCAAATTTTTGTTTTTAACATATTTTTTTAATATAATTTTGTCGTGTCTTTAGAGCAAACGGATTGCAGCATGTCGACGATTCAGCGGTGCATCCGCAAATATAACGACGGAGGGATGGATGCTCTGGTAGATGGACGGAGGAGAAATGGCGCGCGCCCGAAGACCACTCCTGCAGAGGATGAGCAGATCGTCGCCGAGGCGTTGCGCTCTAACTTCGATCCCGGATCATCCATCGGGCCTGCCCTGGGCATACCAGCAGTCTCGCCCTGGATCGTCAGGCGCCGGTGCAAGCGTGCTGGTGTCCGCTCACGACGTGCTGCGAAGAAGACGGCGAGGACCGAGCAGCACAAGGCGAGACGGATCGAGTTCGCCCAGGAGTGCCTGCCAATAACCGCTGAAGAGTGGAAGACGTTGATTTTTACCGATGAGAAGGTATTCTCATCGGATAAGGACGGGCGGTTTTTGGTATGGAGGAGAGCAGGGGAGCGTTACAATCCCCGTAATATTATTTCCAATCGCCGCAGTGGTCGCGTTACTACGGCAGCCCGGGGCTGGATCAGCGCAGCTGGTCCAGGGGAAATTTTTAGAATAGAACGTCAAATGAACGCTGCGCAATACATTCGTATTCTTGGGGAGGTGATGATACCGATAGTGAGGGCAGTTTATCCCGCAGAAGTAATGCCGATCATACGAATTGTTGAGGACAACAGTGCGGTGCACCGGGCAAGAATCGTTCGGCAATGGTACGTCCGCCATCCTGAGGTCTAGCGATTCAACCGGCCACCCGTATCCCCAGACTTAAACATTATTGAAAATTTCTGGGCAAAAATGGTCTGGCGGATGCGGCCAGTGCCCAGGGAAACTGAAGCGGGACTCTGGCGCAGGGTCGCTGCAAAATGGGAAGCCCTCCGAGCAAGTCCGGATTATACTGAAGGTTTAGCCACATCGATGCCTCGGCGCCGACTGCAAGCAGTATTAGATGCAAGAGGTGGCACGATAAAGTATTGAACTTTGGTCACGCTGTGCATCTAAAACTGCTAGCAGAGGACAGCATCGGTTAGATAAATCATCAATATATCAGACAGCTCTACTTGCGGAGGTATTCCCTGAATGCATAGGCCCTGCTCCGATGCCACCTTCTATTTCGCACTGTTCTGTTGGACGCAGCGATGGCAATGGTCGGTAAGGATAATACCGCCATCACTGTAGGCAATCAGCGATTCTGGGATACGGTATTTCTCGGCGTTCTGTAGACTAGTCGTAGTAAGGCAATCACTGTGGTTTGGTTTTCAATTCAGATTGTCTCCTTTTTTTGTGTTTAATACAAATGTAACACTGCCCGCTCTTGCTCTCCAATAACCGATTTTATTAAACTATTGCTTGTTTTTTCCAAATTGATTCGTTTTTAATTAATATCTATTGTTTTTCAAATTGATGCTGTTTGTTTTTTTCCATTGATAATATGCTTTTTATAAATTTTTCCCTTCACATTCATTTGAATAATCCGTTTTTTGTATATTTGTTTCAGCAGGGGCGTCGACTTATATATCTGAGATCATCTGCAAGATTTATTGCTTGAAAATTTATTATTTTCACTATATTATATTTCATTTATTGATATATTCTCATAGAATTGAACATTGTGTTTGGAAAGCTGATATAATTTAATGTAGTGTTAAAATTTGTTAACAAACATCAGATCATCTATCAGCTGTTGATGTTTGTATTGAAAAATTTGATTTAATTTCAATTTAATTTAACTTCAATATAGTATTAGAATATCGCTTGTTGATATTCAGTTGAGAAAATTCAGATATTCTCTAATCAGTTATCACTCGGTTGGAATAACCAATGATTTAATGTTTTATTTATGATATACAGTTGGAACGAGTTTTATACCTTGCGGTGTACGGCTTGTTTCAAAGCTCAGAGGGCCAGAAGGTAGTACGAGCGATTTCAGTCACAAGTTCAATACTCAACGCTGGACGAAGGTTGGTGCGTGGGCAATCGAAGAGGATCAAGAAGGTCTATCAATCATCGTCATAGGTTGATGACAACGCTGGAGTATGCTGGCAAACAGGATCGCCTTATCAAGGTGTGTGAAGGGGATACCTTGCAATGCCGCACAAACAGGTCATATTCACCAATAATAATGAAATATAATAACACAATGTTACAGGTGTGGATCAACGTTAAAGGATAATGCGCTGTCGTCGAGTTCTGGATTAGCTTATAAGCATATGTAATCATTATAGATTAGTCGTTTAGTTTTATTATGCTGGAAATAACATAATCTAGATAATTCTTGCTCAGAGTATCTACACCTCATGCGGCTTTTACCGGCCTCTCTGTACTCCAGTAGTAATTCTTCATTATTATTTGTTGTTACAATTGGAATGAAATAAAATTGTTAATTCGTATTATAATGTCTGTTCCATGATTAATACCTTCTATAATAGGCATCAGCAGGCTCTCCGCATCAAAACTATCCTGGGTATTCTCAACTCTGCATTGCTCACCTGGAACTTTCAAACAATCCACAAAGAACCTTTTTTTATAACCATTGCACTCATTGATGTGAATTCATAAATTAACGAGCTTACCGTGACGTTGCCGTATTTTTCTTAATTCCAATCAATATTAATATTAATTAATTTGATTAAAATTCAATTAATGCAATTTTGACAGTTAACGAAAATCACAGCTGAATTTATTAATACCTAGCCATCTAAAATCTATGTCGATAAAGCTGCGAGATGATATCTTTTTCAGGATGACGTTCCCTCCGAGGCCGCTAGGGGCACTGCGGACGAATCAAGCGGTTCTCGTCCAGATTCGCGTTTGTCAAAAATATGCGTGGCCTTGAACCGGTCAACATGAAACACGTTCAGTGTACATATCATTGACAAATAAACCGGATGTTAAAAATTCGATTTGTCCGAAATTTTCCCCACTTATAGTGTGCCCTAGACTGGTTAAAAAAAAATCGACTCGTCTTTTTTTTTCAAAACTACAAAAAAAAGATCTCCGATGATTTTTTGAAAACTCAACTCTTGCAAAAGTTATTCAAGGTTAAAATTCGACTTCAAGCTTGGATGACAAAAAAAAAAAAAAAAAGTTGAGGTATCTAAAAATTATAAGAGACCTTTTGTGTAGAGCATTAAATTTCGTAGAAAAATATGTATCGGACCTTTATGTATATCGCCTCGTTACTGAGCTACAAAATTCAGAAAAAACTGACAAAAATTTCCCGTGTTCATCAAATGGAAAATGGATAATTGCGTTCAGGAACCATTGAATATCAATATCAGGGGCTCAAATTTCAACAGATGGTTTATTTCCCCTTCCTACAACTATTAAACATATGACTTTGAGAAAAAAGAATAGTCTATTTTTTGGAACCAGTCTAGTGTGCACTATGGTTGAAAAGTCCATCAAGTTTCAGCCCTTCAGGACATACCGGTCGCGAGAAATGCGACATCCAATTCTCGTACTTTGACCTAACTGAGGTCAGAGTACGATTTTTTTTTTTTGGAAATGACGAGTAATTTCACAGATAACCGAATGGACCTAACATGTTATTATTCCGTATAATTAGAAGACTATTCACCGATTTTCGAAATCCGTGTCAAGACCACTCCATCACAAATATCGTAGCATGGTTTCAAATTTTTCAAAACGACATGGTTTTGTAACACATTTTCAAATCCATCACCCAGATGGTCTTTGTCTAATTGGATGACCTCTAAAGATTTCTCTTTCGGTGGACACCCCCGAATGCACGTAGATATTTCCTGAAAAGATGGCGTCGCTTCGAAGAGTGCACGACCTAAAGCACCAACGTTCATCTCGCAATCCACGTAAACACAGTCATTTGGTTTTTGAACGTGCTTCAAGTCATCTATGGTGAGGAGTATTTCAGCTCGTTGTCGATATGTCTCTGGGCGAATACCGTTTTTGAAAATCCTACTCACGAGCTTGAACAGTTTATTTTCGGTATGTTCGTTCGTGATTTGCTGTCTTATTTCAACCGAATTGTAACAGGCTACAAGTAAAATTTGTGCGATATTGTCGAAAGCGCAAGTATTTGACCATGAATATAGCTTTCCGCGTATTGATATTGCTCTTAGTGACGGAACGTGAGCATTCTTCAAGACAGGCACTTTCGTGCTGGCTTCACTCATGAAAGCGTCAGTATTCTTATAGTTCTTTGATAGGTACTTTGATTTTTTTTTTTAACACATGTGGCCAAACCTCTCCAGTCTTCTACTTCTCTAGATGCAAATAGTGTAGGCAGATCTGCGCAATCTTTGCACGTGGGACATATTCTTCGTTGACCATGTCCTTCAGCATCATCGAATGGAATCGAGCAATTTTCCAAAACATGAACGGCTTTTTGGCACACGACGCATGTGTGTGCTCCGGTAGGAATGTCGCCATTTTCACAGGCTGGACACAACTTGTTATGTGTGGGATCATTAGTCGTTTCTTCGAGGAAGCCGCTGCCAATTCCCTTGACTAGGTGAACATTCTCAGATGGCTCGTCGTTATCTGTTGGTTTTGATTCCTGTGGAGGAATATATTCGGCTTCGTCATAGACTTTGAAGTCCACCACGGGACTGTCTCCGATATTCACATGATTGACTTTCAATAATGGACTGCTCGTTTCTACCTTATCGTTGTCGGATTGTGCAAATTCAGTTTGTGAATCACATGCATCAGCGATCTTCATTTGACCTTGTAAATATTCGACATGTTGTAAAATAAAGTCATCGGCCCTCAATAAATTCGAGTTTTTGAAGAGATTATTCTTCATAAAGTTGAAGTCACTCTCTACGGAAGCACTGGAGGCTGGCATTCGACCATAGCCAAATATATTGCGTGAGATACAAGACCACAAGGGGTAGGTCGCCATATCTTTTACGAGCCGATTAGCCAGTGTAGGCATGTAATGTGCATTGATGCGGTTTCCCGGAATTGTGATAATCGTTTTCACTCCTTCATCGATTCTAACTGCCCAATTTGTCCACCAGTTCGCTATAAAATCTTCGTCGTCTGTGTCGTCTCGTGGGTCATTTGACTCCGAAAACTCAGTTTCTGAGTGGTCCATTAACATGGCTGTTAGTATTTCTTTTTGTTTCTCACACTCAGTGATCTGGCCATCTTCTGCAGCCCCTTCAAACTCACTGCGGGCAACTATTGACAGTGCTCTGAATATTGTCTCCGCTGTTTCCATATCACGGGCTAGGATTAATTGTCCCATAACTGACAGGTAAAATCTTTTGATGACACCACAGATATCTTTCAAAAACGTTGCGTACATTTTAATGAAATGAGCAACGTCAATCCGAATGTAACATCTCAAGCTATCTTGACTCCTACAAGCGTCAGCATAAGTCTCGATGGTCAAGTGGCCTGTATGTATGGTGAAAACACAACTATAACTATTCTTCATTACATGATATGAATAAATTCTCAGTCTTATAGTGCCACACATTTTGAGCGGAACTCAGAAGTTCCTACGAGGACAGAAGAATCCCTGAAGTGGATTTTTTGCGTGAAACTTATTTTTGGAAATAAATGTTGATCATTTTCACTTCAGAGAATGAATAATTTTTTTCACGTGAAAAGCAAATGCAAAAATAAAATAATTAATTGGAACCACTTAGACTCGACCGAAGCGGCACGAACTCTGCGAGATTTCACGTTTTGAGCAGAACTTTCCATTCAGGAAGTAACCGGATAGAAATCGCGTGACTAATGGAAAAAGGGCCTAAGCGACGTAAAGTGCTCTTTTAATGGCAAAAGGGCCTATATTTTTTATTTTTTTTCGCCAATTGATAGGAAATCGGTTGAAATGAAGAAAGCTGTCGTTTTTTTTCCAGCCTAAAATATAAAGGCAGAAGGGCGTAACCGCCGTTAATACGCCTTTCAGTAACCATTTTTCGGGCTAATACCAAAAGGTCGTATTCGCCAAAATTGACTTTTGACAAAAAGCGGACTATTTCTGGCGGATGCGCCCTTCTGGCATTAGCTTCCTGAAAAAAATCGTGCCGACTAATGCCAATAGGGCCTATCCGCAAAAAATCATTTTTGGCGGATGCGCCCTTTTGGCATCAGCTTTATAAAAGAAATCATGCCGATTAATGCCAGAAGAGCAAATCCGCCAAAATTTGTTTTGGACGAAAATCTGAACATTTTTGGGGGATACGCCCTTTTGGCATTGATTCGACTGATTGTTCTAAAGAGCTCGGGGCGTATCTTTTTTCACTTTTCAATGTTGACGTATTTTTCCGTTTCGACGAATTTCCAGTCGAATAACGAAAAAAAAATATACGCCCTTTTGCCTTTAGGAATGACAGAAGGGCGCAAACATGTCGCTTACGCCCTTTTTCCATAAGTCACGCGAAATGGTAAAGAAAAAATTCTACACACCCTACTATAATCTATGTACTACATATTAGGCTCGACTCTAAAAAAGGAAATCTAACTACAAATTCGTCGAAATTACCTTGTTGGCAAAGACATTTTTTTATTGAATTTATTGAAAATTCAAATTGCCTCGAAAATAGCGTTGAAGATTCGCCTCTGGCCATTATTCAGTTTAGGTAAGGTTCGGTTAGGCTAGGTTAGGTCACGTTAGCATATATAGGCGTAAGTTGGCCATTGCATACTGTAATGTATTACCTGTGAAAACTCGGACTGCGGCGGTCAAAAGTGCTCGCGAAGAGTCGCACACTACTTCCTTAGGACAAGGAACTCCAGAACGCAACCACTCAGCAGCCACATACATATCGAATTTGTGTTGTGGCTTTCCGTAATCATCTGTGTGACAGGATATTGTCCGCTAGAGGTATTGATAACACCGTCATATAAGAATATATGTTTGCCTTTTTCACCGTACGGCTTTTTGATTTTTTCAATTAAACCTCCCGTTGCGTCAATGCATACACAAGGCATTTCCTCATTTTTCGCTTGTGCGCGATATACATGAGATTGTAGGCTGGTCCAATAATGTGCGAAAAATGGACAATATCCCAGACCATAAAGCACATTTCGCAAGTCAGTTTTTTTAAGAATTCCTAGTGCTTTGATTGGATCAGCGTCCACGTGCTGCGATTCAGTATACTCATGCTTTGCTGTGTTCAACACTGCAGCAGAATACAAGTGCGGAGGTTCTGGATTTTCAGGATCCATCAATTTATCTGCTCTCTCGGAACGATAGACGGCGGTAGATTTTGTCATAAATTTTTTGGCGACCTCTTGTCTTATAGGAGCTCGTAGATATCGCTTACCTGCAGCAACGAATATTGGCATATTAAGAACAGTGTTCAAGAACAAGAATTATTGATTTGACCAAATCACTGAAACCTAACCAACACTTATCATAATTGGTATTCTTTTAGGTAAATATTAAGAATATTTCGGCCACTAGTAATGTAATTAAAACAATGGTGAAATTACTGCTATTATGCGTAACACTTCCGAAACAAATTAAATGATTTTGATTAATTATTGGTGCTTTCGACTAGAGTTAAAATTATTCCGAATCTGCTACCAATCTCTTACCGTGAATGAAGCCGTCTGTTCTTATTATAGCCCATCCTCAAGTAAGGGAGACCAGGGCAAGACGGACTCCATTCAAAGATTACAAAAATTTGAAAAATCCAAGAAAATTAATCAAACCTATATATATATGGGGCATTCCATAGTAAATCACACAGTATAAAACCCGACCGACTCCGATTTGCTTAATATTTCTTCATATTGTTGGCATCACTAAAGAGGACATCTGTGATTTTTTTCAGATTTTTATTGCCAGTCGTTCGAGTTTTTTTTTTTTATACCAATAATCGTAACTCCAATCGAACAAATGGTTCGAAAAAATAATTCGGGTCAATTTTTTCGTAATTTCACACAGTTTAATAAGAAAATACTAGACAAACTTTTTGGCGCCATGTCGAAAATATGCACAAAAAAATTCAATAAAACTGAAGGAATTATTTCTCCATCATCGCCTTATGCTTAAAATTTTTGATTTTCAATGCAGAATTTTCGTGATTTTTTTTAACAGGATCGCAGGGGGCACACTTAGTGAAAATTGATATTTTATACATTAAACCGGATGGAAATGCTCGACATGATGCTAAAAAATGTGTCTAGTATTTGCTTATTAAACTGTGTGAATTTACAAAAAAATTAGCCCGAATTATTTTTTCGAATCATTTGTTTGATTGGAGTCACGATTATTGGCATAAAAAAAAAAAAA
This sequence comes from Tenthredo scrophulariae, assembly GCA_963978835.1. Classification (NCBI taxonomy): domain Eukaryota; kingdom Metazoa; phylum Arthropoda; class Insecta; order Hymenoptera; family Tenthredinidae; genus Tenthredo; species Tenthredo scrophulariae. The sequence continues at coordinate 31,282,659 of OZ022227.1, forward strand.
AAAATTGGAACGACTGGCAATAAAAATCTGAAAAAAAATCACAGATGTCCTCTTTAGTGATGCCAACAATACGAAGAAATATTAAGCAAAACGGAATATTTCGAGTTTTATACTGTATGATTTACCATGGAATGCCCCATATGCATACACAATCTACACATATTTTTTTTCTTTTCTCTTTGAGCACCTCGAAAATGTTGGATTTACAAAAATTAATGTTCAATATCTATACATGATTTTAATTGATTCATAAGGATTTTATTTTCGCATTGTAGAATTATTTATCGACTTCTGTGTATAAGATTGATTTTTTTCAGACATTAAAAAGTAAAACGGATTACTATATTTTTTTACAACGTCGAATTGTTCTACACCTAATAAGTTAACAGACGTGTGAACAACGGGCATTATCAATTTTCAATGCTAAATGTATCGATTCAAATTTTGCAAAATTATTTCAACATTTTATATCAATAACAATTATGTTTATAATAGAAAAAGATTAATTCTCAATTTTTTTTTCCAATCGTCAAGCTTATTCAGGAGGCACATATACTATAGCGAGAAGAGAGATCAATATACGGAATCATCGTGATTTTTTTTCCAAAACATTATCAATCTAAATGGCATTACAATTGATCGGAATTATTTTTTATACGTATATATTAGGGTGGTTCTTAATTTCGGACTGGTAGAATTTCCATCGAGATGCCCCCCTAACCTGTTCCAAATAATTAAAAGGAAATGTGTATAAAGTTTCAATCCCCTGCATCAATGGGAACACGTGCACCAGCAAGTTCGGAATTCCCATTGAGGTTAAAATTAAAAATTTCGAGTTAAAAAATATATTATGGTGAAAATAAAAATTGTTTTGTTGCAAAATTCCAATTATTTATTCGAAAATGTAAACTATTTGTCGCAAAAATTTTCTTTTTCACATGGTTTTTTTCCGGAGAATACGATGGTTATTAGACAAATTTTGTTTCGTTGCAAATTTCTTGTAGTTTCAAATGAATAATTTGAATTTCGTAGTAACAGAATATTGTTTCACACTAAAAGTTTTTTTTTTTTTCACCCGATAATCAACTTTCAAGGTGAAATTTCTTTTGTTACCAGAATCGAAAGCTTACCGCTGCACGTGTTCCCATTGACGAAAGGGATTGAAAATTCGCACACATTTATTTTCAATTATTTGAAACAGATTAAGGGAGTGTCTGGATAAAAATTATTTCAAGCTGAAATTAAGAACCAGCATAACATATATACATACCGCACTTGCCACTACCCTTTGAGATCAGACATTTAAGATCGATGAATCCTTCTTCGCCATCGGTAATATCACATTTAATAACGGCACCACATCGACAAGCTCCGTTAATCTACCCTGAGTTTCCATCTTTGGTTATTTTATGATTTTTAAAATTAAACCCACATTTTATCTTTAAGGTGTCCCATAATTTCTCTGTAATAAAATCTTGCCATTTTTCCTGCTTCAATACGGTGTATTCTCTTTCATAGTTGCGGTGCCGATCTTTTTCTGTTCTTTTATAAACTTTACATGTTAAAAGATCTGTGAAGCCTGACTTGAGGACAGAAATTTTGAATTCGGTAGTAGACTCTTGAATGTCTAGGTCTGAAACGGTTGAGTTCATGCTCAAATTACCAATATTATTATCCACTCTGTGTTCAGCTTCTTCCACAACCTTCTCTTTTTTTCCCGTTCATATATCCCGTAAACCATGTCTATTACAGGTGACGAAGGTGTACACGGATTTGGAATTAATCGCGTTACGTAATTCTTTCGAAATGTCATCAAAGACTTTGTGATCTTTGGAAACAATACTTATACCGTCATTGCACAATATACTTTCTTTTCTTAACAGTACTGACTCGATAAGATCGTTTACATCCACTTTGCTAGGGCGCCCACGTTTCCTAGACATGTTTAATAATTGTTTATCTACTTTTTAGACCGGTGAAGCTCGAATTATATTTTTTGATACCAGGATTACTGTAGCGAGCGCGTGAAATACTATGACTGGAGTGTCGCTAGCATAGACAGTTCAGACGCCAACTAACATTGTATCGAGAAATGACTCCCTGGTAACTTTTTCTCGAATGAGACTAGTCAAAATGAGAATATTGAAATAAACAAAAAGAATCTATTTCAATATGTATATTAGACTGGCCGTCGAAATAAATGTTTCTGCTCCAAGTGGAGATCCTCGAAGTTTCAATGCTCTATCTCACTATTAAGGGGTGCCGTGCCGGCAACTTTTTGTTTAATTTTTTGTTTTATTTTTCGTCATATTTTATGTTTTATTCTTTTTTTTTAATTTTTTATAAAATAAGATTTTATTTGTTTTCAGACCAAAAGAAGTATCAGGTTATGACTGACGGTTTTAGACTGACCTGAAGAAAAATGTTTATGCTTCGAGTTGAAAAATTCTAAGTTCATCTTGGAAAACGAAGATCCTCAAAGTTTCAATGCTCTATCTAACTATTAAGGGGTGCCGGCAATTTTTTATTTTGATTATTTTTTTAAAATCTTTTTTGGCATTTTTTTTTTTTTTTTGTTATTCTACCATTTTTTCTCATAGAATAAGATTTTACTTGTTTTCAGACAAAAAATAATTGAAATCGAAAATGTTTGAGTAACAAGTATTTTCAATCCCGCAGATTTATTTGTCTATCATCTGATTTTTTCGAATCGTTATAAAATTCACAAAGATCAAGGTCTGAAAACAAATAAAATCTTATTTTATGTGGAGCAACAAATTCGAAGAGTCGTTCATTCACCAAATATGTAGAGCAACAAATTCTGGGAGTCGTTTATTCACCGAATATGTGGAGCAACAAATTCCTCGAATTCAAATTCGTGGAGTGACGAAAGTTATTGTTCATCATTAGGTTTTCTGATGTCCATTTGTTGTTGATGAGCCATCAGAAATCACTCCTACGATACTATTGGGAATGTGTGTGAAATTTTATTTTCATTTTGCAACTCTTATGTGTCGAGGCAGTGACTTATTAATGAGGTCGTATTTCTTTTTTCCTAGTCAAAAATAATAATGGCGAATCTAATAATGGCGCAACATAGCATGGATGACGTCATATTGTCGAATTTTTCCATCCGTTCTATTACCTTCAGTTCTCGTTTAGTTCAAATAAAAACGAATGTGATCAAATTTTTGGTTTGTGAATCATTAACGTATGGAATGAAACTAAAACATAAAGCAAAACCTCAATATATTCATGGTACTGTCGTACGGCGTTACAAGAATGTCCCGCTATTTCGTGTGGAGCTTATTCTCCAAAGAACGTACCGAGGGTCGATTGCCGAATTGAAGATGGTGGGGGTATCTCGCATCGCGTATTCGAGAAGCATCAAATGAGCAACAAAATCCTGTATGATTGAAATTAGTTTGTTATAGTTTTCAATTGCTTTTTGTCTTGTGGGGGCGCTTTTTCTAGATCAAGCTGGCACCCCCACAAATTCTGGTCAGACGGCTTGAGCATCAAAATCAAAATTATAGCAACAAATTAGCATCAAATGAGCACTAAATCGCCTTGTAGTTTAAATTTCATTTTGTCGGTAGGGGGGTGCCAGCTTCAGGGACGTGGCCCAGGATAGGGCCAGGAGAAGGGGAACCTACCCTCTCCCTTCGTGTGAGTTATGGTGTCAGCTAGCACGAACCGCATGGTCTCGTGTCCCGTCAGTACTTGCTCCAATTCAAGCCGGCAAGGCCTTACTTAGGTCAAGCCTTCGGCAAGACCCGAAATAATCGTTTTCCTTCCTTCGAGGTAGAAAACGGTATGTATTTCAGGTCTGTGCCTTCGGCTTGACCTGTCGGAGAGATGTTTGGATTCTGCCGACACCCATGGCGTACTGTGACCTGAAATATGACTTACTTCTACCTCAACCTACCAGAAAATGAACCAAGGAATATATGTGTACCCTTTCATTTTGTACATATTTTTTTTTTTTTTTACATATATATATATAGATATTTTGGTAGTCTGATTAGGCCACCACACTGTTTCAACAGGCTGTGCAAACCGTTGTTAGCTAGTAATCCAGACTTTTTTACTTCTTTGCAATAATGTTTGAAGAAGTTTCCCTCTCCTCGCCAATTACCACGTCTTGGGATTACATCCAAATCCATTTTTTGTTCGAAACTGTATGAAGCTACTGCCCACCGCACTGAGCCCGGACTGGTAATAATCTTTAGATCTTTGAAAATTGTTTTTATCCAGCCCCCAATCATTGCTCTCGATGCTTCTTTAACTTTACCCTCTCGTCGTGATAAACAATTCAGCCAAACCCGGTACTGCTTTTCGTCTGTCAGCTGATACGGCTATGAGCCGTTCAATCTAATAGACGACGTCGAATTCTTGTTGCCTTGCTTCCGTTAGTTTCCATCCTGATTGTCTCTGACGAATATTGTCTGTTTTTGATCCGAAAATCGGCCAAAAGGTGATGGTATCCTCCTGAATTTCGTATTCTCCCGGATCAATAGATAACTTCTCCAAGCTGAAGATATCAGGTCAACATCCAAGCCCTGCGAACCTGATACTAGATCGACCCACCCCGTATCTTCCAGACCTCTAAACACAGGTCTTTCATGTCTGAGGTGGCAGTCCCGTCGCTAGATCCACTAGCGAGTGCTCCAGGTTCCGCAATTCGAAGGGGGCCGATACACTCCTGCTCTTCAGCTCTCCTTTCCAGAATGTCTTGTTCCAGCGAGGTGCCACAATCAGAAACATTCTCTTTGCCGAGTTCAGGTGATGAAGCATTCCTGGAGTCAGCGGAGGAGGTAGAAACACCCAGGCGAGGTGCACCTTCCATTTTCTGCTGAATGCATTGACAAATGCCGCTTCGTGATCGTTGGCCTCCAAGGTCACATACTTCGGGACGACCTTAGACCGATTTGTCGCAAATAGGTCTATTTCCGGCTCCCCCCCATCTCTTCAATATCCGCTGAGTTAGATTGTCCCCCAGATGCCAGTCGGTGGGTGGTAAACCTCGTGACAGTCTGTCTGCCCAGCAGTTGTATCGCCCCGGTAGATAGAAGGGGAGCGGTTGAATTTGGGCTTGGTAACTCCAGATTAGCAATTCCTTGACTACTTTCTGCAGTTTCTTGAATCGTGTCCCGCCTTGATTCCGTATATAAGCCACCACCGTCTTGTTGTCGGATTGCAACATCACTGACTTGTTCCGCAATTTCTCTCCGAACTCTCCTAGCGCTATCAATACTGTGTACAGTTCCTTGTGGTTCACGTGCCATTAGCTTCTTCTAGTGTCCAGAGTCCCGCTCTTACTTTGTTGTTCAGGTGGAATCCCCATCCTTTTTCTGACGCATCCGTTGTGAGGAACACTGTCGGGTGCTCCCGAAAAATCGGGCTTGCTTTGTGGATATTCTGTTCCCACCAGACACAATTGTCCACGGCTGGTGGTGATACCATAATTTTTTTCTTTGGTTTCGATTCCGGAAGTTCCGAGCTTGCTCTCTGTAGCTCTCGAGAGAATAGGCGGCCTGGTGGGTTGACCATTGAAGCAAAATTGAGTCGACCCAGCAACGATGTTCCGCTCGACCAATTCCATTCGCGCGTTGCCACTATTGGTCTGATGTGACTCAGAATTCGGTTCTTCTTATCGTCCGGTAAGATCCTGAGGTTCCTTTCTGTGTCCCAAATGATTCCCAAAAATTCCAGTTTCCGCGTAGGTGTAGTGATTGATTTTTTGGTGTTTACCAACCAACCCAGATGCTGAAGGAGGTCTATTATTTGTCTCAGTTAATTCTGGAGAATTTGTGGGTCTTGATGAGCCACCAGGAAATCGTCTAAGTATACCAATACTCTTATACCAGACTGACGAAACAGACTTGTCAACCAGTTGCTGATCCTCGAGCAGGCCAGTGGAGCACTCGCTAGTCCGAACGGGAGGCCCGTTATGTTGTAAACTCGGCCTTTGTATGCCAGACACAGGTATCTCCGATGATGTTTTGCCACTGGAACGTGGAAATAAGCTTGTGAGATGTCTAGCTTCACCATATAGTCGTACCTTCGAAGGAAGCGAGGTACCCCTCGCTGATTCACCAACCGGAACTTGATTGGATGAAGATATTGGTTCGAGCGTTTCAAGTTGAAGATCTGTCGCACCGAGCCATCTGTTTTTTGAATCAGAAACATAGGAGAGATGAATAACTTTGACCATGTTGCTCTTTCCATTATTCCTGCTTTTAACAGACCCTTTATTTCCACTGACATCCGGTATGACTCTGTGGTTCCGAATCTTCTTATATTTCTCTTTGAGAATGGGACTGTTATCCGTCTTCTTTCTGAAGGGATTGTATAACCTTCCAACATCTCCGTGATGCATTTTGGAGCCCCCGAATGGCGCCATTGGGCGATAAAATCCTTCAGCTGGCCTCCTCGAAACCGGCACGCACAATCTTTTGGAGCGATGTTCTCGTTTACCTGAACCTCCTCTCCCAGGAAATCTCTTGGAATCTCTTGTGTTTGTTTTACGAAAGGTCGATGAACTCGTTGGTGTGTAAGATTTCGTCTTACGACCTCACGAAAATCCTAAGCCACTTGGAGTACCATTCCGCTTAGGTTCAACACCCTGGTATTCTCTTTCTTTATAGGCCCTCTGTTTTTTGCGAGAAAACCCTTGTGAAATCCACCTTGTTGATCAAAAAATTTTGATAATAACTCCTCATCGAACAAATGAGACTCAGATGGTGGGACTTCGGCCATCTTGGCCGCAAGGTGCTGATCTTTGGGTTTAAAAACTTTTCTTCTCATTTCGATTAACTCGGCCCGTCTTGCACACGTATAGTGTAGTAGATCATCAGAGATCTCTTTGAAGGGTGATTCTCCCAAAAAGTTTTCTTTAATCTCTTTATATGCATTTGGATATTTCTGCGCGATTTTCCGCATCTCTTCCGCCATCGTTTGCCTCTGTTTCAACAGACTGTGCGTCATCGTTCCTGCCATCTCTTCCACTCTCCCTAGCACTGTGTTACCAAAAGATTCATGCGCCAGCGTTTCCAACCGACTGTTCACCTTTAACGCGTCAAATACTGGAGCAGCTTGGAGCTTCTTTTGCACCTCCTTGTATCTCATTTTGTTCCAGTTTGAGGTGCCAAATTTTTGACATTCGATACCTTGCGCTTTGATATCTGGTGCCGGTGGTGGTATTGCTGGTGCACTCTTCTTCACCTGGGGCACCCACGACAAGGTTTCTAAAATGAAAGGATGTTTCTCACGTGAGGCTACCAAAGCCGGCGCTTCCCAGTCCGGCGACTCTTGTGCGCAACGCTCTGAGGCACCTTCCTCGTGAGAGTCTCCCGAATCCGATTCACTCGATCCCTCGCAGCCTTATTTGTCCTCAATCTTCTCAAGCAAAACCTGCAACATGTTCTCCATTCTTTCTCCCAATATTGACACCTTGGGTCTTTTAGCAGGTCGGTCCTCTCGGATCGCTATTTCCTCAAGCCTCCTCTTACCATTACGCTCGTTCTCATCCACCTCAAATTCTGAGCTCTCGGCCCGTGATTTCAACTGAGATGCAGCTTGCTTACGAGAAATTAACACTTCTATTAACGGTTACAAGGCATGAATGAATAATTTTGCTTGACTTGCTGAACCTTTTATCTTATTTGTGATTGCTGGTGGACTCATAATTAAAGCTCGGAAAAAAGCCCAGTCTAACATCTCAACTTTGTAATCCCGATACTGTTTCTCTGACAACTCCTGAATCGATAGGTTGAAGGCCTTTGCAATGGCCACTGTGGACAGAGCGATTCTCAGCTTGTTCAAAATATGTGGTTCTACCTCGTCTCCGAACACCTCTTCTTTAGAGAGATTAACTACCTTCTAATTCCTCCAACCCATTGGCAGCCATTATTCTGCGGACAACTTCAATCTGCCGAGCACCCTATCCTGCTCTTCTGTATTTACTGACTCCTTCAGCAATTCTTCCATCGTGACGAATGCCGACGGTGGTATTTCCATCTGGAATTTTAGAAACCAGAGACCAATCTTAACTGGAGATTGTTTACATTGATAATGCTTGAGATAGAGTGTCTGCAAGCAATCTTGGGTCAATGCCGTTGCCAAGTATTGGAGCACATATAAGTGCGACACCGAGCCCGTGGGGCTACGGATCCATCGTCCGAGCCTTTGCGGCTGGGCATCCGGGCCTGTACGGCCACTGTTCCTGAAGCATTGCGCCTGTAAGGCTGTGCCTCTACCCCTTGAGCCGTTGCGGGTGCATATTTGGGGTCCGTGCGGCTAAGTTTTGCCCATCGAGCCGTTACGGCCCATTCGGGCCGCACATACGCATTTGCAGCCTTACAGCTGCGGCTGCGTCTCGCGAGCCTTCTGGCTGGCAACCGGCTTGACTTATTTCTGTAACAATCTCTGAAAAACACATAGTATATCACCCACCTTGGTTTTCTGATAAAATGAGGATTTTCACTTATTTCACGAACATTACAACAACGTTTGACATACACACTACTCGATAAACGATAGCGTACTGACGGGACACGAGACCATGCGGTTTGTGCTATTCGACACCATAACTCACACGAAGGGTGGGGGTAGGTTCCCCTTCTCCTGGCCCTATCCTGGACCTAAAGTCACAATGACAGGGTGAATACACATGAAAGATACGGTAGGTAATCTCAGACATAGACCGGGAGATGGTAACACAAAAATCCGAGTCATTTGTTACAAGTATGGCGACCTTTGAGGGGTCGGCTTACGTAATTTATAAACCGTAAATGATGGTCATAGCGCTGGTCTTCGGGGCGTAATCGCATGACGATTCACCGAACTTGTCGGATGAATTACAGGATTCAAACGATTTGTTACACAAAGATTCTTGCATTTTCCGGTAGTCGATGAAAAAACAACTAGGCGGAAGAAAAATGCCATACTTATCCGGTCGGGCTTATAGCCCGCCATACCAATTGGAACACGTCAACTTTTCTTATATTTTTAGAATATTTGTTACAGGCTCATTTTTTTTTCAGCTCATCATTTTCAAATAGTCATTCACGAGAATCGCCATGCCATACCGTTCCGACGGTTCCGAATAGTCGCCATACCGCCGCAAAGAAGCAGATTCTTTTAATAATGCTGAACGATTTTTTACAGTATGGCATTTGGATTTTTTGAAACTCCATGATACAATGTGACCGTTAATATATTTGCCATACTTATTGTAAAGTGCCAAAGTGGTGCCATACTCGAGAAACTGGTTTTCTGGAACGTCTTTCAGCTACAACTGGTACAAGACGTGAAATTATTTATTATAGTATGGCATCATTGTACTTAGCTTGTTTCAATACGATTCTACCTCAAATGAATCATTTTATACTGTGACCATGGGGCACTGTCACACTTGCTCTAATATGTCTACAACCAACCCAGGTAACAATTTCAGAGGTAACGTAACAAGGATGTGACAGCCATGCTGAAATATCCGCACATTCAGAGATCAGCTACATATCTGGTACTTTGACGTCTCAGTGACGTACCTGTGATGTCCAAGGAAACTCAGGTACCCCCGGTCACCTTAAGTTTTGGACACTTACGCGAATAAATTTGGAAAAAGAAAACGTGAAAATTAGGGCAACGATCTTGGTCACATTTTCACGATTTCATTTTCCAAATTTATTTGCGTAAGTGTCCAAAACTTGAGGTGACCGCGGGTACCCACCGTTCGGGGCTACCCGCCTCTCCCCTATTACGAATAGCAGATTATTAGACAAGCATGATTAATAATAACCATGCGAATAATATTCACCACATAACATCTTGTTATAAAACAAGATTATCCCTACGTATAAATTCGAAACTTAATATTCACGTTCTTTGCACCTCGAACTTTCAGAAAAAATTTGTGCCATACTGTAACAAATCATTCGAACTCCCCATAAAATCTTACAATTTTGTAATAATATTGTACGTATTCTACCTTTTTCACCGGTATGGCGTAATCAGATTTCTATTTCTAATTATACAAATAACTGGTAAACAAGTTTATAGGGTGTAACAAATTGTTTAGCATTAATAAAAGAATCTGCTTCTTTGCGGCGGTATGGTGGCTATTCGGAACCGTCGGAACGGTATGGCATGGTGATTCTCGTGAATGACTACTTGAAAATGATGAGTTGAAAAAAAAATGAGCCTGTAACAAATATTCTAAAAATATAAGAAAAGTTGACGTGTTCCAATTGGTATGGCGGGCTATAAGCCCGACCGGATAAGTATGGCATTTTGCTTCCGCCTAGTTGTTTTTTCATCGACTACCAGAAAATGCAAGAATCTTTGTGTAACAAATCGTTTGAAACCTGTAATTTATCCGACAAGTTCGATTGATCGTCATGCGATTACGCCCCGACGACCAGCGCTATGACCATCATTTACGGTTTATAAATTACGTAAGCCGACCCCTCAAAGGTTGCCATACTTGTAACAAATGACTCGGATTTTTGTGTTACCATCTCCCGGTCTATCAGTAATCTATAAGAATATATTATTACATAATGGGAAATTCCATAAAAATGTGAGCCAGCTATATGAAAATAATTACATACCTTTACTTAGGCTACAATGGACAACCCGGATGCATAAATACTCCATAAAATGAACTGAGCGCATTCGTATTCACGCGGCATAAATCTACATACCGACACTGTATGTCTGCCAAAGTAGTGTGCTGCTTTCGCAGACTGACACTCTACGTACAATGTCCCTACCGAGCTTCCGCAGTTTTTTTAGCTCTGTTTTGTATGGGTAGGGTGAGTGTTGGTATGTTTCGTTTAGGTGGTGATGGTGGTATGTAAGGTCGTAAATTGGCCAAGTCGATGAGTGGTGGTTGTGTAGGTGTTGTGTCGTATTTTTTTGTGTTCCCGTTTTTATGTGCAACGCATCCGTCTTCTTCCTCCGTTAGTTGGAATTGCGCGCTATTCCGTCTTGTCAGTTTTGTGATTTCATCTCGTGTGTCTGTAATTGGTTCTTTTAGTCGTGTGTCTGGGGTAGCCTGGTGTCTGTAGAAGTGATATTTCTGGTGTAGGTGCTGTGTAAAGTGTGTACTGTCTTGGTATTGGTAATAGTGTACGTCGTGCTTCTGTCGATGGGTGTATGTTGTATTGGTGCTGTATGGGTGTGTTTACTTGTAGTGTGTCTTTTGTCATGTAGCCGTATGTGCGTTTTGTCTGTCCTGGTGTCGGTAGTAGTGGTGTCTTTCATGTCCTTTCCATTGCCAGTATCTGTAATATATCGAATGCGTTATTAGTTACATATCTCTTTAATTGTACTTTGCGCCTCTTCCTTGAGATCACAGTGTAGTTTCGCGTACCATAGACAAATGACGTCACATTTTTTTAAGTAAAAAATAAAAAACGACTTGTTTATGGTAACTACGTTCATACTTTATTCGTTTTTCGTATGCCGATTGCGTCGCATCGTATCAAATCTTGATCGTTATCAAATATTGATCAATAGTATATTGTGTAACAAGGGATGAAACAAGCTGAATGCAGGCCAGGGTAAAGTTGTCAGCCAGAAGCCGAAGGCAAGGGCTGACATCACCCGTGCCTGCATTCATGTTTCATCCCTTGTGATCACTGATATATACAGGGTGATTCATTTTGCGCGCACCATTTGGTAAGGGTAGATCCCTTGTGAAATTCTAAGACCAATTTTCCTTTACCAAAAAGTCCTGGGTCTAATATTTTCCGGGCTACAGAAGGTCTTAGTTGACCAATCACAGAGCTTACAGCTGCTCAAGTTAGGGCCGGGTCAAAAGTATAAGACTAGCAGTGCCCGTGGCGAGTCGATTTCCAGTGAAATAAAAATAAATGATTAAATCTAGTGATAAATTTTTTCACCATATGGCATTTGGGTTACAGTTATTGTCGCCAGGAGTCACCAGGAGTTGTTTTCGTACAACATACACTTCGATTATCTGTGACCAGGACAACCACTACGTTGGCTTCGTCCTCCGGGTACACCGCTACGTAGTTTTTGTCCTCCAGGTCGACCGCTACGTAGTTTTCGTCCTCCAGGTACACCGCTACGTAGTTTTTGTCCTCCAGGTCGATCGCACCGTAGTTTTCCTCATCCAGGCCGACCGCACCGTAGTTTTCCTCATCCAGGTCGACTGCACCGTAGTTTTCTTCGTCTAGTTCGACCGCACCGTAGTTTTCGTCATCCAGGTCCACCGTTACATAGTTTTCGTCCTCCAGGTCGACTGCAGCGTAGTTTTCTTCGTCTAGTTCGACCGCACCGTAGTTTAAACTATGTAACGGTGGACCTGGATGACGAAAACTACGGTGCGGTCGAACTAGACGAAGAAAACTACGGTGCAGTCGACCGGGAAGACGAAAACTACGTAGCGGTGTACCTGGATCACGAAAACTACGGTGCGGTCGAACTAGACGAAGAAAACTACGGTGCGGTCGAACTAGACGAAGAAAACTACGGTGCAGTCGACCTGAAGGACGAAAACTACGTAGCGGTGTACCTGGAGGACGAAAACTACGTAGCGGTCGACCTGGAGGACAAAAACTACGTAGCGGTGTACCCGGAGGACGAAGCCAACGTAGTGGTTGTCCTGGTCACAGATAATCGAAGTGTATGTTGTACGAAAACAACTCCTGGTGACTCCTGGCGACAATAACTGTAACCCAAATGCCATATGGTGAAAAAATTTATCACTAGATTTAATCATTTATTTTTATTTCACTGGAAATCGACTCGCCACGGGCACTGCTAGTCTTATACTTTTGACCCGGCCCTAACTTGAGCAGCTGTGAGCTCTGTGATTGATCAACTAAGACCTTCTGTAGCCCGGAAAATATTAGACCCAGGACTTTTTGGTAAAGGAAAATTAGTCTTAGAATTTCACAAGGAATCTACCCTTACCAAATGGTGCGCGCAAAAAGAATCACCCTGTATGTATACTGGATAGCCGATCGGCTCTGAATTCCGCTCCCTATTGGAGCCCGGAAGTCGCCATTTTTATTGGAGCCCTCATGTACCGCCACCTGTGCGCCAGTTCGATTAGTTGACACCCCTAGATATAGCAACCGATAAAGTTGGGTATCAATCCGAACTATGAATCGAAATATAAACAGTTTCAATCTGAGCATAAGATTATATTAAAATATTAACCGCTTGTTTATTACGATTATTAGACTAATAACTATCATCGTAGGACGAGTGATATAGTTTTTTTTTCAAGTGCATAATTGTGAAATCACATAAATCTACAGCAACTTATAAATCTGTTCGAGATGAAGGTATGTATTGTGACGTTGCAATTTTGCAGGCGTCACTAGGATGCCTTAGTTGACGTTTTCAGCATTATCGCGAGAGAGAAATATCGCCGTCTAGACCCTCGGGATACAAGCGACACACTTAGATATTAAGCAATCGAATTAGACTAATTTGGAGTGTTTTTTTTGTTAATGTACGACGAGAGAGAGAGAGAGACGGATTAGAGGATGCCGCTTCCAGAACTTCAGCTCCAAGGGAAATCAGTCCGAGACGACCCCACTTATCGCCGACAAGGCGTAACTACGGTATGCGGCCGAAGTCCGTATCTCCGGAGGTACTGCTGGAGGTAGTACCGCACCAACTATCGGGAAGGATGTCGATCTTGGCGGAAACATCGCTGAAAGTGAACAGGGCCCGCATACGGCCTCCTATCAGCTGACTACTCCTTATGAAAAAGCGCCTGGCTTGCAACGACGGCGTATAGGATCGTACGATGGTTACGATCTCCCGTTACAGCACCAGCTTCCTTCTACCGCTCCAGATGTTATTACCGACGCCGCGTTTGGTCCCAGGAGACTCGCGGCGTAACGTTATTCGGAAGGGATGCACCGCGTGAGAGTGGGCGAATATAGCGTCCCGCGTGCCTCTGCTAGATCAGGAAAAGGTGGAGATCCAGTTAGGAACACCTAGATGCTACCAGAAGACTGCAGCGAGGTCGTCTCCGTGTGAGACTGCCGCTGTGGAGTAAGTTCCGGAAGGATTAATGTCGCATGGACGGTACCGCTGCATAAGAACCAAGATCACATCCTCCCGCCGATCATCACGCTGCTGAAATCTCGCGGAATGGTCGTTCTGTCGCTAAGAAGCGCAAGGACCTGCCGCCTAACGTCAGGCAACAAGTCGACGCCTTGTATCGCACAGCTGACGAGCTGTGCGGACCGAAAACGTTTTTCGAAGAGCCAATAGGCTAATTAGTAGATCCTGATAGGTTCCCCACCCTTAAACCTACGGATTCGCAAGTCGAAGTACCGAAGAATCAACGACGCTCATCACTTCTACGTTTCGCCTAATAGCAAATAGACGTGTGAACTTTTCTCTCTCTCGCTGTTAATACCGGACATAAAGTAAAGTCAAATTCAATTAAGTTTGTGTGAACGAGTCACGTCTCGTAAGGTAAGGTGTCTTTGTTATAATTGCTTGTAAAGCCACGAAACTATCGCTGAACTTCATTTTAGTTAGTTAAGTTATCGTATCTGTGATTTTTGGATGTAACGTGCCGCCCACAGGCCACGTGAATATTAGTTTTAGAATAGAAGTTCAGCGAAAACACTTCGTAGTTGATTGAGGCCATGTTGAGCATGTTTTTCGCTTAGAAGCTATTTGTTTGAAATATTAGTCTGCTTTCTATGATCTAGTTGCTTATGATTTGCTGAGATATTTGATAGCTTGTTTTGCTTAAATTCTCGCATTGAGAATATCTGATTTCTATATTTTTCGCTATCTTTGATTTAAGTAGAATATTAGTGCATGGTGTGTCGCTAAATTATTATCCAACTCCCCGAGGGTTGGCTGAACGTAGGAGTCATAGGTTTAAGTTGTTCTAGTTGTTCTATTTGATTTATTTGTTATCTCTAATTTTCTTTGATTCCTCTGATTATACCATTTGTCCAGTCGGATCGATTTTGCCGTTTGATCTGATTTACTCGCTGTACCGCAGGATATCTCGCGCGTTATTATCTCCGTACGTTAATTATAAGTAATCTCGGAATAGTTACCACTCGGCGGATACTGAAACCCAGTAGTTGGAGAGTATAGCGTGTTAATCAGATAATGCTGTATTGTGATACGATTCATTTGTTAATTTAGTTTGCTACTCTGTTTAAATTCGTTAAAAACATTTATTGGGCCCTTACATCGCATAAGAACTGTCCACAAAGCTAGCGGGCATTAGGAAAATTTGCTAAAGAGTATCGTATCGCTCGGTGATACGTAGCCTGGAAAGTAGTATAGCTTGCCTTATATCGCTTCTACGGCACTCGCTAGCTAGCCGGCGTGTTGACGTTTTTTTTTCTATACCGCTGCGTCGCATATTAAGGCTCTCTAAATTATATTCCTTTTCTCTGTAACCAATATTCTTCCAAATCTGTAAATTCACACCATTGTCTTGAGGTATAATCTCGCTGCTTACTTCATCTTATATGTAATATAGAATTTGTTCTGGCCTAAAAATTGCTATAGCTACAATATACGAAATCGCAGATTTCACTGAAAGAATCTATATCTGGTGTCTTATATTTTATTTGTTAACTAAGAAGGTGAACCCACCCACTCTACCATTACCTTAGCACATCTGAGCCAACCGTCGCTTTAAGGCCGTCGTTCCGTCACTTATTGCCGAAAGTCGAGAATAGATATCTGTGAAACGACACGAATACGTGTCTGGCGCCCAACACTAGCTTCGAATAAATTGATTAGTAACCTCTTATAAAGGAACGCCGTAGGGTGCGGAGTTGCACTCTGACAATTCCGTTACAGTATACATATACTTAGGGGAAAGGTGGGCAGCCCCGTCGGGCGGGTACTCCCGGTCACCTCGAGTTTTGGACACTTACGAACAAATAAATTTGAAAAATGAAATGCAAAAATGTGACCAAGATCGTTGCTGTAATTTTCACGTCTTCTTTTTCCAAATTTATTCTTGCGTTAGTGTCCAAAACTTGAGGTGACCGGGGACACCCGCCGGTATTTTTTTTTATTTTCCCATTTTCATCGATAATTTTACACTACAACAACGCTGTTTGTTAAAAACATTCGCAACTCACAATTAACATTTGAAAAAATCTTGAAAATTTATAAGTGATATGAAGCTTGATGCTATCGATCACAGATGGTGGTACATGGGGGCGCCAAAAAAAATAGCGACTCCCGGATTTCTAATAGGAGCACGGTGTTTCCATGCTAACCATACGCAATCGGCTATCCAGTATTATATATATCAGTGCCTGTGATACACTATGTTTTTCATAACATTTGCTCGGGAACTTTAACTGTCAATTTCAATCGTCTGAAATTTGCAACAGAGCAGTAATTTCTCTTTGCAATCTCAAGAGATGTGATAGACCGATTTTTCAATCGCAAGGGATTGAAAAAGACTATTTCGTTGCAGTGGGCGTAAAATCCGATTTTACAACTCGTTCTGCTTAAATAAAATCGAATTTCACGCCAACTGCATCAAAAAATATCGTTCGCAACATGGGCGTAATACTTTATACCCTCGTGAGTAGAGAGGGTGCAGTATACCGTTTATGACCCCCCACCCCCCCCCCCCCCTTTTTCTCCCTCTTTTTTTCTTCCTCTTTTTTCTCTTTTATTTCTCCCTCTTTTTTCTCTCTCTTTTTTCTCTTTTTTTTTCCATTTTTTCTTTTTATTTTTTCTTTTTTTTTCTCTCTTTTTTCTATACTCTTTCAATCCTAACCTAACCTAAGGGTATTCCATGGATTCTAGAAATAAATATATATATAGATATATGTTTATGTTATGAGTGTAGAAGAGGACAGGGTTGGTAAAAGACGCACAGATAAATATTGTTATAACGATTGTTTATTCATATCATTCAATATTCATAAAGGCAAAGGTTCAAGCTTATTAAGTCTACTGAAATCTATGCAAAGATTCAAACTTATGGTAACTAGGGTTCATTTAAAAGCATTGGGTATAAAAACTACAACTAATTATGTTAATAATAAAGTCTTATTCCAGATAAAATTTAGGAATAGATGTTTCTTATGAAAAACTAGACGTTGATTTTAGCAAGTGCTTAGCTTCGGTGTTTACATGACGAGCAGTATTGAATACGTTCGAGCACACAGGTATCATTTTGAGAACACATGCCTTCATACTTGCAGGTTATACAATTGTAAAAGGACTCGACCAGTTTATCATTTGACTCGAGATTCTCACTGAAGATGTTTGTAAACTGTTCAAGTGTGAAGCCTCGACGCATATGGTGCAGGAACATAATGCAGAATTGCCCGCACACACGGGATGAAAAACTCTGTAGTTGTTTGTCATTCCAACGGTAAGAGGTGCAGTTTCGGCGCAGATGATGTGGTATAAGAGGTGGCATACCCATACTATCGAAGTATATTCCGTTACAAGAGTCCAACACATAAAAGGCAACCCAGTGAGGTCCTGGTTTTGTATGCTCATCCGTGTTCGCCACAATAACTGCTGGATATGACCATTTCAGGGGAATCTGGTCATCTGGAAATACTCCCCTAGAACGGGCAGGTATTATCCCCAACGCTCTGTATATCTGAAGACTGTCCATTCTGTATCCTAGCTGACTAGATACTGAGGTGATTATCGAGGTTGATTCACGTTGAACAGCCATCTATCTCATCGTAGCCCTCATCACATTCTGGTTGATCAGGTAACATCGAGGGTTCGGTAATGGTCGAAGACGATGACACTGTCCTCTCGCGTAACCTCTTGTTTTCCTGCTCCTGCCACGAGTCTCCACGCTTGTTAATATCCGTGACAACTGCGGTGCCTTTCTTCATAGGTTTTGCCCGAAACTCCGGTTGAATATGCGTGTTCATCGATTCAATAGAGAACGAAAACGATGTCACAATTCGGTCTGATAATCTGTAGGGCACCAGCCACTTCTTCAGCTTCAAAGCGTTGCTCAATGCGCAGGTGAAGGTCCTCCGGTTTCCCGAATGTAAGATACATGACCTGTCCGCTACCATGTCTTTGAATGCTGGGGATTCCCACTCTCCGCCTTCCAGATTTATGATTTCACGTGACATCACATCTTCAAGGAATTTAACTTTTTGTGTACCGCGAGTGAAAATGTTCATTGCCTCACGCGTAAGAGAACGTAAATCTGCTTTCAAATCCTCAAGAGTTACATTGCCTTCGAACCACTCTATACCGTGATGTTTCGGGGTCACAACATTGTTCTGTATTTGCTGTCTTGTGCAGAGTTCGGAAAACGCGTGCGGTGGTTTGATAACCCAGTGAGACGCAGTGTCATACTCGTAGGTCACGACAGCAACTTCTTTCGGTAGGAACTGACCGTTATTGCCGTAGCAGCCTTGTATATCGACGATGTAATGCATAACGTTTCGAAGCACACGCGACAGAAAGCAACACGAACGTTTCAAGCAGAAATAAAGAACTAAGCTGCTGTGGGTACGCTTCGAGGTATTTAAGGTCTTC
Organism: Tenthredo scrophulariae; assembly: GCA_963978835.1. Taxonomy (NCBI): domain Eukaryota; kingdom Metazoa; phylum Arthropoda; class Insecta; order Hymenoptera; family Tenthredinidae; genus Tenthredo; species Tenthredo scrophulariae. The sequence goes on from OZ022227.1 coordinate 31,301,184, forward strand.
TGATTTATGATGGTTACTACTCCCACTACTGTAAGGGATGTCCTACTAGCCCCTGCCTGTAGTGAAAGCGGTTTTCCCGGCCGACAGGTCCGAGCAAGCTTTATGACTGTTCCAGGTTTTTTCTGAATGATGGTCGTATTCAGACGCAGACCGGCTTTAAACACGCAGAAACACGTTTTGCACGGACTACCTGTTCGCTAGCATTTCTAGTTACCAAAATCTGTGATGACTTGTCGCATGGAATCAATTTCAATTACGTTGTCGAATTCTGCGTAGACGATGCAGTTTATAGTCGTGGTCAGAGGATTCTCAAAACGTGTTTCAATCCGAACACTGCCATGCTTGATGAGGTTCCAATGTCCGTTATCACTGGCTGAGAGGTCAGGTGTAAGATCGAATGCCGTGAGACAGTATCCCTCCGCATAATCATGCCAGGCAATAGAGTTTCCCTCGTTGAGAAAATGGATACCGGTCCCCGTGAACAGGGTGTTGTAGAAATCCACAAATAATTTGTCCGTGGAATTTGGCTGCAACGGCTTTGACGAAATCTGGGTGCCTTCGATCTATAAGGAAAGGTGGTTTGCCCGAAAAATGTGAAATTGAACGGGTTTCGTTTTTTATCTCCGTTATACGCTTTGTTATCGACAAATCCGATGATTAAACGTTTCGGTAGTTGGCCCAGGAAAACATTATCGAGTGTTTCGGCTTGCACGCCACTATGTATCGTCATTGTCTTGACCTCAACGCGTGTCATCGGATATTTCGCCGTTGTTTTGGCAAGGGCTCATGCATGTGCTAACAGAATACTGGGGCTGATCTTGACGCGCCGTATGAGTAAGGTCACATCCGTAACCTCCAAATTATAATACTCGCCCGCTTCCATCAAGCAAAAGGCATCCCTGGATCTGACGAGCTTCAATCGGAGTTCCACACCGTTTAATAGAAATTTTTCCTGATTGAAGACATCGCAGTGCAAACGCCCGAGCATATCAACATCTTTATTTTCAGCGACATATCTATTTCTGCTTAGAAATCCCTCATTATTAGTGCCCGTGGTATCCTCAAAGTGGCCGGGTGTATCAGAATACCATAAGCCCGATGTGAGATGTGAATTCTTAGCTGCGCCGCCATAGTTCAGCAAAGTCTCGATGTAGGCTCTGTATGCGTATGAATTGTTACTCGGGGAAACCAGTTTCTGGTTGAAATATACATCCGCTTGATTGAACATAGAATGTAGGAAATTGTTTACAGGGGTTACACCTGACGAGTCTGTAACGGTTGAATCACTCCGCATTCTCGATACACGTGCACATACCCGGAGCATCGTGTGTGAGAGATCTAAGTACTCATCACCCTGGCCCGGTACGGTGAATTCAATCGGTGAGTCACCGCTGAGTGCCGACACAGATTTGTACTGCACCCATTGGCCACCCTCGATAGATGTCTGTGTAGGTGGTAGAGTGAAGAGATCCAGTTCGGATTTCAAGCATTCACAGGAGTGGGCATGAAGGTAGGCAATTTTTGTAGTGAGCAACGGGCAGACCACTCACTCTAGGTTTTGTCTTTACAAGGCTCCGAAAATATCCGTAATGGGTCTCTTCCTGCAACACTTTTTCTTTCTACCGCTACTAGATGAAACCTTGGTACTCGGTGGCTTTTTCTTCGAAGTGGACCTGGCCGTTTTCTTTTTCTTTGTCTTCGTAGGGGTTTTACGACTTCTGAGCCGTTTAGACGTAGTAGCAGCTATCGATAGTCGCGGTGCAAGGACAAGCCCAGACTAGCCCAACGCTCCCCCGTACCTGCGTTTATAGCCCTCTCCTTTCATAACCTTTTCAAGACCATCCTGGGCCTTCCGCTTCAGGTTCTGGCGTGTCTCGTTGGCATGTGTTCGAAACGCTTGTTTCCACGGTACGTTGTTGTCTAGGTCCGACATGAAATTCATACCGCTACGCAGAACTTCTTCACCGAGCGCGCATGCACCTTTTTTCAACAGAGGAATAGCTCGTCTGAATAGACCGCCCAGAAAACTACCGATTCCATGGCCCCGTTGATTCGGTGCTCCGACATAAACGCGATCGATACCCCCGCCTATTCGCGACTCGTAATACTGTATGTACTGCGCCATGGTATTATTCCGTTTTTCCAGTTATTCTCAATACCGGCATTAAACTAGTATATTTTCTTGAAGTGTAGTGTGACTGTCAATGTCCCGTGGTCAAATGGTATAGATTTACCCTGGTGGTCTCTTATAGATATTTCGATCGTCCGGAAACTCGAGAGAAGTAGAGGAAGATAGTGTGGTGGTGAGAATGTTTTTACCTCCACATCTCGGATGTCAGCCCTCTGTCTAGCCTGTAGTATACGCAGAAGCGGTGCATAGACATCTCGTACGATACGCGGTTCTACGATATCACAATAGACGAACATGAGTGTTGGAACCTCTTGGTTCCCTTTACCGATCTTCGACGGTAACATGTGAGTCTCGGGTGTAGGGGACTCTTTGTCCCCTTCACCAGTCTTCAGCGGTAATATGTGCGCCTCCGGTGTAGGGAGCTCTTCGTCCTCTTTACCGGATTTCAGCGGTAACATGACAACCTTTGGTGTATCGCTGGGTTGCAAAACTGCATCTCCAGTCGTAATCCCGTCGCTAGCAGCATTTGTACCAGATACAGTTTCGGCTATTTTACGAGTCAAAGTCTCTCCCTTCTTTTTAGGTAGGTATGTCAAAGGATACTGTATTTCAACAATAGCGACTTCCCATTCGCCAGAGAGCTCGATCGTCCGTGGTAGCTGTGTAATATAGCAGCAGGTCCTGTTATCGGGAAAAGCCCGCATCGAGCTGTTGCTGGGTAGTGTTATGTAGAACTGCGACTTCATTATGATGCAAGATTCTGAAGACTGGCAGAGGGAATCCAGCTATTGAACTTTTTAGGGTATCCTTTCCAGCTGACAAGAACTTTCTTACTGCGACCCCGACCCTTGCTGCAAATGATTTTATCGATCTGAAACTCAGCATTTTCAATGTCAATCGTCACACGTTGCAGTTCTGCTTTATAAAAATAGCCGTCAATTTCCTCTCCAGAAAGATCCTCCAACTCGTATACGTTCGGTACATCAGGTAAAACACGCCTAATTTTGAACAACTCCTCGCTCCAGTTAGCCTCGTAACCCTTGGCGAAGGTACCCTTTGTCTTGCTGATACGTACAGGATCATTCTTATTGAATTTCAGCTTGCGGGTCCTGTGTAGAGGATGCATATGTTGAATATATTCGCACGGGCTTCAGCCGCATCGTAGAGCGTTACAGCCGATGGAGCCATTCTGATACTCGAGTGTATAGTATTATTATACGAGTTGACGATATTTTCCAGGATATCGATGTATCGATGAGTGTTTTCATGGGTGAAATATCTCCACATGCGGTCTTTCAGAGTACGATTGAATCGCTCAACAACAGCCGCTTTTATATCAGGGTTACGTGTCACTCTAAAACGGATTTCGTTCTGAGCAAGTAGTTTTTGAAAAACGCCACCCACGAACTCTTTACCCTTGTCAGTCTGCAGGGTAACAGGACGCCGTTCGGTAGAGGATAAAATTTACTTAAACCCTTCGGCCACGTCACTAGTCGATTTACTATGAAGTGGAATCACCCATACAAATTTACTCAGGACATCGATGACTACTAATAAGTAACGGATACCGTCGTTATGATCCTTTATCGAACCGAGTTCAACTAAATCGGCTTCCCAGAGTTCATCAATATTTGAAATGTTGTACTGCAGCCGTTGGAATTTACGGCGTATAGGTTTGTGCAATGTGTAAGCATCCTGCCCACTTAGCCAGTTCTCAATTACAGCCGAGCTTACTTCTCGGGCGGCCTTTTTTAGCTTTCTTGCTCCTGCATAGCCAGCTGGGTGTGAGGGGTCAAAATACAAACGTTCTAGCTCTTTCATTTTCGCATTCCGAATGACAACCAGCCTTGTTTTGACGATGTGGACGGCGATTTACGGGGTGATTTTCGATCGTGCTTTAGTTTCGATGGTAGAGAGAAGGAGTCGTCCTCTCTCCCGTCGGTACTTCCGTCTTCCTTGGCAGAATGTCCGCCACTGCTACTTCCAGTGTCTCCAGAACGGTGGGATGCTTGACGCTGCCTTGCACTGCTCCGTATAATGACATTTTCTGCGCTCGACGGTAATACTGCAGCATTCCGCCAGACGTTTTGATTACCAACATATTCCCGCGGAACATTGATACTCTGAAGAAAGCCTGCGTACGCATGTCTGCCGTCAGGCTGAAAGCCTTTTCTAGAGCGCATGGAATCGTTCACCAAATCTACGATGTTTGTGCCAGGTATAACCTTGTTGTCTATGGTCACCACCCCGTTACTGTCCCAAGAGAAACGCGCCGGAACATCAGTCAGGTGTTTGAGTAGATGTTCTGCCTTCGATCGGTATTTCTTTGGTACTGTAGAAACAATTCGTGATAATAACTGTTGCTTGTCTGGGGATGATTCTGCTTCTTTTTCACTCGTGATATCTGCGGAGGTATCGTTTTCAGACTTTGTGTGAAGCTCTAGACTTAAAGGTTTTCGTGAATCCTCGGCGAAGTATAAAAAACGTTGTAGTAACTGTTGATACAGTTTCCATTTCGCGGCGTCATCCCCGGTGGGCGAATCCAGAATGGCTTGCATTTCGCTATCGAGCCTAGAGATTGGATTTCTCGTGTTTTGATTTGTATTCTCATAATTACTACTGGAAAGTGCCCTAGAGGACGTGATATTATGTTGGAAACGTTTTACACTTTCCGAAGGTATAAAAAAAACCATTTTCTTTGCATGTTCCATCGCTTTTCTGTTTCAATCCGCCAAAGTGGTGTGAAAATAGAGTCCCGAGAACGGGCGCGATTAACAAGGGTAAAAAACCACTACCATGTTGAATCAGTATCTGTTTTTTACTCTCCAGGCTTCCTTTGCTGCTAGCCACTTTACAAAGAAGCTGTTTATGCCTAGCAAGTCTAGCTTTTTCCTTCTGCGTCAATACAACGTTACCATGCACCGTGTTCAAGGCACACTCGCATATACTCTTCACAAGAGAATTATTGGCAGTACGTAGCAGTGCCAGGCGTTGCTCAGGACTCAGCTTGCAGAGCGCCTGTAGTGTTGCTGTATTTCCGTTTCCGAATCGTCTACGTGCGGCCGCAACCGTTGAAGCTTTTACACTTGGAATACTATCCGAAGTATTACGAGACTGCCGTACGCGTGGCATTACAACCGAACGCCTGGTAAATTGGAAACAGAACGCGACTTTATATCTTTTCGTGGAACATAGACGTATTGATACTTGTCAGATGGAAATATATTGGTGCGATAGCGGCAGTTTTCAGGCGTCGATTGTTTCAAGTCGAGTAATAGATAGCCGTGCGGTTGCGCAGTGGCGTCATAATAGGCCTCCTGTAAAAAACGCTGATCCTCAGGATAAACCTGGCGTGCTCAATGTTGTATTTGTACACGATCTCGAGGGTTCTTAAAAAGATGATATAATTTGTATTGAGCGATATATCCCTCTGCCCACGACCCTGGTGAAATAGGTTCTGATGAAAAACACACTTAGATTCTTATGATGACAACCCTTGGTAAACAGATCAACGATTACGTTGTTGGAGGCCTCTCGCATCAAATCATCGACCACAATTAGCTTAGGTGTTCTATCCGTATCGTAATCGGATTCCTGCGGTAGGCCCTCCCGATACTCAATCTCAGTATCTGTTGTACTGTTTTTATTGAGAGACCCCTGGAGCGAATTTTGCTCAGCATAGTACCATAGGACACGTGAAAATCGTGTATCGCACAAATCCTCGATGTTTAGCAGAAAGGTCTTAACAAAGATTGATTTACCGCAACCTGACGGTCCGGCAATTATCGCTGAAAAAGGGTGCCGCTAGCGTGTGACCATTTTCTCTTATGGATGGGCTCCCGCTATTTCTGACTGTACACGTCGAAAGTTTTAGGAACTATGGACGAGATTACACTGAACCAGCGACTAACTATGCTACAATATTTAAGGGAAAAGTCTAAGTGTGTGACACGCCCCATCTCTCATCCGATGTACGCTTTATTACAGGGTAAATTTACTGTCTGGAAAAGTTTTTTATACTTCATGTATTTCATCAAAGGCTGGACTAGTACGTATACCGACCATGGGAGAATGTTGGGCTGGGGAATTATGAGTATGAAATGCTTGGAAGTTCGGCTTTAGACGTTTATTTCGTTGGGGGGTGTAGCAATATGAGCAGAAATTTTACCGACAGGTATATTTACAGAAAAACTGACCACGTCATTACAAACAATATTGTTTAATAGAATATCTTGTACTTATTGATACACTGGGGGGGATTACTAGCGAACAGTTTTATTTATTACAGTGATAGATTGGTTTATATTTAAAATTTACATTTACACAATACAATTACGACACCAATACTATAAATAATATAAGAATACTACGAACACAATAAATATTAATATTGATGTTACAAATATTACAATTGGCTTACTTAAATAATATAGATATCAAAAATATCACAGTTCAATAATTTAAATGATATAGGAATAATATGAACAAGATAAATAATACAAAATTCACCTATAAATGACTTAAGAAAGATAGGCAAGATAAATAATACAAAATTCACCTGTAAATGACTTAAAAAAGATAGGCAAGATAAATAATACAAAATTCACCTGTGAATGACTTAAAAAAGATAGGCAAGATTATCATGGATAAATCCAACGATATCGATAACATATTGACACCGCGAATACAAAGAGCTCAATAGGATGGTTGAAACACTATAGTCTGCTCATCATGACCTATAGTGAAATTGTTAGCTACACACGCGCCACGGCCTGCCTCGGCTATTCATCGGTGTGCCCGTAAGGAAGGGTATCCCAACTATCTCTACAGCAACGCCTCTTCACAAAAACAGGCCGACAGGTCTTCGTCTGGTCCCTGGTCACTACATCACGTGTTGCAGTTCGTCTTATTCCCCGAAACTCTACTCGAATCGGTGCTGCATCCTCCGCTACCATTTCCCGGACAGAATTAACATTTATTTTTAAACATGTTGAATAGTTCAAGCTAATCCCTTTTACCTTGCAGACTTCTACCTCCCTTCCGTCTGGACACACAACTATGAAAGCATAGAATTTCGCACCACCAGAAACAAAGGCGCGTATATAGCTACCCCTACCATACTGCTCAAGTTCGTTGGTCATATTACCCTGAAAATTACCGACCGGCGGCTCGTACTCTCCAGCCCTACCCGAACGAACATAAATAATAGAATCTGTATCATAATATAATACACGCCGACCTAGCTTTTTCAAATAAGAATATAATGTCAGCCTCGCCTGTGCCGTTGTATATGCCGCTATGACTACATTCGCGAGGGCAGATGGCTCAATACTCTGGTCTATGTAGGACCAGCGGGCGTACAACACGTCGTCGTTGACGGGGACTAGATCCTTCAGTGAAATCGCTGGATTTGTTAGCAGAGCCAACAGTCCCTCCCGTGTATCAGAGACGGTCGTCTTTGACATGTTGTCCCGTTGACCAAACTTACCCCAGAATGAGTTGAGGCATAACTTCGCCGCAGAGCGAAGCCCTGGATTTTTTTCAGTTTTTTCACGGTCTAACTTTACACCCTCTACTAGCTCATACTGTCGGAGATAGTCTGATTGCGCATCCTCGGTGTTACAGCCAGCGGGCCAGCCGCTGGCCTCCTGCTCAAGTTTGAGAAAAGTACGTATATAACCCGCGAAGTGCACGCCTTCCCCGGTCTCTGGATTAAACTTGGTGATCTCGTACTGCCAGATTTCTGATACTGTTATAATTTTATAACCGTTTTCTACAGCCTCTTGCAGCTCAACTGAAACCCAAGTGCCGGATAAATATCGTTCGCGATCATCATCATGCGGGCATGGTGATTGTAATAATTCGCGACAACAGCTGTAACAAAGCGGCAACATCAGTTTATTATGCATGCGGAAAGGTAGTACGGGATGATAAAGATTACACGGCGGCAGCACGACACATTGAACCAGTCCCTCGACTCTGCTAATATCTACACCCTGATTCCCTATCAAAGCTTCACATTCTTGCCCTACATATACCTTTGGGTGACCACGCGGGTATTTACCTGTCGCATTGATGTACGGATACAGCGAACAAACATCGACATAGTGTATTTGCTCACTGCCCCCGCCATTTACTTCGTAGAGCCGCGACGTATTACCGGTCCGGCCTCCAAAAAAGGCATCACGCGGGTTCAATTTAGTTATACCTCACATCGGAAGAAGACGGATATCCCAATATATGTTCGCAGCACCGCATCTGTTTCAACCATCCTATTAAATTCACACTCCCATATTTCTTCGACAATCATCCCCTGGCTCCGTAGGCGTCTTGTCTTGGCTATGGTCTGCTCGAGCTGTCGATCCATGTTTTCGCCAACCGCTGGCCGCTTATCCCTGTTGATTCGAAAGCAACGGGGACAACCGTGCCAGTAGCAGCCATGGAACTCCAGTACATGGCCTACGCCATCGGGCCCCACGTAGTATCCGTCAACCCGCCGTCCCTGTATCCGTCTCTCTTTTCCTCTGCCAGCGTGCTCGACCTCGACACCTAGCTTATGCTCTCTCCATACCAGCCACTCGATGGCTCTACGTGAATGCTCATCGCCTAGCCTGTATCCAGCAGGAGGGATAATCCCGATTTGATTATCACGTAGAAAGTTCTTCCGAAATACCATCGAGCAAGCTGACGCAATAGTTGTACTCTCCGTAAACGGGCAAAAATTTCCTGTACGCTGAAAGATTTTGCGGAAGGCTAGACAGGCGAGGCATAGAATTGTCACGTCTGACTGACAGTACCTAAGCAACTCTATATCAAAATTGAAAATATAATTCTCGCTAACCAATCTATTATACCACTCAAAAAAGCTGTCCCGAGTCTCTCTCGTCATAGTATCTGGTGCGTAAAACTCGACCGCAGGTAAGGGACCCTCATACCCTCGATTAGTCGGGGTATTGAACAAATGTGGGAATAATCCTTTTTGGGTAGACTCAGGTAAACCGAAAGCCTTTGGCAATGCTGACAAAGCCATTGGCATGTATGCCAGCGAGTCTAAGAAACGGGTGTTATTCGTCTTCAAAAGTATTACTTTACTTCCGTTGAGTATGACCCGCGGTGGTTCGCCTCCATTTTCCACCAGATACTTGAGAATAAACTGCGCGTCAAAACCCTTGGCATCATGCGCTATGCATATAATCTTCCTATAACCCTCAATTTTTCGATCTACGAATTCGATGAGCTCCCTCACTGGGTCCCTACTAAAAACAAATTCTCGTTGAGCACCGCACCCTGCGCAGCCCTCACTAAAATCTGCATCTATACAGCGCGTGCAGACCCGCTGTGCAACGCACAAATTTGGCACGTGTACGTTCACTGTATCGTCCCCGTCTAATGTCTGATTCTGTTGTGTCTCGAAATCGTAAAAAACGAATATATAATTCGCAGGCTCTCCTGCGGTATGTTTCACAGGTCTCATATAGCAACTATGCTCTATCTTCTGAGTTGAACGACAGGTCTTGCAGTATGTTTCTCCGCACACATGCTTCCCCTTGGATGTATCCATATAAATGTCACAGGTTCCGCAAATCCGCAGGGTACTGCAGATTGACCGCTTTCCGCTAAACGAACCGGGCTTTTTATGATTGTTGACATTCAATGCCGTAAAACTCACGTCTACTTGAAATACATTCCATTCGATCACCCCGCGTATCGCAAGCGGGCGTCGACAGACACCGACGACATATATTAGAGCACCTGTGTTCTATACCAAGAGTATAGCCTACATTACATGGTATGCAAAAAGAATGAGAGGCGGCTGCTGCACTGATATTCAAAATTGGATCATAATGTCTGTTATGTTTGTCGTGAAGAATGTTGAGTCTATAGGTTGCACTCTGCCCCAAGCCTAGTACGATATCCTCGCCATTGAAAACACATTCTCCTCCCTTTCCGAGTGTACTTCGGAAGAATACAATTATTACAGTATCGTCTCGTGCCAAATACTGCTGAAACTGTAGGAGCTCATCATACCCGCAGCCCTGCTCGGGTATCGTGACGTGCGCCTTTCTAACTAATTCCCGAGCCCTCTCTCTTTGATATTTCTCGCTATCCCTAACTCTCCCCCAAATGTTCTTAAAATCAGGATGAGTATTCTTACGCGCGTGCATCCCGGCTGCGAATAAAGCCCGCGGTAAACATAAATTATCCGTATTTTTAAGTTTTAAGATCGACCGCTTATTGAGTATTCCCTCCCCATCCAAACGTAAGCGTTTACCCCTCCCAGCAGGTGAATTGACCGTAAATATATTGATAGTGCAGGGCTGATCTAGCGAAAACTCGCTTGCACTCTGCGTGACTCTGAACACAAGACCCCATAAATCCTCGAATTGAAAATCGCGTGCCGGTCGAAAGTTTAAACCCGCTGCACCCCTCGTAAAACCATCCGTAACAAACGTTATGCCCATTAGATCATCCTGACCGCACATTGACCTGAAATACCTATGAAGTTCCCCAAAAGCGTCCTCTAACCAACGTAGTATGTTTTCCGTCTCCGGCAGAACTATGATTTTTAACGTGACCTGATTTCCCGCTAACCCAAAACGCGGATATCTTTTATTAACACGCTGTGTGATTCTAAATCGTCTACCTTCTACATCTTCTATTTCTGACTTTAACCCTACATCTTGAATCGGTACACTAACTCGCCTGTCAACTTCCCCTCGATCGTCCTGTCCAGGTCTTTCGTCCGATGGAGCATTACGCTTTCCTGCACGACGAGCTGCTTCGCCTTGCTGCGCTCCTGAAGTGCTAGCCCCCTCGTTGACCGCGTATAATCTGGTTGGAATTCCCGACGTTGAGGTAGAAGCTCCGACGTTGGCGTTGAAGAGACCTGCCGCTGGTTTCTCTCTCGGTATATCCCCAGCATCTGTAAAAGTATTCAAAACTATGAAAAATAGCGTAAATTTGCATGACTGAGAATAAGGTTAACGTGGAAAAAAAAACATAATATAATATAATATCACAAAAAAAATAATATAATATAATATTGTTGCGTCCGGGCTTGTACCCCCGAACGTACCTCCGTGCCTCCCCCAACAATCTTTCCATTCCCACGTAATATGACTACCTCCAACCTAACCGTCTGCTCTTATCTTCTCTCGCTCCTCACCTGACTCCTGGACTACCAACACCCTGGGAATCACGCCACTTCGTTTGGCACATACACCTTCAGTATGCGATGACTTAACTAGGCTGATCCCCCACCAGGTTATATACATAACCCTTTTTCCCTTTGTCTAAGACACTTGTCACTTCTTCCTCAATCCTTCAACCATACAGATCACCATATACATCCTTCCATCATATTCATCCCATCCTACTACACAACCTCACTCTTTGATCAATAAATAATTATCAATTGAATTTATTCCGATCACTCATTAACCTTTCCACACTCTCCTCTCCGGTTACTTTAAGTATAAAATAGGGTTGAACCCATAAGAACAGCGTCCCGGACGTTACACTGGTGTCAGAAGTGAAGCCCGTTTCTGGAGTGAAAAGTGAAAAAGTGGAAAAGAAAAAAAAGTGAAAGAGTGAAAATTTTGCGTGTACAAACATAGCGTGTGTACAGATCTGACGATAAAAATTTATATACAAGTGTTCGGTGACTACATAAATAATCTACAAATCTACGGAGCCATATGAGCCAGATCCATAAATAGTCTACAAATCTACGGAGCCATACGAGCGAAATCCATAAATAATCTACAAATCTACGGAGTCACACGAGCGAAATCCATAAATAATCTACAAATCTACGGAGCCATACGAGCCAAATCCATAAATAATCTACAAATCTACGGAGCCATACGAGCCAAATCCACAAATAATCCGCAAATATACGGAGCCATACGAACCAGACTCACAAATAATCTACAAATCTACAGAACCAGACGAACAAAATCTACGAAGAATCTACAAATCTGAAGGAGTCAACAGAAGTCTACAAGACCGCTTACAACGAGCTACCGAAAGTGAAGTGAAGTCGAACATCGTACATCCGATATGCAGTCAGTGCGGATAATTTTAATAGCATCAATCGTATTGTAAGTCTACTATTTTAAGCACATAAATTAAGAATCACTATCATATAAAATGCCAGGTTCAGAAGGAAACGATTCCGCAAACAGCCCGTATTTACCGCTGCAAGCAGCGATCAATCTAGTGCCTACGTTCAACGGCACGAACATACCAATAACATCGTTTATCAGAACAATAGAACAAGTTAAAAGCGCGATTCATGCACGAGACATACCGTTGTTCACTACTTTAGTATCCACGAAAATTGAAGGTCCAGCGGAAAACTATATACACAGAGGAAGTTTAGATTCATTATTTAAGTTATTCGTGGATTTGAAGCGCGCCTACTCTTCAAAGCAACTTCTACCAGATATACAAACTCAAATTTCACAATCTGTACAAAAACAAAACGAGAGCGCGCTAGAATTCGCTATAAGAATGGAAAAACTCGTCGAAACGGCGTGTGAAGTGTCTTCAACTTCTAATAATCTCGAGCAAGCTGCCATATTAAATAAATTCATTAAAGATACAGCTACGCGATCATTTATAAAAGGCCTAATGAATGATTTAGAATACAGAGTAGGTAACGAAAAACCTTCCACACTACGCGAAGCAATAGATATAGCTAGTTGGGTCGAGAAACTTATATCGGAAAGGAAATTGTTAGAACTATTCCGCGACGTCGCATCATCGAGCCAAACCGAAATAAAATGTAGGATTTGTAAACAAACAGACCACATAGATAAATATTGTCCAAAAAAAAAGGTCAAGCCTAGTAGACCAACCGTCACTAAATTGTAGATATTGTAAAAAAACGAGGGCATTCGATCGAAAATTGTGAGACGAAGCAGCGTAATAGTAAATACTGTACACGTTGTCAATGTCCTGGACACGTCTATGATGAATGTCGTACGAGCAACCTCCACAACCAACCAATCCCAAAATGATACTAATAATCGACAAAATTATCAAAGCGACAACCGTCAATATTCTAACAATTACAACAGACAACCAAATCACCCTAATAACGGGAACCAAAACCAAAACTACAACAGACAAAACTACCGACAAACTCAATTCACCAATCGTCCGAACAATAATAATTTTCGGGACCGGTCGAACTATTCGCGAAATATTGATAGGCAAAACTCCGAACGTCAAAACAACACTGCAACTGTCAATAGTATGATAGATAATAACACAAACTAGACACATAATAGACAGAACCATTTAAACGAGTCACGGGACTATCGTGCGGACGTACCGGTAGCCCAAACGTCAGAAGAACGTCCGAGCACAATAAGAGAATCGTTTTAGAATCTCCGATAATCGAAATAAAGTCACCACAGATCCTCGGTAAGACGGCAACACTACTAATTGATACTGGCGCAAATATAAACATAATTAAAATCGGAGTAATTATTCGCGATACTCGCTTCACGCCAAATGATATACGCCGTATTACAGGTATTATAGAAGGTTTCACAGAAACAATGGGTAGCTTCGATTTAGAATTTTCCGGTACGCGTCACGAATTTCACTTGATCGACAATTTATTCCCAATAAAAGAAGACGGTATTTCAAGCGCAGCATTTCTACGAGCAGAGAACGCGACAATCTGTTTCAAAAATAATCAAATTTTTTCGCGAAATACAGGTGTTCTACCTTTTTCATACCGACCCTCCTACGATGCTATAAACACTGCACGCGTACTCACAACATCGACGATAGAAACTCCCAAAACTAGTCTACAGACACCACAGTTCCAAAAACAAACAACCGCACTTTTAATCGATACGGGAGCCGATGTGAATATAATGAAACTAAATGCAATTAACCCAGACACCCGTTGTACAAAAACAGACAAAGTCCAAATAACTGGTGTGACCGACAGTACCCTAGAAACACTAGGAAGCTTTGATGTCCAAATCGGTGCAAAATTGCACAAATTGTATATAGTTAATAGCTTGCTCCCTATAAAACGAGATGGTATTTTAAGCTTAAAATTTCTATGTGACGCAAATGCCACGATTTCTTTCGAAACAAATACAGTAGTTTTCGACGACTCACAAGAATTAAAAATACTAAACGAAAACACCATCTTAATTCCTCCTCGAACAGCACAAGTGATAAGGGTAAAAATAAATAAGCCACCAACAACAAATTCAGGAGCCTTATTACTAGAAGAACAAAATCTAGGCCCCGATATCTTTTTCGGTAGAGCCCTAGTCACGAATAGAGACGGCTCGGCATACGCTTATGCAATAAACTCAGGAGAATCGGTGGTACGAATAAAAAGGGCTACAGTTACATTTAAAGAAGTTGTTGAACTGACAGACAGACAAACTGTCAACAGCTTAGATATACTACTAACAAATAGCCAAAAAACAGACCCGAGTGACGATTCACATACGCTAAACATCTCCCCGAATCATGATGCATGTCGACTCGAAATTTTAGAACAGAACTTAAGGCTTGAACATCTCAATAATGAAGAAAAACAATCGATAATCGAGCTGGTGACAGAATACAATAGTATCTTTTTTCTGCCGGGTGACAAACTAGGCTGTACACAACTAGTCAGCCATACAATTCCTACCACGAATGACATACCAATACACACCAAACAATACAGATACCCTCAAGCACACAAAGGTGAAATAAATAACCAAGTAGCTAAGCTTCTCGAACAAAACATTATTAAACACTCTTCGTCCCCATACAACTCCCTAACTTGGATTGTACCGAAGAAAGATGACGCTAGAGGCATTAAAAAGTGGCGTATGGTAATTGATTTCAGGAAACTGAACGAAAAAACTGTTGGTGACGCCTATCCACTACCAGACATAACAGACATACTAGATCAGTTAGGCTCCGCGAAGTATTTTTCAACTTTCGACTTGGCATCAGGGTTCCATCAGATCCCAATGCACCCTGACCATAGCTCAAAAACCGCTTTTTCGACCCCTCATGGTCATTTTGAATTTAATCAGATGCCATTCGGTCTTAAAAATGCACCATCGACATTTCAACGATTAATGGACCAAGCACTCTCAGGATTACAAGGTAACGAAGCTCTCGTATACTTGGACGACATAGTTATCTATGCGGAATCATTAGAAGACCACTCGATGAAATTCAGGAAATTGATGGACAGACTTAGAAGAGCAGGATTAACCCTGCAACCAGATAAATGCGAGTTTTTACGCGAAGAGGTCGCATATCTAGGACACATAATAACCCAAAACGGAGTGAAACCAAACCCAGATAAGATAGCCGCCGTAAGGAACTACCCAATTCCCAAAAATCCGAAACAAATTAAACAATTTCTAGGTCTTATCGGTTATTATCGAAGATTCATTCCTAATATGTCGAAAATCGCTAAACCAATCAATAATCTACTGAAAAAGAATACCCCATTTGTCTGGACGTCAGTACACCAGCAAGATTTTGAAAATTTACGCGACAGCCTTTGTAATGAACCGAATCTCCGCTATCCAGATTTCCAAAAACCGTTCATAGTCACAACTGACGCTTTAAATCAAGCATTAGGAGCCATACTCAGTCAAGGAGAGATCGGGAAAGATCTACCTATCGCCTACGCATCCAGGGCATTGATTCAAGCAGAAACTAATTACTCAACTATAGATAAAGAGTTACTAGCTATAGTTTTCGCAGTCAAACATTTTAGACCATATTTATACGGACGAGCTTTCACACTGGTAACAGATCATAAGCCATTGGTTTGGCTGAACAGCGTCAAAGACCCGACATCACGACTATTACGCTGGGGACTAACACTCGATGAGTACACTTATGACGTAGTCTATAAAAAAGGTAAAGAAAACCTTAACGAGGATACTTTATCAAGAAATTCTCCCTCCAATACTATCCAAGCCTCACCTATGGAAGCAAAACGTCCCCGTTCAGAGACAGACCCCATAGAACCAGAGATCAGTAAAAATCCAAAACTAGATCAGCAATTCCCGCGACGTCCTAGGCAAAGTACAGACGACTCCACCAATCCCGCACCGCTCAAACGACCCAAAACACGAATAAAAGTAGAGGCAAACAATCCACCAAAAGGAAACTCACATAATTCAGACAGCTCAGATGTTGAAATAAATTCTGATAAACCTGAAAATGTCAGCCTTGGCGAAACGATTAACCCTTTACCGCATCAAAAAAAAAAAAAATCAAACGATATCGAAGTACTGAATCGTCCGGAAACACAAGACCACGAAAAATACGAATAAAACTACCTGACCCAACGGACTCGACAAACGATGATTCAGGTACAGAAGCAATCCAGACTGAAGTAAGACCATCCAAACGCCGTCGCGATACGGAAACATCTAGCAATCTAGCGCCACGGAAAAAGTTACCTACTTATAAAAAATACGATAGCTCAGATAAAAAGTCCACTACGGATTCCACGTTAGACACCTCACGTAGCATACAAGCAGGCACATCAACCGAGAAACAACCGGGAACTACACCCCCATACAGTACATTTCTTGTAGATTTAGATTTTCTGCCACTAACTCACAACAGGAATATTCAAGAAATTGAAGCAAACTTATTGGAACAGAAAGGTAATCTCGCACACTGCATCTCAGCCGATTGCAAAGCCCCACAGGGTATAGCAGACCAAATGGTGAGACGCGGACTCATACAACGTAAGCGTTTACGGTCAATGGACCCCGTAGTGACAGATATAATTACAGGTCAAGACCCTCGACGTATAATCTATAATCTAGTCACAAAACAATATTACACTAATAAACCGACAAATGACACGATGTATAAGACATTAAGTAAATTGAAATCAGCGTTAATACAGGACGGAGTACAGTCCCTATCGATACCAAAATTAGGCTGTGGTATAGATAAACTCAATTGGGTCATGGTCAAACGTATGATCCACTACATATTCAAAGACGCAAGTATTAAAATCACTATTTGCAACTACAACTACCCATCCACACATGAACTGTCCACATTTGTAGATAGTGAAGATCCGGTTTCACTCACGATGCTACCGCCCGCAAATTCAGCTAAGCTAAGCAAAACTATTCAATTAGACACGGAAATCCGAAGTGACACCTACTCACGTACCCAATCCGAAAACGCACAAACATCCGCAGTCCCTTCTACTGTCCTAACAACAGACATCGATACTGACATATCAACAGATCCTCAAAATTCTAGGGATACCGAAACAGATAATCATTCGGAAAACATTAAAAACTCGTCGCACAACAAGAACACCGATTCCGATCAAACCTCCGATGTAAATGCATTTAACCCCGACACACTGACTAACACCACAGAAAACGAAAACACACCTAGCTTCGAGGAATTCATAACCAACTTAGATACTATAACACCCGCGACTAATGTAACAGAATCTAAAGACGGACTATTTACGAGAAACGATAACTATGTTCATTGCGTTCACGCCGACTGTCCTTGGCAGGACGAGCTAACAAACCAGTTAATTAATAAAAACATGCTAAAAAAAGAAACCTTTACAATACATCAACCGACAAAAGGTGAAATAACAGCCACAAAATATAAACAAAAATACATAATCTCTCTCGTAGCTAGAGAAAAACTCACAGATAGAATCAGATTGGAAGATCTTTACCATTTAATAACTAGGTTAAAACAAATTTTGTTTACGTATAAAATCAATTCATCCTCACTTACAAAAGTAAATCCAGGATTAGACACTCTCGAGTGGCCTATAGTGAAGAAACTATTTTACGCGATCTTTAGAAACACTAGCATGAAAATCAAGTTGTGTACTAATGAAATCACGACACCGGAAGAGTCATTACGCGAAGATATGATAAAGGAATATCATGAATCATTAATAGGTGGTCATCAAGGCGTTACAAAAATATACAACCGAATTAGAGAAAAATACTACTGGCCAAACTTGAAAATTCAAATTCAAAACTTCATTAAGACTTGCGATAGCTGTCAGAGGAAAAAACTGGTTAGCGTTAACCCTTTGTGCCATGGTGGCACTCTCAGAGTGCCACCTGTTTTAGAACCATTTTTTGAGCAATTTTGGATGAATTTTGAATTTTTTTTTGTGTTTCCGCATCATTCATATATTCATAAATGATAATTGATGTGCAATAATTCAAAATCATGGATAATTTTGATTATGCACATAAACAAACCTTAACAAATCGCAATGGTTCTAGATAAAATTCATTATCTCCGGAAGTACACATTTTTCCTCACGTGGGATTAGCTCAACATTTTGTACTCGGGGGTTTTTGGGGTCGCTGATTACGATTTCGCTCTAAAAATGTCGAAACCCAAGATGGCGGATCCAATATGGCGGACTAAAAATGCAAAAATCGTTTGATGAAAACGAAATTTGGTATTCGGGGGTTTTCAGGGTCGCTGATTACAAATCTTCAATCAAAATTCGGGAATTCAAGATGGCGGATGCAATATGGCGGATGAAAATGCGAAAATAAATTCAAACCGCATGATATTTGGTACTCGGGGGTTTTCGGGGTCGCTGATTACGATTCCATCCTCAAAATTTCAAAACTCAAAATGGCGGATCCAATATGGCGGCCGAAAATGCAAAAATTAATTCAAACCGCATGATATTCCGTACTCGGTGGTTTTCGGGGTCGCTGATTACGATTCCACCTTCAAAATTCCAAAATTCAAAATGGCGGATGCAATATGGCGGATGAAAATTCACAAAACGGTGCAAATATGATGAAAATGTATATTTTTGGATTTTTGGGGTCGCCGATTATGAATGCCCAATAAAATATCCAAAATTCAAGAAAGCGGATCCAATATGGCAGATTGAAATTGAGCCCCCGGCTCATAAAAGGAATCGCGCGGACGAAATCACATAGAAGAATTGTCACTTCTGAACATATGCTGATGGCAAAAAAAAAAACAAAAAAAAAAGGTAATGAATTAAAAAATGGTCACTACTTTTTAATTTACCTTTTATTTTCTTTTTTTTCCATCGGCATATGTTCAGAAGTAATTTTTGCATTTTCGGCCACCATATTGGATCCGCCATTTTGAGTTTTGAAATTTTGAGGATGGAATCGTAATCAGCGACCCCGAAAACCCCCGAGTACCAAATATCATGCGGTTTGAATTTATTTTCGCATTTTTGGCCACCATATTGAATCCGCCATCTTGAGTTTTGAAATTTTGAGGGTGGAATCGTAATCAGCGACCCCGAAAACTTCCGAGTACCAAATATCATGCGGTTTGAATTAATTTTTGCACTTTCAGCCGCCATATTGGATCCGCTATTTTGAGTTTTGAAATTTTGAGGGTGGAATCGTAATCAGCGACCCCGAAAACCCCCGAGTACCAAATATCATGCGGTTTGAATTAATTTTTGCATTTTCGGCCGCCATATTGGATCCGCCATTTTGAGTTTAAAAATTTTGAGGGTGGAATCGTAATCAGCGACTCCGAAAACTTCCGAGTACCAAATATCATGCGGTTTGAATTAATTTTTGCACTTTCAGCCGCCATATTGGATCCGCCATTTTGAGTTTTGAAATTTTGAGGTTGGAATCGTAATCAGCGACCCCGAAAACCCCCGAGTACTAAACTTCAAGCCGATTGGACTAAAAAAAAAATGCGTGACACAAAGGGAGACGAAATTACCAATGATGATCACAGACACCCCTGCAAATGCATTTGATAAGGTCGTACTTGATACTGTTGGACCGCTCCCATAACAAAATCAAACAATCAATACCTTCTTACTATACAGTGAAACCTAACCAAATTTCTTGATGCTATACCACTTCCAAACGCGACAGCCCAAACAATAGGCACAGTCTTCGCCAAAGACTATATTACACGCTATGGAACTCCGCGAACAATACTAACTGACCAAGGTCAAAATTTTATGAGCAACACGATCAAACAAATCAGTAAACTTTTCAAAATTAAACAAGTACGAACAACTGCCTATCACCCCCATCGAATGGATCCTCAGAAAGGAGCCACCTCGTACTTATAGAACATATCAAACATTATACAAAGAACGGTAATGACTGGGACGAATATATACAATTCGCAATATTTTCTCACAATACTGCTAAACACGAAAGCACCAACTTTACTCCACATCAATCAATCTTCGGTCAAGAAGCACGATTACCATCAGACATGACCCCAACAATCAGGCTGACTAGTAGTTACAATACATTCATTCTCGATTTATCAACGCATCTTACAGACATTGGTAAGAGAGCTATAGAAAATTTAAAAGAGGCAAAATTAAAATCAAAATCTTATTACGATAGGAATATCAACCCACAACTTTTTGAAGTAGGACAAAAGGTTTTTCTACTAAATGAAACACGAACGAAATTCGAAGATCACTACAATGGTCCATATATCATTAAACGAATAATTGACGATATAAATGCAGAAATCTACATTACACAAAATAAGACAAAGATAATTCACTTAAACGAATTAAAACTAGCGCATATGCGGGACTAAAAATTTTCTAGACAACATACAAACTTAACAATAAATGAACATATAGAATAGAAAATTGAGGCAACAGTTACTACTGAGAACATATATTGATTACAGATACGGTACGGTAGACGCAGTTAACTTCAAAACACCATACACGACGACGAGATTCGACAAAAATCCGGGCATCTATTACGACCAATTACCCGACTTACGCACATCTACCAACGTATGGAGATTGATCAACTATATAAATATCGGAAATCTATTGAGTAAGTTTGAGACAATATCGAAATATGCAAACCTCCTGTCTAATGGTTGTCAGAAGCTCGGAAGTGACTGTTCAGTCAAGGACATCATAAACATATCAAAAGATAGACTACCGATAATACAAGAATCACAAGACCAAATCGAAGATTTAATAGGATATAACGATGTTAATATAGCACACGAGGAGCTTTCACGCCTTGCACATCCTCGTAAAAAGAGAGCTTGGTTCGGATTCGTTGGAAAAATTCATAAAACATTGTATGGAACATTAACTGAAGACGACGGCAAATATTATAATGAACAGATAGACAGACTATTTAACGACACTAATCACCTGGCTAACCTACTGGCAAACCAGACGAGTATTATCAAATCAATGCTAGGAGCCCATCGAAAAGAGCTAGACAACATTAATATACATTTTCATGAACTCGATACACAAACAATTCTATTGCGCAATGATACTATTCGTTTAGAAGAAGAATTGAATCTGAACACAATAGTGATTGCCTTATTACGACATACTGTCGAATTACGTCAAATTATCAGTGAACATAAACTCGACCTAAACTCCTTAATAGACGCAATACTTTTTGCACATCAAGGAATTATACACCCTAAGATCCTTACCCCTAAACAGATTATACCTAGCCTGCGTCATATTCAATCCTTAGAACCCCTCCTAAGACTTCCCGTTCCGCTGAGAGATGTCTATGCGGAAGAATTAATCAAAGTATCGAAACTAGAAATCTTATATACGACCCCAAATTTAATATTCATACTATCAATTCCCCTATTAGATGACGATACCTTTAATCTATATCACTTAATCCCAATCCCAGTTAGACAAAATTACGATGAAACCACAAACACATTCTCTTGCATAATCCCTAGTAACGATTATATAGCAATATCCGCAGACAGAAATTCTTATTTCCATTTATCAAAAACAGACTTTACAGACTGCAAAAAATCACAGAACTCTTATATCTGTACACAAAGGCACCCTATTTACCACAAAAATAATCATAGGCAAGCGAGATGCAATTATTCCTAGATAATGTGCCTAATCGATTGAATACGTGCAATATTAGGATAAACTCATTCGACGGATCGTATTGGGCGAAACTAAGATCTCCTAATACCTGGATTTACTCCTTATCAGATCCTGAAACCATTCACATTATATGCCCCAATACACACACAACACGCGTCACCCTGCTTGACTCAGGAATATTAAAATTAAACAGTGGATGTTCCGGACGTTCGGAGACTGTAACACTCAGTGCCTCTAATTCAATCTCATCGATAGAAACACGTTCGTATATTCCAGAATTCACTTTAAACCTCACTAAAATATATCAAGAGTTGAACAATAACCGTACCGTGAATTTATCTACAGTTCCTATATTCCACCAATATAAGACCACACTCTTAGACGCCGACGACTTAAAATCCAATAGTTTAGCATTAGACGATATAATAAAACAAGCAAAGGAGATAAGCACTCATAGACGCACGCAGCAAAATACAGACAACCTGACAACCGGCCTTTCCTACGCCGCTATTGTTTTAGGCTTACTCGAGCTTTGTTCCTGGCTTATAAAATCTCATTATTCCAGAAAATTCTTACAATCGTTTCATGCCTCCAGAAAACAAAAAAACGCGACAATAAGCGTTTGAAAATGGCCACGTACGAGAAGCCATTTGAACTAGAAATTATCCACCCCCATCTATCCCGAAACCACAACCCGTTGACGACTAGAACCAAACACGAGTCGCAACGTAAAACGGAGGTCTCGCTTGAACTAACACCTTACAAACAAAAGCATACAGGACCTATCCAACTTCCTGAAACCTATCCGATTGAAACCAACGTACCTCAGCTAGCATATTATTAGGTTAGCTGACGATAAATTTATAATTATAATACATTACGCTGCTACGCCTAGATCGAATAACCAATAATAATTAAACCTAGATTAGAGCCATACTAGCATTAAGAAATACGATTATCATCAATCTACACTGCTCACAAAAATTAGCGGGTCACCCAATTTTTCCCCCGAAAAATGTCAGATTTCGAAGTCTCATAACTCAGCGAAAAATGGACCTAGAGAGTTATCTTCGAAAAACTTTCAAGCTCGAAGCTTTACCTTTAAGGTGCTTACAGCAATTGAGCTTTCGTTTCTTTGTTCACAAATTACGCTTCCTCGAAGCACCTCGCGTCGAATCTGTGAAGTGAAGTTCCAACTTTGGAACGGCGCCTCGCGATTGTCAGCTGAGAAATTGAATTTTTGAGATAACGATTTTGAAGCTTGAAATCTCCTCTTTCAAATGCATTCTTTCAATTTGGTCTACGTTATTTTTTCAATGATTTATTCAATGCTGAACCAAAAGTTGTGCCGAAATTTTTGATCAAATGCCCCCGGCGAACGAATCGTTGTATCGAGACTGTCGAAACATGGTTTTGAAACTCGAATCCTAATCTTGCTGGACCTCTATTCCAAGTTTTGATTCGTCGAATTTTTTAGGCGTAGTTACCTGTCGAATGGAACCATCCGAATTCAAGACCGGAAACTTCAACTTTGATCTCATACAGCGCGCATAAATATGGCGGCACAGGTGGCCCATGACACCATTTTCAAGTTCGACGTACCCCCTTCAAAATGTTCACTTGGGATTCTTTCAACGTCTTTTTTTTTGTGAAGTTATCCAACTTTGAACACGAACGGAAAATTGAAACGATACCACCGGTATTGGTCTTACCCAAGGTGTACCAATTAGAATATAGGTCCAGCAAGATTAGCATTCGAGTTTCCAATCCATGTTTCGAAAGTTTCGATACAACGATTCGTTCGCTGGGGGCATTTGATCAAAAATTTCGGCACAATTTTTGGTTCAGTGTCGAATAAATCATTGAAAGAATAACGTAGACCAAATTGAAAGAATGCATTTGAAAAAGGAGATTTCAAGCTTCAAAATTGTTATCCCAAAAGTTCAATTTCTCAGCTGACAATCAGGAGGCGCCGTTCCAAAGTTGGAACTTTACTTCACAGATTCGACACGAGGTGCTTCGATGAAGCATAACTTGTGAACAAAAAAACGAAAGCTCAATTGCTGTAAGCACCTTAAAGGTAAAGCTTCGAGCTCGAAAAGTTTTCGAAGATAACTATCTAGGTCCATTTTTCGCTGAGTTATGAGACTTTGAAATCTGACATTTTTCGGGCGAAAAATTGGGTGACCCGCTAATTTTTGTGAGCAGTGTATATTAAATCATATACAAATTTATATTTTAGTGTTAAAATTGATTAGCATAAATTTTGAAGTTTTCATCAAAGATGGAAAACGATTAGTATTATCTTTAGACACACAATATCATATGTACCATCGGACTAAATAAAGGTTTATACCACACCGCTTGGTCCACTTATCATGCACACGTACATTCACAGTGAACAATAATTGTTATAAAACACACTGAACGTTATATACTACCATACATTATACCTATAGGAAATAGGAATACAATATCATACTGAATAAGTGTTACACAAAAAAAAATCGACACAACCATATTATACAAACATCTTCACATACACACTCCATACGTTCAAGGGGAACATGCCCCTTAAAATTAAGCGGTATGTTCGGGGGGGTGTTGCGTCCGGGCTTGTACCCCCGAACGTACAGTTGGGCAATAAAGTTCTTGTAGGGTCGAAATTTAGGCTTATGCGTTTTAGCGTCTACGCTATTGAGCAGACGCTTCACACCGCATACCCCGCTCTCCAAGCTCATCAATGCGTTACGGCCTATCGGTCAGCTAGCCTGGCCGGACCCGGCCTGCAGATATTTCGGAAGTATTTCTTACTTTGCTTTGAGTAGGTAATCTGCCTGATTTGCCTTCTAGCCTTCCGACCCGTCAAACGTCGTCGGCAAATACATATGACGTATACTGTATAGAATATATCGTCATCTGATTTCAAACTTCTTTATTTTACTGAAAACAAGGTAAATCCGAACTCCGAATCCAATTTTGATATCATACAGAAGTAAGTTTATGTGATGAGTTTAAAAAAATGCTATCTCAGAATTTAATTCCCAACTGATCGAAATTCGCAATTCAAATGCAGCAGTGATCTCAATTTTCGATTACAGCAAATTATTAATTTCTTGCAGGTATTATTCTATGTAAATTTTCTATTAAATGAGAAATCGAGTATTTTGGATAACATTGTATATTCTTATTAAATAAAAAAAACCGAAATCCGAAATTGGAACTCAATAGTGAATAATAACAACACAACATCAATGAAATATTATGAATAAATTATGATAGAAATAATTTGTAACATACATAAATATAATAATATGAAAACTTACAGATTTCTAGAAGTATAATCACCCACTACATAAAATTTGAAAGCCATAAAAACCATAAATAACATCATATGCATGTTTGCAAATTTGGGACAGTCGCGTAATCAGCCGGGAATTCGCCAAAGATTAGTTACCTCGATTCTCGATGCCTCGGCAAGTGCAGAAAGTAATAACCAGTAACGGCAATATGACACAATATTGAATAGTAATTAATGTTATTTATAAATCGCTCGATAAATATGAGGTATTCCATGCCAACTCGACCAATGATTTTCCCCCGCCATTTTTTATTTGATTAATAATTTTTCGAACGGTCACCCCAACTTTAACACCCAATCATGATTTTTTTAGGATTTTTCTTTCGAACCGTTATTCATTCATGAATTTTCGAAACTTCCAATAGAAAGAAACTTGATTTTTGTGAAAAAAATCTTTAAAATTCTGTGTCCGAAGATGATCATTTGGACCCCTATTCGAAAGTGGAAACTATTTTCCTCACATTTATTTTGCTGATTCAAGAAAAAATTATTCCGTAAGCGTGGTGGATAATGGCTTCCAGAATTTTTTCAATGCAGATGAATTGTATTTTTAGGATAACGGGTCGTAACCATCAGAGATATGATTGATTTTATTTCCGAAAATTGAAAAATTGTAAAAGATACAAAAAATGTAATGAAAAAAAAAAATTAATGAAAAATAGGAAATAAAAAAAAAAAAAAAATTACAATTAATAAAAGTTTCGGTAGTAGAATCGATTGTATTTCTGATTATCACATAAGTTACTTCTGTATAATATCAAAATCGGATTCGGAGTTCGGATTTAACTTTTTTTCAGTAAAATAAAGAAGTTCGGAATCAGGTGACGATATATTCTATACGTCATACGTATTTGTCGACGACGTTCGACGAGTCGGTAGGCGAGAAGGCAAATCAGGCAGATTACCTACTTAAAGTGGAGTAAGAAATACTTCCGAAATATCCACAAGCTGGGTCCGGCCAGGCTAGCTGACCGATAGGCCGTAACACATCGATGAGCTCGGGGAGCGGGGTATGCGGTGCGAAGGGTCTGCTCAACAGCGTAGACGCTAAAACGCATAAGTCTGAATTTCGACCCTACAAGAACTTTATTGCCCAACTGTACTTCCTTGCCGCCCCCAACAATCTTTCCATTCCCACGTAATATGACTACCTCCAACCTAACCATCTGCTCTTATCTTCTCCCGCTCCTCACCTGACTCCTGGACTACCAAGACCCTAGGAATCACGCCACTTCGTTTGTCACATACACCTCCAGTATGCGATGACTTAACTAGGCTGATCCCCCACCAGGTTATATACATAACCCTTTTTCCCTTTGTCTAAGACACTTGTCACTTCTTCCTCAATCCTTCAACCATACAGATCACCATATACATCCTTCCATCATATTCATCCCATCCTACTACACAACCTCACTCTTTGATCAATAAATAATTATCAATTGAATTTATTCCAATCACTCATTAACCTTTCCACACTCTCCTCTCCGGTTACTTTAAGTATAAAATAGGGTTGAACCCATAAGAACAGCGTCCCGGACGTTACAATATCATAGAAAAAAATAATATAATATAATATCTCTTTTTTATTATTAATTACTTTACCCGTGATATATTGTCTAACACCACTTACCGCTCACAGGGGTATACCGCGTACTTTCACTCGATAGATGCGGTGCATATCGACAAATTTCATCTGCCGTTCCAACGATCACCCTCGTCTCACCCGCATCCTTCACATCTTTCATTGAGACTTGTGATAGCCGCTCCGTAGCCTCTTCCATTGTCGCCGCACCGTCCGCATCTACACCAGGATGATCCTGTGTAAATGCCATCACACTTTCCGCCGCCAGTTCATAAGCCGCGACATGTTCTATAGCATCCGCTTCTTCTCGTGCCATAGCCTCGGCATCCAGATGTGCAGTCGTCCCGGTCTTCCGCTCTCGCCGCTCAATCACATCCTCCAGCGTTCGAAGATCGGCTGGTATGAGGGCAACTCTCACGATATCCAGCATTTTCGCCATCCAAGAAGGCCTGCTCACTAAGCGGGGCAATGTCATGATTTCTATGATTGTCGTCATGTCAAGTATACCCATAATATTGCGTAGAACAGTCGTCACTTCCTGCACCGTACGCATCCCGTTGACTTGGCGATGCCACTCACGAATACGCGGCGTAATGCAGCTCGGTCTTGAAGCATTGAGGTACCGTATCACCATCAGGATTAAACCCTCCACGGTTGATATGATACGTTTATCTTCAATACGATTCATCGTCAAGATATCCTCCAAAATAAATTCAAACAAAAGAAAGATAAGGACTTGTCCAAAATTTTCTCGAAACTCAAACTTGTTCGCTTGGTAACAATACCTTTCACGAATGAAAAAACAAACGCAACAGTAATAGTTAAACCACTCGAAATCAGAAGATCACAACCAGCAGAGTTTCCTCTACAGAATAGTTTTTCGAACTGATACGAACTGAACGAACCAATCAACTATATCACAGCCGTACGCCAATCATTGACTATTTTTACTTACCTGAAACAACGTCACCACCCACCGGTCTGACCATAGTCAGCTTCATATAACATTTTCACCCGGCCGACCCTTACTCCCGCAAGTTTGCACCTGCATACACTTTGCCTTTAATGCCCAATTGCGCCTTTACACTCAAGACAAAAGAATGTACGCTCGTAGCTTCGCGAGGGTAGTCGGAGCGTGGACTTGAACATAGAAATCGGGTAATTACATTTCGAAGAAAATTAATTACAAAGACATTTGCACCGTACACCTATCTTTTTCCTTTCACTGAGTCAAAAAGTTTTTCATTGTTCAACTAGTAGAAAATAATTGCAAACTTTCCATGAATTTTACGTGTACTGCTATTATACTATGGTTCGTAACCGTTAATGGCCGATCGCCTGTTTGAGAGGCGTACAATTTATCATACATTCATATTGCTGGGGTGATAATAAAAGTAATTATTAACGGACCATAGTCACATCGTGCTATGAGACAGGCTGAAGCTTGTAGGCCGTGCATGACAAACTGTCTTCAAAGAGACAGGACGCTTTATTTTTTCCAGGTTTGGTTTTACAATTGCCTTACAGAAAAGAAAGTGTATCCCAAAGTAATTGCTTGAACATATCTGTGCCGGCTGAAGCCTGGCAAACTTTTTTTTTTTTCATCGAACACTAGGGTAATGTCGGCAGCTACCTGCGAACCCTTGGGCCATAAACGGCATACTGCCTCTGGCGCCAGGGTCGGCACGCCCGGGCTCCCAGAGCAACGCTAGTCCCTCAGCCTAGCTGAAAACGGTCACTTCTCCTTCAAAATTTGGGCCGGTAGTGGGGGTTTCTCTTGAGAACTCAAGAGGTCTATCCGCAACAACGTCAGTTGTTGCGGATAGACCATACTGTGAACAGTGAACATCAGTTACTCTGCATCAGTACTCTTCAGTGCCTGAATTATAATACCATCGTGTTTAACTCTCAAACTGTGCGTGCATTACAAAATCCTCATTCGGCTGATAAATCAGTCATAATCGACCCTCTACGACCAACCAGGCGGATGTTACTACAAACCACATACGGAATAAACCATTCGTTTTCCACAACGGTCTCGGTTGGGTATTCACTAGTCGGAGAACGTTTTGAACCTATTGTACAGTTCACCAGCCAAGGTGGAAGTGTGATCGCGACGAGAGCTGAAATTTGGTGGAAGTCTTTAAACGCCTTGAACGATATCAACAAATACATCGCTAAGCCAACGGTCACAGACTATAGCCCCGACATTTCTACCGATACTACACCCCTAGATCTGAATGGCTATACTCTTTCGTTCATCTTGGCGTACGGCTCAAGAGCCATCAAGCTATCAGAACCAGCTGGGCTATGGAAAAAGGAAGAAGATCGAACCACGGACGACGAGTCATCCACCTACAACCTCCCCAGCCTTAAGAAACGAAAGCTGTACTATCTGTCTATCGTGCTGCAGAAAACGTCGATCGATGGACTAAATGCTATAATACCATGTGTCAGTGATCATTTATGTCGCCTCTCAAACCATGTGATTGCTGTGAACGAGAGTAGAGAAGATATGGTGAGGGAACTCGCTACTCTGGCCAACACGTTTGGCTTTGTGGATACTCTGCTTGAGCGTTTCACAGAGCTTGTCTTGAAGGATTTTGACGAAATGCAGGAAGTGTTAAAAACGAATTTTAAACCGAATTTTAGTATAAATATGTATAAAACTGTTATGCTCGAACTAAAGGCTCTGTTCGATCTCGACATAGCCAAGGAAATTGAAGCAATCATAGATTCGACACGTATATACCGGCGCTAAGCACTGGCTAAAATCAACGTCTAGTTTTTTATAAGAAACATCTATTTCTAAACTTTATCTGGAATAAGACTTTATTATTAACATGATTAGTTGTAGTTTTTATACCCAGTGCTTTTAAATAAACCCTAGTTACCATAAGTTTGAATCTTTGCATAGATTTCAGTAGACTCAATAAGCTTGAACCTTTGCCTTTATGAAAGTAGATAACATATGAGAGTTCTAGATCCAGCCTTCCTTACCGGCCATCAGGCAGTAGGTAAGTTGCCGACTGCTATGATAAGTTATCGACGATCGGATGGTAACGATTACCGATCTTTGTTACCGATAGTCTGATGGTAACGATTTTGGATTGCCGATCTTTTGTTACCGACAATCGAACAGTTGCGATTTTCCGCCATGCGATGGCGCCACTACCGATCTGTTTCTGGGATCATGGTAACGATGGCCGATCTTTGGTTACCGATAGTCTGATGGTACTGATGTTGAATCATAGTAACGTGAATCATAGATTGGCAATGTTCCGTTACCCGCAATCGAATGGTTGCAATTTTCCACCGAGCGATAGCGCCACTTTCGTTATCGGTAGTCCGATGGTAACGATTCTGAATCGAAGATTGCTGATCTTGTGTGACTGACAATCGGATGGTTGAAATTTTTTCCGTCTCGCGATTGCAATTTTCTGCCTCGTGATGGCACCACTTCCGTTATCGGTAGTCCGATGGTAACGATTCTGAATCAAAGATTGCCGATCTTCTGTTACCGACAATCGGATAGCTGCAATTTTTTCGTCTCACGATGCCGCCACTACCGATTCGCCTTCGGATCATGGTAAAGATTACCGATCTACCGAAAATCGATCCATGATGGCCGCTCTGAAATATCTAATTCTTAGCTCACATAATTATACGAATTATACTAGCTGAAATGCTCAAAAAGTGGTAGGGTATGTTATATGCAAGCAGTGACGCGGATCATCCGATAATATATGTTTTTTATTTGGTATTTCTTGAGTCTAACCTATTCTAAAGTAACAATTTCTTAAAAGTAGCTCAAACTATATTTCTTAAGTCTAATCCGTTCTGAAGTAAAAATTTTCTTAAAACCAACTTAAGCTATATATTTACGAAGAGGTGGCGATCACGCACCCAGGTTCACGCGTATCTGAAACATACAGGTGTTGCAATAACCAATCGTTATGTAATGAAAATGATATTAACTTACCGAACAATGAGTTGAGGTGTCACCTCGGCATTCCACCACCACCTTCTTCTCCTACTCTCCCTCCCTTTCATTATTTTCCCCGTTCCCCCTCTTCTCCTCTTCCACCCGCTGCTCATCGTCGTCCTTCTTCCCATCCTCGTCATCCTTGTTCTCCTTCACGTTATCCTTCTTCTTCTCCTCCTCCTCCTCGCCCCGATTCTCCTCATCGTCATCCTCCTTCTTTTCCTCCTCCTTGTCCCAGTTCTCCATATTTTCCACATCCTCATCCAACTTCGGTGGTTTTCTCACCCTTATCCACATGGGCTCGCCATCGTCGTAATATACCTCTATATACCGAGGTATATGATCCTCATCGTCACTCGAACTCGCATACCAGGTTTCATAACTATTATCGCACTCATCGTCGCTATGCAGACGCTCATTCCAAAACTCGCCATCCAACACATCGGCGGGATTCACAATTTTATTATTCATCTTGGCACTTGGTTTACTAGTTTGACTGCTTCTCTCGGTTGTTTGCGGAATGTCTAAAACTCGGTGCAAACCCCGCTTTATACCCAACTAGAAATCTGAAATACACCCCAATATTAGAGGGGTCGGCCAATTGCAAACTCGAATAATATTTTTCATGAAAAGGTGCAAACGCCAGGTACAAAACCCCACCCGAACTATGGTTGGAAACGCTTGAATTTTCATGGTATTCGAATGGTGGTGGGGTGGAGGGCGTCTGCATATAAAACCCCAATGCTCATGGTGGGTGTGAACATTTGCAAGGTGTGGGTTTGAATGCGGAGCTGTAAACGCATTGGAAAAAAAATGGACAACGTCAGGTATATGAATCTTGTCGAGATGATGGAAGATGCATAGAAGTTATTGTGTACACTACCTCCAGGACATGCGAGTGAAGATATTTTCATTCGCTGGCGTGATATCGCACTTGAAAATGGTCGATTCTTGAACAACATTTTGGCGCAATCAAACCCGAATGTGAGTGAAAAACGGCGACAACAACATATAGTATCACTCCTCCGTTCGTGGTTGGTGAAATTTGAACGACACCGTGTGACATTGTTGGAGGTAATATTGGCGATGATATTCAGAATCGCGTTCGATGGGATGATATGAAGAGTGCCTCCAAGTGCCGTATACACACTGGAGCCGTGACAAATCTTCAACATAAGGATTTGGCGAGATTTTTGGCTGACGCTGAGATGGTAACGATGCAACGCTTGAAAAATGTGCTACGTGAACAAGGATGTATTAAGGTGAATGTGGGGGTTTCGTGTAAATTTGAGAACGTGAAAAACGATCAGATCAGTTCGGAAGTGAAGAACTTCAATACATGCAACGCTACGATTCTTCCATCAACGAACCTGGAGATCTGGTTCAACGATAACATAACAAATCCTCTGCTGACCATGGTGGAGGATTTCAAACAACGAGATTCTGGTTGGAGTATGATTGAGATCATAAATGCAGTGGTCAGCATAAACCGATACGAGCCTCTTCGCGGTGGACTCTCGACATATACAGCGCTACCCGAGGATATTCGGAAAAAAAAGGCGGTGGTCAACGTGCAGAATGATGATGATCGGTGATCCGTTGCCGCAGCTCTCCACCCCATAGGCGTTAACGCAACCGGACCACACAGCTATCGACGGTATATATCGAAGCTAAATTGTACAGGTATTAAATTCCCAGCGACCCTGCATAGTGTACAGATATTCGAAAAATTGAACAATTTGAGCATTAACGTATATGGAATCGAACCGGAAAATTTTCAGAGCGGGAAAAAGTCCAGAAATAGTGTGATTACCCCGCTTTATTTGAGTAAGAATATAACTAAGAGCAACACAATCCGCCTCCTCATGATAGAAAGTGAGCGCGAAATAGAAGATGATGATGATGATTTAAATAATTTCAAACCACGATTTTACTTTGCTTGGATTAAGAATCTTTCGCGTTTGATCAGCAAACAATTATCAAGCCATAACGGTGAACAATTTTTGTGCGATAGATGCCTGTGTCACTTTAGCGTACACGGTGCGTATGAAAGTCACAGGCAAGATCGCATGCGAATGAATAGAATCCGAATGGAATTTCGAGAGCAAAAGATTTGGAATTTTCAAATTTTCAGAATAAGGGAACTGTGCCATTCGTTGTTTACGCCGATCTCGAGTGTATATTGAAACCGACCGCAAATGAATCTCAAGAGCATATCCCACACAGTGTCGCCTATTATGTACATTGCTCATATGACGGAACATTATCGGGATATGAGAATAAACGCGGGCCCGATTGTGTTGAATGGTTTATAGGACAGCTTCGCGAATTATCCATTGAAGTAGA
Source organism: Tenthredo scrophulariae (assembly GCA_963978835.1). Taxonomy (NCBI): domain Eukaryota; kingdom Metazoa; phylum Arthropoda; class Insecta; order Hymenoptera; family Tenthredinidae; genus Tenthredo; species Tenthredo scrophulariae. The sequence goes on from OZ022227.1 coordinate 31,334,501, forward strand.
GTCACGCATAAAGAATATAATTCCAATGGAATCTCTGAATCAGGCACAACGCGATCATCATATGCGCGCGAAAAATTGCCACATCTGTGAGAAGCGATTTTTACCCGAAGAAAAAAGATGTCATGATCACTGCCATTTCACGGGTAAATATCGCGGTGCCGCCCATAATCGGTGTAACTTGAATTTCAGAGAGAAACACACGATTCCGGTGGTGTTTCATAATTTGTCGGGCTATGATTCGCATTTCATAATTGAATCTTTAGCTTCAAATTTTTCGGGTAAAATCACACTATTGCCCATTAATAAGGAAAAGTATATATCATTCACCAAGAGGGTTGATGGCACTATGATGAGCTTGAGATTCATAGATTCGATTCGATTTATGGCCAGCAGCATTGACAAATCAGCATCACACGTGCGCGATATAAAAAAATAACTCAAAATTTTCACAGTGATCAGGGAAAATTCGATTTGATGATTCGCAAAGGTGTATTCCCCTACGAATACATCGATTCTTGGGAAAAACTCGATGAACCGGAATTACCCATTGAAAAATATTTTCATTCGAGACTCGACGATTCCCATATTTCCAATGAGGATTATGAACATGCGAAAAATGTTTGGGCCAAGTTTGAGCTGAAAACTCTGGGTGAATATTCCGATTTATACCTGAAAACCGATGTGCTTTTGTTAGCCAATATATTTAAAAATTTCCGTGATAGCTGCTTCAAAACGTATAACTTGGATCCTCTGCATTATTACACCGCACCGGGGCTTGCTTTTGATGCTACGTTGAAGCAAACGAAAATTAATCTTCAACTTTTAGACGATCCGGAAATGATATCATTCATCGAGAAAGGCATAAGGGGTGGTGTGGCACAGTGCCCAAATCGCTATGCCAGAGCGAATAATAGATTTATGGGTGAACATTTTGATTCTAGCAAGGTGGAATCATATTGAATGTATTTCGATGTAAACAATCTCTATGGTGCAGCTATGAGTGAGCATTTGCCGAGTGGATCGTTCGAGTGGGAAAATGATGCCATTGATGTATTGTCTCATCCGGATAATTCATCAACCGGTTATATTCTAGAGGTAGATTTAGATTACCCCGTAGAGCTGCATAAACAGCATGCGGACTTACCTCTCTGTCCCGAGCATTTCATACCGCCAGGTAGTAAAATTAGAAAACTCGCGACAACGCTTCTACTCAAGGAAAAGTATGTTCTGCACTATCGTAATTTGAAACAATGCATTAAATTCGGTTTGAAGCTCGTGAAAGTGCATAGGATTTCAAGGTTCGCACAATCACCATGGTTAAAATCATACATCGACCTTAACAAATATGCGAAAGCAGTCAAAAAATGAGTTTGAAAAAAATTTCTACAAGCTTATGAATAATGCTGTATTTGGCAAGACCATGGAGAATGTGCGTAACCATAAGACCGTAAAACTAATCACAAAATGGGAGGGTAGGGGTGGTGCGCGTGCTCTCATTGCAAGACCCACATTTCATAGCTGCACCATATTTGATGAAGATATGGTGATTATTGAGCTAAATCGCACCAAGGTATATTTCAATAAGCCAATATACATCGGCGCAGCGATTCTCGATCTTTCGAAAATCTTCTTATACAACTTCCACTATGATTATGTAAAAAATAATTTTTCAAGTAGTGAGGCAAAATTAATATATACCGATACAGATAGTCTGATATATAAATTTACCGTACCAAACATCTATGAAATCATTAGACGGGATGTCGTTACCATGTTCGATACATCGGACTATCCACCAGATAATGTCCATGGTATTCCACTAATGAATAAAAAACGTCTTGGTCTGATGAAGGATGAGAATAATGGGAAAATCATGACTGAATTTATCGGTCTGCGTGCAAAACTCTACACGTTTAGAACTCGTGGCGATACCGATAAGAAACGCGCAAAGGGTGTGAAGGGTTCCACATTAAAATCTATCACGTTTGATGATTACAAGCGATGTCTTATTGGTCATCAAAATTTAGTTGAGAAACAGTGTATGATAAGAAGTAGTCGACATGCGGTTAGCACTATTGTACAGAATAAGTTAGCTCTAAGCTGGTGTGATGATAAGCGAAAATTGATACCCGGTAGAACCGATGCTTTACCCTGGGGATATCAAGATTCCGAAACTAGTAAATTTCTTAAATATTTGAAAAGAGTTTTCTCACATTTTCTCACATTTTCAAAAACAGAATAAAATAATTTCCCATCTATTTTGCATGTAAATGTGAGAAAATGTGAGAAAATGTGAGAAAATGTGAGAAAATGTGAGAGTCTCAGCACATCGTTTTGCTTACGTATCTTGGAGCTCTCCATGCTGCCGGTTTGATCGATGTGCTGTGACTGTATGCGGTTTATTGATGATTCAGACTTATAAAGCAGTCGAAACCTCTCCTATATCGTCCAGCATTAATCTCGCTGTCTTTGTCGATGGTTACAAAACTATATCTTGAGACAGCGTATTTTTTTTAAGGAAATTTGACAAGTATTAAACATAAAACACGCACCCCCGCCGCGGCCGTGGTCCGTCGGCTGACAGGTCTCTAGGCTAATCATTTAATTTTTATAAGTTCGTTGGGCGCCAATTGGTTTAAGGAACCAATACCTATACTTCCTTATGACAGTTTAATAAATAAATGAATGAATAAATAAAGGGTTCGACTAATTCGATTATTGAAAATAGGAGAGACAATACAAGGGGGGTACATGGAGGACCATAGATAATTGCAAGACAATAGAAAAGCGTATAGGTGAAGATATATAAATTTATTCACTTACTATTATGATGATATGTCGGGCAGAAATATCCCTCACAATTGACAAATTATATGGAAATGATTGCTAATCGACAACATACGGTCGAAGGCAACAGAATATAATACTAACAATAATATGAATCCGACAAATTACGACCAAATACGGCCAGGACTCCTCGAGGACTATTCTCTCGTGACAAAAGTGTGTCTAAAATGCGCAACTAGTCTGCGCCGATCTAGTGTCTTCGCTTCTACTACCGATTTGCCACAATGCATGCAGGCAGAGCGCTTATTTCAAATATAGTGTGTCTTTCCTCGTTGAGTTCGGCATTCGATCCAATTTGTAGCTTGGCAATAAAAATTACAATCAGGGTTTATTAATTTTCTAACCACAGGGTTAGTGTCGATTATTACGATTCAGGGATTGTTGAGTTCTCGAGGAGTCAGTTCGAGTTTTTACGTCGAGGAAGAACTATTTTCCTGTCACAATCTACCGTCATTCCAACATGCTAAGCACAAATCTTTGAATCGTTGATAGGTCATATCGGTGTTCACGTGATCAGCGTAGATGTGTTTCAAATTCATCTCATCTTGACGAAAAAGAACCAGCAAGTTTGCATTATCACGCACCAAATTTTTCGGTATTCGAGCATATGTTTGACAAAGATAAAAACTATCGACATCTCTGTGTCGCCCCATGCAAAAATAGGCCCTGATATTATCCTGCTTCTCACAGGCCACGTCATCAAAAATCATAATCGAGTTGGGATGCGCATCTTTCGGCTCTACAACCTCCTTGTGCTCATCAAACGGAAAATAACCCACCCCCTCGACCGGTTCCAACAACCTCTTCAAGAACTCATCCTTGGGCTGATTGAGGGATTTTGAATAGACGTACACATTCTCAAATCGAAGGCCATTAGTGTGGGTGAGTAGTGTGAGAAGAGCATTGGTTTTACCGCAATTCGAAGGCCCGCAAAAGACAGCCCTTACACTATTTGGTAGTAGGGCCCCGTGCCGTTTCCCCTTCTTCTTTTTTCGCTCGACCAATTTATCGAAATTGGCAATGGGCAGTTTAATTGTTTGATCCAGAAATTTCATGATGCTTGGCAAACGTCGCAATGCGAACTAATATATTCATGCATAAAATACGTGCTTTTATAGAATTCATGTTAGTTCATGGTCAGCCATGGTTGGACACACACGTGGACAAAGGAGCGGTTGTGGATTAATAAATAAAATCATCAACAATCTCCCCGTCGAATTACATGTTCCTGGTTATCAGTACTGTGGACCTGGCACGAAATCGGCAAAGAGGTTAGCTCGTGGTGATCGTGGCCTCAATGCTCTAAACGCTGCATGCAAACAGCACGATATCGCATACTCCAAGAATCACGATAATATTGCGGAACGTCATAAGGCTGATAAAGTGCTTGCCGAGAGGGCTTGGAATCGGGTTTTGGCTAAAGACGCAAGTTCAGCTGAAAAAGCTGTCGCCTGGGCGGTCACCATCACCATGAAAGCAAAATTCAAACTGGGTATGGGTATGAAGAGGGTCAAGACACAGGCATCGCTCAAGAACAGGAAAAGGACATTGAAATTTATTATACAGGCAGGGAAGAAATCCATGAAGCCTGGTTCCAAAGCTATTGAGTCCGCTCTAGCTGGTGCCCGTTCGGCCATGTCTAATGGAAAAGTGCACGTGCCTCGTATTTTACCCGTCCCTAAGAAAACTGGTGGTTTATTACCGTTTCTTATCCCAATATTCGCGACCCTTAGCGCTACAGGTGCTTCAGCGGGCGGTGCTGCGGGCATAGCGAAGGTTGTCAATGAAGCTAATGCAAACAAACATCATTTACAAGAATCCAAGCGTCACAACGCAACAACGGAGGCGATTTCTTTGGGAAAGGGCTTATACCTGAAACCGTATAAGAAGGGAATGGGGTTGTATTTGAAGCCAGCAAAAAACTAATAAGGCTACCACGCCGAGCCCTCACGGATGCCGATTTGCTCAACTATACAAGAGCTTTGAAAATTCCACATTTTCGTGGTGTTTTTATGCGAAATGATTTACCCTCCTCAGGGCCTAGACAGCGTGAGTCTGCGATCATAAATCTTGATGATAAAGACGGTCCAGGGACGCATTGGGCTGCATACACAAAAAACTGCAACGATGCGGTGTATTTCGACAGTTTTGGTGATTTGAAACCGCCTAGAGATCTCATGAAATATCTCGGTGTTGGTAGCGTAAAATATAATCATAAGAGATATCAAGAATACCCGGCAAAAACATTGTAAATGTCGAAAGTTACCGCCAAGTACAAAAATGGTTTCACCAGCCAAAAACTCAGAAGCATCATACTCTTTACCAGCGACAGATTACAAACGTCATTTCTTTACACAAAATAATACAAAAACCTTGTACGTGAAATCAGGCAACAAAGCCAAGCACTCTCGCAGTTATTTTCATTTTTCAAATTATGTTTCCCGAATGCTAGTATGATGGAAATCAATGGAAAACCAATATAGAAAATCATTGTTCAGCTTTGACGAAGTAGCATATACGGTTACCCCAACTCTAATACCCACTCATGAATTTTTAAAAAAAATTTCGCGAACCGTTATCTCTTCAAGAATTTCAAAAACTTCGAACAGCGGCGCACCAAATTATTCAAATAGCAAAACACTCAGCATAAAGAATGACAATACGTGTGTAGTTGCGCGACGCGCGTACCGAAAGGGTATTCGAATAAAAAATATGTATAACGCGAAAATTGTTCAAAAAACCACTTCATCAAAATCATGAGATTGTTTTGGCGGTAGTATATCTACCACCATAGAAGATTGAGCGTAGAATGCCCCATACGTATGCTCATAACTTACACGAACATTAATTTAAAGAGTACGTTATCTATGTGGGGAGTTACAGAATACACGTAAGCTCGATATTCGTTATTTGTAATTTCGATTCTCATCTACATTGCCGGGTCAAAAGTTATCGGAAAAGTAGTTGAAACATTGATTAATTAATAAAATATAACATTTTCATAGTATACATATTCGATAAAAAATAAGGAATATATTATAGAGTCTCGTTAACGGCAGGGGCTGAAAATTCGTTTAGATAACACGCGATCGGTACAGTTAGCGAGGCCTGTGACAGTGTCGTTACGGCAGGTGATAAAAATTCGTTAAAATAGCACTCGATCGCGAGAGCTTCATCATAGAGCCGGATTTTCCTTGGGTTCAATTGTTGATTCTCGCGCAGTTGCATGGCGACCTCAGCTTGTTGACACCCGAAAACCGAGCATATCGACGCTTCCGGTGGTGAACGGGTGCTAGCGGGGAAGCACATCGGCGTACAATCGGGAAAAAAGTTAGCACATGCGATAAGTTAGCGCAAAAGTTACAGAATCGCACCCCAGGAGTATATGGTCTAAGCGCAGATCTAATCGCCTTCGTTTAAATCCAGTTGTTTTGGCATTCGCAGCTCTCCTACTTCTCATGTTGTCTTTCATCTGTCGAAATTTGGTCGTATGTTTACCCGGTGAGAGTGATAATTTTGTATGTAGGGGAACTATATAAGACGTACCTATGTTTTTATGACAAACAGAAGCTGCCATTCGTACGTTGAGTGACTCCGAGCCACCGTGGTGGCAAGATTTCGGATTCTTACTAGCCACGATAGCATTAAAAGATTCGTTGGCTTGACTGGAACCACAAGGCGCAAGCTTTTCTGCATTATCGCAGAATTTTCGGAAAATAGATGTTAAAGTATTTAGTAACGGTTCGTCAGTCAATCCTTTTCCTCCGGGAAGGCCACGATGCTTATAGTTAACGGGATCATCTCTGAATTTGCACCATTCTCCACAATTTTCGTGCTCATCAAATGCGTGAGGGACAATGCCGCACAAGGCAGCGGCAGCCTGCAGTCGCCTGCATATCGTCCTCGTTTTTTTTTTATCGCGCACTTAAAGCAATGTTTCAAGTACTCGATTACATCTCTATTGATTTTCTGAGCCCACAATGCTTTTCTCAGAGTTTTTTTTAACGTGGTTCAAATCCGACCACTTAATTACGGGATGTTTGGACTCACGAAGTAGAGAGGCAATAGTTGAACTATCCTCGTCCCCGATGAGCGTTCCAAGCCTTACATTGTGCTGTGCAAAGTTGTTATTTTCGGCAATTATTTCTACAGCAATGTCTGCTTCCGTTGCCTTTGCACTGCCGGTTCAATTTACATTACAATTGTGGCCATCTGGCTTACTTCCATGCTGACACAAGCGGCAGTGCTTCGTTCTTGTTGCGTAGCCCAGTACCTTCCCGTATGAACACCGATAAGGGTTCCATGGCCTACATATGATGACAAGAACTACACTTACTAATGGAAATGCATAAATTTTACTAAAACTTCGATGACCTTTGTCTGAAGATTTTTTATTATATTTTTATGTACAATTCCATTTTTCTTATTTTATGTACATACATACTATTCAATCTTCATTTTCTTACGAACAATTCAATTTTTTTTTTCATGGACGACTAAATTTTTTGCCTCTGCTTGTAAATAAATCTGAAATGAATGATTATAGATTTTAGTGTCATTGCACAAAAATGATACAATTATGGTGCATCATTTACCGGACAAACTGTCGTACGTATGCCCATTTTCTCTTTTCTGCCACGCACCATCGTAAGATCCTTCAATGCAGACCGGGCCTTCGGTTGATTGGTCCAAAGATTTGTTAAGAAATAGGCACAATATAGTTAGTGCAAAATTTGTCTAGTCGTATGTTACATTCCACAGTGATACTCTGCACTAATAAAATTCTAATCAGTAAAAAATGATTATGATTGCTAAGACACAACTACAACAATTGACATCGAAAAAATAATTACTCACTTAATTTTACACAGTACATAATTTTTCTCTTTTTTGATTGCTTCAATACAAGTTTCTTCGGCCAGTGACTGGATTGCTGTACCCACGACCTTTTCATGCCTTCTCATCAAGGAAGAACTTACAGCTGGAACATTTAACCCCGACAGGACTGTATTGATTTTACTTGTGCCGATTCCACCGTCAATTCCTCCTGTGAAATTGTCAATTATTTATAACTGCATACTGTGATACTTACTGCGGATGCTCAATAGAATTACAAACTTTCAGTGTCATAAGGGGAATTAATTTGAAGATATTTGTATGTAAATCATTTTAATGAAGAAAGTAGATAGACTACGTAATTTGTTGATAAACATACCAACTGACAGTTTCATGTTGACGTCGTACAGTTTCCGTGTAACGGCTTGTAGGCCGGTGAGATAGCTATGGAATTAGGACGGGGTGATAGGGCGAGTAAGGCTCGTGGTTTGAGAGTTTAACTCGTGATTCATTCGATTTCCTAAAACTAGCTACAAGTGGGTGGGTGTGTGAGTGAGCGGGTGCGTGAATGGTTTTCTTATGCAGTTTAATATATATGTAAGACAGTCTAGAGTTACTGACCGTAAGTAAGCGGGTTGAGATTCCCTAAAATTATTTGGATACTTTCAACTTGCACAAGTGCCTTAATGGGCGTTCGGTACTCAAGTGACGATCGGTCCTCGCGGCCGATCGTCTCCAGCTAGCTTCGGCTAATTTCGGTGATTTTTGAATACGGTTTCATTTCCCCGCGCGGTTTGGGGTTTTTGTGACTTGCCACGTCACATCTGTTCTGTATCTACGTATTTCCCAGTGTGCACACGTGTAATGGCCAGGCACTTGTTGCACTTTACTGTAAAAATACTCGCTACTCCAACGATGGATTGTTTTTCAATGTGCCGCAAAGATATAGAGGTATCACAGAATTTGCACCACGAATCTTTGGCTATTTGCTTGATGTCTACAATTCGCCGTCCGTCAACTGCAGGTTCTTGTTCAAGCTTTTGTTCATCTGCGAGTGTCTTCTTTCGTTTTTTTGATGCAAGGCCAATATTTTTCCTCCACTGCAGATTTTTTTCACTAATAAAACGCCCTTCATGCCATAGTGGCATTTGTGTATCGCCTGGCTCTTCTTCCATCACGAACTATTTGAGGGTTATGTTATGTTATGTTATGTTATGTTATGTTGCCACGTTTACCAGCGATTTATCGAGTACTTCATCCAGCCATAACAATTTGTTTTCATTAAAAATATCAATTTTCAAGTATATTTAATGCATTTTGGTAATAATATTATACACAATAAATCGATAGAAGTCAATTTTATTAATAAAAAGGCGAGCTATTATTCAACAAATTGAAGTTGGCATTCGAGTCAAACGAGCGACTTTCGGAATTTATTTTTCATTGTTTTAAATATAATTAGGGCAATAATCACCAAGTCACTTAGGTTTCGTATCTTATGTGAGTTGAGGTTACCCATAAGATAGGAATCGAATTTTTAGAGTCATTCGTTCAAATTTTTGCATCAAAGGCTGTTCGCACTAGAGAGTAGTGCCCCAACCTCCTCAAGGATGTTCTGGTGGTCCATTTGGCATCAAAACAATGAGACAGACAAAAACCGAATTTGATAATTTTGGATGATGTTGATGCGAAAAATGATTGAATAATATCGCGGAGCGGATATTCCCACAACCTCACAAAAGAAAAAAAAACTCTCAATTTAGTGACAGCATTTCGAAAATACCAACGATCATGAAAAGTTGTGAAAACATTTTACAAGTATGTGCTGAATATGGTTAAAATTGTTCATGTTTGATCCGATCTAAAAATTTCAGGGTTTCTTATACACAGCGGTAGAATCCCTACGAACTCACTGAAAATTTTTTTGTATAAAACACTCATCTTTGAGTAAGAATTCAGTTGTTCACAATCCGAATGTATTCTGAGATTCATGTGATACATATACTGTTACATTTTTTACTTGAATATGAGTGTTTTATAGAAAAAAAATTTCAGTGAGTTCGTAAAGATTTTATCACTGAGTATAACAAACCCTGACATTTTTAAATGGGATCGAAAATGAACAATTTCAACCATTTTTAGCACATACGTGTAGAATGACCTTACAACTTTTTATGATTGTTGGTATTTTCGAAATTCTGTCACTAAATTGAGGGTTTTTTTATTTTCTGAGGTTGTGGGAATATCTGCTCCTCGATATTATTCAATCATTAAACATCATCCAAAATTATCAAATTCGGTTTTTGTCTGTCTTATTGTTTTGATGCCGAATGTACCACCAGAACATCCTTAATTCTCTGTCTCGTATGCCGTAGGTTGTTTGTACATCGTTTAAGTTTTGTAAAAATTGGTGTAGATTTTCATTACGTTCCCGTGTATATTTTATATTCCATGATTGTATAGCTGTCACGAGTGTTATTGACTTCTGTACTTGGTTGTTGTCAAAGTGTTGTGTGTTCTGTGGGTTATCGTCTGTGTATCGTAGGTTATCGGGTATCTTTGTGGGGGGGTATAACTCACTGATCTCTATATACAACTGAAACTACTGGATTGTGAATACGCTTCGCTGAGTGAAGCGAATTGAACAGCGCCATATTGCTTGATATTGTTAATATCTGGAGGCCAAGTCTACGCGGGAAGTTTAAACAGACATGGGCGGTTTGAATTTATGTCGGCATGAAAATCCGTATTTAGAATGTTTATTATTTATGTATTTTCATGGAGTATTAAAAACAAAAATTGATCAATTATTTTATAATACATTTATAATATAGATTATAAATATATTAATAAATATTGTCAAGTTCCAATGACGGTTTGTGCTTTTTATATAAGCATGGATTAATGGGTGAGCCAGATAATATGTTAATAAGTAGAATGCTATAATTGCCTAACCTAACATCAAAATTGATAAACCCAAATCATTCTAACGAATGAAAACGAATTTTTCAAGTATAAAAACACAGTAAAAACTGTTTTATAATAAAAACATGTAAAGTGAACTACAATCATTCGATTTCTCGCGGTTATCATTCATTCAAAGCCTCTGCAAGGTTGTGATCCACAGCCGCGAGCTCAATGAATTGAATTTCCCGCGTAACTTGGCCTCCAGATCCCCTCCCCCCCCCCCCCCCCCCCCGACCGCACCATTCCCCGCTGAAAGCTTCTAATTGCTTCAGCTCCGAGCAGCGGAAAGGTGTCTATCCACAATCCAGTAGTACATATATAGAGATCAGTGGTATAACTCTATTAGATTTCGCATTTGTTGTATGTCTCTCGCGTTTGTGCCTATAAATGTTTCCGCGCCTGTTGTTTCTCGTCTTTGCCGTTCTTCGAAGGGCGTTTGTCCGTGTGTGTCAGTGTACGTGATATTTGATTGTATGTCGTATGTGTAGCTGATAATTCGAAGTGTTTTGGTGGTGTATTTTGGATTCGTGTGCTATGCAGTCTGTGTTGCATTTCTCTGTCTATCATATATGGTTCCTCCTGTGTATCGTATGCGTTTACTTGTCTATCATCTCTGTATGGCTCGTCTACTTGCATGCGCGGTTGAAATTGTGTTCTGTTATTTTGTGTCTGCATGTATCTATATGCGTTGTGACTGTTTTGCCCGTCTATGCCTACCGTGTTGTTTTCAAAGTGCGGACGTACAGGACCGTGCGCTTGTGTGCCGCATGGCAACGGCGGTTCGCTGTGTCGTCTTTCTACCATCGTGTATGTGTATGACCATCGTGTAGGTGTTTAACCATTTGTCTTTGAATTTCTCTGTTCTTTATTGTTTTAATTCATTTAACGTCCTATTTGTTTGTGGGAAAGTGTGGATTTTTACGTTGGGCGCCAATTTGTATCGGGCTTGATGGCCTGTTCGATATATGGGATTAGGACGAGGTGTTAGGGCGAGTAACAATCGGTGTGTTTGAGTCTAATTCTGGGTTTATTCAGTCTCTTAATCCTACGTACAAGGGTGCGTGTGTAAGTGAGTGAGTGTGTGTGTGGGTGTATGGTTCTCTTATGCAGTTTACTAGGGGTAAAGTAATCAAAAGTTACTGACCATCAATACGTGGCTTTGGATGCACAAAAAGATACTTTTGGGATACTCGTACAACTTTAGCACTCGTGCCTCAATCAACGTTCGATACTCAAGTGACGATCGGTCCTCGCGGCCGATCGTCTCCGGCTAGCTGCGGCTAATTTCGGTCATTCCGAATATGTTTCGGTTTACCCGCGTGGTTTAGGGTTTTTGCGACTTGCAACGTCACAATGTAACCTAGATGGAATTCGGCGTTGGATAAAAAAAGTTAATAATTCCTAGGCTGACGTTGATTTCTTCTTCCCTTTCCGCTTTTTAGCTGCACTTCTCTCTAAATGTCATCGATGGTTCTAATGGCATTCATTACGTAACTGAGGCAGGAATACTTGAAAAGTGGAAAGTTTTCTCAATTACCGAGGTTCTACCGGGGCTGAGATCCGCTAGAAACGGGTCTTACTAGTAATTAGCTCAAGAGTTGCGAATCCAGTCTGTAATCCAGGGACTTTTTTTTTTTATGGAAACAGCCAATCGCTAAACGGTGTTTATGCACTTGCATCAACGTGATCGATCTTCGCTCGAGTTTCGAAAATTTTACGGTTACATCGAGACTTCAGTACATAATCGTGAAGTGCAAGTCCCGATTTTATATTTTTCAATGTAGTAATTATAATACAGGTATCATATTTCAAATAATCAAGAGACTCGGTAGAGTCTCGCGCCAAGTACATTAAAAAAAATTTTTTCACGTGAGACTCAACGAGTCTGTATACCCGAGAGGCGATTACCCGCTAACCTATACCGCGGACTAGTATTTCCGTTTTCTTCCACCTCACAACATACACGAATTGGAACTAATTCAATCTAGGTCCTAGATTAAATTAGATCTAGGATGTGGGCATGAAAAGCTTTCATTTGAGCCCTAAATCGTCTAAATCGGCGTCCAGAGTGCTGATATATAATTAACTACAGATTTTGACAGCCTGTTTCGTCGTACAATGTTTCTCCTTTGTCGTATTCAGACCAAGATTCAGCCTACTAAAACTATTGCCATAAAATCACCTTTCGTTGCTGAACGCGGGACGTATGGGTTATGCTTATACACAGAACATACGTCTTTACGCATCTGGGAACATGACATAGAGAGGAAAATCCACACAAAAGTTGTATGGTGCGGCGTAAGTACAAGTGTCACGACGTAGTCAGCGCTGGTATCGCAGACAGAAACCGTCTGCAACACTAGTAGACGCGTGTTTTCATTTCATGTTTTCAAATCCTAATAAAGGAAATGAAAGAAAGTACAAGCAATGCTTAATATAAAATTTGAAGGTATAAAAACTAGTAAATACCCACCCCAAAAAAATTGAAGTTTGTACGACAATTATCAAGGGAGATATTCCAATTGTTAACTAAGCGGCGCGACGTCGAACGCGATTGGCCGAGTCGCTCCCCACCGCGCGGCCCGGCGGGACTCACTCGGCGGACGGTGCGATGTCATCGGCGCCGCTATATTGAACCAGTCGTTGCAATGTAATGAATGATTCGGGTGATATGAGACAAATTGCATATCATACTCGAATGTCTCCAGAATACGCACGAACTTGAATCATCATAAAATGTTAATTAGATCGACAATTATGAATTAATAGGTAAACCTCTTTGTATCTCTGGTTCTAATAGAGATCAAGAGATGATTTTTTTTCCCCAAAAAAAGCGTCTCGACAAGACCTATCAGATCCTCGAAGAATGTTTCCGGTAACTTGAAAATTGACGAAGTTATTACCATTTGTTTATAAGCAAAAATTTTATTTCTTTTTTAACGGCGTTTTTTTCAGGAAAAAAACAATTTTTTCACCGGATCCCGAAAGAAAGTGGTGAAAAGTACCGCTACATTTTTTGCTGGACTCTCCCGGGTCGTTCAGCTAGAAACTATAGGGAAAGGGCGGATTTCAGGCGAAAATTCATTGTTGCTAAACTCTATGACATAGCCGGGAAAACTTGGCGTACTTCTCTTAAGAAAAGATGGTTCTACATTGACGATAAGTTCCAATAGTGTGCATTGATAATCCACTGACCTGCGTGCAATAAACAAAAAAACCGAGTTTTAGGAGTGCTTGGTCTTTCGTTGTGATTTACAGCCAAACCATCAACGCTACGTGATTTTTTTATGATAACAATTTTGTGAAGAATAATGAGATCTACAACTTTTGTCTGAAACTTTTTTCTCTAAACTCGATAAATAAAAAGATTGCGTCAAAATCAGGCACTTTCAATTGTTAATAATTTTTTATCTCTCAAACCCGCATCTCTCATACACCGAGTTTTTCAGAATATGTTCCTGGGTATCCAATGGAGCTGTAAAAAAATTGCCAACTCGGACATATTCAAGAATAGAACTAGGCGAAATTTCTGTACATTCTGACTGGACTATATACAATGTGTATGCGACCGTAAATAATTACTTGAAAAAAAAAAATTCTCTACGATCGAAATGAATCAAATTAAATCGATGTAAATTATAATTTTTTAATAGTGAAACGCAATTTCGGTGAGCCCCTGGCGTCAGTATCGAAGTATACAAGAATTGATAAATATTTCACGTAATTATAAAGAGACAAGAAGTTCCGAACGCTTTCTCCACAGCATAAAAGCTTTGAGCAACAATGTATGGTCTGCGCCGGGCGCGGCCGGGGGTAAGTGTAGGGACGAATATCGCGGCTGGGGACACGCTCGCAAATTTAAAAAATTGTTAACGTCGTTCACTGGAAGCTCACTATTGCGAACCAAAAATCGATCACGGAATTAAATAGTGTATCTTTTAACGGAAATTTTGAGCTAGCTCAGGTTCACGCGTACCAATCCGTTCCCCAAATCGCATCATTGGACCTTTTTGCAACTGGTGTCCAGGTTTTTGAACATTCTTAAAATTGCACAGCGCTACCATGTTCGGTAATGTTCAGGGAATATTTACGAATGTTTCCAGATTTTTTACACTTATTTTGGACAAAGATGACGAGTTGAAGTTGACGTACGGCAATGAACTCCGAAAAAACTACGCTTTTTAACCATTCGGAGATCATAACGGTTTTCACGATTATTGGTTAGAAATGTATAAATAATCATCAGACGCAGAAAACTTGGCGCTTTACGATCCTTTTTGACTGGATCAATTCTTTTTGTAGAAGTTATGATCACTCAAACAGAGGGGCCAAGCCCTTTTGCGCCGACAGTAGTGATTATTATTATTATTATTTATTATTATGAGGTAGTCCATTAATCTGCGACTTTAAAATTATCTGGTTATACCGACCGGCTGGCATAGTGAATATAGGACAGTGAAAAATCGTTTATATTACAGATTGAACACATCAAGAGGTAGTTATTGATAAAAAATGAAAGATTATTTAAGCAAACTATATGAATAAAAACTTACTATTTAATTTCCTTTTTTCTATTATACAGGGAATTCCACTACTTCTTTTTTTCTGCACAGAAAATGTTATTATTTCAATGTCATGATTAATAAATGTATTTTTGCGTTCGAAAATGAATATTTATGATAATATAAGCACATGGATCACCATAGGTATACCTGGAGCGAAAAAAAAGCTGTCCATATTACGGGAAATGGGGTGTGAAAATGGAATCGGTCGTATAATTGGACCTCTGGATCGTAGAAGAACGTATAAAATTATTTCTGCGCTTCGAGGTGGCCCCTGGCTACTTTGTAATAAATAAATTTCAATTCCAATTCTTCAAACGAACATCCTTATCTGCAATTTGATCGCATCTTTTTCGCCTCTCAAACAAATGTTTATCTTTTTTCACGTGAACGCGCTCTTAATTGAAGTTTTTACTCTAGATTTGAAGCAATTATGTGTCTAACTCTTCTCAAGCTGGTGAAGTGATTGAAATTCATCTACTATGGAATAAAAAAAAGTATCCATTTTTTTTCAATAATTACACAAACAACGTTTGAATACTTTCAATCGCTCTATCTACGCAAATTCAGGTAATCATAAACTTTGGTAAAACTTTAGGTAAAACAAAATATGAAGTCTTTATACGGCAGTCTGGTTGCGCAGTTCGAAGTGCGCATTCCAAAACTGCCGTATAAAATCTCCATACCGCAGTTTTGATGTACGGTTCGAAGTGCGCAACAGATCGCACCGTAATCTCACTCTCCGTCTACGAATTTCAACTGGCGTCAAAGTGACTTTCCATGCCTATTCCGGAATAAGGAAAGTATGGGGCGCACCCGTAAACCATTTTTGACTCGAATAATGATTTCAGTAAGAGCTAAAGGCTAAAAACACTTGGTTTACGGGCATGCCACATAATATATACTATTACTTCGATTCAACTAACATAAGCCGCGATGATGAACTGCGAGCGTTGAATTGTCTTCAGCGACGCTGCGAGTAGAGATTTCAGTGGCACCTGGCGGCTCTGTGCTGGGCAGATACGTGGCCACCTTTTCTGAAGGTCTAAATTCGGAAAATTCGATGAATTGTCTAACATTAATTTATGTAAATTCGTTTTTAACGAGCCTTAATTGTGCAGTTTTCATCTTTTGCGAAGTGCGAGTCGCTTCTCATTACACTCTTGCTCCGATTTACGCGCGAGAGAACCAGGCGGTGGTGCTTCAAAACATTAACAATTTTTGAACGATTCATTCGATTGAAGTGAAACTTTCCAGAAGACTTATTTGGACCTTATCGAGCAGCTTTCTCACTGGAAGTTTTCAGTTGCTCGAAATCCGTTCGACTTCCGAAACGCTTGAAGATATCCATAACTGATTTTTGCAATATCTCGGAAAAAAATTAATCACTTTCTTTTTAACAACAATATTATTCTTTTTATTTTTTAATCAGTCATGAAATACTGTAATATATGATTCCTGAAAATTACGTTCAAAAATTCTAAAAATCGGGTAAGCGAGAGCGAGTTGAAGTCAAAGAGGCGGGAAAAATTCACCTTGGAAAAAATACCTTTTTTGTAATATCCCGAAAACGACAAAAGCTACAACTTTTTTCGAAGGGAAAAAAAAATCGGGATAAAATTTCCTACAAGAATGCATGTTTGAAAATTCGTAATTCGTGATTTCTTTTCTAACTGCTCAGGGGCCAACTCTGGGGAGCGAGAAAAAGTTATATCTCCTTATTGCATCCGTCCCCTCAATTACCCGAAATCCGTATATGAAAACCAAAGCTCCAATTCAAAAATCTTCCGCTATGTAAGTTTATGTCTTGAAATCGAACAAGAAAAAAAAATTGTTAATGTCTTAATTTACCACCGCTTGGCCTTCTCGCGCTTGGATTACAGCTTCGAAGATACAGGACAGAGAGGTTTCCGTAAATGAATAAAATTAATTAAAATCATTTGATTTATTTACTAACAAGGTTAATTAGATGAATTATCCTCACTTACCTACTTTGCTTCTTATTATCACTATCATCATTATATTCGTGTTGTTGTTCATTTTATTATTATCATCATTATTATTGATATTTTAAAAATTGTTAAACATAATAAAATTAATTAAAACCATTCGATATACTCGCTAACAACGTTAATTATATGAACCATTTTCACTTACCTACTTTGCTTTCTGCAAGCATCAATTCGTCCAGAAATAAATAAAAAAGCGGGTGGCCAGCCATTATGTATAACGTTGATGCAGAATTTCAAACGAACTCATTTGGAAACTGTATCATTATGTTAAGCCGCAAAAATCATTATTAAACATTGAGTGGCCTAATTTTTCATTCAAACTTTATCTTCTTACTTTGCATTTTTTATAGATTCCTAGGTATAACAGGGGAAAGAGCTTGCCATCCATACTTATATACAAATGCATTGAGAAATTTTGATAATTCGAAGAAATGCATAATTTCAAGCAACCGCAGAATCGGAAGGGGTCGTAAAACGTAGAAAGATAAAAAGGACGTGTTTCTTTATTTTCAATCTATAAAAACATAAAAATAAAGAGAGAAACTCGGTAATGGTGAGGATCGGAGAATGAAGAGTTTACGTGGTTTGCCCTATATATTCGTATTGCGAAAACTTCGAAGAATAATAATAACTCGTATTATTCAGTGTAAGTCCGAATATGCAGAAGCACAAACTGCATACGCTAGTGTGCGGCGGGCAATTACATAATGGAAAAATATTCAAGAGCTGTGAGATGTGACTTTGTGAAGCATACAAGTATAATCTCCCGTTGTCCTCAACAAGCACCTGTAAACTTCACAGCACTTTCCATATTGATCTCCAATCCGCGATGTTCTGGTAATTATTGAAAACAGGTGTTGTAGAGGAAACGAAAGAAACGTTTCGAGCGCGTATTTCCACGATGCCAAAAATATCGAAATTCCTCAATTCCAGAAACAGCCATATATATATATCTCTTTTGGTCATTTACATGATTGTCATTTGCTTCAAATGGGTTTTATACGGTGCAAAACATATTTGTTCAAACTAAAGCATTTCTTCTTATCACCTTATTCAATTGCCGCGAAGTTTAACGAATTCGATTTGATGTATACTTACGCCTCAGTGACTCTTTTCGGAGCCAATTCGTCGTATTACCATAATGTCTACGTAGGAAGGCACGGGATTGCGTGAAAACGTGTTTCCGGTTCGCATTATTTATCAATTAAAATTAAGTCACTATCAATCATCTTTATTTTATTTACTTAATTTCTGTGAGCTACAATGCGACGGAACCGGTAAAAACACGCGCGTGGGGTCGGGGATATTTGCGATTCCTATAACTATCTACTCTAACCGCTCTGACATATCATCACGAAAACGGTTTATTCCAGTCGGTAATTGCAACACGGATCCAGCGAGTTTCAGTATTTCTCACTCGCTTCCTGAATATGCCGCTAGAATTACTGAGGGGGCGCTAGCTCGCTACGAATTTTAGTCGGCTCACAAAGGTCCATAAGGGGAGCTGTCTTTATAATATTCAGTCAACGCTTATATCTATTAGTAAAATAATATAAGAGAATTAAAGAAAAAATTATAAATTGAATTACATCGATAGAGGTATTATTCAAACTCTGGTGGTAATTGCCCGTCGGTATTCTCATACCTTCGATAATAACTACGGTAACTGTTGTACCTATAAATTGAGTATTCGGCTTCCAGCCTAAGACGTAACATGT
This sequence comes from Tenthredo scrophulariae, assembly GCA_963978835.1. Classification (NCBI taxonomy): domain Eukaryota; kingdom Metazoa; phylum Arthropoda; class Insecta; order Hymenoptera; family Tenthredinidae; genus Tenthredo; species Tenthredo scrophulariae. The sequence continues at coordinate 31,353,443 of OZ022227.1, forward strand.
GCACACAAACTACATATATATTCTCCAACCACATTGGGTGCCAATATGTATGAAAATGGAAAATGGAAAATGGAAAATTGTTCACGGAATATACCGTGAGAATCACGTGAAACCGAATGGATCCATGCTACCGCACAGCGAACATCGGCGAATATGAGGTCATTTTAACGGGCTAACCATTCGTTGCGCTGAATAATCCCTAGGGTGATTTTGGCGCGCGGTCGATGCAACTCGGCAGCCATTGTTGATAGAAGCCGGCTGACTGTCAATACATCGCGGAAGGTAGACATGTGGGGTTATGTTCGTTTATTTTAAGCAAATGATTAATAAGGTGAATAAAAACTACGTGAATAAGCTATGAATGTTTATCAAAAATCTATCAATTAGTTTTCAATGATATCTTAATACAATCAAGGAATTGGTTGTTCTCGATGAACTCTTTGATTCTAATTAATTTGCAGTTATAGCTTAAGTTAATTCGTTGATTGTACCATGATATTATTTAAAACTGATTGATCGATTTTTGATAAATATCAATAACTTATTCACGTAGGTTTTATTCACTTCATTTATCATTTGCTTAAAATAAGCGAACATAACCCCACATGTCTACCTTCCGCGATGTATTGACAGTCAGCCGGTTTCCAACAACAATGTCCAACAATGGCTGCCGAGTTCCATCGACCGCACGCCAAAATCACCCTAGGGGTTGTCAGTGCAACGAGTGGTTAACCTGCTGAAAATACGAAATGTTCGCTTTTCGGTAGCATGGATCCATTCTGATTCTGAGTGAGTAAACTTTTGGAACTTTTCGGTCCGTAGTTATACCTTAATGGACTTGGCGAAAGGTTTTTGCACCGAAGGTACTTTTTGGGATCATTATATTCAACCTCACTATCGTAATTATCGGATTCAACTGAGTTGTTATTTGTAATGGCTATTAGTAAAGAATATCTAGTATGCAAGAGATTCCAGTCTTGAAACTGTATTTATCCAAAGACAATTTGTGATTAATTGGTTGTTTTGTACAGTTCTTGCGTGGCGGCAAAAAAAAAATAGCTGCACAATAGTTGAATTCCATTCAATTCATTCTACTACCTATCTAGCACATTTTTTTTCATAGAGCTGGGTTGCGATTCTGTAACTTTTCGCTAACTCGTTACAAGATCGTTACAGGTCGGTCGGACGGTGGCACCGTGGGCTTTGCCGGCCGCCAGTCGTAACAAACGCGAGACGCACTTACACTTGATACACATGCATTGATGCATATGTACCACATGTACCATAAGAATAAATCGAGGAGATGAAAAGAAAGAAATACAACGAATAAATGAACCAAAATATTGGACTGCGGTAAAACTGCTTGTATTACATTATTAACTCAACTTCTGACTCATAGGCTATCGATGATAATACATATACCTGTGTGATTCATTGATTCATAGCTAACTGTAACACAGGGAAAAGCATATACGGGACAAAAATTCATCATAGATAAAATCGCATTTACCCGCTTCGTATCTAGGGAGACGTTAAATATATTCAATTGGTGGGAGAAAATTATCATCGATAGCCTACCAGTCAAAAGTTGAGTTCACAATGTTATACAAGCAGTTTTACCGCAGTCCAAAATTTTTGTTCATTTATTCGTTTCACTTCTTTCTTTTCATCTACTCGATTTATCCTTGTGGTACATGTGGTACACATGCATCAATGCATGTATATCACGTGTAAGTGGGCCTCGCATTTGTTACGACTAGCGGCCGGCAAAGCGCACGGCGCCACCGTACGACAGACCCGTAACGATCTCCGATTGGACGCTCCTTAGCCAACCAACGGTCTTTGCTGAGTTAACGAAAAGTTACAGAATCGCAACCCTGGTACATTTTTCAATTACCAGAGTGACAACACTGGTTCTTATTGCGGGCGTGCTCATTGAGACTGTTTTAGGATCGTTAAGGATGCGGATAGAAAGATGTACACTGGTCCGTATTAACGGTATTTATTGTGTGTACATGGTATAGAGTATAACCGATCTAATCGCACGGGCTCTCGCTTCGCTACTGCCCGCTCATACATACTCACACCAAGCCGTAGCCAGGCGGCGTAGGCTGTCCTCGCACAACATCCTTCCCTTTAACGGGAAATCCTAATCATACGTACAATATAGCAGATATAGTTTTTTTTTTTTATTCATTTATTTATTTTTTTTGTATATAAATGCGGATCAATTACAGTGCAATATAAATAGAACGGTATTCAATCAAGGCGTACGAAATCTCTTAAGAGTCTGCTCGGTCCGCATCGACGAGCAGGTCTATTGTTGCGCGGGACTACAATTGGAATGACCTGTTCCTGCCTTATTTGATTATCGTTTGCCTCTACATTTGGATTGCCATTGTTTGCGTTTTCATTCTGACCAGCATTCGCGTCTACATCTTGACTAGTATCATCCTCCGCAAATGTAGGGCCACTATTCGTATTGTTATCGTTCAATTGCTTAAAGGGAGCATGTATCAAATGCCACCTGTTTCTTTGGATTGTTGATCCTCTTTGGATTTTTAATACATAGGAGTTCGGTGTATTCGCTATGCGGGTTATTTCCGCATACACACGCATATCGATGACCCAAACTTTATCACCAATCGAGAGATTAGATAATTTCTTTGCTCTATGCCTCTTGTTATACTGATTTTCCTGATACGACTTTTTACTTGTCTCTTTTCCGCAGACAGTTTTGTGATCTGCGAAGGTACCTAATTTCGAAGGCGAGATAGGAACAAGTGAGCGGATTTTTCTTGAGAACAACATTTCGGCTGGGGAGTACCCATTATCAAGGGGTGTAGCCCTGTAGGACAATAACCCTTTGTTTATGTCGTCGCACTTTTGGAAAATGGATTTTGCTACTTTAATAGCCGCTTCTACCGCGCCGTTACTTTCTGAGTATTTTGGCGAGCTTTAAATGTGCTTAAAATCAAAATCTTTTGCGAACTCATTAAATTTAGTTGAAAATTGCGTCCCTGGGTCACTTCTGACAATTTCAGGTATGTCTAATCTAGCGAACATTTTTTTGCATTTTTTTATCACTGCGTCTTCGCTCAGACTTTTAAGAGAGAGAATCTCAAAGTATCGCGAATAATAATCGGTGATAATTACGAACCACCTATCATGCTTAAGTAAATCTATCCCGACTTTTTGCCACGGGCGATCTGGGAATTTCTCTACGACAAAGGGCTCTTTGAAATTCTTTCTCTTTTCTATAGATTCGGGGCAAAACTCGATAAGGTTTTTTAATTGCGTACTCAGGCCTGGCCACCAAACAGATTGTTTTGCCATGCCTCTACATTTTGTTATGCCCAAATGACCAGCATGTATCCTATTTACAATGTCTAGCTGCAGGGGTGGTGGTATAATAATTCTGGAATTGTACAAAGTGTATCTTCACAAAGCGAGATACTGTCTTTTAAGTGATAATATAGCAGAAGACCGTTCTCCAGCTTATTTTTTGCCGGCCATTTATCACGACAGTAATTTATTAACTGCGAACAGATATAATCGTCTCTTCGCTCTTGTTTAATTTTTTCGATCAAGTTTTTTGAAGCAGGTAGATTGTCTACATTAGGTTACATATTCTTCTATTTCTGTACAAAAATCATCATTTTCAGGATATGTAACACTATAGACGTTTCTCGATAGATAATCGGATAACACGAGCTGTTTCCCCGGTATAAAAACCATGGAATAATTGTATCGCATTAACCTTAGCCTTATTGCGCAGAAGTCTTGGGGTTGATTCATCTAATTGTTTGGTCTGCAGAATTTGCAAAAGCGGTTTATGGTCGGTTTCAAGAATCACATTATGCAAACCTGTGATATATTTTTTAAAGTAATCCGCCCAAAAAGCTAGCGCATATGCCTCTTCTTCGATTTGGCTGTAATTTTTTTCCGTACTGTTCAAAGGCTTTGATGCGAATCCGACTATTTCGCGTTCATTGTTTTTATCAACTTGCATCAAGGCTGCACCAATACCGTAGCTCGAGGCATCTGCTTGCAAAATAATTTGTTTGGTATAATCGTAATGCGCAAGTGTCGGTGCGTCAATTAATAATTTTTTAACCTGCTCAAAGGCCTTTCTTTGAGGCTCCAGCCAAACGAAATGAGTTTCGGACTTCAATAATGAATTAAGTGGCTCTAAAATTTGTGATCTATTAGGTATGAATTTTTCCGCATAATTCACCATCCCCAAAAACTGTATCAAAGAGTCTCTGTCGGTGGGAGATGGGCATTTTACAATTGCATCCACGCGTGACGGAAGTACGCCGACGCCTTTTTGCGAAATTTCATGCCCTAAAAATACAACTTTATCGACACAGAACTGACATTTTTGCTTATTCAGGGTTATCCCGGCTCTATCTAGTCTTTCTAATACTGTACGCAAGGCTTTGTCGTGACATTCCACCGTCGCGGCGTGAACAATGATATCGTCGATATAAATCTCGACGCCCGGTATATCTTTTAAGACTTCTGAGAAATACTGCGCGAAATAGTCAGTGGCGCAATTCACCCCAAACGGCAATCTTGTATACATAAACCTTCCAAATGGCGTGATTATGGTAGTAATAGTTGCTGGCTAGCCTCATCTACTGTCGGCGCAAAAAGGTCTGGCCCCTCTATTTGAGTGATCATAACTCCCACAGAAAAATTGATACAGCATCGAGACAGGAAAGATCGTAAAGCGCCAAGTTTTCTGCGTCTGATGGTTATTCACAAATTTCTGTATAAAAATCGTGAAAACCGTTATGATCTCCGAGAACTTAAAAAACGTCGTTTTTTCGGAGTCCATCGCTGTACGTCAACTTCAACTCGTCACCGTTTGTCTAAAATGGGTGAAAAAAATCTGTTAAAATTCAGAAATATTCCCTGAACATTAATGAACATGATAGTGCTTGGTAATTTCGAAAATATCCAAAAACCTGGACGCCAGGTGTAAAAAGGTCCAATGGTGCGATTTGCGGAACGGATTGGTACCGGCAAACCTGAGCTAGCTCAAAATTTTCGTCAAGGTATACACTTTTTGATTCCGTAATCAGTTTTTAGTTCGCAAGAGTCAACTTCCAGTAATCGACTTCAACAATTTTTCAAATTTGCGCGGGGCCGCGTGTGTCCCAGCCCCGATATTCGTTGCTGCATTTCCTTCTTGCCGCGCCCGTCACAGACTCAATTGTTAATGCAATCAACAATGTAAATGCAACGACGAATATAGCAGCTCGGACACACGCGGCCCCACGCGAATTTGACAAACTGTTGACGTCGATTACTGGAAGTTGACTCTTGCAAACCAAAAACTGATTACGGAATCAAAAAGTGTATATCTTGACGAAAATTTTGAGCTAGCTCAGGTTCGCCGGTACCAATCCGTTCCACAAATCGCACCATTGGACCTCTTTACACCTGACGTTCAGATTTTTGAATATTTTTGAAATTACCAAACGCTATCATGCCCGTCAATGTTCAGGGAATATTTCTGAATCTTTACAGATTTTTGAAACTTAGTTCGGACAAACGGTGACGAGTTTGAGTTGACGTACGGCGATAGACTCCAAAAAACTAGGTTTTTTAACTTTTCGGAGATTATATAACAGTTGCCACGATTTTGACACAGAAATTTGTGAATAACCATCAGACGCAAAAAACTTGGCACTTTACAATTTTTCCAGACCTGATGCTCTATCAATTTTTCTGTAGAAGTTATGATCACTCAAACAGAGGGGCCAAACCTTTTTGCGTCGACAGTAGTCTTATTCGATGAAACCCGCTTTTTGTGTCTAGTTTGCTGAAGAGCTTAGAGCCTTTTAGGTTGGCAAGGATGTTACTAACTTTTTTTACTGGAAAATGCGATCTTTTCATACCCTTGTTTAATTGTGAAAAATCCCCACGCAACCTTATTTCCTCGGAATCTTTACGCGGTACGACTACGATTGGACTGCACCAATCTGTGGGAAAGTCGACTGGCTTTAAAGTACAGTCTTTTACCAACGCTTCTAAGCTAATCTTTACTTTTTTTTGCAAGGGAATTGCTACCATGCGGGGCGTTGACTGAAAAAATGGTTTCACCTCGTTCTTCATGTGTATATGTAATTCTTTTTCGAATGAACCTACGCCTCTAAACAGGCGACAATACTCCGTATGCGGCTCAATTTTAGACACGTTTAACTCTGAGTCGATTTTATTTACTCCTTTCATCAACCCGAATTCTTTTATTTCTGGTTTGCCTAGCAAATTATTTTTCAAATGTTTGAAGACGTATATATCCGCATTTACGAGCGTACTATTGTTTGATAAGTTTATGTTCAAGACTCCCAGAACCAGCAATTGCTTGCCGTCGGGCCCGTGAACCATTTTTTCGGTCTTTCTAATTTTACCCACAAATTGACTTGGCACGCTTTCTTCGGCAATGCACGAGATATCCGCTCCCGTGTCGATGATGAACTTCATAGGCTGCTTAAATTCCTTGACGTACGCAGAGAACGTGAAGTTCCCTGTTGATGACTCGTGCGACTCGACGGCACCCAGAAAGGCAGTGTCGTCGTGTTGTTCTTCTTGCTCTTCAATCCTTCTCACCCGTTGGTTGTTATTGTTATGATGTCCTCTGGGGTTCTTGGTTCTGCATACCTTATCCCAGTGACCTCTGATCCCGCACTTCTGGCATTTTGAATTATTTGCCGGACATTTGCTTGTATCGCTATGCTTGTTTAGTCCGCAGCGACCACAGTCCTCAAATCTACTACGATTGTTACTCGGATTATTATTATGTTTCGATATTTTATTAACATCGGCTTGCTCGGGGGCGATATTTTTCCTCATATTCCTCCCTTCTTTTGACTGGATCTCTGCTTGTCGTATAACGTCGATCGCTTTTTCTATTCTCAAATCCGATATGAGTTGCAGGCGCTCGGATGTACGAGAGTCGCTGATGCCGATTACAATGCGATCGCATATGAGTTCCTCTTTTAATGTACCAAAGTTGCACGATTCCGCCAATGTATATGAAGCCGTGATGAAAGAGTCCACGCGTTCGTCCGTAAGCTGGACACGTGAGTTGAATTTGAATCGTTCAAAGGTGACATTTCTCTTGGGCTCAAAATACGCCTTAAATTTTTCTTTAACTGCCACGAGGAAGGTATCGGCGGGCATCCTCGGATAAATTCGTGATAGAACCTCTTCGGAGTTTTCCCCCAATATACAATAGGAGATCAATTTTTTCATTATCGGGTTCCCCGGAGAGACCTGCCACTGTCATGTATCGGTCAAAACGTTTCACCCACGTAGACCATAATTCCGGTTTTGTGAAGTCGAATTCCGACGTAGTCGTTATGTTAGGGGGCACAATAGCCTCGACTTCGGCAGCCATGCTGCTCGCTTTGGTTATTTGTTTGTTTATTTATACGTGTATTTTGTGCACTTGGTGCGAGTGATGATGGGAACACTAATTTGTATTAACTCGATATTGCTTTATTTACTTCTGACACCATGTTTTAGGATCGTTAAGGATGCGGATAGAAAGATGTACACTGGTCCGTATTAACGGTATTTATTGTGTGTACATGGTATAGAGTATAACCGATCTAATCGCACGGGCTCTCGCTTCGCTACTGCCCGCTCATACATACTCACACCAAGCCGTAGCCAGGTGGCGCAGGCTGTTCTCACACAACAGAGACGTCGTACGGTATGTCTCAGTTACATTTCAGATATATGTCGTATGATGCCATTTGAATCCGCGTTCACCCATATCTTATTCATTATCCAACTCGAATCAACCCAACAATCTCATATATATCCGTCATAAAAACATTGAACTTCGAAAGTTATCTAGCGAGTGTTGGTTTGAGCCCAGCCGAGTGCGTGTAGTACTCAAGCGGAGCATATTTCTACTTCGGAGAAATCCTCACGGCAAACTTGCATCTAGCGGCGAGCGCGTAACTACGCTATGAGTGAAGCAGTTCTTTTGAGATGTTTCAGTTCTAAGGGAAACGGGGGCAAAACGAGAGTTTTTTTCTCAACTTCATTCATCTTTTTGCTTTCTTGTGCTATTGTTGATACAAAATACGTCGAAATATCATAAAAGATCAATCAAGCCAAAATTATTATTTTTAGACTTGGTGCCAGTTTTGCCCGCATCTTCCCTATCTCTTGAAATATAATTTCAGAAGCTTTCTGTGGCATTTTCGGAAGGTAACTGTTTGCAACGTTTTCTGGTACCTACTAACAGGCTCAAAATAACTGAAACGTAACTTTTCGAACGTAAAGAAACATTGTGAAAAATGACAGCAAGTAACGCTTCTAATATCCGACTGAAAATTGCAATTCGTGAAATATTCTATGCGAATTCACTAATGTTGGTAAAATTTTTTAATCAACCTTCAATTTTTCAAATTACATACAAATGGTCAGTAATTCTCCAACAATTATTCACAACTAGTCCTTGTCGTGTATGATACCTTACAACAATGGTAAGTGGTATCGTAAACTCCATCGACGATTTGCTTCCACCCGGCGCGGCGCAACGGGTTTGACCTGATAGGACGTTAACTACCAGCAGACGGTTGACTATGTACGGAGAGAGACTACTAGGCCGCAGGAGTCGGCACACTCATTAGGCCAAGGAGCCAACATTGTAAATCCACTTAACCCTTTTACCGGTACTAATTGTTTTAACGCCATTTCTTGGATTTTGGCAGGCATGGGTGGGGATATGCAGGTATGAAAAGACCCGGACGGTGGACGCAGTTTTTGCCGTCCCAAATAGACCGCACACCCCTTATCTCCTTTTATTTCCCCCGAACGCTGCCCCTACCATCGAACTTTCCGGTAAGGACGAGTGACCGTTTTCAGGTAGGCCGAGGGGCTCTACGGTCGCAGTATTTGACACTTAGAGCCAGGCTGGCTCCGAGAGTCCGTGCGTGCCGACCACTGTACCAGGGCGTTCAACAGCACCGAGGGATCAATGAAACAAGCGGGATCAATCACTCTTGAAATTCAGTGTATGCTATGTAAATATCATAAAATCAAGTGATTTATCATGATATTTTAATGGATATCGTTGAACTCGGTCACGTATTTAATGAAATTTCATGACATGTGTCAAGGAAATTTTATGAAATTCAATAAAGTCTTTTGAAATTACATGGAATCTCATGAAATCTGAGGAAATCTCGTGATGTAATTCATGGAATTTCATCAAATTTCGTGATATTCACACGCAAATGCGATCACTTTACTCACCATCAATAGCAATCGCATCAGCTTTCGGGGCGTCATTCCTGTCGCAGAAAAAATCCGCGCTGACGGACCTGGAATTGTGCAATGGAGGAATTTTATTATTATCTGATGTTTAAATTAGTTACAGGGTATTTTTCATTTGAGAAAACCATTAATTCAGCAGAAATATTTGCGGTGTTAAATTGGAAGAGAAATCCTCCAGTCTAACCATTTAAGGTGATTCCCTACCCAATTCGACCTGACCTGAAAACATTGGGCTGAACGCGTGCAGAAGGTGCTGTTACACGGAATATCTCTGCCTGGGCACCGAAATCAAAAAAACAAAATTCGTCGTGCAATTCTATGCGCAATGTTCACGTCAACGTCGAACCGAAACATGTTGGCTTCACGCTAAAATAGAGAAGAAATCGCTGTAAAACGTTTTAAAAACGCTTTCAGCCCAATGTTTTCAGGTTAGGTGAAATTGAGTAGGGAATCATCTTGAATTGGAAATCAAAAATAAATATAAAGAGCAGAGTGTGTCGAGATAAACTTTTTTTGCGAAATTTTTGCTGCTGGTGATCCAAATGATGAACTTTGAGGTGAAGTAGCTTACAAAGATAGGCCCGTGTCTCAATTTTAAATACAGGCTCAAACGGAATTTGTGTTTCCCATATAATAAATTGATACACAGGGAAATGGGAATTTTTTAAATAAAACAATAATTATAACTTGGTTATACATGAATATATTGTGTTTGTATTAGGCTTATTTTGAAGAAAAAGGATTGGGGTAAAGAATAAGTGAGCTCAAAAGTAGAGCTTGATGAATTACGAGATGACCTGGAAGGAGGAATTGGTTCAGGGTGTACATTTTTTCTTCTTCTCATACCCTATTATTCTCCCTTCAAAATGAGCCGAAAACTCACTCGATATCTTGATTTTCAGCCGAGTTAGGATTTGTCCAGTAAAGACGTTCGTTGTTTCTGTGTTAATTATAATATGGGAAATAAAAGGCCCGTTTGAGCGATTACTTAAGGTGCTTGCCTACCCAATTCCACCAGACCTGAAAACATTGGGAAAAAGGTGCTATTAAATGGAATATCTCTGCCTGGGCAGCGAAATCAATGAAACAAAATACGTCGCGCAATTCTATGTGCGACTCCGAACACGTAGGGCCCAAAAAATGTTTTTTTTTTTTACGAAAAAATAGAGAAGACATCCGTGTAAAACGGTTTTGAAAACATTTTTTGGGCCCTACGTGTTCGGAGTCGCACATAGAATTGCGCGACGTATTTTGTTTCATTGATTTCGGTGCCCAGGCAGAGATATTCCATTTGATAGCACCTTTTTTCCCAATGTTTTCAGGTCTGGTGGAATTGGGTAGGCAAGCACCTTAAAATTAATCTACCGGCTCCTAGTTTTCAGAGAAGTTATACTTCGCATCAAAATCTATCATTTGGAATATCGGCAGCTGAAGTATGAAGAATAACAGTTCGTTTCCGAAACACCCTAATAAAAACACACAATACGGGGCGAGGAATGGGGCACGAAACAAATAATCTCATGCATAATGTAGAGGTCTCTGTTTCTTTGGATACACGTTTATTACCTCCGTAACAATTATACACCCCGTATGAATTGTGCATTGTATAGATAGACATGATTAATGGAACCCGACAGTTCTCTGTATGTTTCAGGTATGTAAGTACGTTATACATTTGAATAAACTACAAACTGGACGGACGACAATACAATATGATAGAGTAACCATACACGCCCATAGCTCGTAAGTGCATGGGTGGGATATTTTTCCGCAAACTGTAAACAAGATAAATTCATCGATCGATTAACTAACACCTATGTCGGTTCAGTAACATCCTCCATGAGTAACTCAATGCGACTCGGTTAGGTCAGGAATTCTAACGTTCTTTTGTCGTGTGAAAAACCGATGAAAGTTTATTTTCGACTCGATGTCGCCCGTCGATATATTCTAAGAATGAAGCAAAAGCTCCTTCCAAGACTCGACTGAGCTCAGAAAAATAAATAGCAGACATGACTGTTTTCGTTTTTGAGTGATAAAACGTTCAAGTTTGTCGTTCTATTGCGGCAAGAGGAGTTCGCTGTATCATCTACATCCCAATAGCGGACACCTTCGGGGCCGGAAATTTTATCCGTTATTGAGAATTGTCCATTGTTCAGAAAATGACTAATTAAGTCATTAAAAAACAAAATTAGCCATTTTCTGAATCACGGACAATTCTCAATAACGGACAAAATTTCCGGCCCCGACGGTGTCCGCTATTGGGAAGTTTCACTGTATATCAGTGTTTGCAAAAATCACGATAGTATGCCACACTAAAGCAACCATTATCTAGAACATTGAAGTATGAAAGCATGTTGAACGATAGCAATATTTTAAAATGATTAATTTCGGTTCCAAATTACTCTTGAAACAACAACAATATTCGATCCTCTAAACTGATATAGCTCTACGAGGATTGAAGTGTTTACACAAATGGTAGAAAATGGTAAACAAACTTGTTTTCTCGCTGAGTAACCTTGGAGTTCAGAGCTTTCAATATTGAAAACAAAATTTACTCTTTTTCCTGAGGTTTGTTTTCCCCCTTAAAAATCATGATGAATCATTCGTGTGTTTTGTATAGTGAAAAGTTTGCAATTGAATGCAATGCGTAATCTAGGGCCTACATCTACTTGGAAAAAGTCAGCAAAGGGCATGCACATCACGACCATGATCCTACATAATAAATGTGTTATTGCCTACGGGTATAGATAACGAGTTTGTTTCTTTTTTTTTGGCGTGATAATAACACGTCGACATAAAGGTATCCCTCAGTTTTTTGGTTCGCCGATTCCGATTCTTAAGACAATATGGTGGACAATATTTCAGAACTTCATTAGACTGTCATAAAATTTTAGTCTCAACGAGTTTTTGCGCTTCTTGAACGAAATGGTGTTAGAGTTCACGTGAAATTTGGTCCGTTCTGATTATTTTTTTCAAACAAAGTAAGCGGTACTCAGGATTATGGATACTTACGCTGCTTCCCTGCCCAATTCCACCAGACTTGAAAACATTGGGATAAACGCGTGCAGAAGGTGCTATTAAACGAAATATCTCTGCTTGGGCACCGAAATCAAGAGAAAAAAATACGTCGCGCAATTCTATCTGCGATTCCGAACACGCACGGCCCGAAACATGTTCGATTTACGCTAAAATAGAGAAGAAATCTATGTGAAAAAGAAAAACGCTTTTAAAAACGTTTTACGCTCAATAGAGAAGAAATCAATGTGAAACGGTTCTAAAAACGTTTTACAGATATTTTTTCTCTATTTTAGCGTAAATCGAACATCTTCTGGGCCGTACGTGTTCGGAATCGAACATAGAATTGCGCGATTGGAATGACTACAATATCACGAATTTGTGAAAAACCATTTGTTTTCGTAGTTCGGACTAGAACCTACGATCACCTGTTCCGATACAGAAAAAATGCTCACATTACTTTTTTATAGATAGTATGCGTATCTAAATCCAGTTGACCGCTCTGGAGAATTCATCGAGGAATCATATTGTCATCGACATTCTGCATTTAGAGCTTTTATTTTCATGTGAAGCGAAACTTTCGCGAGGCATTCTCGGCGGCGGTGGAAACATGACATATACACATATATACATACAGAGCGATTCTGTGGAAAGTAACGCGCCTAGAAGGTAGGCAAACGGGAAACTCCTACATTGAGCAGATCAAACATCGACGATTGGATTTTATTCATTACGTGAGAAACAAAATCCAATCGTTGATGTTTGAGCTGCTCAATGCAGGCGTTTTCCGTTTGCCTACCTTTCAGGCGCGTTACTTTCCACAGAATCGCTCTGTAATGGCTACGCATTGCCGTTTACAAGTTACGGATCGACTGCAGCCTCTAAAATGGTGTCTGAACTTTGTATCAAAATTTTCACTGTAAAAATTACGACTATTTAACTTCTGGTAATAAAATTGAAATACCTATATCTGGGTAAGAGTATAAGCAGCAATCGGTCTTTGTGCTCAAAGTAGAAAACCGACCGTGATCAGACGTGGTCAAACCCATAATTTTATCTCTACATTAAACTGCAGTGATATCAACCGACAGAGTGAACCAATAGCAGCCGTAAAACTCTAATTGTGTTTGTTGGAAATTCTGGTTTTTACTATATTTTCGAATAATTAAGACACGTTTCATAATAAAGCAATTTACGCTTATAGTAAACCCCAATTCTACAGTAAATTTCGCTGACATTATTCCAGCATTCATCGAAATCTTAAACTGCTGATCTTCCAACACTCGATTTCCGAATTATGATAGATTCGGGCGAGAAAGACTTGTACTTTAAGAAGTGTCACCAACGATTAAGGAGATATCGATTCTTCTTCAAAAATTCGTTTTCTTTCTCCGTTAGAAACCCCTGAACTGATTGTTTTTCAAATTCAATATAATTGTCTCGATATCTGCTTCGTAATTGGTATCAACCAGAACAAGACCCTTAACATACCGAATGATATCGTGGAATGAAATCAACTCACTCGACTTGTACAACCGATGGCTTTGAAGATCTCCCAGCGGCGATCGGCATTCCCGATGGACTTGGAACATCGGTTGTCCAGTAGGGCCGGGCAACGCCTCCGACAGCACCACTACGCCTCTTCATCCATTCGCTGTCTACTTTCATTGATGATTTCGAGCCGGTATTTACCGTTATTTAGACTTTATGTAAACGTTCCCGTTCTTCCCGAAAAAGAAACATCAATTTCCAGATATAACTGGTAATTTTTAAATTGTCTCTTTCTACGTAGCTATACGGTTGACTGACCGAAGTGAACCTCTACAAAAGGATAAAAAAAAAAAATAGAAGTGCGATACTTGATCGTACAATGTATTTTTCGGAAAAACTAATCCGTCAAACAATTAAAAAAAAAAAAAACAAATAAACGATCTTAAATTACTTGTGAATTAATTTCCGACGTCAAACCGCCCGTCCTGCTATGCTAACCCCAGGATTGCGTGGTCAGAACTGATGATGAGCTCGGGGAGAATGTCGCTTAAGTATCCAAAGCTGAGCAGTGACGCTCAACCCATGTTTCTCGAATTTCCTTATCCTTTTTTTCAGCCGACAGTTCTTCAATTTTGGGGGTAGTTTTGGGTGCCAGATGATCTTCTCGCTCATCCCTTCGAATATTTTCGTAATTTTTTTTTCTCACCTTTTGGGTTGATGGTGGTTAGTTTGAACAGAGAAGATCGAATGCTGAATAGGGTCTTTAAACTCACCTGCAAGTTCATCGCTTTGAATACTGAATTACTGCACTTTGTTCCCTGGGCGACTTGTATGGGTTAATGGATAGCGATGTTTATAAAAGGTTTCGCGATACAGTGCCGCTCCATTAAACGCATTTAATAACTCTGCGAGGCGTCGATAACCGTGCTGATCATGATAACGAACTACTCGAGCTGTTTCGAGCGGTAAACAATTCAGGTGAAAATCAATTTTCTCACGTACTTATACCGCAAGGAACTTTATCAGTATAGGTATGTTCTTTCAAGAAATTTTTATGGGTGTTAAACTAGTCTATATAAACATTCAGACCGCGGATCCCGATAGAAATATTGATTATGAAACAGTACTGTTCTCCTTCCATATCTAGATCATATATGGACTTCTATGATCAGGATTTCGTCATTTTTCTACAAACTTCAAATCTTCCAACACTTTACTAAAAATCGGATATATACAGAGAGATTAAAGCGTTGGTTTACACTCAGTCAAAGCCAACTTGGCACACTCCAGGTCTTTCGTCTGTTTATTGCAGGCTGGCCATCCACTTTTCTTTTTTTTCTTTTTTCGAATCGATTTCTTTCGAAAGCAAATCAATTCAACCAGAGAAAAAATGCAGATGGCCGGCCTGCAATAAACAGACGGAAAACCTAGAGTATGCCGAGTTGGCTTTGACTGAGTGGAAACCCACGCTTGAATCTCTCTGTATGTGTAGGTTTTCTTTTTACGAAACATTGGTCAAAGATTGCGAGAAAATTTTCGGATAATTCACAAACTGGGATCAATCGTTATTTAGAAAAAATAATCATTTCTATAGACCAACAGCTTTTTGAAAAAAAAAATCTGCTGTACGGGAGTTCAAAGTTTCAATTCCTTGGATACCTACTCGTGGAAATATATGTAGACGTATTTCAATCCTACATGGTATAGAAGAAAGGGAAAAAAGGCTTAAATTATCAGCATAATTTAATTGCTGACGTGTACACGAAGCATATGTATATGTATAGTATACCGGAATGTTTCAATGACAATACATCATACATTCAAATTTGAATAGAAATAATATTGTCACTGTATGACGGGTACATAAAGTAGATGCCAAGCTTTCAGGCGATTATTTGATCCAAGCAATGGATGTGGCTCGCCCTTCATTCAGGTGTTATTTATTTCTGGGTCTCTCCCCGATGACAGGTTTGATTAAGACGTTACTCAAACTGTTCGCGTGTTCACATGACGGGTGAACATACTTTGGATGTAATGGCTGATCGTTAAATAATACACAAACATAGATCCGGGTGGGCGGTATAGACTGGCGTACTACGTACCAGTTGATGATTTATGATAAGCATGAAGCCATCGGCTATAATATATACAGAGAGATTAAAGCTATGGTTTACACTCAGTCAAAGCCAACTTGACACACTCCAAGTTTTTCGTCTGTTTATTGCAGGACGACCATCTGCATTTTTTCTCTGGTTGAATTGATTTGCTTTCCCAAGACATCGATTCGAAAAAAAAAGAAAATTGGATGGCCAGCCTGCAATAAACAGACGAAAAACCTGGAGTGTGCCAAGTTGGCTTTGACTGAGTATAAACCATAGCTTAAAGGCCGGCGCCCACTACACCGCACCGAACCGAACCGATCAGCACCGAAGCGATCCGCACCAAATTTAATTGTTTACATGCTTTTGACAACTGACAACGTATCAGTTGCAGATTCCTTCGATGCAATGGGCACACGAATTGTCGGAGCAGATCGCAGCCGACTAGTGAGCGCACTCTCATAAAAAAGCATGCAAACAATAAAATTTGGTGCGGATCGCTTCGGTGCCGATCGGTTCGATGCCGATCGGTTCGGTTCGGTGCGGTGTAGTGGGCGCCGGCCTTTAATCTCTCTGTAGGTATATCTATCGGACTTGGATGACAGTGAAGTTGGCGTTTTTTATTTTTCAATACAGCCCCTGTCCTTCTTCATTGTCATGCCAAACGGAAACCCTTGAGGGGCTATGTACAGAGAGAAACCTGGGAGAGCCTACGGAGCCAAAAGCCTGGGACAGACTAGTGGAGCTTGGTTCCGTGGGTCCCGTGTGTTCGTTCCGTGAACTAAATTCTCGGTGGATAAATGATGGATGCAGGTTTGTTTACTCACACATGCAATCTCACACGTACATTACAGAGTGAAACCGCTTTGTTCAAAGTTCCAATTGCTTGCAGAAATTCGATTTCGGATAAAATATGGAGCATCTCGGACTTTATATGTGACATTTATTTAATAAAATATATATTGGAAATCAGCATGAGATCCATTATTGGCTTATATCCCTACCGGGAAAGTAGCCCGCATATAGTGGAAATAACTCTTGGTTAATGAGACTGCATTATGAAATAAATAAATAATACCGTGAAAATTTAATTGCAATATAAAACAAAGATTTTTTCACCGAAATTTTCAAGTTATGAATTGGAAGTCGTGGAGAATTATATTTTGTAAATAAAAAAGATACATGGCGCATTGGCCGAATGCAGTTGCAAACATATCATTGCTTTTGCACCCGCTGTTAGATCCGAGAGTGATAAAACCATTTCACGTATATGCTCGGTTTTCGGAGTGAATTTGTCCGCTCTGGACTTTGCTCGATTCTCGCGATCGTTGAAATTCATCAACTTCTTTTTCAAAACGCGCAACTGTTTCCGAAGGGCATGATTTTCCTTGTCAAGACGATATACTTTGTTCAGGAGATCATTAATCGCAGCATCACTCATAGGAGGTTTATCGAGTTCCATCGGTTGTTCAGAAAATGACGAATTTAATTTAAATGAAGAGTCATTCATTCCTGACTGATCGTGCTCCATGATTTCAAAAAGAATCTTTTTTTTACAGCAAACTCTGACCTGATGAAAAGGAATATTACCACACTCGTAAAGTCTGGCGTTTGTGCTGTACATTTTGCGAAGCATGCGTTTTGGACCCCTGACCGTTTAAAAAGCACAGCTGTCCCTGTCGATTATTATACACCAGTTTTCAATAACTGTTTTGAAATCATGGAGCACGATCAGTCAGGAATGAATGACTCTTCATTTAAATTAAATTCGTCATTTGCTGAACAACCGATGGAACTCGATAAACCTCCCACGAGTGATGCTGCGATTAATGATCTCCTGAACAAAGTATATCGTCTTGACAAGGAAAATCATGCCCTTCGGAAACAGTGGCGCGTTTTGAAAAAGAAGTTGATGAATTTCAACGATCGCGAGAATCGAGCAAAGTCCAGAGCGGACAAATTCACTCCGAAAACCGAGCATATACGTGAAATGGTTTTATCACTCTCGGATCTAACAGCGGGTGCAAAAGCAATGATATGTTTGCAACTGCATTCGGCTAATGCGCCATGTATCTTTTTTATTTACAAAATATAATTCTCCACGACTTCCAATTCATATCTTGAAAATTTCGGTGAAAAAATCTTTGTTTTATATTGCAATTAAATTTTCAGGGTATCATTTATTTATTTCATAATGCAGTCTCATTAATCAAGAGTTATTTCCACTATATGCGGGCTACTTTCCCGGTAGGGATATAAGCCAATAATGGATCTCATGCTGATTTCCAATATATATTTTATTAAATAAATGTCACATATAAAGTCCGAGATGCTTCATATTTTATCCGAAATCGAATTTCTGCAAGCAATTGGAACTTTGAACAAAGCGGTTTCACTCTGTAATGTACGTGTGAGGTTGCATGTGTGAGTAAACAAACCTGCATCCATCATTTATCCACCGAGAATTTAGTTCAGGGAACGAACACACGGGACCCACGGAACCAAGCTCCACTAGTCTGTCCCATTGACTCCGTGGGCTCTCTCAGGTTTCTCTCTGCTGTATACACCTTGAAAGTAATTTTTTTTTCTTCTTTTCTTTTCAAATCACTGATACGCTGTGATGAAATATTTTATTGACTCAATATTTTTAGAGCAGATTACTAGAGTTTTGAACTATCATTCACAATCATTGGAGAATATTTGAACTTCGCGTTACGTAGTTCTCAGTTAGCGATAGAAAAGAGGTTGGTGCAACATACAGGTCGCATCGTTGATTGAATCTTTTCAAAATTTATAGGAAACGTTCTACACTAATGTGATTCTGGACCAAACCAACAATATCCAATGAATTTTAATTTCAAGTATAAAAATTTGTCACTTCAAACTATCATTCTGTAGAATTGGATATAAAAGTAGATTGAATAATTTTCATACTCAAAATTAAAATTCATTGGATATTGTTGTTTTTTTCCGGAATTAAATCAAGGTAAAATGTTTCCTCCAAATTTAGAAAAGATTCAATTAACGATGCAACCTGTATGCTGTACCAACCGCTTCTTCATCGGTTGTTGAAAATTACGCGGTCAATGAATTGAGTCAATGAATTATTTCATCACAGCGTATCAGTGATTTGAAAAGAAATTCTGATTCCTAAAATACGATGAGGACCCTCAAGCTTTCCCCTAAAATCGCGCACCAATGAAAGTGACTATAGGAATAAAAGACTAGATCAAACCGTGAGAAAGATAAATCCCTCGGACGTGTCGATTCCAACTCAAGACACTCAACATTTGAAATTTTATAACTCGAACACCTTTCAAGTTCGGGGGCTGGAAATGGGCCAGAGTCAGTTTCTGTCGATGACGAACACAAATACAAAACCAAAAGAAAGGATAAAAATGTCAGGTTTTCACAGTTTTTCTGCGATTTGACGTGGTGTACCCCGTACAGGTAGATACATATCATTTGAAGTTTCAGAAAAAAAAAGAGAAAATTCCGTGATTTCATTCCTAATTACAATTCGTAATGATATCGCGTGTCTAATGGCATAAGGTCGTAAGCGCCAAAAACGCGATCTTAGTGGCAAAAGGTCGTATATTTTTTTTTTCGCGTCATTCCCTCTAAAAATGATCAAAACGTATGGATCGATGGAAATTACGAGATCGAAAATGTAATAGCGAAAGGTCGTATGTTGGGTGAATACGTCGTTCTTTCATTACAATTTCTAAGAAACACAAATTCGTAACCGCCCTTTTTTTCAACCTTCGATACAAAAATAAAATGAAAACATCTAAAACGCGAAGATAAATCGAAAGTAACAGCCTCACAAAATATTGATTATGAATAGTTCCGAGAAGCTCGAATAAAATTGGAAAATAAATCCGAGCTGTTGAATAGAAGTGTTTACTCATTCGAGTCAAATTAGGTGAAGAAGAAATTTACTTTGTTACAGTACAAACATTATCGGAATTAATCAGTTAGGTACCTACTTTTCATTCATAAAGAAACTCGGTAGAGTCTCGCGCCAAGTACATGGAAAAAAAAATTTTTCATGCGCGAGACTCAACAAGTCTAGATATGTATACCCGAGAGGCAACTACCTTAACCTATACCCCGAACTAGTATTTGCGTTTTCTTCCACCTCACAACATACACGAATTGGAACTAATTCAATCTAGGATGTGGGCATGAGAAGCTTTCATTTGAGCCCTAATCGTCTAAATCGGTGTCCGGTGTGCTGAGATATAATTAACTACAGATTCTGATACCCCGTTTCATCGTACAATGTTTCTCCTTCATCGTCTTCTCTCTCTTTCTCTCTCTCTCTCTCTCTCTCTTCCTTTTACGACTCATCGCTCATAGAGCATGTAGTCTAATTCCTCGTCGTCTTCAGACCAAGATTCAGCCTATTAAAACCATTATCATAAAATCATATTTCGTCGCTGAACGCAGGACGTATGTTTTAAGCTTTGTGACGTGCACAGCCGACGGTTGGGGTTAGGGCTTCGAGACTCCGGGCCGGCCACGTCTCCAAAACCAGCACTACCAACGTTCCTGTTTTCATACGCGACTCTCATATTTTGGATCAATTCAAAATACTACAATCCGTACAAGATTGACCAAGTGTTGGGCGCCAGGTACCTTATGATACCGCGGTACGGGACGAAACTCACACGGAGTTAAATTAATAAAAAGTTAATTGAATAAATGAATTAATTAATTAATAAAAAGAATAAAACGTACAAGACGATATTACACGGAAAGCTCAGCGTGAGGGGGACATGGGGGGGGGAATAATATAGGAGAAGTTAGAAATATGTTATATGGTTTATGGATTTAATAATCACAAAGAAACCAGGTTGAAGGAGTTCAGGCTGAACACAATTATTACAAACAAATAAATGATAATAAAACAAATTAAACAATCAAAGCCAATCCCTTGAATCGGAACTAACATAAGTAAAACTATCTAAATTGAACTAATCAGGAACAGCTGATTGACTAGGTCACGAACGGGAAAGTAGGACAGAAGATAATATAGAACAAGGGGTAGGTACGGTAGAACAAAGAAATTATAAAACGAGAAAAGAACAATTATCTTATGGTACGGTAAAACTACCTTATGGGGTAATAATATGTAACGGTAGATGGGTCGGTAACATAGAGGGGAATCGAAGATACAGAATCAATAATATGGGGACTTCTACTTATTAATTAGGCGGGTCGATATTACAGGACCTTCCGTTCGAGATTTACAAGGCGTCAAAGCCGAGCGTGAACGAGGTAACTCGAAGATGGCCGGAGGCAATTCACGCGAGGCGTACCATGCTACAACGCATTAACACGTTAACAAAGGGGATGTTAAGATCTATCATCACAAATAATTCGGGATAATACTAAATATACCAGCTCAAGGTTTTAACAAGGATTAAGACTATTTTTTCCTCAACAATACTACGAGATCGGGATCTTTATCACAATATATGATATATTACGTCTAGATCGATTCTTCAAGGAAAAAGCGTGGCTCGACAAGCCGTCAAGATTAATTATCGTTTTTTACGCGAAACTAACGTTTCCACGCAGGGAATTCTTCTCTCTGAGATGCGACTTATTAGCAAGTATAGGGAATTTAGATCAACGATAAATACAAGTTACAAGGGAATCGATACGGAAATATTCAACAAGAACAACGGTACGACGATACGATAATAAGGAATATTTTCATGAAAAATCGATTACTAGTACGTAATTATATATCAAGGGGACACAATAATCAATAATACGATCAATATCGATAGACAAACCAAGCTAAAGTACGACAATGCGATGATATCTGAACGGCGTCACCTTCAATGAGGTTTGACCCTACTACGCAATACGAGATCTAGTCTCTTTGAATCAATATAATATCAATCGAAGGGTCGTCTAGAGCCGGAACCTTACCTCAATCAAACACACACTCACTAACAGAGTTTACTATAGATTGTGATCAGAGTTCTAAAACGAGTCCGATACTAAACGATAAAGGTATTAATTTTTCAGAAAAACTAGAAACAGGACTTTATCTAACTGTATCCGAGCAAGAAGTGAAGCTTCTGGGTCTCTCGCAATGCAGATGCAATTTTAGGGTGGAAGGAGTATTACGCTTAAAATTAGGAGGCGTATCTTCTTTCTGCCGGGTTGTGTCGCGGGCCTGACAGGGCCTTTTGGCACTTCGAGCTTTCGCCAGGGGTTTGTTAGATGGCTCGTCATGTTCTCAATACCCTGGAAGGCGGAATATCTGCAATTGGACCGGTGGACCAAGTCGGCACGAGACAGGCAGGAGGGGGGGGGGGGGGAGGCTACCCCGCGTATTAGATTCGAAATGCAGCGCTCTTCCAGGCGTATCTCTGGATACGATGACTATGCTGTCCCCCAGCTAATCACTCGAAGGCTTCCAGGTGACCCGCCAGGTCGGATGAGATTGAGGGATGATCTCCCTCGTTGTTTTCAATCCGGAACGGCACGGAAATATAAGATATAGGGACGGGAAAAATATTAATACAACTTATAATTACAATAGGGACCTTGGGCACTTGAGCTGGGACTTCTTGCTTTTCATTCGGTTTATGATCAAGGTGGTCACTTCGGCCTGGGAAAGAGGTGATGGTTCAATTACGAGGCCTTCTAATTTGCCTCGTTACAGCTTATACCGGAACATACGTCTTTACGCATCTGGGAACATGGCATAGCAGGGATAAATCCACACAAAAGTTGTATAGAGTGGCGTAAGTACAAGTGTCACGACGTAGTCGGCGCTGGTATCATAGACAGAAACCGTCTGCAGAACTAGCAGACGCGTGTTTTCATTTTTTTTTTTACGATTTTGTTCAAATTATTTATTCCGTTACGAATATTTTTTGATAAATGTTGCCATCTTCAATATCATCATCCAAATTGTTTTTTCAACCAATAATCATAAGCCAATGGAGTGAGCGAGCGCAGCGAGCGAACGAACGTTATTTAGTTTGAACAAATTTTTCAATTCTAAACTTTTATTATTCTACAGGTACTTGGCAGTTGTATCTGATTTCAATGCTTTTGTATGTTGTGTAACGCAGTTTTCTATTCAGGAGAGGAAAACCTTTTGCTCCGTCACAATTCGGCGCTTTCCCGTGATAATTACGATACTGAACTTTAAATGTTGGGCGCCAGACACTACTGCGTCGTTTCCTTACCAAATTACGATACCATACAACAAATTACGATAAACCAAAAACTTACGGAAATGCGACGAGCGACAACTCGACTTGCTCCGATACAAAAGCCTAGGTAGAGGGGCAGGGTACAACAGACAAAACAATATTAGTTCTTTGAAAATAATGAGGTCGCATCAATCAATTATTTATTACGAAATTGAATAAATTAGACAGAATCGATACAGAATTAGCGATATTTTCAACTAGTTTGTTACTAGAGATTACCTTACTGTGCGGGACAAAGTTTACTCATTTACGATACAATTGAATCATAGGCGTGTGTCAGAGTTTACTCGATATCAAACGATTTGACTATACGCTAGACTTGGTATCACAGAGCGATACTTTGTACCCAAATGCAAATTTGTTCCATAACACTACTCCAAGATGTTAAACAATGAAATCGTTAACAAACGATACAGGTTCCCTACTAATTAATTAGCCACGCTGGCCATACAATTACGATATTTCGAGATCTACTGTCAAATAGAGACCACACGGTCATTCGAAAAATGTGAACTACCGGTTCGACAATAACAAATCAATTCAGAACGATAGATTGATCTTCAACCAAATTCTGACGATACGATATCGATAGTTGCGATACTAAATTATCCCAAAGCGGTACTAGATTTTACAGAACCTTATTGAATTTTAGAAACGCAAATAAATTATACAAGATTGACCATACTAAATTATAACAAATCAACTGTAACGCGAGGCCTAAGCCTTCGCGGCTATCTTCGCTCAGGGTACTCCAGGAATAGTATATTCCGTATTAAGGGCGTATTTTATACCCGCGTGTGATCGCCGTGCACGAGAGTCGGCAAAGACGGCCCGAGTGGATACGGCATCACGAGAGGGTATAAAGTATTATGCCCATGTTGCGAACGATATTTTCCGATGCAGTTTGCGTAAAATTCGATTTTATCCTGCACGACTGCAACGAAAAAGGATTTCCTACGGTCGCTAAACGACAGGTTTTTGACGAACGTATGATAAGAGAGATCTATCCTACTGCTGCCGCTGCTAATACCTCTCCTATTACCGCTTTCCTTTAGAACCTCCTGACGCTGGACTCACGTTGAAGTCTCGCTTGCCAGAACTATGCGATATTTCTCCTGGGGCTTTACAGAATTCGTCAATCCACCAGATAAGTAGGCCATAGTCTCGTGCTGAGCACACAAGGGCTTCCTCACGACAGGATTCCGCAGGTTGAAACGCTGATCCGGGGGTTTTCTTGACCAACTACGGCCGCGATAACAGATTCGGAGAAAGTAGTTCGATAGGTACCCTGACTGATGATTCATTGGGTGGGAGGCTGTAAGGATGCACCTCCACATGACCCTGTACGCCACCCTCACATCGGCACAGTGCAGTTCCTTGTAGGCAGTAGCTTCGTCGGATGACGGGAGGATTGCTTGTGCTTCTCGCACATCCCTGTACGCCGCCGGTCCGATAGTTGTAGGTGGTAGATCTTACACTTGAGAGGAGGCGCTGACCCTGAGGTTTTCTGGACCAACCATGGTTTGTGTGCCGATAGTGTCGTCCTTGACGATATTGGAAAATCTTTTACGTTCGATACGGTAGACATCTCGTGGTTTCTATACTCGAGATTACATAATTACAAAAATGAAATAGCGTTAGCTTTGCCTATTTATTTTCCCTAAGTTTTCCTTTTTCCTGGAGACCCTGTCTACGCCACGCATCGTTGCATTCTCGATAGAATCGCCTTGTGGCGGGGAATTGCAAAATACCACGTCACAGTTGATAATCATCGACCAATCGAGTGAGCGAGCGAACGAGCACAACCTTTGATTATTTTTCGGTTGAGTGATCTACACATTAATGGACTTAGCGAAAGGTTTTTGCACCGAAGGTGCTTTTTGGGGTTGATATCATATACGCACGCCGAAATTTGGATGAACGATATTAGCCATAGTGAAAATGAGTTCTGGCGGAGACGACCCTATGCCATTAGTTGCGGTAATTTTTATTTTTCTAATTTTGTATTAGTCCAGAAAGGTCGTATCTACCAGTAAATACAACCTTCTACCATTAATTGATACATTTTTTTTATAACTTGTAAGGGATTAACCTCCTGTTTGCTATATTGAGCAGTGTTTATTAAATTTTTAGCCAATATGGACATAGATTTTTTTGATACGATTATGCTTATCTGCTATTTTTACAGTCTTCGTCAGCTAACGACAGGTCTCGTGGTCTAGGCGCAGGTCCAGCTCCAATAATATAGGTTTATCTTCAGGCGGGTTCGGTCGTCGAGTTATCGGACTTCTTGTAAGGTGTGTCGGGCGATCAGCCCTCTCTCGCGGTCAGCAGACCTCTGTCTCTACGACAGTCCATTGCCTGGACCTTGCCCTCTTGCGCATACCATTACATCTCGTATGGCGCAATCTTATATTTTAAACTAGCGCGACGATTCACACAATCATCCCCCTTTTTGGCAAATTATGACTATAATGTGGCAAAAATTAATCGTGGCAAGCTTCCCCAAAACGCCTATGACATAATAGAGAGAGCGACATTATGCAAAGACGTCTCCGAGATCACTCTCACTCATTCTCATTCATAGTCTGCCATACCATACTTGTGAATAATGTGACAGAAGAGTCAGTGTTCGTCAATTAATACATAATTATGATTCGGTACACCCATCCAATGCCTTAGCCTCTAGTTCGATTTATTCGATCATTCACTTAAACCTAGGTCAGGTACACACATATGTAACGGGTATAATGATGGTGCACCGTTTGATTGACTGTCGATGATGTAGGATAAATACAGCTTATAGTTAAAACATGAGTGTACTGCATACATTCGTCTACCGACATCGTCTTGCCTTATCAATATCATGACCTGGTTCAGGAATCGCGCATCTAAGCACACACGTACGCTTCCATTCTTTTTCGTGACAATTCTGAGGGGATTGCAATACGGACTGCAAGATCGTTCGATGATCCCGAGATCTAACATGTTCTTGATTTCTTGATTGACGGGTTCGCGTAACTTAATGGGAATGGGATACGACCTCCTAATAAATGGCTTGTCAGATGTTAGTCGGATTTGGTGGCGGTACACCTTAATCAATCCAGGCTTGTCGCTAAACACGTCTCGGTATTCTTTGAGTAAAAGAACGATATGGCTCCTTTGATTGGAATTTAATTGTTCAATGTCGGCGATAACGCTCTTGACTGTCTGAGAGAATGGGGTTTTGCTAGAATCTCGATCGATGTTTTCTACATGCTGATCAACCGCGCGGACGGTACCCGTGATCGGCGTATCCCCCATTCCTCGACTGCATTCCGCGAGATTGTCTTGATTTGGGTTGCTACTTTCAATTAGTTCGAGATTATTAATGCTTGGGTCATTTACTGATTTTCGGATTCTACGTAGGTGATCGGAATTCGCCTCCTTGTGTTTTCGAAATATTACGACATCTTTTGGCAACTTTTCTCTAAACAAGTAGACGTCTTCATGGTCCACGTCAATAACAGCTTGCTGTTTCTTTAACCAATCCATTCCGACCAATATGTCATTAGATAAATTAGGGATTACCAAATAACCATGCTCGATTTCGCGGTTATTGATTCGACATTTGACAAAAACTTGTTTACGAATTGCGGTTTTCTTCTGTCCGACCGCGACCCGAATCGCGAGATTACAGGTCGGTAATTCCGTCGCAAGGTTGTTCTCAGTCAGCCATCGATAAAGGGTTTCCGAAATGCCGGTGACGTCGCTACCTGAATCTAGCAAAACATTTATAGTTCTTTTGCCAATCGTGGCCTGAACGCGTGGGCTTACTAATCGGCTATCATCACCGGATTCTTCACCCTTTTCTACATCCCAGCAGAGGTCTTCCACAAACTCGGACTGTTCTAGTGTACGCACGATCCCTTCATCGCTAGGATAGTCACTGATTTCAGCTTCGTTATCTTGTACGTGATCGACGCTTGCGTTTACAGGATGTTCATCATCCGGTGTGCTCTCGATAGCATTTACCGTGTTTGGCTGTCTTCTGTTATAATTATAGTTATGAGGCTGATGTCTTGCAAGATTAGTTCGTTCATTTCCCCTAACTCGATTTGAATAACTACCCTGTCTGGCTGTACCTTGTCTCCCGTTGCTACCATAATGATTCAACTGATTCCCATAGCTCTGTTGCGGATTTCGAACTTGATTATCGGCGCGGTAAGGAGTTTCCCCTCCATCACGATCACCACGTGCGTTCGGTCGGTGGTGCGGTGGCACGTAAGTCGAGTTATACTTCGCATAGTTGCGCTGGTTGGAAAATCTCGAATTCGGATGATTTCGTGAGAAGCCTAGTTTAGCAAAATGGTTGGCAGCGGACTCCGAACTCCCGCCCAATTGCATTTCATCATTTTCTACGTCGTTATTTCGCCAGTTACCCTGATGTTGTCGCGGGATTGCATATGATCGTTGCGCAGAGTCAGCGTTTACATTTCTTATATTATTTGGGTTTCCTACTTCTTGTTGAGGGCGACCGCGTTCGTCTAACAATTCTTTATGTGCGGTATCGAGTCGATATAACGCTTGAAGAATAGTTTCTGTTTCCGCGTAATTCATAGTTACCAAGATCTCACGCGCACGATGTGGTAACTGTTTCATAATCGAAAAGTTTATTTCGTATGTCGTCATTGGTGGTTTAAAGTATCGAGCCTTTTTTATTTGCTGTAAGAAATAGTCGCGAAGTGAGCCGTCTGACACACGAAATTTGCGCCGTAGCCACTCGTCTTTTTCCCGAGTTTGGGCTTCCAATGAATAAAAATGCTCTAAAAATTCCATTTTAAAAGTTTCATAATTGTCAAATGCATAACTTTGTGCGTCATACCAGCTTTTCGCCTGTCCATTCAAAGAATCTTCAACGACTAACAATTTATGCGGATCTAAAACATTCGTTTTTATAAAATACTTCTCCATATTGGTAATTGTTAAGAAAGCAATGTAGTCTCTTCCACTTATATTTAAAGTAACCGCCCAAAAAAAAAAAGGGGCACACGCCATTTTTATGCTAAGATAGATGGCTCCGTTTTTCCGGTCCTATCACTTCCGTTTTTGTTGCCTATCAGAAATCATTGTAAGGTAAAACTTTTGTGCTAAATAAAATCCTTTTGATGTTACCTACATCGATCGCAGTATTCATAAAATATCACCTGAAATCCCAAACAGGTTATGGGCCCAGGACACTAAAAGTGATATTTGTGTATTATCTCTTTGAAAAATTGTTAAGTCGTGAGAAATACTTTTAAGGTTATCTGGCCGCGTGCAAGAGCAGATTTCTTAAAAATGGAATACGAACAATTAAAAGTAACAAAACTAAAAGGAGTTGAAAACTGGTCAGTTTGGAAGTTCCAAACATCTGTTCTGCTGAAAGCACAAGGAGCTTTTGATATAATTACCAGAATATCTGTACAACCACCAGCTGACCAAGAGGCAGCTCTAGCAGCATGGAAGAAAGCTGATATCACTGCACAGAAAATCATTGTAACAAGTGTAGAAGAAGCTCAACTATTGCATATAATGAATTGTAATTTTTCACATGAAATGTGGGAAAAACTACACAACATACATGAACAGAAGAATCAAACGGGTATCCACATGTTGCAGCAAAAATGGTATCAAATGTTGAAAACGTCTTCCGATAATCTGGCTACACACATCGCGAAAATAGAAGACTTAGCTCATAAACTGAGATCGCTTGGCGAAAACATATCTGATTCAATGGTGATTACAAAGATCTTGTTGACTCTTCCGACTTCATATAATCATTTCATTACTGCGTGGGAATCTACATCTGAACCTCAGCGCACATTGGGAAATTTGACTGAAAGATTGCTCACCGAAGAAACAAGAATGAATAATCAAGAAGAAAGTACCGAAGCCCTCGCTGCTTTAAGAATCTCCGATAAATCAGGGAAGAATAAATTTAATCAGAACAAAACCGGTAAGGATAGTAAATCTTATAGTACGTTCAACGCCAAACGTAAACCAGGTACGTGCAATTATTGTAAAAGGCCGGACATTGGAAAGAAGACTGCTATCGTTTGAAGAAATTAAATGATAAAGATAAAGATAAAGACAAAGGCGAAGCACTTATTGGCGTGTCTCTTTCTATTCTGGATTCGAAACATTCAGATAATAGTGTTTGGTACATTGATTCAGGCGCAACTGATCATATGTGCAATAGAAGAGACTGGTTCTATGTCTATGAAGCCTTTCAGACACCCATGTCAATGAAATTAGGAAACGGCCACACAATTGAAGCTATTGGCAAAGGTTCAATAAGCGTTGATGCCTTCGACGGAGAACGGTGGAATCAGAAGCATTTAACTAATATACTACTAATTCCAGATCTACAATTCAACCTTTTCTCCGCTGGTGCAGCCCTCGACAAAGGAATGCAACAAGTCTCACAAGCAAATGGCTGTAAATTTGTACGCTCCAACAGGACTGAAGTTATAGGAATACGCCAGAACAAACTATGGGAAGCTCAACTCAGAGTCAAAGTTCCAGAAGACGAACCTAGGACGATGACAACCATTGCTGAACCATCCGACCTGAAAACTTGGCACGAGAGAATGGCACATCAAAATAAGAAGTATGTACAAGACTTTCTGAAACAAAAACAAATCAAGGTCAGTACAAATGCAGATTTTACATGCGAAGCTTGTATACAAGGAAAAATGCATCGTAAACCATTTCCGAAAGACAAAAATAAAGAAATCAAGACCTCACAACCCGGAGAATTAATACACTGCGACCTATGTGGCCCTATGCCAGAAAATTCGATTGGAGGATCTAGATACTTTCTGCTCTGTAAAGATGATTTCACACACAATAGAACGATATACTTAATTAAAAGCAAAGACGAAGTAAGTCACTGTCTCTCGAAGTATATGAAAACAGTTAAGAATGAAACAGGAAACCATGTGAAATGCATCAGAAGTGACAACGGTCTAGAATTTATTAATCAAAATGTCAGGACAATTACAGAAAAATACAACATCAAACACCAAAGGACTGTAGCATACACACCTGAACAGAATGGTGTTGCTGAACGCGAAAATAGAACCATAATGGAGGCCGTTCGCTCGATGCTGATTTCAAGAAATCTACCAAAAAGACTGTGGGCAGAAGCTGCGAACACAGCTGTTCACGTCATCAACCGTACTGGAAAGAGTAGAACTCTTGGAAAAACGCCGCATGAAGCTTGGCCCCAGAAGGAAAACAAGATTGATAAACTCATTGTTTTTGGAGCCAGAGCTTTTGTCCATATTCCAAAACAGAAACGCAAGAAATTGGACAGTAAGGCTGTAGAAGGAGTTTTTGTAGGGTATGGTGAAACCGTTAAAGGTTATAAAATCTGGTACCCCTCAACAGACAAAATAGAGTACGCCAGAGATGTAATTCTTATCGAAACCAAAGAAAAGAAAGAGAATCCTACAAGCAAGAAGACTGACGTGCAACACGAAGCAACTCTGAACCTACCAGTGGAGGATGATCAAGAGGACCAAATAGAAGAACAAGACTCAGAGAATGAGGCTGACGTTATGACTGATCCAACCTCATCTGACAACTCCGAAGAAGAAGAACAATTTGGAGACGCCAAAGAGAATGTGGTACCGGAGATACCACAAAGAACCTTGAGGGATAGAGGAACCCTGCAGAAGCCAAAGAAATATGCTGATCACATAGACATTGACGATCTGCTAGCAGTAGCTATCAATAAAGAACCTCGAACCTATCGTGGAGCGATCTTATGTCCAGACTCAGAAAAGTGGATAAAAGCTATGAAAGACGAGATGCAATCACTGGAGAAAACCAAAACCTGGATATTGCAGCCGATTGAAGACGAACGGAACACGATTGATTGCCGTTGGGTATACAAGATTAAGGAACGTCCAGACGGGGCCGTGGATAAATACAAGGCCCGGTTAGTCGCAAAAGGCTAGGAACAAAGGTATGGGATAAACTACGAGCAGACATTCAGTCCGGTCGTAAAACTTGACTCATTAAGGATGATAATGGCCATAACAGCAGCAAATGACATGAAGTTGATACAATTTGATGTCAAAACTGCGTTCTTGTACGGTCGACTGGATGAGGAAATCAAAATGAGACAACCGGAAGGATTCGATGATGGAACCGAACGTATCTGCAAATTAGAGAAGAGCTTGTACGGTCTCAAGCAATCTTCAAGGTGCTGGAACGAACACTTCACCGATTTTCTTGAAGACAACAATTTTAAAGAGACTAGCTCAGATCCATGTGTTTTCATAAACAATGAAAAAGGTAATCTAACGATATTAGCAATTTATATTGACGACGGACTGTTAGCTACGATGGATAATAATTTTGCCAACAAACTTCTCAGGAAATTAGGTAAGGAGTTTGAAATAGTTATAAGCAAAGCAGAATGCTTTTTAGGCTATCAGATTGACAAACAAACTGACGGATCATTAATTATGCATCAATCAGGCTACGCCAAGAAACTAATAGATAAGTTCAATATGAAGGAAGCCAATCCAGTATCCATCCCGATGGATAAAAACCATGAATTAAATCCAGATCTGCACCGAGATACTCAATTAGCTAAAAATGTTCCTTATAGAGAAGCCGTAGGTAGCTTAATGTATTTGGCCACTGGTACTCGCCCAGATCTTGCATACGCTCTAAGTACTGTTAGTCAATTTCTCTCAGATCCATATCAAATTCATTGGCAAGCCGTTAAAAGAATTTTGAAGTATCTAAAGGGCACAATCAACTATGGTCTAAAATTTGTTAAACAAACCGATTCAAAGTTAATTGGTTACAGCGATGCGGACTACGCTGGCGATACAAAGACAAGAAGATCGACCAGTGGGTATGTTTTTAAACTAGGCAAAAGTCCAATCGCTTGGAGTACGCAAAAACAAAGAACAGTAGCTTTATCAACCACAGAGGCCGAATTTGTTGCATCGGCTCAAGCTGTTAAAGAGCTTATTTGGCGCAACCGTCTCAAAGAAGAAATATTACACAATAATGACTCGAAAGCCAAACTTTTTCTAGATAATCAGAGTGCGATACGTTTGCTAAAAAATCCAGAATTCCACAAAAGAAGTAAACATATTGATATTGAGTATCATTTTGCGAGAGAAAAGTTCCAAGAAAAACTTTTTGATTTAGAATATGTGCAAAGCTCGGAACAGCAAGCAGACATTTTCACGAAGCCGTTACCTAGGGAACAGTTTTGGTTTTTAATTAAGCTCATAGGTTTAAGTGAAACAACAAAAAAAAAAAAAAAACAGTAAAAGCTATTGATTCATCTCAATATTGATCAGAGTTGAGACACATTGAGAAGGAGTGTTAAGAAAGCAATGTAGTCTCTTCCACTTATATTTAAAGTAACCGCCCAAAAAAAAAAAAAGGGCACACGCCATTTTTATGCTGAGATAGATGGCTCCGTTTTTCCGGTCCTATCACTTCCGTTTTTGTTGCCTATCAGAAATTATTGTAAGGTAAAACTGTTGTGCTAAATAAAATCCTTTTGATGTTACCTACATCGATCGCAGTATTCATAAAATATCACCTGAAATCCCAAACAGTAATGAATTCGATTGGGCTTTTTTCGCCGTTAAAGGTTGGACGCGTTATGTTTAGTTGTAGTGATTTTAAATGTTCCAGAATGCCGACGACTAAGTGAGTATTCAAGTCAATATTTTGATTTAAGCTAGGTGTTTCTCGGTCTTTCTCTGTTTCACCACTCCGCTGTTTATTTTGTTGACCGTTATGAGTATGACTATTTTGAATTACCTGACCACCGTTCCCTGTTTGTTGTTCGCTCGAATTAGACTCCGTCGATGTTGACGAACGTTCTCGAAGCTGCCTGTTCTCATCCTGAAGCTTATTTATTTGTTGGCGAAAAAGCTCGTTTTCTTCAGTGGAGTCAGTCATCATAATGCGTAGTCTTGTCAGCTCCTCACGGAGATCGTCTGAGTTTTCAGGCTCGTTGAGGCCATCGTTAGCCTTTGACCTTGTCATTATCACTTGAAATTGTATTAGTACCAGTCTTTATTAATAATATTTCAGTATTTTTTTGTAAATTTGTTATAAAACGAGAGATTTGATCAACAGATTGAGTCCGATTTTTATCGTGCCTGTAGTTGGGCGCCAAAATTCTAAGGGATTAACCTCCTGTTTGCTATATTGAGCAGTGTTTATTAAATTTTTAGCCAATATGGACATAGATTTTTTTGATACGATTATGCTTATCTGCTATTTTTACAGTCTTCGTCAGCTAACGACAGGTCTCGTGGTCTAGGCGCAGGTCCAGCTCCAATAATATAGGTTTATCTTCAGGCGGGTTCGGTCGTCGAGTTATCGGACTTCTTGTAAGGTGTGTCGGGCGATCAGCCCTCTCTCGCGGTCAGCAGACCTCTGTCTCTACGACAGTCCATTGCCTGGACCTTGCCCTCTTGCGCATACCATTACATCTCGTATGGCGCAATCTTATATTTTAAACTAGCGCGGGGATTCACACAAACTCATGCACAAAAAGTGCCCGTTTTTGTGCCTCTGAAGTGTGTCAAAAGTGGCGTATTTCAGTAAGGCATGAGGAAAATATACCGCACATGCGTCAATCGGCTTTAACTGCTGTTATGATACGCTAGTTACTTTTGCGCATGCTTTTTCAACACTCTAGTTACTTTTTTCTTTCGACGCGCCATCCGACGAGGTACACACTTCAGAGGCACAAACAGGCAGTTTTTGTGCATTCTTTACAAAATGTATTATGTGACACTTGTCCAAGAAAGCGGACGCTTGACGAAATACGTGAAGTTGACAGCACAGGCCTTCAGCTCGTGCGGTCAACATCACAGCCTTCGTCAAAAGTCCGCTTCGTTGCACTTGTATCACAAAGTACTATTATTTACCACAAAAATTGAAAGAAATTTTTTTTCGGCGGATGCGACCTTACGCAATTAGTGAAGACCATTTTTTTTTCGAAGTTAGGACTGGAAGGTCGTCTCCACCAGTACATAAGACCTCCTGCTTCCAATTTAGCCAATATTAAATTTCAACGTTCATGAACGAATCTTTATGTTCTTCGCCTCAATACGATTAAAATAGTACTTTGTGATACAAGTGCAAAAAAGTGGGCTTTTGACGAAGGCTGTGAAGTTGGCCGCACGAGCCGAAAGCGAGTGCCGTCTCGTGGTACGAGCTGAAGGAAAATGCTGTCAACTTCACGCATTTCGTCGAGCGTCCGCTTTCTTGGACAAGTGTCACATAATACTTTTTGTAAGGAATGCACAAAAACTGCCTGTTTGTGCCTCTGAAGTGTGTACCTCGTCAGATGGCGCGTCGGAAGAAAAAAGTAACTAGAATGTTAAAAAAAGTGTACGCAAAAGTAACTAGAGTGTTAAAAAAGCATGCGCGAAAGTAACTAGCGTATCATAAGAGCAGATAAAGCCGATTGACGCATGCGCGGTATATTTTCCTCAGGCCTCACTGAAATACGCCATTTTTGACACACTTCAGAGGTACAAAAACATACACTTTTTGTGCATGAGTTACAAAAAAAAATATACGATCTTTTGCCGTTACGAAAAGCAAAAGGTCGTATAACGGCGCTTACGTCTTTATGCAATCATTTCTTCCGTGTATGAATGCCGTAATAGCTATTTATGTATCAAGTCCGGAAAGTGTCACTTTTCGATTCGGGTTATTTCTAATATGAGCCGATCAAGTGGGCTGTGTCACAGGAGTACGAGTGGGCCCGATTTATTGCCCGAACGCAGCGAGGGCGATAAAACACACGAGTTCTCATGGACGCGATTCTCGAGAGTGTGCGGAAATTATCGAATGCGGAAATTATCGTATGAATAATATCGCATGCGATAGTTTCAAGTTACGAATTGCTATTCTCGACGCTATGTGATATACAATTTGAGACAGTATCGCATGCGACTTTAAAACCAGTGTTGCCACGGTAACGAAGGTGTTACGAAGGTAAGGTGGTGGTCGAGATATGAGCGTGGATATGAGGCAGGTACTTCTAACTCAGCAGAAGCCTCTAAAACCCATAAGCGTATTGCTACACAGAGGCTCGATCACTCGATTTAATTGACCAATAAGTTGACAAAATCATCTGAAGCCGATATACAGATGCGAGAAGTATATCACAAAGAAAAAATTATTTTAATGAAACGAGACGTCCAGGGTAAAGAGAGAATTGCAAATGCGCTTGAGAAGCTCTGCGATAACAAGAGCTTATCAACTGACTAATTAAGATACAGAATAAACTGTCTGACTGATTAAATTACAAAATATTCTGTGACGAGTGCAAAGTACAAGGTAGTGATATCAATATAATAAGTAGTGTAATAGTTAAAGCCTGCATTTTTTTTTTTTTTACCGTTAGATGTATGGCAGGTTGTTGAGCATTTTGTTCGTATAAGTTGATATTAATAATTAATAATTATTTATATATTTCTTACTCGTTTACATTCCATTTCTGCGTTTAACAATAAATTATACATTCGTGTAGCTTCAAGTGCGCAATCTTCACGTTCGAAAGCTGAGATTAATGAAAGATTTTTTCTGTGGATACGGGTCAATCCGTCGGGGAAAACTTCACTTTACGCTCTTGACTCCCCACTACGGTAGTAGGGGCCAAGAACATCCACAGAAAGTCCCGGTATATGCTCTACTTGTCACATTCTATTCTTATGTTTAACAATAAGTTCCACATCTTGTCTATGCCAATTGTTATCGCTTAATACGTGATATAAAATTGAATGAAAATTTCTTATTATTATTACAAATTATGTTTTACAAAGTATAGATTAAGCTTAGAGTCGGTAGAAATTGGAAACAATGAAATGAAAAGTTTCACACTGTGAAAAGTATTTCAATTCGTTATGAATTCAGACCACGAAAATACTACTTACATTCTGAAAAAAATTTCTGGTTTCAGTAAAAATGTCTAAAATCCAATTTACGCACGAACACTATCAATGTCGAAACTACGTAACAAGGAATTAATCAATGTCTATATGCAATGAGCAGCTGTTGAATTCTTCGACCCTCTACAAGGTCACGATTCCTCCGATTTTGGCCCTCATCTACCCGTCCTACGTCAAGATTAAGGTCAACATTCATGCCAAAATCCAAGTTTTCATCTCCATCTTCCACTCCCGGTTCACGGACATTGTTATGCACGCACATGTCATGTAATACTGTACATGCATTTATTATTCGAGAACATGTTTGTGGACTGTAGTGTAGAACTCGGTGTTTTAACAGGCATCGGAAACGCATTTGTAACAACCCGTTACATCGCTCAATAATTGATCTAATACGTCTCTGACGAATATTATAGTCATCCTCTGGTGTTCCAGGTGCAGCGTTGTTTATTGGTGTCATCATCCATGGTCTCAAAGCATATCCGCAATCCTCTATACAAATGTCGTAGCCAATTTCGATTTAATTTATTTATCAACGTTTTTGAAAAGAAATTCATTCCTCACTGCTCATGAGGTCAAATAGTATTCGATGGATACATACAATGATAGTAACATCGTTCACGAGCTGCTTGTCATTATTGTAAATGTTTTCATTTCAGGATAAACATTTGAACCATGCTCATATACGTGTGCTGCAAGATTCAATGTATTTTGTACAGTAGAATTGCAATATAAGAAGAACGGCTCTTACCGAGAAGATAAAAAGTATGTTCACGATTGTGCATCTGTTGCAACAACGGAAGAATGTTGCTGTTGTTCCAAATATAGCTATCGTGAGTGCTACCGGGATACCTTGCATTTACATTCAATACTTTTAATTCCGTATTTCATATCTACATGGAATAGAAATATCAACAATTAGTATAAATTGAACCAACCTCATTACTGGAGCACACAAATGATTGTACAATCCCGATAGTTCGGAGGGGAACGGCAATATCCTAGAGAATGTCATGAAAAAAGCTATATAAAGATGCCCAACAAAATAAGAAGCAGCAGCTACGAGGAAAGTTTTGACACGTGAGGAACTTTTCGATTTGGAAAACCGTACCGATGATGAACATTGAATAGTCTATCAGCACAAATTTGTCATTTGACATTGAACTTTGACCAAGTCTATATATTCTACGAGCAGCGTAAACTAGGATTACCATATCAGGAGGCCTGATTAACTCCAATCTGTGCTACGCTACATTTATGCAACCAAAGTTTTAGTTGGTTCAACAAATCCGTACTAAACTAACCAATTGTACATCAATTGAATGGTATCCTTTTTGATTAACGAAAATGTGTTCAGGAACGATAGGATCATGCTTTGGAGGAGGAACAATCGCTACATGGGTACAATCGATACATCCTACAACTTCAGGAAACTGATATTTCCTCTAAAATCTGTAGAAATAATTATTATTTTAGCTGACGTGTGATATCATACAGCCTTTCCTTTTTTTGCCGAATG
Source organism: Tenthredo scrophulariae (assembly GCA_963978835.1). Taxonomy (NCBI): domain Eukaryota; kingdom Metazoa; phylum Arthropoda; class Insecta; order Hymenoptera; family Tenthredinidae; genus Tenthredo; species Tenthredo scrophulariae. The sequence continues at coordinate 31,391,100 of OZ022227.1, forward strand.
TAATAGATTGCAACTTATTCACAATACAAGTCAAGTGTTATACAATAAATGATTCAAAACATCAATTTATAGAATTGAATTTGGTGTCAACTTACTCATCACGAGTATCTCTCACTTCTTGTAAATTTTGTGGAAAGTGAACCCACGTATTGAAAATTTTTGGCCGGTTTAAGAGTTCTGTGACATGCTTAATGCATCTGCTTACAGATGCTTGGCTCATTGCCATATGTATGTTTTATCCAACGTCATCTTGATAGCTACCACACGCCATAAATCTGAGCGCGGTCAGAGTCTATAATAATTATTATGACAGATGTGAACAAATTTCATACGCACTATACCGTTTGATGACTGCTTCTAATGCCGGCGGTCTATAAAAAACACGAAAACTAATCTGCCGACAGTTATTCATTATTTGACATTGAAAATATAGTATTTTTTCGACACGGTCGGTATAGAAACTAAATTACTTATCATTTGTGATTATTTAGAAAATAAATTTTCTTACCTGGGACCCGATTCTTGAAATGATGCGATGTTTCTCGTATGCGGAAAATATCGCATGGTTGGTATCGCATGCGACTTCCGAAGCGTATTCTCCACGGCTATGCGATATGTTTTGTTCGATAATTTACGTATGCGATAGTCCTACAGTGTTGCCGTTAGTTGCTATGCTTTAACAAAATATAGTAGCCAATAGCAATGATGTTATAACATAATTATTTAGGCGCGTCGTTGTCTATGTTTTAAAAATTCCTCTCTGTCATCACTCATCACTTACACATTATAATCTATAACTGTATCAACACTGATTAAAAATTAATCGAAAAATGTCATCAATAATTAAAAAACGTTCTGGCTACATCAATGAAGAGCAAAAAAATTTTTTAGTTGGTAAGTAATTAACCTTCTCTATCAGTATATCATAGAATGATTCCAACTTTCAATTTAGCTTCTCAACTATTCAAATTTGTAATTTGTATACAGAAGATTAATAAGAACTAAAAATGAATAATAAATAAGCAATAGCAGTCTGAAAAACCAGCAGTGACTTATCATTTATTAATTGATCAATCCCGTATATACCGTGCGATTATGTGGAAATTACAGGCTCCAAGCGCGCAGGCGCTGATTTATTCGAATATTACGAGGGACGCCAATTTCAGACGTGCCACGAATATCCCTAGAGTCCGTCTGCTATTTGTTTCCGATTGTTGTCAAATATAAATGGCGTCAGACCGTGGCAGGAATAGGTTATGTTTGTGTGAATCTAGCAGACGACAGAACTAGGGATGTTACTGTAAAGTTGGTAGAGTTGCTAGCGCGATTCTGCCGGCCAATGATATTCGAATAAATCAGCACCTGCGCGCTTGGAACCTGTAATTTCCACATAATCGCCCGGTATAATATGTATTCGAATCACAGAATTCATGGGTAGAAATCCCGAATTACAAAGTGGTAAGTTTTCTTCGAATTTTACATTTAAACATGCCCAAAAACTATGGGAACAACTTACGTCAGAATTAAACGAGATACCTGGTGCAATAAAAGAGTGGAAGCAATGGAGAAAGGTATAGATATACACTCTACACATAATACACAGACACGAATGCGTTTACTGTTAATTTCATTCACGGCGGAACTACCCGTGCGCATAGTTTAGTATCCTTGGTTGGCACCGTATCCCGCAATGGCTATCCCCAATCTCAATATTATTCGAAAAATGAGGTGTTTCTTCAGTTGCCTGCCTCAGGTGCACGGATCGTTCCGTAAATATAATATATGGATGTATGAATTTTTTAAACGCCACACTAACACAATTGATGTTTACTGAGATAGACTTGGCAAGATATGCGCAGTGCGACTAAATCTAAACATACATCTATAAAAAATCATGCGAAAGGAACTGCTGGAGGACCTGCTTCAAGTCAGATTTTGACAGAAATCGACCAAAATGTGCTTGCACTCATTGGGTCTACAGCTGTGGAAGGACATGACACGATACATGAATCCGTGGTGCAATTTGTAAGCGATCATCATTGTATTGCAATATAATAGGGTTGCCCCCCCAGTAAATATTTATGAATTAATTGTTATCAATTACACTCATATTGCAGAAGTGGGATGAAGGTCCCGAGCCGTGCAATATCGAATACCTCGCCGATGATGAAGAAGCTGTTGAGAGTTCTCTCGTTAAACATACCAGTAAAGAACTCGTGGTAAATAACAATAAATCCTTGACAAATAATATTTCGGGTGTACAAAGAACATCAATCCCAATATCGCCTATTCCAAATTCAAGTACAAATAAAACAGGTGTCAAGCGAACTTCCGCTGCCCTCAGATACGACAAATCAATAGAGCAGACTACTAAATTAGCAAAAATTTCACAAAACGATAGTGACATGCGAAAGTCGTATTATGAACGAAAACTTGATCTTTATGCGAAAGAAATAGCACTTCGAGAAAGAGATGTAGTGTCCAAAGAAAATACTAATATACTGCTACATCAATTTAACGATAATGTAAAAAATCTAACAACAGTAATTGAAAAATTGATTGAAGAAAAAAAAAACCAATGATCAGCGTAATTAATTAGTTAATTAACTGAGGATTTATTGTTCTTTACCACAAGTCCTTTGCTGGTATATTTAACAAGACATGAGGAAAAGTATTTCTTTTTTTTTTTTTCTTTTTAATTGGTCATCAATAATGAAAAAGTTCATGATAGGAATTCCATTGCTTCCACTCTTTTATTGCAACAGGTATCTCGTTCAATTTTAACGTAAGTTGTTCCCAAAGTTTTTGGGCATGTTTAAAAGTGAAATTTTAAGAAAACTTACCAGTTTGTAATTCGGGATTCCTACCCATGAATTCTGTTCATTTATGATATTTTAAAATTATACGTTATCAGAATAGTATGCCAAATTGTTCACTCAATAAAAGAGATTGTATGAAAAGACGTTAATTTTTTTTATTAAATGTTGGTCGATTTGTTTCACATGTTAGATACCGTTCGAAAGAGGTACTAACGTTAGAAGTACCGTCTTATCAAATTATCGCGTATTCTTCGCCCAGCAGACAATTCGGGATTCCTATTTGCTACACCTATCTCAGGCTCATTTAGTCCAACAACACCATCCAAAGCGAAGTCCAATAATAACATATTCATACTGTCCGATAATATTTTATTATAGGCTTCTGTCCTTTGATATTTCACTATATTCTAGTGACCCGAAATTGGTCACTTTGCGGCCTAAATCCAATGCTCAAAAAGTGAACTTTCAAACAACGGGTCGCATAAAAATAAATGTTTCACTTTTGCCTCCGGAATTTTCCCAATTTGGAAAATTAAAAAAAAAACCCATGCGCTACATTATAACCACGCCATTCGTGATTGAGAAAATCATTGATTTTTCTCTCATCGCAGCGCCGATCCGGAGTTTTACTATGCCGTCCCGACGCACGTTTCAATGGAGGACCTCTTTCTGAAAATGTTACTACAATTTTTGGATTGAGCATAGATCAGACTATGAAATATCGTGTGGCCAAAGAATAGCGAATTTCGTTCGATACCTCCGCGTTCATGAATTTCTTTAAACAAGCCCATTTCGCTGCAGGCGGCAAGGGTAGTCATGTGCGTGAACTAAGCTGAGCAATGTTTAGATTGTTTGAGAATAATTATTGTGCTGAGTTGTGCTATGCGTGTGCTGCGTTGTGCCGTGAAACAAAGGTCGATATCTCAAAGAACCACCGAGATATCGCCAGAAAACGTTTTTTCCACTAGCTGAGCCATTGTCCACAAGTTTAAATATAATGATTGTGCTAAGTAGATACACGCGCACTGATTATTGTGCCGCCAGGATATTTTCTCTGAGTGCAGAGGTTTTAGATATATTCAAATTTGAAGGAATGGAATCAGCTTCGCCACGTCAAAATTGTTTAAAACGGATGTCTGTGCCAGGTCAAGCTCCGTTTGTACGACCTTGTGCCGAAAACCAGCAGTCGATAACTCGAACCACCTTCAAAAAATTAACGAAAACGGTTTTGTGTCACTCGAAAATTCGGAAAATTGAAAAATAAAGAAAAGTCCAACTTGCGCGACTGTGCCCGATTGTGCCGGCAATGCTGAGCAGCTTTGCCTGTTGAAATTTTTCTCTCACACTCACGCTTTCCAAAATACAACTAATTGGAAGTAAAAAAAAAGTATAATTCCAACGACTGTGCTGGATTGTGCCAGCGATACTGAGCAACTTTTCACCCTGAACATTTTTTCTCAGACTCACGGTAAATTTTCTGCTCTTTGAGGATCTTTTTTGCGATTTTGAATATCTTAAATAGTTTTTGAGATATTCGCAAAAAACCGAACTCCCCCTTTTTCTTAATAAATTGTTTATAACTTTTGCAATTTTTTTCTTCAGTTTCTGGGACCCTTCCGAAAAGTTTCTGAATGCCTTACCGAACCAAATGACACCTTGCCCATAATTTTTGGTGAATATACAAAAAACTTCTGAATAAAAGTCTGCTTACCAAACTATTAAAATGAATGAAAATCGTCGATACCATACAGTATGGCCTTTACGTCCATACTAGCATAGTGATATACGCGAAAAATTGCTTTTCGTGTGGATTTGGATTGAAGCGTTCAACGTTTTATTCAACGGGATTATTCTTGTATTCATCTTTCGATTCATGTAGCCTAAATAAAATCATCATATCAAATGTAAAATTTCAGTATTATAAATGTTCAAGAGTTAAAATACGATAATCATAGTTTTACGAGAAATATCAATAGCGCTTCTTAGATCTTTATTATTTCCGCTGTGCATGGCGTTGCTCGGAAATAGCGTCGGAACATGGCAAACCCCAAAAAGCACCTTCGGTGCAAAAACCTTTAGCCAAGTCCATTAATGTGTAGATCACCCCACCAAAAAATAATCAAAGGTTGTGCTTGTTCGCTCGCTCACTCGATCGGTTGATGATGAGTAACATACAAAAGCATTGAAATCAGATACAACTGTCAAATGACTTGATTATTTTTTGGTGGAGTGATGAACACATTAATGGACTTGGCGAAAGGTTTTTGCACCGGAGTGCTTTTTGGGGTTGATTTCACTACGTTTTGTAAAATTTTGCTTGACCACCTAATAATTGTGCTCGCTCGCTACGCTCGCTCGGTTGTTTTATACTATTTCATACCACCCGAAGTCCCTCGATAAGCAGAAACGTCAACAGCAACGAGCACGCGTGTGCTCACAATTTTCCCCAAGTCTCAAATTTGTAGACTGACGCGTAATGCACTTTACTTCACTCAGTGTGATTTTGGACGTTTTACCCACGCTTCCCGTGGCTAAAACCCCCATTTTCACACCTCCTAAAGTAAAATTTTGTACAATACTCGACGGAAAAACTTTTTCTGATCTCGTGTGATTGCAAAACTCGCCTTCGGCTTGTGCTGCAACCTCAGACTCTTCAGAAAAAGTTTTACCGGACTCGTACTGTAATGTACTATTCATTGCGCTTACAAATTGTTCCATTACAATAATTCTTACTCATCATAACAGTATTTCCAATTTCAAAATTCGAATATTATTATACATGGACTTGGATAAGCAATTAGGTTCTGACCAACATTTTTGGAAGGTTATTTTTAAAGGTCAATCATCATATATTTTCATTACACATGGATTAAAAAATTATCCCCACTGAAGGTCAAGGCACTACGTTGACGTGGAATGTAGAATAAAGCCTATCGGAGTCTAACACACAACGTCGACTGACAGTCTTGTTTTGACTAGATGATACGGAGTTAGATTATAAAACTCGTCGGAATCCTACGCATGACGTTGACTCACAATTTGAGTCTGAGCAGACGAGCCCTCGGAGATGAGCTTAACATAGAGCTTGAAGTGGAATTCGTTGCAATCCAACGTTTGAACTCGGCTTTATTAGTCTGGCTCCTTGCCGTTCCCTATATCAAATCATACTATCCTCATATTTTTAAACTTCAACATTTTCTCTTGATTTTCTCTTGTCAGACTTGCTCAGGCGGTAACTTGCTAAATAATTGAACCCGAGAAACCGTTTCTTCCGATAATTGCATTCATAAATGAAAATAAGCCAAATCTACAATGTATAGGTAAATAAAATCAAGAGGTAATAGTCAGTTAATAGTCATCTGACAATCTTGTGTCATGCAAGGTGAACCAAACCTAGTCGTAAAATTATCCGTTCACTATTGTTATTCTATTTATTACCATGAATTTTGCATGTCAGTCGATTCGCATAACCTCAAAAGCTCGAGATCTTAGGATTTAAGATTAACCTTTTGAAACATTTTTGTTGGTGACTATCACATTAATGTACTTGGCGTAAGGTTTCCGCACCTGAGGGGCTTTTGGTGGGTATTCACTAGTTTTTGTACCTTCAAATTTTGTATTAAGCATTGCTTGTACTTTCTTTCATTTTCTTTATTTGGATTTAAAAACATGAAATGACAACACGCGTCCGCTAGTGTTGCAGACGGTTTCTGTTTGTGATACCAGCGCTGACTACGTCGTGACACTTGTACTTATGACACTCGATACAACTTTTGTGTGGATTTATCCCTTCTATGCCATGTTCCCAGATGCGTAATGTGTATAAGCATAGAACATACGTCCTGCGTTTGGCGACGCGATGTGATTTTATGCGCATGGGAATAGTAGGCTACAACTTTTTTGTGGATTTTCCTTTCTATGTCATATTCCCAGATGCGTAAAGACGTATGTTCTGCATGTAAGCATAGAACATACGTCCTGCGTTCAGCGACGAAATGTGATTTTATGGGAATGGTTTCAGTAGGCTGAATCTTGGTCTTAAGAACACTAAAGAGAAAGAGAAACATTGTACAAGGAAACGGGGTATCGGAATCTAAAGTTAATTATATCTCAGTACTCCAGACACCGATTTAATCGATCTAGGGCTCAAATGAAAGCTTTTCATGGCCACATCCTAGATAAAATTAGTTTCAATTCCTGTATGTTGTGAGGTGAAAGAAAACGAAGATACTAATTTGCGTTATAGGTTAGGGTAGTTGCCTCTCGGAGATATAGACTCGTTGAGTCTCGCGCGTGAAAAAATTTTTGTTTTCAATGTACTTGGCGCGAGACTCTACCGAGTCTCTTGATATGGTGGGGATGCGGTCCCTCGATAGGTAGTCGTAGTGGGAGAACGGCCGAAGGGGGGGGGGGGGGGGGGGGGGGGCTCATCGAGGTAGCGTGTCTCGTGAGCGACGCTGGTCTAGAACTGAGCATGAAATAGAGGCAGTGTCGTACGACACATCTCCATGACGAACGTCGCCAATAACAGCATTATCATGGTCCCGAAGAGTCTACCAAAATCACCAACTCTACCGGATCCACCAAAGATTGCTAATTCAAAGGTCCTTCTACATCATCCAGAATTCCGAGATGTAATAACATCTGATGGAAAAGTTGTTATTCCAACAGCAAAAATCTTCAAACAAATATCGGATGCCATTGGTGCTGATCCTGTCCCCAAAATGAAACCCAAAAATATACATGAATATACGGTACTAAAATTAAATCGCTACAGTATCCATGCGAACCTACTACGAGAGCGCATTATACACTGTTAGAAAAAAAGTGTTAAATTTAACCTTTTTTACATGTTCCAGTAGGTCCACTATTAAATTTACGTCAATTCAACACAAACTGTTCATGTCAACTGTTGAATGAAGAAATGTATCATCAAATCACCACAAACCTAACATTTTGTTTCTGTAATGAGAACACATTTCGAGAGTTGTTTTAACTTCGTGATAACGTATAATTGAATAAATGTAATTTGTCGATTGAACAATCAATGCTGTTGAACCTACACTTTCCGAGTGTCAACTTTTACATACACGGATGTTAATATGAACTCAAAACTTTACACATTGTTTTGAGTTGTTTTAATATTATTATACTGTATTACAGAATAGGTGCTATACTTAGATTGACTAATATTAAATATCAATTGAACAAGCGTTACTGTTGAATCTAAAAATTCGTGTTATCAAATTTAACTTTGAAAAAATGTAATATCTATTCTAAATAAAATGTATTGTTACGGAGTGACATCTATTAAAAGTCAATTTGACTCATTAAATTCGTAGTGGTAACACAATTTTAAATTTACTTTTTTTTTATCAATAGATAATGTCTTAGCTTACTGTTGTATAAATCTACGTGGGTAAGGAAAGTAATGATAATATCCATATCGATTAGTTCACATGAATACTGTATTCATTAAAAATATTGCTATCACAAGTTATCAGAATAAAATACAGGTCAACTAAAATCTATTTAATGCTGAATTCGACTCACTGCCCTGTGGCGCACTGATGTGAGTGTATTTCTGTCGCACTGTGATATGGGAGATAGAAGAGGATAAAAGTGCACTCAGTGCGCCCCAGGGCAGTGAGTCGAATTCAGCATAAATCACGTACTCTAGAGGAGTCTTTTCATTATAGTTACGAGTTATATGAAAATTAAATGTATGAAATACAGTCCGGTTTGACGTACAAAATTCTTTTCGTTACAATTTAGTAAAATAAAATTCGATACATAGATCAGGAGTCGGCACACTCATTAGGCCAAGGAGCCAACATTGTAAATCCACTTAACCCTTTTACCGGTACTAATCGTTTTAACGCCATTTCTTGGATTTTGGCAGGCATGGGTGGGGATATGCAGGTATGAAAAGACCCGGATGGTGGACGCAGTTTTTGCCTTCCCAAATAGACCGCACACCCCTTATCTCCTTTTATTTCCCCCGAAAGCTGCCCCTACCATCGAACTTTCCGGTAAGGACGAGTGACCGTTTTCAGGTAGGCCGAGGGGCTCTACGGTCGCAGTAATTACCACTTAGAGCCAGGCTGGCTCCGAGAGCCCGCGCGTGCCGACCACTGACATAGATCACCTTGTGTTAGTACGCTTACCGTATGTGATTCTGTCCGTGTGAAGTTGGCCCCACAGTCTTCTGTCTTCTTCTATCCTCTTCTATCCTTCATGATGACATAGAGAAGAAAAGAGACAGAAGACTGTGGGGCCAACTTCAGAACGGACAGAATCAAATACGCTTAGTGTACTTGAGTACCTTTATTAATTATTGCATTAGGAACATATTTTATGAATCTTAGACATAGAGATCAGAACACATATCTTCGTAGTATATATTGCATAAAGTTTTTCAGGTACTACCTATCATATTATGTACGATTCATTTTCATTATACGTATAGAGGGTGTATCAGACCTTGCGACGAATATTTTACAGAGTAAATGTTGATCAAAAATTGGATCGCAATTTCCTCAGCCGTTTTTATTTTAAATGCATATGTTTTCTGTTATAATTATTTTAATTTCAGTCAATGACGCGCGGCTTTCGATCGGCCGCGCGTCGGTGTGCTTACCGCTTGGTTGTGTGCACTTTTTTTCGTGGTGACAATAGGGTAAGAGACGCGCGCACAACCGAGCGGTGATCACACCAACAAACGGCCATTTATAAGCCGCGCGTCATTGGCTGAAAGTAAAATAATCATAACGGAAAATCTATTCATTTTCGAAAAAATCGGCTGAGAAAATTTCGATTCCGTTTCTGATCAAGATTTACTCTGTGCAATAATCGTCGCGAGGTCTGATACACCCTGTATATGACTGATTAATAATGTAGTTACTTATTTCGTATTTCGTAGTACATATGTCTCGTTGTTGGAATAACCCAGGTGTTTGATCATTTCGTCTCTATGAGTGTGTGTGTGTGTGCCCGGCCATATGAATATAGTTAAGGCGGTCTCCGATAGGAGTTTGACGAGGGCAGATGACTGTTCGGAAATCAGTGTATTTGAAACAGCCTATGAGTAAAGTTATCAAAGATCCTAGAGTCCAATTATTTACCACCGACCAAATGAATTACTATCTAATAGGTTATGGGCCTGACCGCTAGTGCGTCTCGATAGTTGGCTTGGACGAGAAAATACGCTGAGATCGTGGGCTTGAAAGTATGGAGTGTGATTGTTGAAAAAGTTCGGTGCCTTTGGTGAAAGAATAAGAACAAGATGGGCGATAATGTGAATATACATGAGGTGGAAAAGTTTGACGGCAGCAACTTTCAAATCTGGAAGTTTAAAATAAGAAAAGTACTGATATCACTGGGATTAATGGGAATAGTTGACGGTACAGAACCGTGCCCCACAGACCCAACAAGACATGAGGAAAAGAAAGCATGGATGAGAAAGGACGCGAAAGCAGCCGCCATCTTAGTTAACGCTATGACTAACGGTCAAGTCAAAGCATTTTTGACATGTGACATAGCATGGAAGATCTGGGAGAAATTGAGTATACTACACAAAGAAAAGTCACAATCGAACAAGCTTGAGCTGCTGAAAAGATTCCACGCGTGCTCAATGGACAGTGGTGAAACGATGATAAAGTATACTACTCGTGTACAAAACCCAGCTAGACAATTGAAAGATGTGGAAGAGCCAGTGTTGGAAACCGCCATTATGGCGAAGATCTTAGGTGGATTACCGCAGAGATACAGTGCATTCCTGTCGGCATGGGACAGTGTAGAAATAACGAAGCAAAACGTGATGACCCTGCAAGAAAGATTGCTCAGAGAAGAGAAGCGCATGGCAAGTGGGGAAGAGCAAATCAGTGCCTTTGTGTCTAGTGTAAGGAACCATAACAACAACAACTCGGTCACGCAGGATAAATACGGCCGAGGTGAAAGGCTATGTTATTATTGTAAGAAGCCTGGACACATTGCGAGAAGATGTAGAAGCAGGTACGAAGATTTTAAGAGAAAGAGACAAAACGGTTGGCATCAAGGTTATGAAGGTGAGCGAGAACCTGCGAGTTTAGATTCGAACCGCTTTTCCGGTGCGTTCGTCGCAACCGTCGATTTAAACGAGCAGGTAAACGCGGCCTGTGAAGAAGAAGATAAAATGGAAAAGGAGAAATTAATGAATATATGGTTGAGCGACAGTGGCGCATCATGCCACATGTCATGCAGGAGAGACTGGTTCTGCGAGCTCAGAGCCACCCCAACGAGACATGTTGTGCTAGGAGATGGGAGCACGAAGGAAGCGACAGGAGAAGGGACTGTTTCGAGTAAGAGAAGGATAGGCGACGAATGGTTAGACGGTAGGTTGGAGAATGTACTGTATGTACCGCATCTCCAAAAGAATCTGTTTTCAACGAATATATCGACGGCTCGTGGACTACGTGTGATTTTTGAAGACGATTGGGTATTAATACAAGACAAAACGACCAATGGAGTCGTTGCACAAGGAAGGAAATTTTATAATCAAATATGTACGCTGATGTTTGAGGTTAGGCTGGAAAATCAAGAAGCGAATTCAGCCGTATCCGACATAAAAACGCTACATGAAAGCATGGGACACGTCAACTGCGGAAGACTGCAGAAAATGATACGAGAAAAATCAGCGGATGGACTAGAAAATGTAAGCAGCGGAAGTTTTTTTTTGCGAAGGGTGCGCTGTCGGCAAGATGCATCGTACACCGTTTAAACCCCACGAATTTGACGATGGAAAATTTGGCAAAGATGAGTGTATTTACATAGACTTGTGTGGACCGATGCAGAATACGTCGCTAGGAGGAGCGAGGTTTTTTATGCTGGCAAAGGACAGAAAAACTAGTTTTATGTTTGTGTACTTTTTGAAACAAAAGAGTGATTTAACATTGTATTTAAAGGAATTGTACAACCAGATCCGGAACAGACTCAATACAACGATAAAGGTTATAAGAGCAGACAACGCGAGGGAGATTGTTCAAGGAAGCTGCAAGGAATTCATAAGGGATAAAGGGATCGAATTACGAACTTCGGCACCATACTGCCCGGAGCAAAATGGAAGGATCGAGAGGGAAAATAGAACGGTGGTCGAATCGGCAAGAACGATGATTCATGCAAAGAACCTACCCCTCTGTTTGTGGGCTGAAGCAGCAGCAACGGCAGTATACGCTTTAAATAGGACAACAAACAGTAAGAATGTGAAAGAGATTCCATACGAACTTTGGCATGGATCAAAACCGTCTGTGTCACATATGAAGCCGTTCGGGACCGAAGCCTTTGTGAAGATACCAGACATTCATAGAAGAAAATTCGACGCTAAGGCAGCCAAAACGATACTAGTGGGATATCATGGAGACGCGGAAAATGACAGAGTGTATGAACCAAGCAATAGTAAAATTGTAATAGCAAGAGAAGTACTGGTTGGTCCAACAGCAGAAGAAACAAAAAGTAAGAGGAAAATAAGTATTGACAATCATCAGAGTACACAAACAGAAGAGCAGACCACACAAGGAAAAGATGGAGGAGATATCGATGGGGAGGACGAGCTGAATGACGAGGACGAAGAGATGGTAACCGACGAATCGCAAGACGAAAAAAGATTGCGAGAAAAGGAAGTAGAGCCAGTGGAATCAAAGAAAAGAAAAATTGTAGATACGAGTATATTAGGTCATACTCTGAGAGACAGAAGAATAATAAAAAAGCCAAAGAGATATGAAAGCAATAGTGCAATAGTCAAGGATCCCGATACCCTGAAAAAAGCTTTAAACGGTCCATATGGAGATCAGTGGAGAAAAGCTGTAGACGACGAATTCGCAGCTCACGAAAAGAACGAATCATGGGAGATAGTAAAGAGACCACCAGGAGCTGAAGTCATCAACATGATATGGGTATTCCAAACGCAGCTAGACGCAGAAAATAAGATCAAGAAGTTCGGAGCAAGGGTCTGTGCAAAAGGATGTAACCAAACACATGGAGTAAGCTACGACGAAACGTTCGCACCTGTAGCCAAACATGAGTCAATAAGAGTATTGTTTGCTATAGCAGCACAAGAAGACATGGAGATGGTACAATTTGACGTAAAAACAGCATTTTTGTATGGGACACTAGAAGAAGAGATTTACATAAGGATACCGCAAGGTCTCGAAGTACCGGAACCGGAGAATAAAGTCTGCAAGCTGAAAAAATCACTCTACGGACTAAAACAGGCAGCAAGATGTTGGAACCAGCGTTTTACGGGCTTCCTATCCAGTTTTGGTTTTGTGCAGTGTCAATCTGAAAGTTCTGTGTTTGTGAGGGAGGGTAGTGATAGCAAAGTTTATTTAATGTTGTTTGTGGACGGTGGTATGTTTATTGGAAGGAATGGAAGAGAATTGAATGCAATAATAGATGTTATGAAACTAGAGTTTGAGATAAAGGTTGGACCAGCTGACGTGTATGTGGGCATGCAAATTGTCAGAAATAGAGGAGACAAAACGATTTTGATACACCAAGAGGCATATGCTAAAAGAATAGTAAATCGATTTAATATGTCAGAAGCAAAACCACGAGGCACGCCAGCTGACCCAAGTATAGCACTAGTAGAGTCAAAAGAAAAAACCGACATTGATGTACCGTATAGAGAAGCAGTCGGAGCTCTTATGTATTTAACTGTAGTATCAAGACCAGATTTGGCGTTCATTATAAATTGTTTAAGTAGATTTGTGTGTAAGTTTGACAAGAGCCACTGGGGGGCGGTAAAACGTGTATTGCGATACTTAAAGGAAACATGTAAAATAGGAATTATGTACAAAGCGTGCGAAAATAAAAATTCAAACGTTCGGGCGTATTCGAACGCGGATTACGCAGGTGATATGGATGGTAGTAAATCAACGAGTGGCTGTGTAATAAAATTGGTAGCAGGGCCTGTAACTTGGTTCTCACGTAGGCAATCGGTCGTTGCGTTGAGCACTGCTGAGGCAGAGTATATAGCAGCTAGTACGGCATGTCGCGAAGTAGTGTGGTTGAGACAGTTTGTGTCAGAAATCGGATTTCAATGGGATGGACCAACTGATATGATGAGAGATAACATGAGTGCAATTAAACTATGCAAAAATCAGATTTTTAACAAACAGACTAAGCACATTCGCATCCAATTCCATTTTGTGAGAGAACGAGAGAAAGACAAAGAAATCAGAGTACAGTATGTAGAGAGCGAAGAGCAACTAGCCGATTTGTTGACCAAAAATTTGAATGCTCAAAGGTTTAATTATTTGAAGGACGAGATAGGCATGAGATAAAATAATCAAATAGGGGTAATGTTGGAATAACCCAGGTGTTTGATCATTTCGTCTCTATGAGTGTGTGTGTGTGTGTGCCCGGCCATATGAATATAGTGAGGGCGGTCTCCGATAGGAGTTTGACGAGGGCAGATGACTGCTCGGAAATCAGTGTATTTGAAACAGCCTATGAGTGAAGTTATCAAAGATCCTAGAGTCCAATTATTTACCACCGACCAAATAAATTACTATCTAATACTTGTATATAAGTCTTTTTATCACAAGTTATTATTGTATTCGGTAGAGAAATATAAAATAAAAAAATTAAGTAGAAAAACACTATAACTTAGCAGTTTATTATACACTTAGCAGTATATATAGTCACATTACAAAAAGTATTCGGTTATTATATATTCACAGTATAATAGCAGTATATACCGTGAGAATCACGTGAATCCGAATGGATCCATGCTACCGAAAAGCGAATATTGGCGAATATGACGTCATTTTAGCGGGCTAACCATTCGTTGCGCTGAACAATCCCTAGGGTGATTTTGGCGCGCGGTCGATGCAACTCGGCAGCCATTGTTGATAGAAGCCGGCTGACTGTCAATACATCGCGGAAGGTAGACATGTGGGGTTATGTTCGTTTATTTTAAGCAAATGATTAATAAGGTGAATAAAAACTACGTGAATAAGCTATGAATGTTTATCAAAAATCTATCAATTAGTTTTGAATGATATCTTAATACAATCAAGGAATTGGTTGTTCTCGATGAACTCTTTGATTCTAATTAATTTGCAATTATAGCTTAGGTTAATTCGTTGATTGTACTATGATATTATTTAAAACTGATTGATCGATTTTTGATGAATATCAATAACTTATTCACGTAGGTTTTATTCACTTCATTTATCATTTGCTTAAAATAAGCGAACATAACCCCACATGTCTACCTTCCGCGATGTATTGACAGTCAGCCGGCTTCTATCAACAATGGCTGCCGAGTTTTATCGACCGCGCGCCAAAATCACTCTAGGGGTTTTCAGTGCAACGAGTGGTTAACCTGCTAAAAATACGAAATATTCGCTGTCCGGTAACATGGATCCATTCGGTTTCACGTGATTGTCCCGGTATAGTCACATTGCAAAAAGTATTCGGTTATTATATATTCACAGTTATTATTGGAAATTGTGTACGATTGAAAGGATTTAACACAGTCCAATTCGCTGATTCTCGTAATAAATAATGTACCAGTATTATCTTTAATAGAGTACCCCAAAAATTCGTCTGATATCTCTGAAGTGTCGTACAGTTTACACACAGCATATACTATCGAGTTCACGTAAAAGAATGACAAAGTTTTCCCAAACACTGGTAAATTATTGGAAAACCTAGTGCACACAAATTTATTTAAACTCATAGTCAGCCTAGAACCTTCGAAACGAACTGTTTTACCAAACTCAACGTGTGTGTCTGGGGAAATATTCAGCGTTTCTGCAATTAAAGCGCAATGGGCGTTGTTCTCCAACAGGGTACGTTTGAAATGGATAGCACTTGGAATTGACTCGAAAGACTGAAAGTTATCCCATGCATACAAAACACATTGTTGATGGCGATAAGCTAAAGTATGACAGATATTTTTGAAATTCTTCAGTTTATTAGCCAAGTCTTCGAATAGGCCATATTTGCTTTCATACCTTAGCGTCCAATACGATTTGGATGGGCCCATGCTTTCAATTATTATCGGATAATGTGTTAGAAAGTGGTGTTTAGGTGTTAATTGTGCAGAACATGCTTTCATAAATTTCTCACGATGTATTTTTATTAACAGCCTGAGTTTGTTCACTATACATCGCGCTTAATTTGTGGAGCGAGAACTTTTTTCACTATTTTGATCAATAACAGTATGACCTCCCATTACAACTTATGTTTTTGATGAAATTTTTCGACAATGTCTTTCAATATTAATATCAAAAATATTATTAGGCAATGTGTTTGCGCTGCCCGTTGGCCAATGAGGCCACCAGGTTTACTGATATTGATAGGGCTTGGCTTATTTTTGATGTTCTCTAGACCATAAACGAATGAAAGAATTTTTTGTTTATATCCTATAGACTGCATATTTTGTCCTCAACTAACGATGTTACAAATCGTTTGACTTCTGCCTGAACTACTCCTTCTAATAAGTCATGTCCTATATCTGCAGTGTAGTTTCGACCTGAATTAAAATAAGCGAGATTATTAAGTGGGCTACGATGTTTAATCCCATACACGTTATTTAAACTATCATCGGCTGCTATCGATTCAGCATGTTCTTCGAAATGTTCAGCAGTACGTAGTAAAATATCTGTTTGGGTGCAAGGGGACAATCATGTTTCTTCATCAAACATATTCTGCAGTAACAGTTGGCTTGAAATGATTCAACCATTCCTAACAAAGTGGCCCCACCCAAATTATCGTGGCTCAACGATACTAACGTACCTTTTATGGACACATTCAAATCTTTAATAGGGACACCTCCATTTTCGAGTATTCTGAGATCACTAACAATCACGTCAAGAACAGGATTTATACCGAATCGCTTGATATCAGCATTATAACATAATGCTAGCAAATGAATATTTTCCAAATAGGAATTGAATTGCATAGTAAAATTGTTGATCACAAAATAAAATGCTCCAATTTTATGACTTCCTGTCGTACTACCTAACGAATTACAAACTTCAAATTCGTCGAAATACATCTGAATTCGAATGCATTAGGGTTGTCGATAAAAAACGGACATGTTTTACACAAATCACCATCAACAAAGTGTGTGTAAGCTTCGAGATTGGGCGTTCGTTCTTTGAGGAATTCCTTTCTAACAATTTCACTATTGAATAATAATTCTAGCGTTTGTAAAATTGGTATATAGGAAAATGTGCATGTTACTGGTACTTGTTTGTATATTCCAGGAGTCGAATCATATGCTTGGTCAATTCTTATCCCGTGAGACTTTTTAACTGGTTCCAACATAGAATCCTTTTTTAATGCCATCTTTCTTTTATATTTTGTCATTTGATTTTCAAACATTATTTTGAAATTGTCTATGATATCTGTGCATTCAGCTATACTATCTTGTTCTAAAAATTCGTCGAGGATTGGAAAAACTATTTCTGCAGTACACTGTAAGATTGTGTCTATAGTTGTGTCAGGCAAGCCTAAAGAATACATTTTCAAAACGGAATTCATGAGTGGATTCTCGATATCATTTTCATCGCCTATAAAAGCATCGTTCAAGTCTTCTTCGTCTTCAGAATGATCAAAGCATTGAATAGCGAGTGCTACAATAGATTTCCCATTTTCTACGATAGATTCCTCTTTTTCAATCGAAGGTTGCAATCCAGCAGGGTTTTCAGATGAACGAGATAGAGGAACAGCGCTCAGTTTCAATTGGCATTTAAGAAGATGTTTTCGGAAACCCGAATGAGTTTTGAAAGTTGATGAACATTCAAAACAGCATCGCAAATTCAATTTTGATCCTCCTAGTAACAAATGTGTTTTCTTCAAATGCTTACAAAAGTCTGGAATATGAGGTGTCACAAAGTCACATTCTAAACAAGAAATATCCATTTTCTGAGGAAGCCTATAACATGAACCTTCGAATGTGAAAATTTGTTAGAAAATCAAATGAAAATATCAAAAACTAAAGAATACTATGTTGCGCGTGACGTTAGTGTGTCATGTCTGTGGGTTATTGCATGATTCAAAATGGAGCTAGTCATTTGGATGAGATGTCAACACTTTTGGCGAATTTTACGTTGAACTTGTCGGCTTAGTACTTGTTTGCCCTACAGAACACTTATATTTGAGCAAAGTTTCGTACTTAAAAATTGAATGACATTTAGTTTAAAATATACAATTTATATGATATAAATCTGAACCGTTAGAAAATGGTTTATAGAGCAAACAAGGACTTAAGTGAGGGACTATACAAAATTAATACTGAGTATACACCTGTCGTATATAACTTGACCCTTCAGATACAAACATGTAACTGCAAAAACGAAAATATCAAAATAGCCAGAATATTGAGACCCTGTTATTCTTATGATACTTCGCTACGAGTTATTTTACATCATATTCGGTGCTCATTCAGTTGAGCCGCTCACAGATTCGAGCTGCTGTTTGATAGTACAAATTTCGTGTGAGTATCAATAACTTTTGGTGTTATTTTACATTCAATACCATAGAAGTAGTGTTCAATGTACAACCAAAAACTGGACAGGTTGCTCTCAAACGGCGCGGCGTGTTGAAAACAAAACCTCCCTTAAACAGGGCATCAGTGGCAAAAATCATGTCAGTAGCTCGGAGTAAGATGAAAGAGTTGTGAACTGCAATAAAATATTGATGAATTGCTGATTTGTTTGGTCCATCAGCAATATGTAAAAAAATGTTTGAAAAATATATTGTAAACAAAATTTGTGAATTAGGTGTCGGATTGCAGTATTAATGAAACTTACCTCTTTGAAGATTACAAATTTGTTGACGCTGTTTAGTGCTCTACCTCTCGATGCGTTCTTCTTTCCTCGGGCTACTGGAGGCAACAGTTGCGTGAAGGCAAGAAGCGAATTTGTCAGCCAATCCCACCCTATAAAAGACGTGTCATTTTCTTGAGGTTTTCCTTTGGATTACAATAAATGGAAATATAACTGGAATGCTAATTTTATGATCGAATCGTTATGACAGCTATCTTAGAAAATACACTTGTCATGAAGAAGTATTATATGTTGCAGGAAGAGGAAAATTGAAAAATTGAAAAAGAAATGGGTCAAACTGTCAATGTGTCTGGGCGCAAATTGAATACGTAACCATAGTCATGTGAGTTTTTCGAACCATTACAGAATTCAAATGATAACGTATATAACAATCAAACGTGTCTCCCACGAACACAAACACTATAAATGTTTTATTCTTACCAGATATATTACTGTTGCTTTTCTCTATTTCATGCAAATTTAATATTGCGTTCGCATAGTTGCCATATTCTGTCACAAAAGCGTCTTGGTCAATATTAGGGTATAGCAGTTTGAACTCGATATCAATCTGCGAAATACAAAATTTGGGGTAAAAAATTTTCTCTACACGATGAGTTTTACTCGTAATTAGTCTATTTTAAAAATCAGAATCGTACCAATTTTGGAGTATCAGCGAAACGTGGGAACTGATTTAAAAAATTGTTATCAAGACATTTGTACCTTTGGTAGGCAAACGTGATTTTTGTCTTCTCAATTATTTCCTGTTCTTCGTTTATTGGCACAGCGCTTTTTGAGAAGGCCACTGCGTCTTTTATAAGATCGGTCTTTTCGATTTCTGGAGAGTCCATCTGCTTTGTCTGCTCGGTACGTCCAGGCTCTAGTTTCCTTTTTTTGGACACCCGCTGGGCATTAGACAATCTTGACTGCAAGTAACCCGTATTAGTTTTCGGATCATAATATTGTTCCTGAAGGATGACAATTTTTGTTATGTATAGTTGGAACGTGTAATATTGAAAGTTCTCTAAAATACAGATGGGCACTGGATGGATGAAAAATGATTCACAAGTATAAAATTATATCTCGTGGATGTTTCGAGAGGCAATTATCATTAACACTTCCAATTTAGACACCCATGTTTTGAATATGTATATTGACCGATATAAAAAAAACTGTCGAACTCAAAATGCGGCTTGACTGGTGGAATATACTAGATATATATTTGACGATTTTTGTAAACTCGCGTAGCCAAGTTTGCCCTTCGGATCTTTCAATTTTGAAAAGGCTTCAATGATTGCACACTTGCACTTATCACTACAATGAAGCGGAGCTGCCGTTCTTTTTTTCAATTGTAGCATATGGTCAACAACAATGGTAACTAAAAGTTTTCAAGACTCGTCCGACAAGTATAGGTTCTTGTTATATTCTCCAATAACGTCTTCGCCACACGAATTTTTTTGTATAATATCATAAAGTATCTGTGAGTTTTACAATGAGATCTTGTTATAAGTATAAGCAAGATAAAAATATGCCAATGAAATACTTCGCTCTACTATATTGTAAAAAGAAACCGTTTCTGATCAATGAAAATTTCAATCATAACACAATAAATAGCGAACTGACAGATGCCTCTTTAAAAATTACATCGTCTGCTGGTTTTCCGCGTAGTGGGCGTATTTTTGGTAAGCTCGGTTCACTGGCTGAGTCGAAGTCGGTGTCGTCTGTGGGAACTGTACCACTACTAGTGATTTGCACGTATTCTGGACTTCCGATGAGTTCGTGAAAATCTGAGAAAAATGAAAAAATATTCTCATGGCCCTGGAAACATCAATGTCCAGTGACAGTATTGGTCGCATATATGTGTAAGAAGAAGTTAGCGCTAATGTAATATTAAGTGACTGCCTACGATAATTATTCGCTCGCGCAGACGAGCAGTAATTTCTTCTTTTATCAACATTACCACCCCGCACGAAGACATTTGGACATATTCCCGCAAGAAATCTGCACTTAATTTTGCTCCGAATTCATCAGTAAATGTGAATTTAGTGTGTACTGAAGATGGGTATACTTCGCATGCTGAAAACACGATAATAAAAAACATCTCTGCTATATCCGCATGACATATCTACAGAAAAAATCTTTTAATCATTTCTAACCTTTAGCATGGAACGCCTCATATTCATATAGTCCAGTCATTTGGTGCTCAAATGGAGGTTTGCCCGGAAAGTTTAGCGGAAGTTTTGAAAATTGGTGGTCTTATAGATTTTGAGGTGCTCTTTCCGAATTTTCACTCTGCAACCTCGTACCGATATGGGAAATGGCACTATTTTGGGGAAAATGGCATAAAAAACTAATTTTTTGCAAATATCTCCTTACCGGTTCATTTTTCGACAAAAATAGTTATGTACAAAATGACTCTATAGACGATTTTCAACAATTTATGTTCTATTTATTTTTTTGTCAGACGAGTAGTTTCGGCCTACGAGCGCCGCAAATGTAACCGAAATTGGTGGAAAACTCATTTCCACACCACCATGAGGTAGAGTAAAGGTGCGTTTTTTTTTTTTGGTGGTATCCCCAGTAGGCCTAATCCACCTGATGCATTTATTGTGCAATCTAGCGCATCCTTCTTCGTTTTGCTGTCCCTGATGGACCGGGTTCAGCAGGTCGTGCAGATTCCTCGATGTTGGTAGTGCGCAAATCTTCGGTTATTTCTTGTACTACGGAATTCGCTTCCGCCTCATGAATTTCGTCCTGAAATTTTTCCATTATGTTCTCCGTCTCGTCCTCGTCGTCGCTGTCCTGTACTCTAGTCTGTACATTGGAACACGCCTCATTACAATTGATGCACATCGTTGAGCACTTTAACCCAGCTTTTCTGCATCCACATGCTCCTCGGCACCCTTTTTTGCATTTGCAAGAAATGAGTTTTAATAAAGTTTCTGGAGCAGGAGGCTGCAGTGTGGTGACAGGAATCAGTCCGTTGACGCTCCTTTTCCAGCCCCATTGTTCGGGGTTCTTTTCTACCCCACACCACTGTTGGACTTGATGATAAGTGCGGAACGAATGTTGCCTTGCTGCTGCTTGTGTTGGAGGTAGTGACGCGTTGTTGAATTTATTTTTATACGCTGATTTTGTAAAACACTGATACCCATAGTCATTTAGCGATATAGTTTTCTTGCCACTGTAACCGTATACAGCTGTTACGAGAAATTTTTCTCCTACTTCGGCGATGGTCTCCGGGTCGGCATCTTCGTTTTTGAATATTTCGACAAGCTGGGCCAATTGCGGATTCTTTTTTAATAGAGTCATGTATTTAATTTTCTCTTGATTAAAGAGAGCCGACGTCGTATCACAGCCACTAAAAGCGTGCAAAAACAGTATATTGTTAGCGGTTGATTTTTCTGTGATGCTTTGCGTTGAGTAGATTTGTTGCAACGTTTTTCCTCTTCCGGGTTTCAGAAGATATGTGTTTGGGCGTGTGGATAGTCCAATCAAAAGAATTAGAAGATCCGTGTCTTCGCCAACAACTATTGCGGAATCATACGCAGATGAAACGCTGTTTGCCGTTGCTACTATTAACATATCTGCATCTTCTGTGGCTTGCTTCGTCGTGAAGTTGGCAGCTTCAAATTTTGATTTTAAAATTGAAATCAGGCGATTTTTATTTTTGTCATTGGCCAGAAATTTCTCTTGCGACACACTCGGGATCATGGTTTCGTCGAAAAGTATGTCCACCGAACCATGTATCCGTGATCTTCGCAAACGCTCCATGTATTTTGTACCACGATCCTCAGCATTTTCGGGATATCCGTCGAATACGATGATAGCCCTCGATGTGTAATTTGACTGGACGAAAGCGACGTAATTATCACAAATGGACGAAAATGTATCGCCACGAGTCCAGACGACTCTGTGTAATAAGTAGCCTCCATCTATGATATACATAGCGGATCCAAAAGTGATATCATTAGGACATTGCTCGAATACCTTGTACAGTGCAGATTTAACGGACTTGCGCATAATTTCTTGTTCACTGAAAAGCGACAGTGGGAATGGAGCAAGTTCGAACGTGAGGAAGTTTCGAAGTTCCTCATCAGATTTCTTTGTGATACACATTCTTTGGAAAATTGCTAAAGGATCAATCGTAACTATGTCTTCTTCTATCCGAATGCTAGCATTCATGACGCTAAGTGGATTTACTCTGTCATTTCGTTTAAATTTAACGGTGTTGAAGTCTCCACCGATGATTTTCAGAATACCAACTCTACCAAGTTCTTGAGCCATATGAGGGTTAATTCTCTCAGTTCCGGAAATCCCGGTGCTGATTGAAATGATTTCCTGTGTTTCAGGAAAAGGAGAATGTTGGGCGAACCAATCTGTTAATTTTCCAACGTCGTTATTGTCACGACTGATTCGCGAGCTTCTCAGATCAACATGTTGCTCGGAACTGGCAAAAGCTACGTTGCAGAATTGTTCAATCCCTTCGCAAACGTTATGTAGGAATACAATCCCTAAGGTCCACATTGTAAGCACGCTGTCTTTGACTCCTCGGCCATGAGTTAGGCCACCGATGGACTTCATTGTCCTCATCAGTGATTGTTCGATCGTCATATCCGACCACGTACCACACCAAAACTTATCGGATCGTCGGATTGTAAACCATCCTTTGGTAGTAAATGACTCATATTCATTAGCAGTCATTTTTTCTTGCAACCCATACATATCTTGCAGATACAAATGACAAGACTTGGCGTATAAAAAGTGACCGCTGGCATGGAAGTAAGGCAACATTTTAAGGATGGTGTCAAGATGTAGATGCCAATTACCCATTCTTTCTGCCTCGATGAATTGTTTTACCAGCGTAACCATCCGGAAGTATTGTACCCATAACTTTGCTGTGGCACCGCGTTGTTCAAATTTCACCAGCTGCTCTTCGAATTTTTTAGCAAGTTGCTTGTAGCATTCCTCCTGACCTGCCTCGAGTACCACTGTCCTGTCTAAGTTGTATAGAATGTCTTCTAGATCTTGATGCTCAGTTGGTGTCAAAGCAACTGATTGCATTACAATTTTTGAAATCGCAAGATGCGCCAACGTATGAGCTCTGACTGCGCGTGCATATGCGTGTCCAGCTATCATCTTATCGATGGAATTGAGGGCGTAGATCGTGTTGAAAAGCTCTTTTAAACCGCTACCAGCCATTATGTACCCGATGGATCCCATGAACGACATCAATAAATGAAATCCACCGAGTCTCACAACGACCTGACTTAATTTTGCATCCTGGGCACTCGTTGAAACAATGTCTCGCGCTTTAATATACAACGGCTGGTCAAATGTGACGAAGCAAGTTTGCTGTTTTAAGTACTTAGATTTCTCCGCAGCAGAACAAAGAACAGTGTAAACTGTATCGTGATTTCCCGGAGGAGAATTGATAAAGGGCAGACATGCTATGAACGATCTGTCGAAGGCAAGGCCTGTCATGGCTTGATCCATGAACCCGCTCCATCCAGGTATGTTAGCCAGATTAGCCCATTTCCCGTATAACCATAATAAGTCCGGGGCCGACGGAATTATCACGTTCGGTACCAAGCGAATGATATCCAAGTCTCGAATCTCGATAGCTTTCAAGCCAAGTACATTTTTCTTTTCGAATGTTTTTAATTTTACACTACCAAATTTTCCAATTGTTTCAGCAGACGGCATTTTGTTCAGACGTTCGATTTTTTGATCCTGAGAAATTGCGGTTGTAGGAGTTATGCATTGTATGCCTCCCATAGCATGAAAAGTGTGATAACCATCTATTGTACGCGTATTAAAGTCTGCGTTATAAAAAACAAATTGTGAAAACGCGGAATCCTCGATACCCAACGATGGCCGCATTATAGCCGAGACTTGAAAAAGCATCGCCTCGGCGTACGAAGAGCAATAGCCAAGAGATGACAATATCTCTATTAATCGACGTGATCCATACTTTTGGTACAGAAGTGCAGCTACGCCAATTTGCATCGGCGATAGAAAAGATTTAGGTCTTACTGCGGAAATCACGCAATGCGCCAGAGCAGTACTTTTGGTCTTCCACTTTTCCAAAGACGAACGTTTATTTTTCAGAATTACTTCGTCGAGTAAGACGCGTAAAGTTTCAGGTACATCGGAAGATACTCCCTGAAGAAAATTATCTGATGGCGGATAATGCGTGGTCTCGTAAACCTTGGAGCGGATATCCTCTACAATGATTGCTGCTGCAGTTTTCACAATACGCATCCGTTCTTCTACCTCGTTGGACGATTTTTTAGTGTACCAGGCACTTGTTAGTATTTTGTATCCCGTGTTTCGAAAGCAGACCACAGGGGTCTTGTTGGCAGAAAATGCAATAAGAATATCATCGCCATATTTCTTCAAAAGTTGCGCCTTCACAGTCTTCATGTGCGGACGATAATCGCCTTCAATTCTGTCCATTAGTTCATCCATAGAAAACTGACATTCTTCGGAATTCGCCTCACGATAAGAGTAAATATACTGCATTGCAGTATCAATCTCGGTCGCATGCGGACCTCTTTTTCTATCGGCTTCTCCAGACGATGGTGCGTGGTACAACTTTTTCATGCATGTGATGTGATACAGTCCATCAGCTGCGACTAGATCGTGAACTTGTTCTAGACGTTCAACAATCTGTCGACCCCAATCGTCGTTACGTATTTTGGCGAGTTGTATAATAGTGTCCTTCATGGATATTTTACGTACATTGTACACCATCTTGCGATTACGCTCACGAGGGCCCCGCTTCTGTAACTTTTTCATTTCTTCTGTGACATCAGCCTCACATAGAAAACAATGGTCTTTGAATGAAAATGCCGGAACAAAAGATCGCCGTCGTGGAGGACTAGCGCCAACACCTCCTCTACGTATAAATGCAGCAATTAGTTTATCATTATTATATTGCCTTCGACACGCTTCGTGAACCTCTATTGAAGTCAGCCCTTTTAAGAGGTTTTTTTTACCATCATTTCTTTTGATACTGGATTGGCGGAATGTCTCTAATCCTTTTTCTTTAACTTGAGTCACTGCACTTCCAACTAAAGGATTTTCACAAATAAAACAGTTTCTTTGCTCGGTAGCCATGTCTGAAAACGATCTATTCGAACAGAAAGACGTACTCGAACTGACGCACGAACGGCAGATGTTCGCTACAGAGGGGCCTCAGGCCGAAGGAAGGGGCTTTTTCTACCTGTGTTCTAACAATAGACCATTGACAGTGGTTAAGGGTCTGCATACAACGCGTTGTGGAATGTTTTCTACCAATACGGATGTTGCGATTACATTCGCGACGCTCGTACGCCAAAACTACTCATCTGACAAAAAAATCAATGAAACATAAACTGTTGCAAATTGTCTACAGAATAATTTTGTATTTTGTCGAAAAATCCACCGGTAAAAAGATATTTTCGAAAAATCAGTTTTTTATGCCATTCTCCACAAAATAGTGCCATTTCCCATATCGGTACGAGGTTGCAGAGTGAAAATTCGAAAAGAGCGCCTCAAAATCTATAAGACTACCAATTTCCAAAACTTCCGCTAAACTACCTGCTACTTTCCTGCTAGAACTACCAAATGACTGGACTAATAGGGATAATCTAATTTTGTCCACTCTTTGTTGGAGTTTTGAATACAACGCGCCTTCATTAGTATTGAAAGCACGCATGCGCGTAGTTAAATCTAATATAAAGTAGATGCGCAGCGCCGGTATACATGTATGTATGTGGGACGGTATACGTCTTCTACTTTTCCGCTTCCGTTCTTCGATACACAAGATGTAACAACGTTTTCTTTTGCTCTGTTAAAATAAAAGTATTCATCTATAGAATAACCTCACATCCTTTATTTTATTACTGAAATATCACCCCACACCTCAACACTCCCCTCACCCCACCTCACCACACCTCACTTTTTCCCCTCTACACTCGAGGACGAAGTAAAGTGGCATCGTGTGTAAAAGAGCTTCCGGTTGTGGCGTTTCGTTCAGCAGGTGGTGATTCATTCTGCAATTTTGAATAAAATAACGAGATCATTGGATGATTCTCAGAGCGTTTTCGGTTGGGACGATTTTTGCTGCACTGGCTTGCACTAGATTCTAGTTTTGCACCGTGCCGCTCAGAGGGCGCAGCGACTCGAAAATCCTCGGCGGCAAAGAGGCAAATGTATTTTCCTATTTATCGTGTTCTCCAACCTCACTTGTAACGAAACACTTAACACGTTGTCTGGTGAAATACAAATCGTGTGTTGGCTGTTAAGTTTGGAAAACAGAAGAAAAACAAACAGAATACCAAAAGAAATACATTTGCCTATCCATCACCGAGGACTTTCGAGTCGCTGCGCCCTCTAAACGGCGCGGTGCAGAACTAGAACCTAGTCCAAACCAGTGCAGCAAAAACCATCCCAACCGAAAACGCTATTATTCACATACAAATTGACAGCTTCTTCATTTCAATGGCCAATAGCGAAAACAATTATCGGATGGGAAATGAAATAGTCTAACTACTTTTTCCACCAAATAACTTACATTGTCAGAATTTTTATCGAGCTCGGAAACAAAATATAAAAAATAGTTATTTATGTATC
The DNA here is from genome assembly GCA_963978835.1 of Tenthredo scrophulariae. Lineage (NCBI taxonomy): Eukaryota > Metazoa > Arthropoda > Insecta > Hymenoptera > Tenthredinidae > Tenthredo > Tenthredo scrophulariae. The sequence goes on from OZ022227.1 coordinate 31,418,353, forward strand.
AAGTCCGAAAAGTGTCACAATCCGGTATGGGTTATTTCTAATATGAGCCGATCAAGTGTGCTGTGTCACAGGAGAACGAGTGAGGATTTATTGCCCGAGCGCAAGCACACTCAGAGGCGAATTTTGGAAATTATCCATATCGGAATTGAGACTTCTCGGACTTGGCGCATACAATATTTTATGCGATCCGTTGTCTGAAGGTTCACTTTTTGCAAAATCGCACGCTCAAAGTGTTATACTTACTTTAGTTTCTAAAATTACTGGTATTATTGCGTTTTTCTGTATCAAAACATTTCGACTCAGACATTTGACATTTTCGGACATTTTGTTTTGTAAAGTGTGAACGTAGTCAGAAGTAACCTGACTATGTTTATTCTAATGAAACATATTCATACTGTCCGATAATATTTTATTATAGGCTTCTGTCCTATAATATTTCACTATATTTTAGTGACCTGAAATTGGTCACTTTGCGGCTTAAATTCAATGCTCAAAAAGTGAACTTTCAAACAACCGGTCGCATAAAGATATTTTCAACACGCGGTGCGTACAGTTCGATTTTGCGCGCATTGCGTTGAAAGACAAAGTCCGTGAACGTGCGAAAAATTATTTTCGACTCGTCACACTCGTGCAAGAATGAACATTCTCGCCCTAGTATCGAAATATACTATCAAAGCTCATTGAAAAATTTCATCAAAATAATACATTGTGGCAGATATTTCATAGGCATCGGAAAACAGACTTCTTAATGAGGCGTTACAAATTAAAAAAAAAAATATAAGCGTTGATCAAGATCGAAAACAAAAGAATTATACGCGGAAAAAAATAGATAGCACTGGTTACGGTGCTGCGCAGTAATCGGCGAAAGACATGAAGTAAAATACTCTTAAACATGACTGATTCATATTAAAACGAGTATTAAAACAGGAGTGAATCATTTTTTAACACGTACTATTACTGTTTGAATAGTAACCAGTGCTATGCTACACAGTACATCGAACATATGACTGGTTATTGGTAAAATATTAGCCGTTCGTATTTAGAATAGTATACGAACCTCTCAGCATAATATTCGTATCTATCAAAAATGCAAACACTTACTCTGTCGCATAGGACTCATTGCCATCTCGGCACAGGACTCATTCCTATTCTGATATGAACTGTTACTAGAATTCAGAATAGGAATGAGTCCTGTGCCGGGATGGCAATGAGTCCTATGCGGCAGGGTAACCTTTCGTCTCGCTACGTGGTAAGTGTTCGCATTCTAGATAGATACGAATACTACGCTGAGAGGTTCGTATACTATTCTAAATACGAACGGCTAGTATTTTACCAGTAACCAGTCATATGTGTTATGTACTGTGTAGCATAACAATGGTTACTATTTGAACAGTAATAGTACGTGTCAAAAAATGATTCACTCCTGTTTTAATATGAATCAGTCATGTCCATGCATGGAAGTTACTTACGGTCCATGTATTGTATGTGAGGTGGACTCTGGTAAAATAACAAAAACTGCCCTAGCTAAATTTCCGAATCAGATTACACCCATGCTAATGCATGCACGTATCGCCTTGCCGGCGTGATTGCATATACAGGATCAAGAAGAGTCAAATCAACAGGGCACTATATTGCGTATCTCAAAACCGAAGATAATTGGTTGATGTATGACGACAACGCAAAACACTCAGAGATAGTGGAGTATGATGCAGAAGTGAAAGCCCACATTTGTGTGTATGTCGTAACGTAGAGTATGTAGGCGCGCGCATGTATTATATGGCCTGTGTGGTCCAGTATCCAACAGCATGTGTTAAAATGTTGAAAAATATTGAAAAGAAAAAAGTTGAAAAAAAGGGTGAAATGATGTAGCTCTAGTCGTGGAATTCTTCCACAGCATGATAATATAAATATATTTGTAATCCTATTAAGGTGCTTGCCTACCCAATTCCACCAGACCTGAAAACATTGCGAAAAAAGGTGCTATTAAATGGAATATCTTGACCTAGGCAACGTAATCAATGAAACAAAATACGTCGCGCAATTCTGTGTGCGTGAAAAAAAACATTTTTTCGGCCCTACGTGTTCGGAGTCCCACACAGAATTGCGCGATGTATTTTGTTTCATTGATTACGGTGCCTAGGCCGAGATATTCCATTTAATAGCACTTTTTTTTCCAATGTTTTCGATGAATATAAAACTTGTATTGATTATACAGGGTGTCCCATCTTAAACAGTGCATCAGAATATCTCGGAAATGAGGACTGCTATCGAAAAATGATTCAGATGAGAATATTGTAACTTGAGGAGTTATTTAAGAGATAAAGTAGTGAGTTCTCGAGCGAAATAAGTGACTTGAAAGACACAAATAAATTGATTCAAGCAAACTGGTTTTATTTGAATACAAGTGGTCAATTTGAAGTCTAGAACGAGACTGTTTATAAAACAACGGTTAATTAACAAAATGGCATTAGGTGTTTGTTGGAATGTTTGAATATCTTTCAAGTGTGATAGAGACAGGTGGCCTAGAAATATAGGTGATTCCACCCTTTGTAACAATATCATAGTTTCGAGGGGGACACATGATGATGATATCAGCTTGGTTGTGAGTGGTACTGCTTGTGAGGAATTAGCACGAACGTAGTTTTCTCAAATGGAAACCGATGTTTTTCCCAAGATGAATATTGTACCTCATGATAAGACGAATTCAGCCATTCGTGATGAGAGTGCCTATCGTTCACGGATCGCAAGTTATACCTCCTCGAAACTCCGAAATTTGTCATCAGGGGTACGTTCCGATTTAATTTGTTTCGCTCTAGGCGAAAGTTGTCAAGGCGTGACGTCACACCTCTATGTTTGTCCAACTTCTGTTCGGTAATCTGAACGGGCCATGGCGCGTTTTTCGATTATTTCCGACAAAAACAGAGAAGTTTAGCTTAACCTCATTTCGAAAACAACGAGTTTATCCGTTCTTGAATTTCGTAGGTGTTCATAATTTTATTTTGTGTGTAACTCATGAATTCTGCTGATCAAGTATATTCCCTCGTCGCAAACGCAGAGGGTAATCCGGTTTTTAATGAAACTGGACATGTTTTGACGCTTAGGGAATCAGGTATGTAATTTATTACTAAGGTCCGTCAAATCCGTGTCTTGAAATGCTTTTTTAGGCCTGGTTCATGCTTATGCTATAACTTAGCTTGAGTATCAACCAATCCGGATGCTTATTCAGCCACGCGCGAAGGAAATAGAATCCCTTGATCGGTTTATTCTCGAGTTTTTAGGGCTAAATCCGATACATGAATCCACTGTTACTTTCAGCCAGTAAAAATTCATTGATATATCTTGAATGTACAATTTGTTCCTATAGACGGAGATGTACGGTTCATGGAGTGGGCACAAGCGCTTACATTTTTTCCTAGTTTGCGTGATTCACTTGAAGGCCGTGCTGGCTTGCCAAGCTCTTCTCGTGATTCAAATAAGCCCCCCCAGAGTGTAGAGGGTCGATGCTCATGGGGTACATCCGATATAACCGAGTTAATCAGTTTATATAAGTATCACCTTCCGCAATTCAAAAGCACGACAGTGAAAAATGATAAAGTATGGCAAATGATTGCGGATCATCTCCCAAATCATACACTCGAGCAAGTGAAAAATAAATTCAAGTATTTGAAACAGAAATATACTGAAAAGAAAGACAACATGAAAAGCAAAAGTAGTGGAGCGGCAGCCATTAAATTTGCATACTTTGATTTAATGGACTCGATTTTCGGAAAAGATGCCAATATTTGCCCCGTGAGCACAGCCTCATCATCTAGGGGGACGCATAACTTGGTTGACAATATCGAAGCTGAGGACAGTGACGATTCGCTGCCAGTTGATAGTATGAGTTCTCATAAAACTAATCTAGAGAAACCTGAACTGAAGAAGAGAAAGAGAAGTTATTTAGGGGTACAATTGTCTAATTATGAAGAAAATGTACGATCCCGAGAAGCAGCTAAGCAAAAACGACACGAAGAGATTATGCGAAGACAAGATGCGGCACTTGATGTCATGAAAAGCATTGCTAATTCCTTTGAAAAAATTTCAAATAAGACTAATAAACCGTAGACTCTTGATCAGTTATACTAAATACGATGCATTACTGAAAATAAAACTTGAACTGACGAATAGATAAATGTTTTTAAATTTGTATTTTTTTTTTATTCATACCCATAAAATCGAGTGGATCCCCCTATTAATGATAACTTAATACTACAGTCCTAAGTTAAGGTCTTACATTCAAATCGCACTTTAAAAATTCTTTGACGCCCTAACATCTTCAAACACAGAGAAAAAAAATTCCTCGTTTCAAGAAAAAGATTTCTTGTTTTAAGAAACTGTAGTTTTTTGAATGTGTATTTGATTAAATCGAGAAAATATGTTCTTAATTCGAATTAAGAACATATTAATTCGAATTGAGAACATATTTCTTTGATTTAATCAAAAAAAAAAACATCCAAGTAATTACAATTACAATCAAAACAAGAAATCTTGTTCTTGAAACGAGGAATTTTTTTTTTCTGTGAAAGGTCGAATCACCCTTTAATTTGTACTTTCTTTCGTTAATACAGCAATCGTGCAATTCTATTTCTCAATACTGAACCTTCTTCGGCAAGATCACGAAGATCATGTGGGTTGTGTATATCATTTTCATTTTCCTCATTTACTGCTACGAAAGGGGCACCCTCTCCTACATAAACTTCAATCAAAATATCTGGATGGTTCAAACAAATATTATGAAGAACGCATGCAGCAATTATGGTGGCTGGAATCAAATCGGTCCTATTCATGTCAAGGTAGCGTAGACGACGAAATCTTCCGAATAATAATGAGAAACACCTTTCAATGACTTGGCGTGTCTTAGCATGTATGGTATTGAAATTTCTTTGACAGTGGGTTACATTCCGTCTTTCGATATACGGAGGTATGCACCACTTCATAATGGGATAAGCTTTATCACCAATGATGAATTGGCCAGATCCGAAATAGTTGTTTGGCCGATTCATAAATTCATCATAAATGTCGGAATTTCTAAATATACGAATATCGGATACTGAACTAGGATACCCAGCAAAACAATCTGTAAATTTCAATGAATGGTCACAAATTCCTTGAAGCGTTATACCATGAAAGCATTTTCGGTTTATGTAAGCTTCTGGATTTTCTTTAGGTGCCTTTATAGGGATATACGTTCCATCAATGGCACCAATTACGCAACGCAAACCAGCCATTCTGAAAAATGCTTCTTCTATAGTGGCCCTGTGTTCTTCAGATGGCCAGGATATCACTCGAGGCGCAATCCTGTTCAGTGCCCCAATTACTCTTACAAATGCCGCAGACAAAGTTGATTTTCCCAAATTGAAACGTGAACCAACGGATCTATGAAATATTGTAAAATTACCGAGTGGAAACTGTGTTTTTCTTCTAATTATGCGGTTTATTGTTTGAATATACCTATAACTGTCCGGGGTCGCTAATAGCCAAAGTACGGCGAGTAGCTGTTTTTTGGTATCAAGCGTTTGTCTTCCGGCACAACGTCCACTTTCCAATAATGGAGACACAGTCTCGTAGAGCCACGCAAATGCTGGTCTCGAGATGCGAAAATGGCTCTGGAATTCACTATCCGTACTTAATTCTATCGTGCGTTCAACAAATAGTTCGATCCGATGCGGTATGTTCCTTGCACCATTGACTCTATTTCTGAGTCTATTTATAAATGATTGTATCAATTCTTCATCATCGGAAAATTCGTCGTCTGACTCAATCTGATCGAAGAATATTATTCGACATAATGCAACTACATTGCCGATGCCGCATAATACCCCATCCATAATATAACCTGTTATCAGGTTTCAATCATTCTTTAACCTATCCGTATTTTCACCTTCATATAAGCATATGGGGTATTTCAAACAATTTTGAATGGTAATAAACTCTGACCCCCATCGATCTTCGGATAGATCTTGTATACTGTATTATAGCCCAGACTGAGGAAAGACTCAAGATTTATTTCATAATTTTTAAATTATTATCTGCGGACGTGCGGTTTTTACAAACACTTGGTGGAACTTGGACCTAAACTGGGTTCCGAAGTTACAGTTATTTCAATCTTGCAAAAATTCTAAATTTCCCACGAAAAAACCTATTCGAAGATCGAAGGGGATGAAGGCTTGCGACCGTTCAAAATGTTTTGAAATATCCCATATAATACCTACATCCTACTTACCAAATATATGAAATATAGTATTATCTATATTTACACACACCTATAATATTTCGTACGTACAACGTTTTATAACCTTACTAAATGTAAATATTGAATATTGCGGGGGATCATACGCTCGTTTCAAATTCAAATTTGTATAGTGCGCATGCGGGACGTTAAACGCCGCGGTCCAGAGTGGGGCGAAAAGTTGTCGCCCGGGCGTTCGTCCAAATTGAATCGGAACGCTATGATGCCAACTGTCCAACGAAACATCTGAGCGAATCGGAACAACATTAGACGAAAAGTTGTCGCACATACGTTGAATCGGAACGTACCCCAGTAGGTGAAGTTTTTCAATCGCATTCATTTTTTTTTTTTTTATTTCACATTCTGTATGTTTGGCCGCCGATGACACGGGAAGACATGGAACTGAAGATAATAAACGCCTGTCGTCACATCCAGCACAATACTCTGCTCTTCACACTCCAGTATTTCCAACGTCGGCTGCAACTCTGCCTTCAGACAGAGGAAAATGGGTTGGAAAATTTGATAAACTCCTGAAACAACCGTAATTTCACCCCGAATGATTGCGCTTGAAGAAGTACCTATCATGACAGTAGCAGGTTATGACAAATTTCCGAGTTTCGAACAGTCAAAACTCGCGATTCGTAAACGACAGGCACTTTTATCACGTATGGCTGAATTCGTCTTACCGAGAGGTACAACATTTGTTCCGGGTAAAAAATCGGTTGCCATTGAGGAAAACTACGTTCGTGGTAATTTCTCACAAGCAAAACTACTCACAACCAAAGTGATATCACCATCATGTGTCCCCCTCGAAACTGTGATATTCTCATCTGAATCATTTTTCGATAGCAGTCCTCATTCCCGAGATATTCTAATGCACTGTTTAAGATGGGACACCCTGTATATATGTCACAGCATGTGTTAGAATGTTGAAGAATATTGAACAGAAATGAAGTTTAAAAAAAGGATGATTTAGTTCTGCTCGTAGAATGTTTCCACAGCATAATAATATAAATATAAATTTATACCTAAAAGCCACGATGAATATAAAACTTTTGTGAATTAAATATATGAATATCACAGCTGACAGCATGTGTTAAAATGTTTAGAAGATGACCGAAAATTAAAAAATGATGTTAAAAGAAAAAAAAACCTCCACGATAACCATCACCTTGTCGGTGGTGGGAAAGCTGGAGCTCGGTTAATTCCAGTGAACTAAATATGGTTAACAATATTAATTATTCATTATACCCACAAATATGCTGACAGGTTTTATTTGATAGTCAGCAGTTGTTTATTTAGTTACTCATTATTAAGTATTATTTCACAGGTATTCTACGTACGTGGTTTTTAGTCGGCGGTTTTTCTCGGATTATTATATAACTCGAAAACATATCCAGCAAAATTTTGGAAATCGTTGTTCCTTTTTGTTAGTTGTTATGTAACCGCTTGAAGTTTTGAGTAGTAGAAAATCATAAATAATTTTGCAATACCTTCAATCTGCGATGCCTGCACCATATAATTGGCCTTCCAGATTATCGTCCTGCTCTTGCATTTCTTTTCTACTTGATCTTGGCGCGATCCTTGCCTCTTCTACCCGTTTAGACAGCGATCTCTCTGCAAGCTTTATGCGCTGTTCGTCGATCTCCATGCACATTTCGTAGCTGTTCGAGAACCGAGTACTTAGAGATTTTTCCCGGCCATGATCTTTTGGGACACAGTCGTTGAAATTATACTTCTTTCGTTTTGAGAAATTTCACGATTTTTTTACTTACAATTAGTTGTATTTTGGAAACCGTGAGTGTGAGAACAAATGTTCAACAGGCAAAGTTGCTCAGCATCGCCGGCGCAATCGAGCACAGTCCTTGGAATTATACTTTTTCGTTTTGAGAAATTTCACGATTTTTTGACTTTGTTGTATTTTGAAAAGTGCGATTCTGGGAAAAAATGTTCAGGGTGAAAAGTTGCTCAGCATCGCCGGCACAATCGAGCACAGTCGCGCGAGTTAGACTTTTCTTTATTTTTCAATTTTCTGAATTTCCAAGTGAAACGAGACCGTTTTCGTTCATTTCTTGAAGGTGATTCGAGTTATCGACTGCTGGTTTTCGGCACAAGGTCGTACAAACGGAGCTTGACCTGGCACAGACATCTGTTTTAAACAATTTTGACGTGGCGAAGCTGATCCCATTTTTTCAAATTTGAATATATCTAAAATTTCTGCACTCAGAGAAAATATCCTGGCGGCACAATAATCAGTGCGCGTGTATCTACTTAGCACAATCATTATATTCAAACTTGTGGACAATTGCTCAGCTAGTGGAAAAGACCTTTTTCTCACGATATCTCGGTGGTTCTTCGAGATATCGACCTTTGATTCGCGGCACAATGCAGCACACGCATAGCACAACTGAGCACAATAATTCTTTTCAAACAATCTAAACATTGCTCAGCTAAGTTCACGCACATAGGGTGGTCTAACCCCTCAAAGTCGATAACGAATGACACATTATGCCTTTCACAGAATGACAATACATGGACAAATTAATACCAGAATTATTGTTTCCAATTTATAAATGGAATTTGCATAGTTCCGTTTATAAATGGTACAGCAAAATGGAAAAAACTATACCATTGAATTACCATTGTAATATGATATTGTGCAAACTCTATGAATGAATCCCGATACCAAATAAAAACGATTCGTAAAGTAATACGAGATCCTGATCCCTATACAAGGATCCTTTGAGCCTTCAACGGCGAAAATATAGAGATTCTCCAGCCGCTCATGAGGATATTTTGCAGATTTAATTCTGCAATGCAGGCACTTTTGGAGTTGGAAAAACACCATGAAGCATTAACTAACCCTGAAAACAAATAAAAAAAATCATGAGGTTTGACTTAACAGTAGCAAATGACTCAAATTTTTCAAAGTTTTGCGTTTTTTTGACGTCGTTTTGTTAATTTTCTGGCGATGGCGAATTTTTGAGGTTCAATCGATTGAGGAGAATCTGAATAACACTAATATCGCTGAAGATTAGCTGAATATTCATCCGTTTTTTTAGGACCATGGCAAAACCGGATTTTGCACTATCTGCGTCACTACGTGGCACCCCAATTATTACGGATCGTGAAACGATTTGTACTGCGCTTTTCGATTTTAACCCTGAAAAGGAGAACTGAGTATTTGTATTTTCAATCGTCTTAAAAACAATAAAACATGTAGATGAACAAATTCTAGGTATTCCGAGCTTTCCTAGTTACCTCAAGGGAGCTTTGGTCACCTCGAAAACTCGATTCGTAGTTTTTCGCATACCACACAACCGATCGGAATGAAACTTCGTTGATACTGTTTCATTTCAGCAGAAAGTGGCTAAGTATTTCGTTTGTTTTTTTCAAATTAAAAATTTTTTCTTTCATAGATTCAGCTATCATCAGCGAAATCGTGAAATTATTCCCAGATATGCTTTCGATTTATTGCACTTTTGAAATACGTATAGCCACTCGGCGGTGGCAAACCACACATTTTGAACACTATTGCGTCTTATAAAAAAGCCCGCCTCGGAGTTCCCACGCGACTATACCAAAGCCCCTTCGTAAAGGCGGAATGATGAATAATCAGGATTCGGATAACTATAATATTAATTCTTTTTATTCGATTAAAATCACACATCGAATTTCACTGTACAAATAAGCGATGTATGTACAGTCAGGGAAAGTGATTCTGAAACGCCGTATTCAAGGTAAACGAGCAAACGAACATACACGTTGTTTTTAACCCTTAGAGGGGCGGTGTATCATATACGATGCACCTATTTATCTTCAGTATTTCCTTCATTATGGATGTATTACGACAGTTATATGCATGCAATCAAGTTTCTTTTTCTTTTTTTAGACAAAAATGTGCCCCTCAAACTTTGACTATAATACCTATGGACTGCTAACCGCTAACTTCAGGCGTGTACCAAAGATGTGACGTGACGTCACGAGGTAACGGCTGATTTTGATACTACGATCGGTTGCGTGTGTTACGTAGGTGTTTCTTAACATCTAGCAAAATCAGCCGTTACCTCGTGACGTCGCGTCACATCTTGGGTACATGAGCCTCTACAGGCTTGGGATAGGGACTAGCAATCCATATGTATACAAGGTGTTGCAAAATTCGCGCACCATCTGCATACCAGCGGATTCCTCGCGAAAAATTAAGACGAGTGGCCATTGCAAAAACTTCCGCGGGGACTTAGTTCTTCCGTAAAAGCACTTAATAACGAACCAATCAGCGTTCGTCTTTAGAAAAGCCTGTCTGATATCTGCATCGCCGTCTGCCCCACTACGGAGAAAAAGACAATAATGTGTGGTGTTCCCCGCTCCGCCTGTCTAATGTTAAGCGCTTACGGTGGCTGCGAGCGCGGCGGGAGGAACGGGGCACACCACATATGATTGTCTTGTTATCCGTAGTGTGGCGGACGGTGATGCGGATTTTAGACAGTCTTTCCTAAAGACGAACGCTGATTGGTTCGTTATTAAGTGCTTTTACGGAAAAACTAAGTCCCCGCGGACATTTTTGCATACGTAACTTTCGTCTCAATTTTTCGCAAGGTATCCGCTGGTATGCAGATGGTGCACCCTGTATATAGTCAAAGCCCTCAAATGGTTAATTGTCTTAAAGTTGGTATGAAATTAAAGCAACATCTGCTCCCGCGATAAATCAGTGATCTGCTCTGCGCGGTATAAAAAATTAACGATCTAAAGAATTAAAAATCGATCGGATTTCATCAAAGAATATAACAATAAGTTTCATTAGGGCCCGTCCTTAACCCTTCAAACATTTCACGAGAACTAGGTTATTTTAGGAACCACCTCATTCGGAAAAACATTCGCGCATTTTGGGGTTATCCAATGTGACGATTTTATCAACACTGATTTATCGCGGGAGCAGATGTTGCTTCAATTTCATACCAACTTGAAGCGACAATTAAAAACAACGTGTATGTTCGGTTGCTCGAGTACCTACCTCGAATACGGCGCTTCAGAATCACTTTCCCTGACTGTACTCATGTAATCGTTATGCAGCACACAAACACCGCTATTATTATTCATTTTATCTTTTTCGTGTACCTAATGTAATAAATAATAACGCATCATTAATAACTAATAATATACTCGTGTATAGTATATAATATACTAAGAGGCTTCCGTGAAACATCGCAGTCAGTCACAGCCAACTCGACACTACCCAAGTTTTTCGTCTGTTTCTCGCAGGCTGGCCGTCCCCTTTCTAATTTCAAACTTTCAACGGCCGTAAAATGATTAAATAAATGTATAAATAAATGAATAAATAATTAGATAAATAATTGAATGAATGTATAAATAAATAAATGAATAGAATAATAATTATTCATTTATTTAATTATTCAGTCATACATTTATTTATTTATTTAATTATTCATCCAATTATTTATTTATTTATTCATACATTTATTTAATCATTTTACGGCCATTGAAAGTTCAAAATTAAAAGGGGATAGCCGGCCTGCGAGAAACAGACGAAAAACTTGGCTAGCGTCGAGTTGGCTGTGGCTGACTGCGATGTTTCACGGAAGCCTCTTAGTATATTATATATATATATATATATTAGGCTGACCCTTATTTGAGGGTCGGTGAAACTTTGACCACGACACCTCCTAGATCATCATAGATCAGTGTCATAATCATAGTGACTATGTACAAATTCTTTCAGCCATCTACAATCATATTTCATTAGGTTTGTTCGTCTTAACTTACACTTTCTATACTTTTCTTACACTTTTTACACTCGCCCAATAGGAAATGTAAATATCCAGTGAAAAGTGTAAAATCTAGTAAAAGTGTGAAAGGTGTAGCTAAGACGAACAAACCTATAGAGTAGCCGCTGCCGACAGATTCAACTTTTGGAAAAATTACACTTTTTTCTATCCAAAAAGTAATGTTTATCGTCTTTTTATTGTTATAAAGAATTTGATTTTTTTTTTCCAAAACTAGAATCATCTGACAGCGGCTACTCTGTGAAATATGATTGTAGATAACTGAAAAAATTTGTACATACTCACTAACTATGACACTATAAAGTGACAGAATAGTGGATTTTTCCAGCGCACTACAGGCACGGCAAAAAAACGAATTTTTTTCGATAAGAAATCCGATGTTAATCAAATGGGCGAAAATCCGGGCTTACAGGCACCCTTTCCCATTGAGCTACAAAGCTCAAATTTCACCCAGATTATTATTTATTTATTTGAAACTGATCTATGGGGTGTCATGGTCAAAGTTCCATCGACTCCCAAATGAGGGTCACCCTAATATATATATACCTAGTATATACCTATATACTATATGTATTTATGCACCGTGGCTGATCATGCCCGAAGAATTTTATCCTCGAGCCAATTGTTTGAGATGGGGGACAGGACAGGGGATCCTTTTGACTAAGTAATGAATGCCCAGCGATATTTTTGATTATTACATGAATAGTAAATGAGAAGCCATTGTTCTCCAAGAAACTATAAGGAAATACAATATTGAAGAGAAAAGGTGAAGAGAAAAATAAGAAAATTACGAATTCCTGCTGGTATAACTGGCTGCTGATGACTGAAATGCTACTTATAATTTGAAAAAAAAAATTCACTACGCACATTATACACGGTCATCGCCAAGTAAGTGGGTTAATTTAAGAAGATGATAGGGGGGTCTAGCTTAGTACCCCGCCGTTGAAAAAAGCGGTCTCCGTCGTACCGTCTGTGGGATACAGGTCATTTAAATTCACGCTAACGCTTGCATTGGACCAGCCGATACCTGAAACCAGACAGCCCTAAACTCGCTCATGTGTAGTTGGTTGCTTAAGCGTAGGCGCTAGCGCGATTTTTCAATGGGCTGTATCCACTGAAATATAATAATACTGGAACGCGCGCCGACCATTCTGTACCATAAGAAGCAGCGTATAGAGAGAGATAGCTCGCTGATAGTATCTTTGTCATCGTCTTACTGAGTTGCGACTGCGCACATGAAGTATCGTACAGCATCTGCAATAAGTGTGTCAGTTACTGCATTCAGGTGATTCTTCGCTCACTTACGTATTTTTCTTTTAAATTACAGTTATGGACGGGACTGTACCAACAAAGACGGGGATACTACCAGCGCCGCTTCGTAACTATCTCTCTCTATACTGGACCAAAGCCGTCAGCGCGCGTTCCAGTATTATTATATTTCAGTGGCTGTATCTCACAGACGTCGCAGCAATGACCACTACTTTGAAGGGAAGGATAACGGGCTGAACACCTCCAATGATACCCCAAAATTGAAGCACTTAGTTCACGGCCACCTTTTATACGTAGGTAAAAGAAAAATCCCCTAGAATGATCGATAGAAACTATCTAATTACATATAATTGTTACAAATATCTGTATTATAATACTTGGGTATTTTGTGGTAGTGAACAACGACCACCAATTGTAATTCGGTAATCGCCTTATTATTTGGCCGAGTATCGAACATCATTTACACCACTGCACTGCAGACTATAATCACCTATATAAGATACTAAATACTACAGAGATCGCGTGCTCATCAATGCTAAGACTTAGAATTAGTATTTATTATAAACTAAGTTGAAACTGCTCGACGTAAACACTCAAGTTTACAATCAATTGACCATTCGAACGATGCCTATTTCGTTCCTGCGAAAATTCTCAAATAAGGCAATGTCAACCGCCATCATTCCAGTTTTCGTCCATTATCGATTTTCAAAAATCAAACGTATCTGTATAGTAAGATAAAGTGAGTGAATTTGAATCGGCATGGATTGATAGACCGAGGAGTTTCTTCTATCGTATTTGATGGAAAAAAAAAAAAAAATTTTAAATGAAACTTCATGAGTTACAACGATTTTGATATTTTGAACCAAATTTATAGCAATTCACCAAGTCGAACGATATTCACAGTCCAATCATGAGTCCTAAGAAACTTTTAACGGCGTCAATTTTTGATTCTTGAAATTTCCCATTGGTTTTATCGGAGGATCGGGAATCTTATAAGGAACAAAATGCCGCAGAACTCAAGTCAATTCGTCAAACCGTTCAGAAATTACAGACGAGACCACTCTATTTTCTTTCGGATGACGATCAGCAATGTTCATCGATGGTGTCCCCGTGGCCCAATATTTTTCCTAGCCTTTTCTTTTAAAAACGATTCTTTCGTGAGATATCGGATGCTGTGGCTGGTCCACATCTTTATTTTTATTTTATCTTTTTTTTTCTACACTTCTTTGTCTTCGGGTCATGGAACAACATTGTTCAATTGGTATGAATTTTGGTAAGGTGATTGGACACGATCGTATAGCGGAGTGCCTATTGGATTGTGAGATATCGGATGCTGTGGCTGGTCCACATCTTTATTTTTATTTTATCTTTTTTTAATAAAAAAATACATTCTACAGAATCACTCATCGTACAGTGTTGTCTTGCAAATTATTCAATAAATTACATAAAAATGTTAAAGACAAATATTGACATTTGATCCACAATTTTATGATTATTATTTATCGTGCGTATAGTTTCGTCATCGAAGTGTAAGTATGCATCTTATTTTATTATAAATTAAATACCGTGGGGTTCTGTGGACGCGGAACGCTAGGGATACCAACCCAAATAGGGTGCTATTTCATAAGTCAAGCAGTAAACTGCAGCAGCAGTTTATGTATAATATTTACCTTGAACCAACGGCAAGCCTTTCTTCGGGACATATCGAACACATTATATATACATATTATATATGTATATATAATATGTAATTATAATATAATAATTATATATTATAATTATTATATTATATTATAATTATATATTATAATTATTATATTATACATATCTCACAATCTAATAGGCACTCCGCTATACAATCGTGTCCAATCACCTTACGAAAATTCATACCAATTGAACAATGTTGTTCCATGACCCAAAGATAAAGAAGTGTAAAGATAAAAAAAGATAAAATAAAAATAAAGATGTGGACCAGCTACAGCATCCGATATCTCACGAAAAAATCGTTTTACTTCCGATCGCTTCCGATACCTTCGCCGCGCTTTGCTCCCGATACCTTCGCCACGCTTCGCTTTGCTTCCGCGTAGTGCGCGTTGGCCTTTAGTCAGTCCACCTTGCAGCTGTCATATTTTAAACAAAAGCTTTTTGATTTTTTTTCTTTCTTCAGGCTTATCGCGTAGTCGCATGTAGCCAGGGGCTTGATTCCATAAGTTTATCACTGCTATCACTGACTTTAAATAGATAGATCTATCTATTGACTGGCAATAAATGGATAGATCTATCTATTTATTGCCAGTGATAGCAGTGATGAACTTATGGAATCGAGCTCCAGGCTCTTTGATTTCAAATGGCCTAAGAGTTCCTCTGGTCATGAGCGAATGAAATATTTGTAGGAGGGAAACTCGATTGAAAAAAAGGCTAGGAAGAATAGTGGGCCACGGAGACACCGTCGATGAACATTACTGTATTGTAACGAATAATTTTCTTAAAAATTACTTGAATTCAAATGATGTAAAATCGGTTTTTAGACTCTATTTTCCCACGAAACGAACATGTTTTTGGACGTCTGTGTTCGGAATTGAATTTGAATTTGCGCAGCGTTGGCCTTTTTGCGTTTTCGGCGCCTGGGCTCGGATAACAATCGAAATGTGTCTTTTTCCACCAAAACGAGGTGGCCGACTAGAGATGGGCCTTATTATTATTTCGATAATTTATCATTTTGTTCTAATAATTATCGCGCGATTTGTGATATGAATGAAAAAGATTTTCATCGTCTATCTATATCAATGATCCTAGCCGATCCATATTACAGGACAATTTTAAAAATATAAAAAAAATTTCTGCTCCATTTTCACCTCCTTCCACCATGATTTTCTATTAAGGACTTTCATATACCTTGCAACTCATGTTGGTCATTTGTTTCCAACTTGTATTTCTCTTCTGAACATTTTGCAACAGCAAACATTGAAATTTCTCGAAAAATATTTACTTATCTGGCACTTCATAAAGAGTTACATGAAAACTATTTCACTTACAAGGTTAGGGTTCAACATACTTGTTCAATACACATTTTCGCAATCTGTGAACAACTGTGTGAAATCATTCAAGAAACTTATAATGTCGAATTTGATCTCAAGATGTATACGTCGCCCTTATTATTTCCTAACTTTGTTCCCTACCATCTATTAGTGTTTTCAATTAGGAAACCGATTTTTTCAATATTTCGAACGGAATCTTTTGATTTATTCAAATTGACAAACTTTCTACCAAAGTTCCATAAATTCGTTGTAATTTCTCGAACTAATCGACTTCGGTTGCAAAAACCTTTGGAAAACTGCTGTGTTTTCGGTGATAAGAAAAAAACGTTAAATTAAATAAAACCTGGCCGAATAACCGTTTACCAAATAATTGAAAATCTTTCATTGAATATTCTAAGCAGCAGGTTGACACTGAAATACAACTAAAGTTAAAAATCTGGCGTTGATAACTAAATCGTTAGCGGAAAATATTCCGAGTCTAAAAATGCTTGTAAACAATTTACATGTATAACGTGTGTGTATACATATCGGTATATTCATAATTATGGTATAGATACAATATATTATGTAGATAGGTATAATAATGTATAACTATTAGGGCGTGTCGAAAATGAACTTTTTTCTTCTTTCTCTGCTACTACCACTCAAAACCTTAGGTTTTGACAATAAAGAGGTCCTCGTTCAAGGAGGGCGTTACAGCTTGAAGTCGAGAGGTCGCCCAACGAGCATTTAGGATTTCCATCTAATTAACACGTAGAAAATATTGTTTTTTGCTCAAAATGATGTCAGGCAACCAAAAAATTGGCGATGTCTGTCTTTCTCAGCTCATTTGAAAGCATAGGCTAATCTCTCAAATAATGATAGGTCGTTTTTGTTTTAATTTTAATTTTTTTTTTTCGTTTTTTGACCACAATAGTCACTTTTTCCAGTTTACAAACTCTCCGAGGCAAAAATTGGAACAAGGTAACTTCAAAGACAACCTATCATCGTTTAGGGGATGAGTCATGCTTTCAAATGAGCCGAGAAAGACAGACATCGCCAATTTTTTGGTTGCCTGACATCATTTTGGACGAAAAACAATATTTTTTACCTGTTGACTAGATGGGAATCCTAAATTCTCGTTGAGCGACCTCTAAACTTCAAGCTACAGTGCCCTTCTTCAATGAGGACATCTTTAATGTAAAAACCTAAAGTTTTGAGTGGTAGGAGCGGAAAAAAAAAAAAGAAAAGTTCATTTTTGACACACCCTAATAACTATATTATATGAAAAATAGTGTTACACGATAATAACTGTATGAAATACTTGTGTACCGGGACGATATAGGATATAGATATACCTAATCTATTCGAAATCTCAAGTCGCGGGTTTTTTTATCAATCGTTTGATAGAACGACAAGAATTGCCAAATTTCTCATCGCGATTCCGTTTCCATAACTTGTCCCATATATTCACTTTTAATACTTGCTATAGTGCGCAGACTTCTAGAGATATACTGCGCGCTTCATAAGAGGAGCTGAAGGACACATTGGAAGGAGAGAGCGATAGAAGAAGAGACTCCGTCTTCTTCTAGTCTATGGAGGGTAAAGAGAAGGACGATGCACTCTCTGATGATGATGAGAACCTTTATGGCTTATATCCCTTACGGGCAAGTAGCCGAGGATGCACTTCCTGCAGCTAAATACATGGGGACGGCTACGGCCGAAATGTCGATATTTAGCAGTTCTGATTTTAGCTAATAGCGGCGCTCGTGCTGAACTTTCCAGAATTCTTCAGGGGTAGAGAGGAGTATACCTATATCTGCTCTGAAAGGTTCGCCCGATGCGCTACCTATCGGCGCTCGAGGTAGTCACTATTTGTGAAGATTTTGGCATCGCGTGCAGAGGCCAAGTTGGGCCAAGTGCATCATCCTTCTCTCTACCCTCCATATTTTAGTCACTGAGGGGGCCGTCCCATGTAGGCCCGGAAGGAAAAAACGGGACGGAATCTAGTGACCTTTTTCATGTATTGCGTGTATGTATACACTGACACATACAACGTTCCGTTCCGTGATTCTGGATTCCGGCGACCCGGCCCTACATGGGACGGCGCCCTGAGTCGGTAGGGAGACCGTAGGGGTACTGCGGAAAAGTGATGGGCGATACAGTATCGATATTCCTAATATCGATACTTTTCCATCGATATATCGATATGGAGGGTAGAGATATTTTGTATCGTATGTATATTTCATGTGCCGATATTTACAACTATCGATACTCAATCCACAGGTATCGAAGTTCGATACAACCGTCTGATCATTTAATATTTCTTTGGAAAAAACGGGAAAACAGATCAGCAAACGGCAAAAAATAAATAAAATGATAATAATAATAATATTATAAAATTCAGTATGCATAACCAATGTCTTTATAACCTTCTATGAAAAATCACGTTCGAATGAAGAATTCATTTTCATTGTTCGTTTTTATTTCCATCGCAAGTATCGATACCGATGATATCAATACTTCGCTGCCGATATTCTATGTGTATCGATACACTGACCATCAATACGTATCGATACGAAATATCGATACAATTAAAAAATATCGCCATCACTACTCTGGAACCGTGAAAACACGCGCGAACTCATCCCTCCCACGCCTTGTAGCCTCCCACACCTCAGAGTGTGCGAGAAGGAGAGCATCTCTTACTTTTTTTTTCTCCTTAGGCTTAACTCATTGCAAAGCACCTCTTTCGAACTACTATCAATACTCTGAAGGGGCCTTGATACATGCTCTGATCATCTCGGAAACGCGATTCGTAGTTTCTTCCATCGCACACAATCGATCAAAATAAAACTTTGGGGGTTCTATTTCATTTTTTGAAAATTTTGCATTTTTTTTTTTTTTTTTTTTTCTACAGATTCAGTTATCATCAGAGAAATTGTCGAATAATTTACAGATGGACTAGATTCATCGCACTTTGTAAAGACTCAGCCCCTCGACGGGGCAAACCACACGTTTTAAACACTATCTCATCTCATTTGATGAAGAAATGACCGAGAAAATACGACTTCGCGTCGGCCAAACCCCTTTCAATGTCAGCTTCGAACAACCCATAAGAGCGTGCAGTTTATCTCTATTGAACACTATGCTATAAGTGCTATCGAATTACGCGATCTAATCACAAGGACGAACCGCATATTTTTTTTTTCTTTTTTTTTCACGGATTAATTTCCAATCTTCAAACTCATAGGAAAATAAAAAAAAAAAATCCTGCCCCATTTGTCAATATAAAAAACTTCCAATAAATAACACGAACGATTATGATTACTACGTCCGATGACAATTCCAAATCATTTAGTAGCTGTCGAAATACAGCTGGCTTTATGCAGTCCTGGAAATTCACTGGCATGCGACTTCGCCGGAACTTCTTTACAGAACCAGACCGTCTTGTCAACAATTCCTTGATCCCTGCTGCAGAACGCAATGCAGTAGGTTTAGGCCGCCTCATGAGCCAGATGAAATGACGCCGTCACCCAGTGTGCTGTTTTGATGTGGAGGCCCCGTCTTTGCTGGTACCGGGTTCGGCTGTAGTGTGAAAATTCAGGAAATTACAAACATCTCAGTAATTGATTCGAGAATTAGAAAAAAAAAGAATGGTGGGTTGTAAAATTGAAAAAAAAAACCATTCTCATTCTTCGACATGTTTGTTTGGCTGTGCCGTGTGTTATCTCAGAGACGCCTCGGGAATGCGGGTTTCGGAACGTCAGGCTGCTGGTAAACACATGCCGCGAAATCATCGGTATCACAAAAGGTTCACCGCTCGGGTATAATGTTCTATTTCTTTTATTGAAAACAAGTGCGGACCACCCTCCTACACCTATTACCTAATAGTCGAGCGGCGAACCCAGTGCCACACCGATAATTTCGCGGCACGTATTCACCAACAGCTTGACGGTCCAAGACCCGCATTCCTGAGGCGTGTCTGAGATAACACACGGTATATTTTCTGCGTATTTCGAACTCAATTCTCCATACACAACATTTTTCTAAATGCGATGAACGTGGTATCTCCCGAATCAGCCTCAAATTCTAATTTTTTTTTTCTTTTAGTACGTAGACGATCAATAATCAATAAATAACGGAGCGGATTTCCGAATGGAAGTCTGATTAGACAGATATCAACAATTATATTGCAATAATCAGAAGGAAAAATAATTTTATTTTTCGTCGTTGTGCGGGTAGATTCCACAATTTTTTTTCCAAAAATTCGACCTAGATCGCGTTTTGGATAATGTTTTCTAGTTTCAGAAACTATACCTAGTATTTTTATTTCAAATATGATGTTCTGTTGGAATCATGTTCACCGTCAAGAAAAACGCAGAGAATTCAGCATTTAACTTCTGTTTCTCATAATATTCCCAAAACTACGGATAACATAATGCAATAAACAGAAATTACCCATGACTTTTCATTTTCCTTCAAACTGACTACGAGAAAATAAAAACACATTTCACAACCCAATTAGGTAAAAACTAATTTTCGTCATTTTTCGGAGCTTTCAAGTGAAAATTGTTAAGAATCACTGAAGATTGTCAATGAATGGCAAAAATAGGAAAGGAAAAGCAAAAGACCTTGCTTTGTGTCTGTGGTCAAAGCCTCCAGCCTCGATGGAAGGTCAGCTGTATCCGTGTCTGCGTGATGTCCAAGGATATCAGGAAGTGCATTTCTGCGCCCTGTTCTTCCAGTGGATAAGAACTCCTTGGAAGTTTCTCCATTTGGTACGCCGCCAGGACTTACTGCGCCACTGCTCCCTGCGCCAGAGCTTTGTGCCCCAGTATCTGGCTTCGATTGCTTCCTAGGCTGCATCTTCAGAACTGGAAGTAGGCGGACTAGACTAGTTATAATTTCGAATCACGGGATTCGATTATTGATTATTATTGTAAGTTGGAAAATTTAGCGCATACATGTGCATTGATAGAGTGAAAAAGAGAGTTGATAATTAGTTGCTATAGACTTGGTGAAGATTCTTCTCAATTCCTTGCAGAGTCTGACCAAACCAAATGTACCAGAAGAAGAAAGCTTTTGGATAAACTCAGGCAAATTTTCTAACCGGGGAAATGGCCATTGAGCTTGACTTGAGCAGAATTTTAATTTTTATGTTCGATCATACCTACCGAAAAATTCTTCACCTAAATACTTATCTCAGGTGGCGAGTGATGAGTAGAAAAATGATTTTTTTTCACGTTAGGCAAGCTTGTATACAGTGCTGAATCTACTGCGACCTTTTCATCGTGCTATTCAAGCAGAAGCAGGCAATATTCGCCGCCTACCCACCCGGGTAGAAAATTGAGCAGAATCTGACCAGAATCTGTTGAGTTTTCTGTCGAGTGGTCAGATTTTCTGCCCAGAAACCCCATCAATTCGACGACAGATTCTGGCCAGAGTGACATATGTATCTGGGCAGATTCTGTTGAAGGATCTGGTTAAGGAATCTGAGGTGTAATTCGAGGTTATATGTTAGAAATGCAGGTAATTATGAAAAGTTCAATAATAACAAGGTAAGAATATTTTTTTATAGGAAATAATTTATTATGTTTAAATGATATTAAAAGCAGTGGTAAGTTTTAAATTGTATTAGAAATAATAAAGCTTTCACTATTATGAAAAAAATTTCAAGAGCTTCGAATAAATTTTTCTATCTAATATTATATAAGGGGTGTTCCACGTGAAACGGATCCGCTTTTACTTTTGAGGTTGCAGCATATAACCTCAAATGTACGTGATACTAATCGTTCACCAGACTCGGGTCGGATTCTGACCAGATACCCCTGAATATCTGGGCAGGTTCTGCGCAGATTGTCTGCCCATAAGATGGTGAATGGCCAGAAAATCTGGTCAATTATCTACCAGGGCAGCCGAATGACGCAGAGTTTAAGTTTCCAGACACGCAGGTACGTTGGTGTCCGCCCCACTTAAGGTGCTTGCCTACGCAATTCCACCAGACCTGAAAACATTGGGAAAAAAGTGCTATTAAACGGAATATCTCGGCCTAGGCACCGAAATCAATGAAACATTCGGTGCCCAGGCAGAGATATTTCATTTGATAGCACCTTTTTTCCCAATGTTTTCAGGTCTGGTGGAATTGCGTAGGCAATCACCTTAACACCGGATATGTCACAAGTTGAAGATATAAAAACCACATGAAAACCAACTGTTCAATTAGTCAAGCAATAACGTTATCCAGTTGATGCTCGAAAAAAATTAAATGCATTTACTTTGGGTGAATACGACCATAATATATAAGTAGTTATGCTCGGTAACATAACGCGTTTTTTTGAGTAAATTTTGCAATTATTTGCTATCTAACGATTTTTTCATATTTGTAACAATAGCCATGTTGATGTATCGTTTTCCTATCACTGAACAAAACTGCATACATGTTATAATCGAATACCCAAATCAATTTGAACCACGTTATACCTCTACGTCTGTGTTCGATTAGTCGCAGAAGACTCACAGGGATCAGATTGATTGAAAATTAATAAAACAGCATATGATTGTCGCGTTAAAACATTTATTGAGGAAATTTTTCAAGCATATTATCAAAAATCTATATAGATATATATAGATGTATGTAAGTCAATTTCACATTCAAAAAGTTTTCGTAGATATGCGATCAGTCATCCCACACAAGGCGACGCGACACACACATCGTTAGCATCAATATTTTTCCTCGAAAGAAATTAATCTTACAAGCTGAGGATTGGCCAATATATGCAGGCTGATATATCACGGTATTGTAAAGCGCTGTGATCGAAGCTTTGGCATATACACCGTAACGGCAATTTTTTATAAAACGATTTTTATTGCTAGACAAAAGTGCATGAAAAGTGGCTCGTAATCCCTGTCGCAAATCTTCAGTATTGCGAAAATGAATACATCATATTTATAGGAAACACAAAATCAAAATGATAATCCTCCGTTTTCTTTTTTTTTTTTCCGTGTCTTATCATTGTCGATCATTTTTTTATATATTTTATGACTTCTGAAATCCTCATACCAAGATCAAAGAGTAAAATTCTGGTTGAGGAGATAATAGTAGACCTTTGAAGCACGTTTTTCGGTTGAGATAAACAATCGCTTTGAAATAAATCGCGACTTTAAACATTAACGCGAAGACAGTTGTAAATAAAGATTTTGCAGGTCTGCCCTATACAAGTGAATAAGCCATAGTTATCGATAGCAGTAGAATGTATTGAATAGTAGAAATCGTCAAATACAGTCACACCTACTCTGAGTCCGTAAAAAATACGTAGGTGATGGAAATATCGAATATCTTGTGCCCCATACGCAAGCTGCAGTGATATTAGTAGTTAAAAAGAGCGAAAGAAAAATTTCGAATTAATTCAATATACGGGGTGCAACCACCAAGGCCAACAAATACGCAATACAGGAGGACAATATGCTACTTCAGTAATTAGAAATACGTCTGATGTATACTGTGTAAGCGTATACGGTACAATTGTAAAGGATGTAACATCACACAACGTAGTTTTACTCGGAAAACAAGTTCAGGTATTAATTAGCCGCGTAAATTATGATCTACAATTAGCCACGCCTTTCGTTTACGGGCCACACGCAACCCAACAACAGCATGGAATGTCATCGAGTTCTCAGTTCTGGTGATCCGATCAAAGAAAGCAGAATTACAGGGTTGATCATTTCCTTGAAATCTATCGAGTTTCCAGCAATTTGGGTCCCAAAATCGATAGTATTCGAGAGGATCTCTGTCCTCTTCACCATCAAAGATGCTTCGAAAGTGCGCAACGTTGTGCAACTGGTCATCTTTCAACAAAAGGATTGTGAAACAGGACCATTTGCCTCTCTCTGAGGGTGGGGCACCTCCTCAATGCTGTTAAGCTGGGGCGTATACAGTCTTGGTACAATGAATAGTATAAATGAGCATAATCGTTAATGGTTAGGTACTTATAAGGAAAACCTGTCAAACCTACGAGTGTGCAGTATTAATTAATACGTACTCTTACGGCATGCTAGAAATGTGTTGTAGGTAAATCAAGGTAGGGGAATACAAATGTGTATATATGTATAGAGTGTAATATGTGTGTGTGGTTAGCTGGCATTCCAGAGGCGTAACTGTAAGGTATCATAGACAAAGTATGCAAGCAGGGCCTCCCGAGCATCCTGGGTAAATGAAAAGTACCTTGAGCTCGGCTCAGTCGTCTTTGAGGTCGGCGACACTTCCTCGACCTTGACTTGACGGATGTTGCTTGAACCTTCGCCGAGCTGGCTTCATGGCGTTGCTGCTGCTTCACCTGCTCGACCGCATGATCAAGTTTTTAGGTACGCAATTTTATTTTCCTTCATTTCATTCGTTATTAAATTTTGTTGTTATGCAAAACCGCGGTGCAGGCGCGTTACTGCACTGATGACGGATAGACTGACCCAGGCTTACGATAGATAATTATTAATTTATTCACACCCTTCCTGAGCGATGAAATTCGAAGACAGGATCTCGAAATGAAACAAACCTGCTTTGTCTGCAGATTTATTTCTGCAACCAGATCTTTCAGCCTTTTTCTTCACCTTTTACTCTGATTCTTTCACATTCCTGACTACTATTGCCGCGGTGGCTTAATCAAGGTAAACTAGTTCATACTATGGGTTACCATATACCCTATATGCAATAGCGCTTTAGCAGCCCACGTAGAGAAACCGCAGTAACGTATCCCGTGAAAATACTCGAACAGAGACATAGGTGTTGGAAAGAAGGACAATGAATCGTCCATTTTGTAATGACCTCAAACTTTCAGATGCACGGAATAATAGATTCTGTACAAAAAGTCCATCATGACATTGTGGAAGTTACACTGCCATGAAACTCAAATGCCGTCTCAACTTTTCAAGCATTTTCACCGAAATAACAATTCTGTTCTTACGCTGGCTGCCCTGAGTAATGAAATGTTCGTGATAGAGGAAGGTTGGAAAAAGGTGAATTATCTCTACCAAAATGTTGAAAAAAAAGTGACATAGCGGGAGCCTTGTCACAGACTGACGCCAATGTCACTTAAACATGAATTACTATCAATTTGCGCGGCTCAATCCGAACACCAACAAACCTATAGCAGTAAGAGACTTGCTATTGATCTGCTCAAGCTCTTAACGGCCAGTAGAACACATGTGGCCTAGTAATACATTGACATATTGTTCGTAGATAACTCGCCTCGTGAAATAAAAGATACAATGGGACCTGCCTCGTTGCATGCATAGGTCTAAATGGAGTCTAGAATAAATCTGACGACTAGAGCAGAAAAAGAAGCAAGACCTGAAATATCTCATGCGATCGCTATTCTTATGGAAGAACAGAGGGAGGCCTCTTGTTCTTCTCCTACCTTTTAACCTTACTTTATGCTTCGCAGCACAACAAGTATACGAGGTCAGAGAAGCAAGATCAGAACTCAGGAGATTTTATTTCAAATAATTTACACTTGCATCACACACATGTCATACATATACAAAGACGAAGTATTTCAATATTCGTATAAAAACAGCAGCTGTAATGTCGTATCAAAGCAGGAACTATCAGGTCTGTGTCCTTCTCAGATAGAGCTCGATTTCTTACACGACTTTACAGGAATTGTACCCAGGTAGAAATCGTGTCTCGGCAGAAGCTAGATGCTAGATAGTTGGACTAGTTATTTAACTTGGCGCAAAATAATTGAATTATATTGGTGCAAGCTCGGTATGTAACGCTCATTCGAGCTAGCAGCAAGCCTAATGACTTATCTTGGGCCAACCTTTACGACGTAGCTAATGCCAATAAAACCGAATCAGTTTAGCGCTCGCTTAGGGGTTTGGTCTGAATATACGTGAAATAAGAATCAATATAGCGATTAATCATTACTGGTACGCTGCAGAAAAAAGGAACCAATCGTGAAAAAAAAAACCAACAAAGTTACGTTCGTGTGAATATTCAGTGTCACATTTTATAATTATCCACGTAGCTCAACAAGTATTACCACCTCGCTAAGAAAAACGCTATCCGATTTGTTCGACCTGACCGGGACTTGA
Organism: Tenthredo scrophulariae; assembly: GCA_963978835.1. NCBI lineage: Eukaryota > Metazoa > Arthropoda > Insecta > Hymenoptera > Tenthredinidae > Tenthredo > Tenthredo scrophulariae. The sequence goes on from OZ022227.1 coordinate 31,444,800, forward strand.
GCCCAAGTCCGCTCGCATCGCTAAATGACTATAGTCGCACGCTCTACCTACTACGCCAAACTATGCTACGCAAAAAAATCTCATATTTTCCTATTTGATGAAACTTATCATCACGGTGTCAAATCAAGAACTAATAGACATTTCAGTCTCACCGATCAGTATCATGATCGATCATGTGTCAAACCAAGATCATGCCTGGAAAATGTTGTGAAAAATATGAACGTAACACGTACAGATCTATGCGATATCGCGAATGGAGTCATTTTATATGAAACATGCAATAATAAAACTTCGTGACGAAAATTTTACTCATATTATGTGCTTTATAAGTAACAGAACAAAGTTATCGCCGTCTTATAGTCGCCGTTTCGACATTTTTTCGTCATAGTTCATTTCCAAAATACAAGAAACACATTAGCAGCGCGGGCCTAACCTCACTTTCTGCACAACAGCGTGTCTAACGCGTAAAGAGGCTCCGGCTAGCTACAAGTAACCTCAAAAATCAGTGTAAAGTACAACGAATCTCGGAAATACGTATCAAGTTTAGCTAGCAGCAGTCTATGCTGAACCTTAGAGCAGCGACTCTCGCACGTGGATGGGTCGCGGCTAGATACGATACGAAGAGAGTAACAAATCTCGAAAATGCATGTCAAGTATAGCTAACTGCGATCTAATTTTGGTTAGCCATAATATATCTTATAACTCGAAACTATGAATATAGCTAGCGCCTGTCTATAGCCAATATCGCGGTAACGTGTCTCGCAAGCCAACTTGAAATCTGGCTAGTGGCTAGGCTGAAACTTTCTTAGCCAAGATAATTTTCTACCTGGGTAGAAATCTGTTATCCATTAAGGACAGATCGAGTGAATATTCAACATCGCGAAGTAACTGATCACACGAGGTGATTTTTTTTTTTTTTTTTTTTTGAGAGAGATTCCGACGGTTTGTGTGAACCAGAAGTTTCCTCCTCGGCGAAAATTTCGTCCAGTGAATATTCCTGCAGCCATGGGCAGCACTCAGCGACCAAGTCTTTGTCCATTGTTTGTAATAAAGTACAAAATGCAGATTTGCTTATTTTCTTTCTGTTACAAGTGTCGTCGATATTTTCTTTTGTATATTATTTCATGAACTCCATAGTCTGTTCAATTGATATGGCAGGTACACTTCCATCACTTCAAGTTTTCGGAATGACTGTGCCGTGACTGCACATTATTTTTGCAAAAATACTGCACATGCGCTAACAAAACTTGTTCAAATAAATGACACTCCCAGAACGATGAACATTTCTAGCAGAGTGGTCGAATCAGCTAAAAGACCCGCCTCTTTCTCCATATTCTGGACATGCATCCTTGCACGTGTGGCTAATCCCTACAACTCTTTTAGCCGACTCGAAACAATCGAAGAAACACAGGTAACGATCAATAGTGAAATCAACTATCGAGGTCCCACTGTAACTGAAAAAATTATAACCATTACTAAGTCAATGGTCAATAGTAGAGAAACGTCAAGTTCAAAATGGTTGATGCAGCTTGATATTCCACGTCTGTAATTTACATCCTCGAGAGTGAAATTGTAACTATGTAGATTATGTTTCCGGTACACGGAGAGACTTTCCATGGAAAAAAAGTACAATAATTGCTGGTAATCCTCGGACATGTCTGCGTGTTTGGTAGTATTTCCCACGATAATAGAGAAAACTAATATCTTGACTGAAATATTTTACTATTTGGAAGAGCAACAAGTAAGAAACGGGTATTAAGGATTGCCACTTGCAACTAGTAGAAATAAAAGTGGCAGTAAATGACAGCCATAATAATAAGAGATGCCAAAATAACGTTGGAAGAATTTCCAATCTGAACAGGAATGTATGTACAGTAGATGCGATACAGCTTTTACTGTTTCTGACCGATTCTAACACGAGTTGAAAACTTATATTACGAAAATTATCAGCGAGAATAGTAAAACTTGAACTTGGCCCGCGTCACAGAGATCTGCGTCGCGTGAATTTGCCGATAGATGGCTACCATGGTGGTAATTGGTGGTAGTTAAAAGTATCTTCGTGCGATATAAAACGACCAGAATCTGCCTAGCATTTATGTACATTAGAGTGGTCGTTAAGTTGGGATGAAAACTTTATTTTCCGGGCTGCCCCCCAAATCGACTCCAAATAAATCAAAACTAATCATGTAATTTTTTCAGATTTTCATTTCAACGCTTGACCCGTGACCACAGAGGATGAACTTTCACATTTAAAATGCATCGTGATTCGCGGTCTCACCAATTATTATTTTATTGTAGAACTTATTATAGGCCTGGAAATTTGAAATTCGCAGAAAGTAGTCTGCAAGAATGCTGCTGTATGGAAAAAAATGGCCACCCCCTACCTTCAAAATTTTGTATGGGTTGTTCTATGCCAATATGATAATTATTTTTTTTTCTCATTTCCATCGAATGTTCAAACATCGGAAAACATATATTTTCAATGTTTTTAAACAATATTCGACGAAATTGGAGAGAATAAAAATCATCACATTGGCATGGGATAACCCATACAAAATTTTGAGGCTAAGGGGGGTGGCAATTTTTTTCCATACACCAGCATTCTCGTAGACTAATTTGTGAGAATATCAAATTTTTCGGCCAATAATTAGTCCAAGAGTGAAATAATCACTGGAAACACCGCGAAACCCCGTGCATTTTGAATGGAAAAGTTCATCCTCTGTGGTCAAGAGTCAATCGTTAAAACAAAAATCTGAAAAATCCCAGGGTAGTTTTGATTTATTTGGAGTCGATTTGGCGGCGGCCCGGATTTTTTTTTTCTTTTCTAACGACACCCTTAATGTACATGTATCTGCGATGCGTCCGGACTTGCGAGCGTATAATGGTCGAGATAAGTTAGAATAGGTTAAGTTTAAGTTGGGTTAATCTTAAGTTAAGGAGGCGGCGGCGAAATATAGATGTAACCCTGTGAATGTATCAACCTGTAAGAAAATAATAGGGGAGACCGGGGACAAAAGTAACACGTCATGAGAGTAACAAGGCCTCCTACAAGGCACACAATCAAATCTAGAAGTTGTGTTGTAGTACATAATAGTAAGCGTGTTCGATACTGCTTCAGTTTAAGCTATCGATTGCGCCCGTGCGTGAAACGTACACGCTTGGTGGAGATTTTGTGTTTTTCGCCGACTCAAGTAAGTTTTTCGATTCTTGGTATTCTCATAAAAATCTGTAATAAATATGTAAATACTACAATGAATTTTTGCCAGTTTATTCTTGAAAAGTCGCTTTATTGATGGCTGTGTAGAAATTCTATGTTACGTTTTTTTTTTTTTTTTTTTTTCCAAGTTATATTTCTTTCATTCTGGAAAATGCGGTTGGGGACGGAAGTAACACAACACTACGGGTACAAAAGCAACATATGTGTTAACCAGGCACTAGGTATGATACCTATTGTAATTTTGTCATTTATTCTTATAGAATGCCTCGAAGTTACCAATGATCAAATAAGATTCTTATGTTTTTGTTATTAATTCGTTATTCTAATAATAGTTAAGAAAATAAATCTTTGAGTTTTGTTGTTTCATAAATATTCAATAATTTGTGGATTTATTATAAATTAAGTTTATCTGAGGATATAATAATATTTTTCCATATTTTTTTTCATATATTTTTTCATATATTAAGTCCGATAAATTCTCATGTGGTATGAAATAATATTTTTTGCTTCATTATAATCAATTCTGTGAAATCCTGTAAAATTAAGTGGAGTTTCTGTACTGATTTATATCTGTTTTCTTAAAAAAATCCCGAACGAAAAAGATGTTACTTTCGTTCCCGAGGTATGGGACGAAAGTAACAATTGCCATGTTTGATTGAAGTGATTATAACTCTATAACAGACTGACATAAAAATTCTTCCGTTTGGTTATTAATAGAGGAATGAATATACTATCTGAAAGTGCCTCTAGATCTATTTTATCTTTATTATGGAATTTACAATTGGGATCTAAGTAAAAATTCTTTCCAAAGCAGTATGGTAATTCTCTTGTCGCGGAGATCACGATTTTACCATACTGTTTTAGAGATGTCGCTCGTTATTTTGGGTGTCATTAGAAGTTTGGCTGGAACTTGTTACCATTGGAAATAATACCTTCATCGGTATTTATTTTACGATACTCGTTGGTAAAGCTTAACACACCTCTAGGAACTAGCTGTGGCCTCTATTGGTTAAATCCCTATCACAGCTAGTATTTTGGGAATCAATACAGAATCTAGGAATTTCTGCAACACTGCAGACATGTCCGTAGATTGGAGGAGAAAATGGTAATATCTGGTAGAAATTTTAAGAAAATTTGCCATCAAAAGTCTCTCCGTGTACAACCGCAAAATGACATTCACTTTCTATTGTTAATGTTTGACACGTATGACAAATCGGGCTCTTCGTTTTCCATAACTTTTTAAAATTCTGTTTATAAGTAACAAATTGGGCTTTTAGACACTTGGACTTTTCGTTTTGCATAACTTTTTCAAATTCTGTTTATAAGCACCGGAAATCGTTGTGTGGTTTTTTTATTGCCAAGTTTATCGTTCAGTTGATTTCACATAAGAACTTTGTACTGTTGTCTACGGCTAAATAAAAGGATGGGTCGAAAGTGATCACATCTGATTCATTACACTACGAACAAGCGCGCGGTACGAAATCCTTCGAAGCCCTCCACAGCCGTTACGATGAGTTTTCGACTATAGAGTCTTACCTCGGAATGCTTAGCTAGGCAGCCACTACACACCCTAGAAGTATGTTTAGAGTTAACATAAACACCCTATATGAGTTTTTTTTTTTTTTTTCGTAAGGGTTTTACACACATACTCTAGCCAATTAAAACAGCTTGGTCAGAGTTCCTTGAGGTACATCAATATTCCGAGTTTTATCTCGGCTCAGCGGAGAACGTATAGGCGAGCGTATAGGGTAGATATAGGTATAGCACATACGTACGTACCCTCCACATATAGAACGTATGAGGAGGAGAGTTGCTAAAAATAGAAGATCTTCATACGTGCCGAAGGGACTTAGTTTCCACTGTGTTCAGTGGAGAAAATATGGTGTAAACCAATGACTCGCAAGATTTTAAAGCAGCTTCCTTTTTGGGTAGATTCGACCGCACAGCGAAGTGCTTAACATAGATTAGTCATAGCACGAAGTGACGAATCGAGGAAAATTGTATATTTCACTGAAGAAAACATTTTATCACTCTCCGGCGTATGCCTTTATATCCATAAAGAATTTTGTTGGAAAATCGTGAGATGAAAAAACTCTCACGATGTTCGGTTGTAAAGTGTCGGTCGTATGAACTTCCAAAAACATGTCTATTATCACGATATTCTATGAATTTTCACAAAAATTGATATTTTATTAGTCTATGTACACAGCTGTAAGAAAAAAGATGTCAAACTTTTTCGTGACCGAAATTCAAAATGACGAGCTTTTGAATTTCTTCATATAATACCAAGAATATCATTCGTGTATTTTGAGTAAACTTAATATTTCCACCATTTCAACTTCAGACGTCTTAAAATCGATGCAATCATATAATAAGTATGGAAGTAGTATCTGCCCAGGAAACATCCATACGAATATGATGGCTTCGGGTTACCCGCTATTGGGGAGTTCAATTTCATTGACGGATGAATTGAAGGGTGCAACTCCATAGGAATGGTAAGTAACAAAATTTCCTCAGCGAGGAAAAAGAAGTCTTCCAATAAGCGAATCATTAAACATAAACGCGAAATGAGGATTGCGTGTCTGTATAGTTCACTAGAATTGATAAATCGGAAGTAAAATTGTAAAAATCGATTTGTTGAGGAGCGTTTGTAGCTCTGAGGCTGATTCCAACTTTGAACGTATGTATTTGCATTCATTGCTCATCAGAAAATGAATAGGTATCTCAATTGTTGTGATGAAATGATATTATGCCGAGAGATATAGATGAAATGTCATGAAACTTCATGAGTATACTGAAAATAACCGAAACTTCATTGTACAGTGTGAAGAATCATTCCCGTGAACTAAAATAGATCCCTTTTACACATTTCTCGACATTTTGAAAATTCGGATTGACCATTGCAGATTTCAGTTCTGTATTCTTTTTGGTTAATTTCGGTAAGCATCTGTTAGTTTAAATCGAATTTTCTCGAAAACTCAGATCGTTTCAATTCATTTCAATCCCATCAGATTATAGTGTAACCATAATGGAGTGGAATTATTCGTAAGTATTCTGTCCCTTTGTTTCTAATTACTTATGTGATAAGAAAGAAAAATAAAGGAGAGGAAACCGCAGTGTTCCTGTATGCCAACCCGAACGATGACTAACTGGACTACTGTGAACCCGAGCCTCATTTATTTCCGAGTATAATATCGACTATCGTGCACGCGGTATTAATTGAAAGGAGTCGTTTTAAGCGACAAGAAAGAGAGAAAGAGAAAAAAAAACCTAATATCGATGGAATTGGCAACGTGTTCTCTACACTTTGTATTATTAAATGATATGTATCTGTAGAGATTTACCGTTGTTGATAACATGTAATAGTTACACTGTGAAATATATCCCTGCGTTACCGACCGCGACGGAGACAGAAAGATACGGAAGCTGAATAGCCGAAGCTGAAAGCCGAAGCCTGATAATTTCGCGACAACGCCAACAACAGACAGACAACTTCTACTCGATGCGTGTAACCAACGCGGCGAGGTACCAAAAAGTATGTATGTATACCAAAGAGAGTGATAATGATGTGTCCATAGCGTGTCGTGACGGATAAGAAGGGGCAGCCCCTAAACTCACCATTGATAATGATTCCTGTTTAATACGCGGCCAGCAGTACTGAGTAGCAGAGTAGGAGAAGAATTCGTCGTCCGGCGCACGACTCTGGGTCCGGCAAGTATTCGACTTGATTCGACTCCTCACTAGAGAGAGTCGCGAGCCTCGACACAACGTGCGTCTCGAGGGATCTCGGAGTTATAACGGCTAGAGCGCTAAATGACAATAATATCTAAGTAGGTACTGACCGCACTTTATAAAAGTACGGTGTCATTTCTACGACCGGATCGATAGCTGGACGACGAAACGGCAACCCGCCGAATCCGCATTTTTTTATTATCAGATACTACTATGGAGACGTGATTAAAACGCGGCACATGACACTTCGCCCGCCGCCGGCGGACATCTTGCTTTTTTCTACTCTACTGTATGACGGTGTTGAGGGCTACGAACTTCCCCGAACTATACCGAATACCAACGGAATATCAGACTCACGTGTATCTCGGGTTGCAGACTTCAGGCTGATATTTTCCAAACATCGATTATACCTTGATTCGATTACTTGCGATGATGCTTGCTCACAAATCGGGAATTTTATATGGATATACAAAGTATACAACGTAGAGACTTCGTAATTTGCAAATTCTGATTAGGTACTTGGATTTTTAACTATAATACCGAATCATTTGAGATTCTATGGACTCCGTCTCGCATAGATCGTGTCTATCCAAGTAAAGTGGTTATCGTAGGGCGCAGGTCGCATCGTTCATAGAAATCTTTTAAAATTGGAAAAGAATTTCCTTAAATGATGCCATTTCGGGGTAAACCAATAATATATGGAGGTGAGATCAATCTTCGATTGTTGCGAGAATAAACACCCTTTTTTCTCGATATTTACTAAATAAAGGGCTCAAAATAAGAAAGTTTCGAATCTGAAAATCAAATTCATCGAATATCATTGGTTTTCCCAAAATGACATCAACGTAGAATGTCCCTTGAAAATTTGAAGACGTATCAGTGAACGGTGCGACTTATATACCCTACGGCAAACACTTTTCCATCGGTGCAATCAATCTGTGCAAGGAAAAGTTTATAAAATGTCAAGTAATTTTGAATTATGTATAAAAATTCGGGTAATCAGCTGTGCAAAAATTGAGTCAGAGTCAATTACATTATGAATCTGAAATTGGGTGGACTATATAAGCCGTATTTATTTTGTTAAGAAAATATTCGTTGGGATAGGAAATGATGAAACAACCTATAAAGAATGAAGAACCAAAATCTGTCACGGCCAATCCAAACTTCTTAGAAACGCAGGATGAATCAGTTTTGATAAATTTTAGTTTACAATGGGATTATTCTCCACAAAGTCGAAAAACGATGTACTATTCTTGACTTGATCCTATAAGCTTGTTGACTCCTTTTGTTAAACATCAAACCAGGCAATAAGAAGATCAATTTGCATCATGATCAAGTGCTGATAATAATTCAATTTGCAAGGTTTTCTTATTCGTGCCTTATTGCCATTCATCCTTATCAGATCGAATTACATCACAAGCGTGAAAATACACACTAACGCAATGATCTTTCAAAATTTCTTGCAGAGCACAATATGTGTTCCAGGCGGTACTCCCATCAGTTAATAATTCCTGAGAAGACAATATCCTCGATCTAGTCGAACGACACTCTACGTTCTTGGCCGCACAAATTATACTGTCTACAATTTACTTTAGAGGTAGTGATATTCTTATAAGAACCACTCCTTCATGGGTGGCAATAATTGCCACACGAATTTTGCTCGCAAAGTATATATGCGTGGCTAGCCTCGAGTATAGTACAATACGGTTCCGGGTTCAAAAAATGTGAAATGATATTGTGTCATTCGCTTCGTAATGTAAATATACAGATGTAAAATGATATTATACAATTTCATGAATAAAATAATGAACAGAGCAAGAGAATAAAATATGACATTCGATTTCATCCACCGCAAATCGAGGCATGAATGCACAAAACTGTCGACTTCCTTTCATTTTGAGATCCCCATCAAATGGCAAGTTCATCCATTTGCTTCTTGTTTCTTATTTTAATTATAACAAAAGTCAGATATGATGTTTCTGATGATATGTAAGCAAAAATTAAGATAAGAACAACACAGGTCGGTAGTATACATGAAATATACGAAATCGGTAACAAGCTCGAAGCAGTGCCAATACTCAATACCGACGAAGAGACCGATTCTGGAACATGAACACCACCTGCGCATAGGTAATGTAAATGAATTATCAGTCATACAAATGAATGAAAACTGATTGTATTTTCAAATTGCAATCAGTGATCTTCAATCGGTTATAATCCGATACAAAGAAGGGGTACTCCATGCCCAACGCTCATCCACGCGCAGGTAGTCCAGCACCTGCTGCCCATAATGCATGATTGCTTGTGGAAATAGACAATAGACTTTGAGACCCGGATTGCGTTCATAGAGAAGGTCGTCTTACATTAGACACCTTATAAGGTATGCGTCTCCCTTCCATGTAAAATATAATTCATACATAATTATACGCATTCGTTAATAATGCCTAACGTGTCACTATATGAATAATTATGCTAATATTACGTGTTTAAAATTGGATATTAATATTATTATTACGAAATAAGCTGCGTTAATATACAACGAAAGTCTATTGGCAAATAATATTTCACGGAAAACCTAATAATGTGATAACATTTATTTCTGCATATGTTAATTTCCCAATGTCAATAAATCTTCTGTTATGGTGCCAGAACAGAATTCGCAACTTTGAAGGTAGGTGATGCTGGTATTCTCATCCAACTGATAGATGGAGTAGATTTCAATGAGATCAGAGCCTCATGGTCGACATTATCCAATATGGGAATCCTCGGCCACTGCACCTTTCATGCATCAAGACAATAATTGGCTTGTGTTATATACGTGCCCAAACAACAGCCACGATACTGTTAGGGTGAAGACACTTTCAGCTTCTCAATCGAAGCAAAATCAGAAGAGGAGATTCGAGCGTGAACAAAAATGATAGATATGACACATGCATAGGCTTTTTATGATAAGACGTACACACACACACACACACACACACGTATATAATAAATAATTTGGCTCCGTGTGTTTATTATCTCTGTATTTGCGTGATTGGTTGAAATAAGCCCTCGTACGAAAATACTCCTGAGAATATCTAAAAAATTATCAGCTATAATACCACAAGACCTTCAAAATTATCGGATATTTTCCGATTGTTCTGCTGCGTAGCATCGAGAGGGCTAAGTCTTGCAGAACAAAAATCACGAGCGCGCAGCGCGATTGCTCAAACTTACCTCGATAAACCGAGCGATTGAAAATATTCGAACGCGATTTGTGTAATTAGTCGGAGAAAATTGGATAACTCTTTTGGATGGGAGAAAAAAAAAATTTTTCAGGCACTCTACCGGTTTCAGAATAGTTCGATACATAATTGTTCCACATTCGAAGTAAAAAGTCGGAATATTTCAGATTTTACAGAGAGTTGAAGTAAAAAAAGAGAAACATTTTTCGTTTTGGAGAAACGGTGTTTTTTCACATTATTTAGAAAACGAAAAGAGCTATGACTTTTTTCAAGAGGAAAAAAAGATGCGCTATCAAATTTCCTATAAGGATACGGATTTTCAAAATCGAAAATTGATATTCTCTCTAGAAGTGGTCAGGGGCCATCTCGAAAGCGCAAACTAATTTATAATATGCCCTTCTATACGATCCGGCGGTTCAATTGTTGAGAATTCTTAGATTGTGGGTACCTCAATTTTTTTTTATGTTTTATTTTTAGATTGCCATTCTCAAACGTTCCGAACACCTGAGTGGAGGAAAGCACACGGTGCAGAGTCATTTTAGAGAAATTCGATGTATAGTCAGTCTTTATAGACCGCGTTATACTTTTCGCGATTGAACATACATGACCGTTAATGACTGTGAAACGGCGATATAAAATAAATATCATATACGTATTAGAAAGAACAGATTTGAGCTCGTAATCAGGAAAAATATACTTTCTTTGCACCATGAAGTGCAAATGTGTTACTTATTTTTTAATATTTCAAAGCCTGAGCTTCACTGACGCTGAAAAACCAAAACGTAACGACATATACTTATATTCTATACGTGCAATTCCGAACACAGATATGTATGTAAAAACTTGTTTGTTTAAGGGGGGATTCGCCTTTATGGAACCGAAAGTACGGCTTTATTCGACATTTTTTACTGACGAAACTATTCGGTTCATTGAATTCGAGCTTTGCACATGTATTTTTTATATATTCAGGTAATTACACAATTTTTTTTAATAAGTTTCCTGGAGAAACACGCCTGCTATTCCTCCTCGACCATGACACCGCGCGAAGTCTCTCCCTCGCTGGTTGGCACGTTTGTTGCCATTCAAGTAATCTGAAACAAAAAAATCGAACAGTGTTTTACTCCATATACATGTAACCATAGTTCGAAGGACAGCTTTTTGCAAGGAGAGGCCCTATGAAGGATCTTTGGGGGCCTGAAACTTTTATACCGATTGTCTACGGACAAATGACCGTAAGTTGGTGTGGTATTAATAATTTATTTATACTCTTCTGCAATACAACCTTTTTACGCGTACTCGGTACGCCAAAGATCGTTGATATTATGAAACGAGGTAATTTCAACGATGGCTGTGAGACCGTCAAGATTTTTGAGTTGTTGATGTAAAATAAAACCGACGATAATGACCAGTGCGCACCAACCGAAATAATCGATCATTCAGAAAACTGCACGGTGCGATATGATTTCCAAGATAGGAATTGGAGTACGGACGAAATAAAAACTGCCTTGAACACTAACATCTACTACGGTAAGCCCCCGTTATTAATTTTATCAACTTTCATTCTGTGCGACCTCATTGATTAATTGTATGCGAATTCTAATCTTGGATCAAGATTGGGAACAAAGTTGAAATCAAATTAGAATCTCGAAGAAAGTTGGATTTGATGATTTCGGTGATATTCTTCGGTACAAAGTCCGTTGAACATCTTCACGTATCTTTTGGAATAAGTTCATACTTTCTCGCAGAACAAATTGTTTCAGAGTATTACTAAAGCAGATTCGTTGCAGACTTTAATAACAATAAAAATCTTTTGCGAAGGTGAAGTCACAGTTATTTTTCTGACCTTTGCTTGGGTGTACGAAAAAATAGAGAAAATAAATTGCTGTATGCTTGGTAATTCAAAGAATAATCAATTACCCGGGAAAACCTAGTTACAGCTTATACGCTCATTTCACTGCATTCTCACCGCTGATCGTCACTGCAGCTGACTCATTAATTATTCATTCAGGCTTGAAGATATACTATAACTGTGAAAATTAGAACGCCCTAGGTGAGAAATAATAACGATCGAGACGGTTTCAAAATACATACACGTATAATGGAAAACACTTTATAATCGATACAGGCGTCGGAAAGTAGATTGATATACCGTCAGAGTCTGAAATAACACAAATCACGAGAATGATTTTTCAAATTAGTCGCATGATGTCAATCTCAATCGCATATCCACGAACTAATCGCTGTTCCACATACAGGTGCTACAAGATTCGTATTCTTTTTTTCACTCTTATAAGGTTTAATTGCTTGACTCATTCCATGTGACGAGTATTCAAATATATATCATCACTGCAGGTTTGTCATCCATGGCGAAGCGAACGAAATTGGAACCGACATCTTTTATTGCCGATTTCCTGAATCGTAGTAACAAATTCATGACCAATCAATCAAAGTCAATCAATGCGTGAGTTCGATTCGACTTGTGCTTCGGAATTGAACACAAAACAATTCCGATTTTGATATGACAATGCGCAATATGAATTCAGCCGAATCTCAACCTTGAATGATATGGAGTATTTGCAATCCGCGCGAACTCTGCTGACAATTACAAGAGTGGAGGATCATTATCTACGTCGATATCCTTGATGTGAAATTGTAAAATGATCGGAATGAATTATATTCACTTCATTTTTAGTTTCATTCATCATATGTAAATACTGTGAGGGCTAGTTATCCCTGGGCGTATAGCTGTATCACGAGTGTAAAGTATACGTGTCTTGTTATATATTAAAAAGTTTTCCTTTGGCTTCATATTGCAGAAAAATTTCCCGAGGAAATCGACACGGCGTCTCGTAATATTTTAAAGTTGATACCCGCTTATCAGCCAGGAACTAGACCTATCAGTGCAGAATGTCACCGAGAGTCTGGCATCTTCAGGAATGAGTTCAAGAAGCTTAGCCCATGGGCGCTCAAGACCGAGTAGCAGTTTTCGGCGTTTTTGTTAACTGATTGATGGTGTTAACTGGTTGCCCTTATCACTGATTGCTTAGTGTTCGACGCAACTGCTGAAATTCCATCAGGACTTTTTAACAGAAACGTTATAACCAATTCGGGGACTTTGGAGAATGCATTGGCGTGCGAGAAAGTGAGGAGATCGAAAGGCAATACTGCCTTGCATATTTGAAGCTGGATATTGATCAGTCACGTACGGATCTCAAATATTTTCGCGGACTTCTGCACGCCCACTACACGTTTAAGAGTAACCTGTCGGACGTGAGTTGACTGAATTATTCCATCCAGTATATCTTAGTATAAATGTATACTCATTATGTCTGAAGGATTTGAATTTTGGAGAATCCGTCCTAGCGAGCCGAATATGGTTCATTTGACCATGGATTAGATGAGAGGTATATTATAAACAATTGTGAAGATACTTGGATCATAAGATTTTGCAGTGATTGAGAGATCGTAAGATTCCACGAAAATTTCATAAGACTCAATGAATATTAGCGTAGTGTTACGGAATATCGAGAAAAAAACTCCCGTAAGGGGATATGGTGTGAGTGCGAGAGAGAGAGAGAATGCTATGATAGACAACAAAAAGGGTGGAAGATAGATAAGCGAGTATGAGTATAGAAGGCGAAAAGATAGGAGATGAGTTAACAGAATCTGTGAACTGAAGAGTATGTGAATCGAATACGTAAACACTAAACAGCATTTGAGTCGTTTATTTGAAAAGTTCTGTCGCTTATAAAAGATAAGAAGACCCATTCTGATACTTCCTATTCCTAAATTCAAAATGTGTCCAAATTGGACTGGAAAGCTTCAACTCACATCGCTGAGTATACAATGATGTAATTTTCTTCAGTGCGGTCATCGCGTGCCCCGGTACAGTAAGGTCAACTGGGCTTTATGCACGCCGGCATCATGCTCGGCTCAGGATGTTGACAGACGGCCCGGACCGGGGTCGTAATAAGTGTCAAAGTGGACTCAGATATGTGTCAACGAAGAAGAACGGAATCCTACCCAATTGAGATGAAAACAAATGAATAAATGGAAAGAATGTCGATAAAAATGACCACGGAAATTCTAGAAACATCCATACAATCCTAAAAATTCGGGTAAACAAATCCGCGAAATCTTAGTGCAATTGTGGAAGAAGCCTTCGGAGTTTAATAAGATTCGTAGAATCTTTGTAAGGCTTGTGAAATATTTTTCAAATCTCGGTTACCACTGCACTGACTGCACACCATTTTTGGGAGTTGGCAGATTCCTCACAGCTGGTGCCCCACTTTTATAGGACTCGAATGTACCGGATGCAACATTAAAAAGAAGAGGTGATAAAAAAGTTGGAATGAACTTTGATGACTGCACAATTCTCGTCCTACAGAAAGTTGAATAATAAAGTGAGTTTGATGGAACGTTTTGTCTTTCAAAACATGCGTCGGCTTATTCGTCGGGGTTTTCGTTTTGGCAGTAGTTGCGGCTATGTACGACCACTATGGACTTCCGGCAAGTGAATTGCTGCGGTCATTTTCCCTGAAGCGAAACTTTAATAAGCTAGTATCCACGAAGAGAAGCAGGGGAGATATCCCCGCCCTGCACGGTGTCAGAGCCTTCAACGCCGTGATGTTGGTTGTCGCTCACAAAAGTATGGTCTTATTCTTCAACCCTTAGATCAACAGAACGGAAATGTCTGAGGTATATTGATAGACCAAACTATACATGATATAACTATTACATTTTAGACGTGATGAAAATTGGAATGTTTTTCAATTTTTCCAATTACAACGTTACCTATAACAGACAGCTCAACAATTACGTCTCCTTCGGCACCTCGTAAGTTACGTATAAATCATATTCATTTATCAGATAATTTATCATTGCACGATTGAGTGTAATACATTTCTGTCATTACCAATGAACGTCGAAGAGTTCAAATCTTAGTGTTCTGTTATGACTGAATAGTGTGGCATTTTATTTCGATTAATCATATTCAGGGATCTATATGAATTACAAATGTGCCATATCATAGAAGTATGATTCATTCCAGGGGTTACTCACTCTTGAAACACGATGTACAATGATATTTAAGATTTCGTCAGATCTCAGTAAAACTCGTGATATTTGGAAAAATTCACGAAATCTTAATGAAATATCAGTAGCATGTCGCGAATCCTGGTAGAATATCCATCAAGCCCATCAAATTCTAGATAAATGTTATGAAATCTATAAGATCCCTTCGAGATTTATGAAATCTGTGAAATATGATCCATTCAAAATTTTTATGAATACCATGAAAACCCCGAAAAATCTCATTGAACTATTTTTAAATCGAATTCGATCTCATAAGATCCCCTGAAGTTTGGTAAAATTCATGCAACATCCCTTTGAAATTTTTCTAATGTCTGTTTGGAATTCCGTTAACTTTCCTATTTCCTGTGAAGTGCCGTCGAAACGCCTAGAACCCGCAAGGTCCTAAAATGTGATGTGAACAATTTACGAACATGGTCAATACTCAATGTCCTCGCGAACTTTTTATCTTGATCCTTGCTTGTGTCACAGGATCAAACAGTTGTTCGACGCCGCGAATCATTCGTATAGTATTCTACCAACGCATAGACTGACGGTCTACGTAATGGGAGTTCTGATGGGATACTTGCTGAGAAATTTTCCTAGAGACTACAAAATTCACTCCGTAAGTGAGTCGGGTGATTTTGGAGGATTTTTTGAATTGTCTCCAAAACAATAGACATTATGGACAAGCAGCTACCAAATATGCAACATTTCGCTCCTTGTTCCCCAGACCTCTATCAAAATCGGTTGGATCTTTTCCACCCTAATGTTAATCGGAGCTTTCGTCAGCCCGGCGGCAATGGGGTTGTCATGTGCCAGGTGGGCAATGACAGGGTTAGATATGTCAGAAGAAAAGATGAATTTAGAATGTGACTGGTTATAATAAAGTGGAAAATACTCACTATAGAAATGGCTTATAGTTAGTCAAATTCGACCATCTCAACTATTTTGGGCGTAGAGGGCTTCGCTGGGGGGCTAGGTGGTTGAGACTCGACGTCTAGTTGAAAAGTTGAGGAGGAAAGAGTGGTCTCTATCGTATTTACCACACAGTAACCGCCTTGGTATTCCACCTGGTGTGCAATTGTAGTGATTTCTGGTGAAGAATGGACCCACGGGGTTGATCGTTCCTCACTCCGAAGCGGTTGATACACTGTATTTAGGCCGGTTTATAATAGTGTCTGCACTATCCTGGTCGGAGCACTCGAATACTTCGCGAACAATGTCCGGAAAATCTGGTGGACAGGCGGATAAGTCTATCTCAGCTAATGTTGCTTCTAGACGAACCTGATCTCTAAGCTTTGCCTTTGCAATTCTAGCTTCAACAGCCTTACCGCCGCGTCTGTTCTTCTTTTTCTTAATCACAACTCCACTGTTCATCTGCAGAGGTAGAAATTGGGTTAGGGCGAGTTCTTCGCCTGTAGTGGTAGGAATTTGGGTCTTATAATTAAGACAGGAATTCCTGAATTAGCCTGGAATCAATTGTGACAATGGGTTTACTAGTATTCGCCGGTTTTTAGGCTTATTACTGTTATCCTTTGCCCGTTGTATGATTCTGGCTTATATCAGAAATATGAAGGAGTTGGATTGATTCTAAGGAGGACTCGTATGTTGCTAGAGCCCGGCTTGGCGATAGTTCTAAACTATTAAGTTTTAACTTTCGCCTTTCGAAGCTTCGGCTCGACGAGATGGTAACAATTGTTGAGAATTATGGAGCTGTGGTTAAGTAAAATATTTAGTGCTTACGATGGGGTGATGTTGAATAACTATATTTTATAATGTGTGGGATTTATTAAGTTATACACTTTTGAAAGTTTAGTTGATTGTAAGTTAATTGTTCTGGATTAACGTGCTGACTGACTTTCGACTGATTGAGAGTTCTGGTCTGAATTTTGACTGAACAGTTCTGGTACGACTGACTCTGATATTTTCACTGATCGGTCCGGTACGACTGACTTCTGATTTTTGACTGATGAACTAGACTGGCCTGAGGGGCCAATTTATATGCAATAGTGGGGATTAAGCGGGGTTTAATGATCTGCACGTGGTTGTTTTATGCAGATGCATCCACGCGGTTAGTGATATACTTATTTTGGCTACTTCGTTCGCCAGCCCTGTTTACAGTTAGTGATATCACGATGCTGGCGACGGTCGTCGTATCCATTTCAAAGGTTTTGTTTGTAGTGTCGAAAGTCAAGTCTTAATTTTAGGACTATCTTAATTAATTTATATAAGACTAGGGGCTCCGCCCCTGCGCGCGCCAACCCCACCTCGTCGCTCGCTTCCGAGGTCTCGGCGCTGCGCGCCTCACTCTGTCACATACAAATAAGTTCATGAAAATTCGAATATGGCTAAAATAGACTCTTTGTTCTGTGGAGAACTTTATTAAATAATTTTACGTTTCAAATATGTAAGCTGCAACTTGATGTATTTAATGTGTTCGTTTTTAATTAAGTTATTTCTAATGGTACTGTTACACAGAGCGCATCGCATCAAATATACTATAAATTATTCTGGATATTTACGTGTAAGTATTGATTTATTATAATTAAGCTGATATAATAGATCATATTATCTCAATTCGTTTTACAGATTAATTCAACTTGATTATTTGTTGGGACGTATCCAATAACAGATTTTTTTCAGATGTCTCACTTCTGAATTTCACAAATTATCTGACCTACCCCGAAATCAAAACTATAAAATTTATTTCCCTACATAAACGTAATGCTCTTCGGTCGTCCTTTTTTCACCTTTTTTGTTTCGTCCGCCAGAGATTTATCTGTAACAACAATTTTTTTAATTGTTTATGTCTATATAATTGTCATCTGTATCTTCTGGGCTTATGTCGTGCATCGCCGCGGCATAGTGTACGCAGACCTTTACGCGTTATAAAGTCAACGGCATTAAACCGAACCTCTGAATGTCTTTCTTGAGTTTGTACATACAATAAGATATCGCGCGGAAAAAGACAATTCCCGTCGGGTTTCATTTTCAAAACTGTCGAAACTGAAAGAATTGACGTGTTTAACATGAACTGGGCTGACATCCAACCGCAACTTCATGCGTATACTGTTATTATTATAATCTTTTGATCTTCTTTTTTCATTTGTTTGGTGTACAAGGGGGATAGACAAGAATCGCTTTTCCAAGTATTATTATTGAATATAGAACCCTGGGAAGGTGAATTGTTATTCTGACTTCCTTCCGAGTATTATGAATGTATAGAACCATGGAAAAGCGAGTTGTTGTCTGACTTTACATAGTTTTGGTTATATATATATATATATATATATATATATATATATATATATATATATATTATTGTTATATTGAGGTAAAATAGTGTGGCTGAGTAAAATGTAATTTCTGATATATTTTGTAATGAAGGGAAACGTCTGTCTAACGCAAAACATGCTGCGATTCATAACGCCTGCTCGCCTATCGAATGGTGTGTCCCTTTTGCATGGCTGGCCTTCCTCTCTTACACCGGAAACTCGAATGGTGAGTGAAAGCTTCCGAATGTTGAATATAATTCACGTGAAAGCACTATTTCATCAGGTATCTTGAGCCGGATATTTGCCTGGAGGGGTTTTTTGATCAGTACAAGACTCAGCTACGCTATTTACCTTACACAGTTTCCAGTCATGTTCTACAACGTTGGAATGACGCGTGGCGCAGAATAATACGGAATGGTTCGTATGATGGTGCAGGGTAAATCAGCAACAATCTTCGTTGTAAGAATTATTATGCATTTAATGAGACTGAGTAGAATTCCATGAAAGAGTTCGTCGATTTCACTGCAATACACTCATTAGTGTACACTGAACATGAAGATCGAGTGACCCGCGATTTTCGTTCCAAAATTAACACCGATACATATCAAGTCTTAGGATTCGGACAATCGTTTCATAAGCAAAAAAACTTGTTACACCGGAAATTTCCTAAGCTGTTAGCACTATAGCTATTTATGTATCAAGTCCGAAACGTGTCACAATCTGGTATGGGTTATTTCTAATATGAGCCGATCAAGTGTGCTGTGTCACAGGAGTACGAGTGAGGATTTTTTGCCCGAGCGCAAGCACACTCAGAGGCGAATTTTGGAAATTACCCATACCGGAATTGACACTTCTCGGACTTGGCGCATACAATATTTTATGCGATCCGTTGTTTGAAGGTTCACTTTTTGGAAAATCGCACGCTCAAAGTGTTATACTTACTTTAGTTTCTAAAATTACTGGTATTATTGCGTTTTTCTGTATCAAAACATTTTGACTCAGACATTTGACATTTTCGGACATTTTGTTTTGTAAAGTGTGAACGTAGTCAGAAGTAACCTGACTATGTTTATTTTAATGAAACATATTCATACTGTCCGATAATATTTTATTATAGGCTCCTGTCCTTTAATATTTCACTATATTTTAGTGACCTGAAATTGGTCACTTTGCGGCCTAAATTCAATGCTCAAAAAGTGAACTTTCAAACAACGGGTCGCATAAAATAATTTTATACCGTCGATGATTACAGCTGAACATCGGCAAGCTGTTTTGGATACTGATAACGTAGATTGTATTGACGCAGCTCTTTGACACTCCGTTCCAAAACATAAAAAATCACATACCAAGGAAACGGAGGACATCTACAGCTCAAATAACGGTAAATACATTGAAAGCTGGATAGTTCTAACGTCCGAAGTTAACTAATTGTGATATTGAAGATTTTCGTCCTCAAAAAATTGTTATTTTGTTTCTAAATTGTAACTGGTGTACTTTCTTTTCTAATCGGGGCTAACGAGCTGCCTACCACAATAAGAACTCTACTGATGCGTTCAAGATTGATGAAATTATCTTTCATAATGTTACAAATTTTCATCATGCTTAAGGCCCATCGTAGTCGCCCACCTCCTTTTTGTCGAAAAGGTATTGAATTTGAATTTTTGCGTTTTCGACGCCTGGGCCCGGATAATAATCGAAATGTGTCGTCCCCCACAAATTTTTCGACAAAAAAGAGGTGGGCGACTGGGGATGGGCCTTAAATATGCAGTACGAGTTAAAATCTTTAGTTGATGTAGGTGTAGTAATCGAAGTTGCGCAGTTCCGTCTCTGCCATAAGGACACATGGGGCACGAGCCCAGGGCCCCCGGTCAGATTGGGGCCTCGGAACCAATAAAGTCACTAAACGAAAGTACAATCCGATGTTTTCACTCATGTTTTTTTGGCTTTCTAAAAGGGCCCCAAACTCTGTGTGCCCAGGGGGACCCTGGATGGCCTAAGGCGGCCCCGAAGATGCGGTAAGAGAAGAATATTGTCAATTCAATTATTTCGCTACTTTTCAATCCACCTATGAAATTGTATCAGAAAACTGCTAAATGATACATACAGGGTGTCCCATTTTAATTCATCCACTCTAATATCGTATGCTATTTCCCTATTTTCGAAAATTGAAACTGCGCTTATGAAGCGAGTGGGCAAAAGTCTTCTCTAAAATGTAAAACGGCAAGTTCCGATTCGAATTCGGGATTTTTGGCAAAAATATGTAGGACAAAAGTTACGTACTTTTTTACACAAAACACAATCCTGATATGAAAATTAGGCAGCACCATTTGAAAAAACAAAGGTCAAGGTGGAAGTCAAAGTGAAGGTCACTTTCAGATGTTCCCCTCCGAATCAAACATTTTCTGTCTAAAAAATTTTCTCTTTCAATGCTTTCCGGAGGAGACAATCGAGTGGATGAATTAAAATGGGACTGCACCCTGTATATGGTTGGGTACGTGTTACTAATCGCTTCATATTATCTGTAACTATATGCAATCAATTAGAAATCAATAAAGTTTAAAGTGTACTTTCCATTGGCTTATGCTTATCCTTGCACTCAGAGCTATACGTGCCGAAACTACTGCCATGTCGCTGTGCAGTGTATATGGATGTTCAATACTTGCTTGGGGCAGAAATTAAAGAAGTAAAGATTGCGTTGTTAACAATGCATGGATCTATTCTTCGTTTTTGTCTCGAACGTATCAACTCAATCTACGTTTCGTCAGGCCCTGAGCTCACTCTACTGTGCAACCTTCACCATGCTTGCGCAATCCCTACTCTAGACCTCGGCGTCACTTGAGCGAACTATAATGCAACGTCGGTAACAGACCTACAGAAAACTGAGGGCTGACGAACAGAACACAAAAGCGATAACTCAAGATTCGTTCGTGCAAAAATGATGGAGGCCTATTCACTTTTTATAATAAAACGCACACATGTTATGAAAGCATATAATGATGTACAAACCCGATCAATTGAAAAAACCTTGGTAAAGAACAACCTCTGGAGAATATTCGTCAATTCATCCAAGAGATTTGGCAGGTGTGAGTTTCTAAAAATGACAGGTCTTGGGCCCTAATTTGCTTCAAGAATGTCCGTATTTCAGAGACTTCCGATTTTGATTTTCGAACAGACACCGACAGTGTATTCATTCGCTAGTCTGCGAATTCGCATAATGTCCTCTGGGGTGCGATTCTGTAACTCTCCGGTAACTCCGCTAACTCAGCGGAGACCGTTGGTTGGCTGAGGAACGTCCAATCGGAGTTCGTTTCGGATCGGTAGTCGTACGGTGGCGCCGGGGGCTTTGCCCGGCCGCTATTCGTAACAAACGCGAGGCCCTAATTACACTTGATTTACATGCATGTCACAAGTGTACCATAAGGATGAACCGAGGAGGTGAAAAGAAAGAAAGAGAACGAATGAATGAATCAAAATGTTGGACTGCATTTATTCATTGAAAATAAAAATAAAAAACTTTTTACTCTTGACATTTTTTTCTCTTACCTCATATTTTTCATAGCAATTTTTTTTTTTTCGTTGTAAAAAAAAATTTCACCCACAAAAAGGATGAGAAATTGAACTTTTAGAAAAAAAAGTTTCCCACAAAAGTATTGTATTTTTCTTTGTAGATTCCGAATTCGCACTCAAAAATAGGGGTTTCTATTTAAAAAACTAAATTCACCTTATAAAAACCCCATAAGATCCGATCAAAATTCAAAACCCATATTATCATCAAATGTCCCCCTCAAAACCCAACAAATTATTCATTCGCGACATTTTTCTCTACAGCCATTAGTTTTCGAGATATTCAGCTGGATTGTTTAAAATGGGACACCCTGTATAGAAAAATTCTGATTTACCTTTTGCATATAGCTTATTCCACGGGCTTCATAAAAAAAAAGTGTAATGATTAAATTTTTTTCTCTTTCGAGGTGTAAACGCGCTTCGAAATGTTAAAATCGATTTGTCGGTAATTATATAAATTTTGTTTTAAATTTTAAACATTTTTTCCGGATTCTACGGAATTACCCACCGAACCACGTATTGGTATCCTGATGGAGAAATTTGAATTTAAGATACAACAAATTATTGAAAAAAATATTCACGTGGCACGTTTCGTGAAATCACTCTCAATTTACCCGAAAAATTTTCAATTTCAGATAATCTCAAATGCGAGGGATTGTGATCGTTAAAGAAAGGCCTAAGGCGTATACCGAAATTAGCTACGTGTATGTATACATTGCAATGGCTATTTAAGTGTCCTCATACCAAGAGATGTAATCATTTTTATGAATTGGTACAAATTCGTGGACTTCTCAATAGGCACATTATTTATAAAAATATTCACACCAGGATTTTCCGGACAGATTTTCAACAAAATTTTAGGGTCGTTCGATTGTCGTATTCCATAACATATTCGATTTCATTGCCTGGGGCTATAGCCCAAACAAATAAAAGTGCCCTGCAGCCGCATGCCCTAACCCTCATTGAATCGGTAGTAAATCTTTTTCCCTATTCTACCGCATAAATGTACGATACGCATTATACCGCCCAGAGGAATTTCGGCAATATTTGATCCACTGTACATCCACATCATGTCTGTGTACCATATCTCTATAGATACGTGTTTCTACCCCAGTGTGGTAAAATGATTGAAACCTACGTGTATGGCCTGCGATCATTGCAGATCTTCTGCAAATTGCTTCAAATGCTATTTAATTTTAGATGTAAATTATATGTCAATTGACGAAAACTACTTCAACCGGATTCCTATCCACTTATATAATGAAATGGATTTCACAAGTTCATCAGTGAAAAGATTTTCTCTGACATTAGAAGGCTGGTATATAGTTTTTATACAGCACTATCCTCATTAATAATTCACAAAATTTGGATTGGTTTCACTATTTCAAGAAGAATTACAAAACCATCACGGGCCCTGGTAGAAAATTCAGCAGAATCTGACCAGAATCTGTTGAGTTTTCTGTCGAGTGGTCAGATTTTCTGCCTAGAAACCCCATCAATTCGACGACAGATTCTGGCGAGAATGACATATGTATCCGGGCAGATTCTGTTGAAGGATCTGGTGAAGGAATCTGAGGTGCAATTCGAGGTTATGTTAGAAATGCAGGTAATTATAAAAAGTTCAATAATAACAAGGTAAGAATATTTTTTTGTATAGTAAATAATTTATTATGTTTGAATGATATTAAAAGTAGTAGTAAGTTTTAAATTGTATTAGAAATAATAAAGCTTTCACTGTTATGAGAAAAATTTCAAGAGCTTCGAATAAATTTTTCTATCTCATATTATATAAGGGGTGTTCCACGTGAAACGGATCGATTTTTACTTTTGAGGTTACATATAACCTCAAATGTACGTGATATTAATCGTTCACCAGATTCGGGTCGGATTCTGACCAGATACCCCTGAATATCTGGACAAGCCCTGCCCAGATTGTCTGCCCATAAAATGGTGAATGGCCAGAAAATCTGATCAATTTTCTACCAGGGGATACCTAGTGCATAATACTCAAGTCGTACGACGTTTTCGGAGACTAGTCGATCCGATAGAAGCGTGTGCTCATTATTGGCGCACGTCATGTTATTGCACCGAGGCTGGACATTTCCTTTTACGAGAGAGACAATTGCGCTCAACTCACCTTAGCGGCAATCGCGCTAGCGATCGCACAGGCAATTTGCCAAAACTTCATAATTCCCATTGCTGCTCTCGTTTATTAAGGCCTATCCCTAGTCGCCCACCTCCGCCCACCTCCTTTTTGCCGAAAAAGGGGCGGGGGAGGAAGATTTCGATTATTATCCGAGCCCAAGCGTCAAAAATGCAAAAAAGGCCAACATCGCGCGAATTCTATTTCAATCCCGAACACATACGTCCAAAAACATGTTCGTTTCATGCGAAAATAGAGCCTACGTGTAGTTTTTACTTTTTTCCATTGTCAATTTTCTCGGCGGCCATGATTGTCAGTATCGTTCACTATGTTTACTCTATGGAGTGACTCTATAGAGTCGACGAGTGAACAATGGAGGAAAGTATACATATACATACAAATAAATCACTCTAAAAGTTTTATTCTAACATCTGTCTACAATCTACTGGCAAAACCAAATACAATAATGACGAATAAAAGTGGGGGAAACTTAAAACGGCGAGGAATATTTGTCGAAACAGAGTATGACACTGTGGAATCAAAAATCTCCTGACATTGATTGGCTGGAAGGTGATGACCGATTACAAGCTCAAGTACTCTTTTGTCATACCAGGTTAGTGCAAACCATTCTCTTGCACAACCATCAATGACAAAGGTACAAACGAGGTGTCCATACTCGACCCAAGCAGCAAAAGATAGCGTATATAATGTTATTGGCCATAATTACTAAGGTATTAAGAAACCAAGAACGCTCGTTAGGGAACGTATCAAACTTTTGTAAAGACGCGCGCGCATGTCCCTATCATACATACCCAGACGTTGCTATCATGTGAGCTTTTGATATCGGGTGGGGGCTAGGACACCCCTCTACAAGAGAGCCAACAGGTGATCCTCGGAGGCAACATTCAGCCGGCGGTCACCACGATCACTTATTGCTCACGCGCCGAACATCGGACAGTTGTCGATGAAGGTGGCCCCCTTGAGTTTTTGTGTATTTTTTGATCAAATAAATTTCGTCTCTATAATCTTTTTCCGAATACAAGGTTAATTCAGATATTTCGAAGGACAATAAAAGAAAATTAAACGACACTTTTAAATATATAAATATATACATCGTGAACTGTTACTGTTGTCGTTGCGTTTTTTTCTTGTTTTTTTTTTTTCTTTTTTCAATTAATGGCAATGATGGAACGGTTGGTGGTGGCGATTGTTCTCGTGGTTCAACTGTTCGGAACTGGTGGAGTACTCGGTACCCCGAAAACCGTTGATATTATCAAAACTGGGAACTTGAACAGACTTAAGGACGACGAGATCCTGAAAGTGTTGTCACAGAATAAAACTGCGATTACTGATAACAACTTTACGCTAAATCAAATAATCGATCATTTGGGAAATCACACCGAACAGGATGATCTCCACGATAAAATCTGGAGGATCAACGAAACTGAAAGCACTTCGCACACCAACACCTACTACGGTAAGACCCGCATCAATTATTCGGATATAGTTTACCTTGTGTGACCCTGCCGTTGGTTCATTAAAACACCAATATGTGACTCTTGGAGTTGAATCGGTAGAGGTAAAGGAATAAAAAAATCTAAAATCTATAGAATCTCAATAAATGCTGTTTTAGGATTTCTTAATACTTACCTACTTTCGCGCGCGGAGACCTACTCAGAAATCGATTTGTCGAACTAGTCAGGAATTCTGTTGGGGCAACTAGGCGATAACCGGTCGACAATACACGCAAGGATCCATATATAAAGTAGATTTTTCCCAATTTCGTCGATCAAATGTATTTTTTTTTTTGTTGCTTATTCAATAATCTACAAGGTATAATACTCATAAATACAAAAATGAAATATGTGATATGTGAAGACAAAAAAGAAGGAAAATGAAAGAGAAAATTTCCTTTGAACATTCTAGGGATATTGTCCTTGAACATATTATAATTTGCAAATCACATAATTTCCAAGGCTGAGGTAACAGCTATGGGAATGAATTAATCCATAGTCATCAGAGCTAACAAAAGGAACGAATTTGTTCGTGGTTCAAAAATAACTGACATGAGTCCAAAGCTGCAGCAGCCCGGAGCCGAAGACCTTGCCAAGCTAGTCAGACTCCGGCTCCGATAGCATCCTTACAGAATGCTGTTTGTCCGCACTTATACTTACTTTCCATTCCTATGGTTACAACTCCTCTTCTCTTACATCTAGCTATGATTCTTTCCCACTCACTTTTTCACTCAATGTCACCGACGCCTACCACCACAAACGCAATAGGCAACTGTGTCCTGTATCTATTCATTCATTTCCTAGACCGACTTGTCCTTCAAGTCGTCTCTTTCGTATTTGGAAAACATTTTTTCTTCGAAATCGAAGAAAAAGCAATAGGAAAGGGAGAAGAGTTCTGTGCACCCGAAAAATTGGCGGGAAAGAAAAAGGAAGAAAATTATTGAAGTCATTTATTCGGGTGGTAAAATTCTTCTCTGCAGTTTATTTGAAGAAATGTTGGTCTGAGTTCTTAAAAAAAAAAAAAAAATTCTTACTAGCTTCTACTTTTCGTTTTCTTTGAATGATTTACAAGTAACGATTCGAACTTGCTCATGTTTTGAAAAAATGAGCGAAATACCGAGTGTGACGATGTTATTCAAATTAATTTCGAACATTTTACCAGTTGTTGCCTCTAGACAAAAAAGAAAAAAAACTTGTCACGTACTGCGATGCGTCGTCGAATCCTTCACACTGAGGATCGGCACGCGCCATGCAACGTTGAAATACGATGTGTACTCAAAGTTCAAGGCGGATTCCATAACCACCGAACGTCATTAACAAACTCTGCCAGTTATGAGTTACGGTCATGATTGGTATGTTAATATTGTTAAACAAATAATGAAACACCTTCAATGCGAGAAAGCAGCAGCAACAGCAGTAGCAGGTACCATTGCTTTGGTTAATCTGTTTCCTGCCTTCATGATAATAATCTGTCACATTGGGAGTGAACGTTAGTCTGAAACGAAAATCAAAAATATTTGAGAACAAGCCTCTTCCCGAAACTCTCGCAATTTCACATTTAGTTTAGCAAATTTCAGATTTTCAGATTTGCTTTTAGTGATTAAATATGAAAATAGTCGGCGTGTGCAAATTTTTTTTAACAGTTTTATTGCTGGTTTGAAAGAGAAAAAAAAACACTTATATGTGAGATTCGCGACGTAATATACTACGTGCTTACACAGCTCCCAAGAAGCCAAATTGCTTTTACTTTCAATATAATGCGTTTAGGGAATAATATCCTCGCGATTTATAGTCACTATAAATAGTAAATTCAAACCTATACTATAAGGTAGTAAAAATTGATGAAATTTATCTGAAATGAATTGAATTTCAATAAATAGAATTTTTGATAAAATATTTCGGAGAATATTTTCACCGGCGTCAATGATAGAGTATATCAGGACTTTTGACTGATTTTTATTAATTCACTTTTTCTTCAAGAGTAAATAACTCGACACCTGGATAGAATTAGGTACAATTGAATAATTCTCTCGGATAACTAATTCGACTGTTTCTATTTTTGGCTGACCGATAAAGCAATTCTGAATTGATGTATGGTAATTAACCATTGAATCACCGCGTATACTAGGTGGTCGTTATAAGCTAGGTATGTACTTATGTAAAATTATGAAATTTTTATCCAACAACCACGTTACCGAAATATTTCTTTAGCCGCACCGTATCTGCGACCTACAACACCCAAAAATCACCAATACTGTATAATTATATACATTCTCTATGTATAGTTTGTTCAGAAAATAAAAAGCAGAGAACAAAATGAAAATAATAAATTAAGAACTTGATCTGATTCTGAATGAACTCAGAATCAGTCTGAATGTGTTTTCGGACAATCAAATCCCTGTGTCTCGTGAAATTTTTTTTAATTTGGTTCCTTATTTTCTTCATTTCTCAAAAAAATTGAGTAGAATGTTGTCGAGGGTTTATAAAATGTCCGTTACTGTTTCCAAGCGAGTATTATATTACTCGCACTGAACTCAGTTGTAGCTTACACAATTAACAAACATTTCGTAATTATTTTTCTAAAATATCTTCAGGTTTACGAAATACTCCTGGCCGACTATTTTTTAGCCCAATAATGAGCTGCGGCCTCTCGTAAAGGATGCAGTAGCTATGAGAACGTTAAATAACAAGCTTATGTGTGTTGAAAAATGTTATTCAAAATTTCCACGATCGATTTCCAAAATTTTACCAGCTAATACATTATCAAATATATTTCATTGGGTGTGTTTTTTTTTTTTTTTTTGTTTTTTTTTTCTTGCTGAATATTATTTCGAATTTCATAGACCAGAGCCAAATTTGTTTAGGATAATTCTGAAGGCCGATTATTCATACCTCTTCCATATACCTTCGATGGTCAAAGATTCAAGTTCAAAGCTCCGTAACCGTATAAGTTTGAAATTCCATTGACACAGATATAAATATGTACTGTACAATATTAGTTAATTACGATCAGATCACGTGCGAGATGTTACCTCTAGAATTCGTTATCACTGTTGGTCTTGACGGCCAATATAAGTTAGTTGACAAAAAAATAAGCGCACAAATTAAAGCCATTTTCGCAACTTCGTTTTTCTCGCAGTTTTGCTAAAATAGACCATTTATTCAATTCAACACTTGGATTATAATCAAAAATCCGTCAAAGAATTACCGAATAAATTGTCGGAGGTTTTCGTTGAAATTTTACTGCGAATTTGGAGAGAATTTTCGTTCGAATAATTTCAGGATTTTTCAGTGAAGGCGTTGGTCGATTGATGAGAAAATGGTTCAAGAAATCGTTGAGGCTTTTGACCCTCGGAAATCATGAGAAAAAAAAAATTGTAATTTCTGAAACAAAAATCGAATCGAATTTCTTCCGGAAAATTCAACAAATCAATGAATATTCGATTTTTCTCTTCAAATTCGTTGGAGATTTTTTTGGGTTTGAAAATTGGTCAAACATTTTCAATTTATTTTCAAATAATTACCATTTGCATGAGTATCTTATATGCGTATCATACGGTCCTGAAAAACCCAATCCCGAACGAAATCCAACCGTAACTTAAATCCTACATAAACTATCCATGCATAGCTCAAAGAGTAGCTAGCTCGAAGCTTGATCCGAAGAGTGCTGCAGTCCTTTGAACCGCGGTTATTGCCACAGATGGAAAAACCTGTTTGCCTGATTAAAATGTACTGTAGTCTCCATAAAGCAGCCCATTTTTTACCTTCAAACCACAAAATGTTAAAGAATTATTGAATATTCAACTGAATGTCTGTATGATTTTCGAATTTCATGTTATAATTTCATGATATCTACATATTACTATACCAAAAGAATAACATGTACGATTCACACGATCAATTTGTAATGTCGTTAGCTTTAATATGAAGCAACAGAAAATGATATTTTCCTATTCTTTTTTTTTCCTTCCTTTTCTTTTATTCTCGCAGTCAGTTCATCGATTTTCAATTTTTCACTGCATCATCGGATATTCGTCGTCAGTCTCCCCGAGGGACCTCTATGGTAAACTAATTGGTAGACCAAACGGTTGGAGTTGCTTGGAGGACGGTTGTGCAATAGAAGCAATGCCATGCCGTTTCGTGTTTACTTTCATTTCAGCCGCATACTTTACTCAGCTCGTTCATTGGCCACCGTCAACTCTTCTAATCGTTATTCGAGGCAAACTACTATGCTGCAGTTATAATCATTGACGATTGCACTCTGATCTGAACATGGCGTAACCATGTATGTGCATACTGCGATATGACCTTACGATTACACAAGGATTTAACAAAAAAGCCAAGTTTTTCTATACACCGATGGTACGGTGGCAGCGGCTTATTTTGATCGATTTTTTTTCCACTTTTGAATTTCATTCGAACCTTACATAGCCATATTTAATTATTTTTACGAACTCTTCAATTACTGTCATTTTTTCCAGACTTTTTCGAAAGCTGCAGCTGTCTTGTGTTTCGAGAAATGAGTCAATTGGTTTTTCTAACCGCTTATAGTTCGGGCTTTTGGCCATGAATTACTAATAACCCCGGCTTTCCCACGTATATGTGTGTAATTACCTTTTCATTATATTTTACCTCAACTTGGGCAAACATATAGTGAAACATGCCTGTGTAAACACGTAATGTATTATTTGTTTGGTAATTAACGCCTTCAGGGGACTTCTGCATACAGTGTAGAGTGTAGACTGAACGTTGATAATTTGAAATTATCCAACTTCTCGTTCCCGCAAATTGATTACTAAGGTCATTTTAACTACTGATCATATCCACTACATAATTATGATAAAAGCCGTTTTATTTAGACAACTTCAGACGAATATAGAATAGTTACAGATAGAGAACCGAAATTCACTCATTCATATTATTCATAATTCTCAACAGAAATTGATACGCCTTTACAGTAAACTGAAATGTCGAAAAAATAAACATTTGCCTCATTATGATTGAGGAAACAAAAATTATGTGAATTACTATCAAACAGTTTTCAATAATAGTCGTAGCTGACAACTATGTCTCTACCCACTGAAGCCAGTGTTTTTATTCTCCTCGAATTACTCGATTTCACCATGAAAGGGCTCGAATCGTGAAATGGATAGTAGTCTCCGATAATTTAATAATCTCTAGTTTCACACGGAGCAGCGTAGTCCAAGTATAATAAGACCCTAAACAATTAGATATACCGTCGTCTTGTGTGAGCGACGCGAACGTATTTATTCGGGAGATTAACTGTTATTCGACATTAATTGCCGTCGAATATTTTTCCCGCCTTCTACCAGCGCAATTTAGTCCTAAAACATTTCTTAGATCTGCATTCTTATGGCTTTTTGTCACTTTATCAGTTTCGAAAAGTCGTATGGTCATCTTTAAGATAACAAGGAAGTAGAGAGCGACTATAATGATAAGGATTTGCGGCTTCATCTGTCAGTCAAGGTTTGAAATTCGCGCTGCCCTACGCGCCTTCGTCATTAGGATCGTCACGCTCTAAGTTATGAGAAAATGTGGCATCTGTCGGTCACGCGGTAGCTACAGTTCACGGCTTCCCTCGTAGAAGGGCATTATACTACACGTTCGCGTGTCTGGTCTAGTGAGCCGAGATTATAGCTTATGTAGCTTGAAGGTAATCGCAATTGCGCCGCTTCTACTCAAGATTCGGCCTCATTTTATCGCGGCACAGTTGACGCCATAACGTTATTCCGAAGACGACCTTGCAGCATGTCATCGACGTGGCCCGCATTTAAGGCAATGAAAGTAAATATCATGCGTTGAAACATTTCGCGTTACGAAATATCGAAAGTATTATAAGATTGCTCCGCGTTGGCTGCAGCCCAAACACACGTTTGAAGCATAATTATACTCGAATTAATGTCGTAGGAATAATAACGATTTTTTTGTCGATTAGTGAAGAGCAGCGAGAGATGAAAATAATATACCGAGGAGAGGATTTTCAATCTAGGAAAATTTCATACTGGGATGATAGTTTTGAACGTTGTGTGTTTTTCGCAAATTGACAACCTGTGAAATGATTTACTTTGACAGATATATCCTAAGTTCATAATATCAAGAAACAATACGTCTTATTATTAGGTAATCTATTGGTTGACAAACTTGTGCAATGATATACCTCTTATTATTTAATAATGATACGTATATATTAACGTACCAAAAATAAACCGAAAAAACGCTGCAGAAGAAGTTGTTATAACATCAATTAGTAATCACCTTGGCTTAGTTATGTGTTGGTACATATCAATCTGTTTTTTTTTTTTTTTTTTTTCTGCATGGCTCGCGCTCACCGTTATCCGTAGGAATATGATCTTTTGAAATTTAAGTCAGGGGTCAAGATTGTAGCCCCAAAAATTGTAGGTGAATTTGAAATTCGACTCGATATAAACCAAATGTGAGTCAAAAACTGAGAACCCGACATCTCGTCTCTGTCTGTTATACCTGGATACATAGTATATCGATGCAGATACAACCAGCTGTGCAGGTCTTTTTTGTCATTTTGCCATGTTCATTGTCGGAACGTCTTTTTTTTTTCCCGGTGCAGAAAACGTTCATCTAGAAACTGATGAACGATTTTTTTTTCTCCAGGGTCTCATAGATATGGAATCGAATAGACTGATGAAAAACTGATGTATTTTAATGAGTTTTCCTAGTCTGTCTCATAAATCATCCATCTTTAGATGTACCCATGTATGCATCCTCTTTATCCGATTTCATCCACTCTTGTAGACATCCTGTATTTAAAATAGCTGTCGCGATTCACCACCGTTGATTAAATCATCGAAGTGCAAGCACAGAATCGTGTGGAAATTCCCGAAAGGAATCCCCGAGCTGGTTGTTCTGCAAATAGCCGTAGCTGTGAACTCGCCGTATTTCAGTTTCTAATTAGATAACCTCTGCGCAGGAGAGAGATTTTTTTCCTTCCATAGATGTCACAACTTTGTTTAATTCGATTGACGAGCCGATGCGTTACTTCATTCTATGAAAACGTATTTAATTCATATACTGGTCTAATGTTACAACTCGCTTTTGACTTCGATAAAAATGATAACCAGTTGCCATTGTTAATGTGCGCTTAGCGTGTTTGATTCTGACCGATATGAATTTGGCACCACAGTCTTCTGTCTCCTTCTATCCTTCATGGTTACATAAAGAAGAAACGAGACAGAAGACTGTGGGGCCAACTTCATACCGGTCAGAATCAAACACGCTTCGTGTACATGCTTCCAAATTCCAACCAACAATTTACAACTAATGATTTATTGCCGTATAATACCGAGGTCAGAGGATATGTACGACCTTGTGGTTTTCTTACTTGAATCGTTGGATTATTACTATTCATATTTCTCCTGGTTATTATCATAAATGTAAAAGATGCCGGTGACGCAGCAGCCAATTGCATGTAATGCTGGTGTAACAATTCTGAGAATAATCAATTGTCCCGGTCATCATTTTCACGGTCGGATCATTTCGCACGCCTATTTTAAACGTTATGTTTATTTTAAATGACGAGTCTTCAGATTATTTTGAAATCACCTCGTACTGCATTATCATCGGTGATCGTCACTGCAGCTGAGCGACACACACGTATTATTTATTCAGGCTTCAGGATATAGTTGAGGAATTTCGAGTGCCTTAGGCGAGAAATGATAACAACGTCATTTCACGATACGGTTTAATGAAAAACACGAATCGACATACTGGCCTCGAAAGGTTTAATAAAAAAACCTGACTCACGAATATTGCAAATGATGAAAATGACTTTTCAAATGACTGGCATAATTACGCACTTGAATCATAGTTCAAATTTTATATCGAATCTCGCGAGTCTTAGCTCATTCATCTGTTGCATCAAGAATATCCTGTTTTTGATACAAAGTACTAAATTACAAATGTCTATTTGTTCCATACAGGTTGATACTTTCTTGATCGTATGCTATGTCAGGGTTCGAATACGTTTCTTATAAGAGAAAATGTATGATGGGCTGAAGAATACCATTACACAATGTATCTGCTATAAATTAGAAACAAGAAGCAACCAATATTAACAACGAACATTAATTACAGCCTAAGGCAGAAGATTCAAATGATCGGTTTCCCGTTGTTGTTCATGCATATACGATTTTGCGATTTCCAAGGACTCGGAGAGCGGCAGTATTTGTCGCGTAGTAAGATCGTTTCATTATTATGCAGTTTCCAGACCTCCTTGAGAATTTTTCGGGCTCGCAATTAGAGTCAACAGACGAAGAGGTCGAAGAATTCGATTTCAAAATCAAGAAATACCCGGCTGCGATACGTGCCGAAGAATTGTTTGCCGTAGAAACAACGATATGACACATCAAGTGATGTGTGCGATATACGCACCATGCATATTTTGGTTCACCACTCCTGATCTTCGACCGAAAAACTTCTGTGGTGAATTCAAATTGATCCATAAATTATGATCATGGATGGTAGCGGGGCGGATTAGTAAAATTGAATGTTTAATGTTAAAAGTTGAACTTTCGCAAGCCGATCCTACCCGGCGATAGCCCAATCAGTATAAGGCAGCCATAGCGGCTATGTGGTAGTAATTTTCAACAAATTTATAGAGCGGCTTGCAAAATTGGCAAAAATGAAAGTAGGACAAGAATTATATTGCCACGTCATCTCTGTCGAAATTATCAGGTATTTCGATCCACTCGAGCCCCGCGGCTCATGTTTCGAGGGAATTGCTAAATTTTGAAAAATGAAAGTCTGAAGGACCAGGCTGATAAAATAGGAATTAATTTTTCCT
The DNA here is from genome assembly GCA_963978835.1 of Tenthredo scrophulariae. Lineage (NCBI taxonomy): Eukaryota > Metazoa > Arthropoda > Insecta > Hymenoptera > Tenthredinidae > Tenthredo > Tenthredo scrophulariae. The sequence continues at coordinate 31,479,378 of OZ022227.1, forward strand.
GCCGTTTCTTCAACGGTTTTTCACACAACTCTTAAATACTCGAGGAAACAAGAGATTTCATATTCTCTTAGTGACCATTCTTCCTTTTTATCACAGCATTAAGATATGGGCGGTGTGTGATTATTAATTACAGTTCGAAATGACTCAACTTTTACGTTCCTTCATCAAAGAGAAAACCAAGCGCCCAGCTGATCCCATCGACGCGATTTTCGAACGGAAAATAATGGTGAAGCAATTTTAATTTTACTAATATTCGGTTTCACGATCAGTAAATTCGAAGACTGCGCAGCTCCATGCTTTTGTAGAAATTATTGGATAGAGTTTCGAGCAGACAAAACTCAAGATTCGCTAAAAATCCGATCTTCAAAGTCTGCGATATCTACGAGGTCGTGGTCACTTTTCAAAAGAACGGTCATCAAGGTTTAAACAATTTATAGCACGATCGATCAAACGATTCGTGGGGTCGTTTAAAATCTCAGAGAAACGAGGTTTCATAGAAGATAAAGACTAAAATAAACTGTCCTCTGATTGTGACTCTGATCGTCCCAGTATATGAGCAAAAATTTTATGAAAAAGAGTCCACTGCGCAATAATATTAACGAAAAATTTTAATAAAATTTTTCACCGGCTGCACTGTCCCCCAGAATAAAGCTGTTTAGTTTTGGTCCGTTGATCCGAAACTAAATTCGCAGTAATATATGTAAATAAATACTGTGAGAGATAGTTATCTCTGATTCTATCTGCATCACGAGTATAATGTAGTATTCGTCTACATGCCTGTCTACATATTAAATCGTTTCTCTTCTCATCTATATTACAGAAGAATTCGCCGAAGAAATCGATACAGCGTCTCATAATCTCCTGGAGTTGATGCCGGCTTATCAGCCAGGTACTGGACCTGTCAGTGCAGAATGTCGCCGAGAGTCTAGCATCTTTAATAATGAGCTTAGCAAGCTCAGTCTATGGGCGCTCAAGAGTAAGTAGCAATCAGTTGGTCGTTGAATGAGATTTCAGTCGTTCTCTTTTGTTGCACGTTCGCTTACCACGAACAAGACTGATGAAATATAACTTTTTCATTTTTTCTGTCAACAATTTTTACAGCTCTTTATTGCCGTCATCTAATTTCTATGCACAGCTCCGTTCGCGAAATTTATTATTTACACAATGTAGTCGAATAAACTCCTGCAGTATATTGACGATCCCCATTGGCCGGAGAAAAAAGCTGTCACAGATTATACCGATTGTAAAAAAAAAACGTGGAGATTTCGCGAAACGACTAGCCAAATTCTGAGATTTATACTGTATTCGACAGAGCTACGGTTCCGCTTCAAACGGTGATAAAACTTTGACCCCGAATTATCGATTTCTCTCCATTCACTATGTGTGTGCGGGTGTGCACATAACATCGCAGAAATATTGGCCTCCAAAGTCGAGGGAAATACCCCTATATAAGTAAGTCGTGAGTCCAAGTTCGCCAACTCCATACTGTAATTGGAGGTACGATTATCTACCTCGTAAACTGCGAAAAAACTCTATAACGCTCACAAGGACGTCTGGACTCACCGAGTCCATAGAGTATCTATGTCAATTGTGGAGCATGACCGCGAAGAAAGTCAGAAAAAAGGTGAAACAAAGGAAGCTAATTGCTCGCAACTGGCGTCAGTAAACGAAGCCATTCGTTTTTTGGACTCGCGATAAAGCGGATATTGGACCCGAATAAAAGATTGAGAAAGGTGACTGAACAAGCGGCTAATCTGGCTGACCTCGATAACCCAATCCTAGAACTTATTCCACCCGAAATTTTTGAGCTATCCAAATGGTATTTCACAAGTAGTATGTTTAATTGCCAGAAATAGAAATGTAGCATTGGTGGAAGATTAGTGTTTTTTTCCTGTAATTCCAATACTACCGAATCGACTACTTTGCGAATATCGATTGAAGAAAAAAATGTTAGTCCACCATATCGGGTCCAGCATCTTGAATTTTGGAAATTGCGAAAATCTGATCTCATTTTAGTACTTACGAACGCAACGGAAGACGGCAATACTGAGGAGGAAATCAATGCTTATTTCGAGTCAGAAACTGCTGAATCAAGTCATTCAAAAATCAAACCAGATTCGAGTTGAATTAATCCTGTATTGATTGGAATGAAAATTTGTCAAAATCCGTCATTCCGATCGCGGGACATCTTTGATTATGAAATAGTATTGGGAATCTTTTTTTATTGAAAAACTAATATACACCGATCGAATTGAAAATCTGGTCACTTCTAAGATACATAAGACCGCATCGTTTGATCGAACAAAAGTTAAAATCCGTTACTTTGCTATCAAGATATCGGCGGGCAAAGAATTTACCCACTGCACACACGTACGCACATTTAAAAATGGTCGAGGTGAGTTTCTGGATCTCAAAACGTCGAGAAAACTGAACTTTTCAATCTTCGTCTTGATTATATGATAACATCTCTTTTATTCAGAACGGGAAGTTTGATAAAGGAAGATTGGTAAAATCTGGCGCCAAAATGCGCCCTTTGCATTTCCAACTTGCATAGTAACATATGTTGGATAAAAAAAAAAAGTGATTGAAGTTTCCGGAATATGCACCTCTTTAGCCAAGCATAAGACAACTGTAAATACGTCAGACTCAGCTGTTTCGAAAAAAGTGTTTAAACCGGTTTTTCGGCGTCTGGGACTAGTGAACTCATTTGCTAACTGATTGTTCTTATGGCTGATTGTCCAGTGTTTGACGCCACGGCTAAAGTACCATCGGGACTTTTGAACGGCAATGTTAACCAGTTCGGAGACTTTGACGAATGCGTAGGCGTGCAAGGAAGTGAGGGAATTCAAGGACAATACTGCCTCGCATACCTGAAACTAGATATTGATGAGTCACGCCCGGATCTCAAGCATCTTCATAAACTCTTGCACGCGCATTACGCCTTCAAGAGTAACCTGTCCGACGTGAGTTGACTAAATTATTCTATACGGTACTGGGTATATATTATATATTGTGTAGATCTGCAATCTATCTATGCATGATTTGAATGTTGAGATACCCAGAGGCAAGCCAAACGAATGTCTTATTCGATCACGAATAGGAAATGCAAGATCACATCTGTACACCCCGTTAAAGTCAGCTGTGAATAGCTTACGCCTCGCCAAAATCACTATTACTTGCTAATAAGAATACACGTTCACGGAACTCTTCCATTCATTGATAATTTTTTATTTTTATTTTTTCTTCACTTGCCTGCGAATTCGTAATAAAGAATAGCTGTGCCATAAAAGTGCCATTGAATTCAATTGTATATATATACACCTATCTACCAGTTCAGCTTTTTTACGACTACGGGATATTTTATTCTTCAATTAACCTGAAAAAATATGCTAATCGAGGCTATAGAGATACTTATTGATACTGGAATCCTAACCATTCATTATTGTGGACCTAACCAATTCCGAGGGGTTGGACTGATGCGTTCGTGCGAGAACACCAAATCTTAAGCTTTCAAGATCCAGAATGATCGGATGAGATTTAATATAAATTTGATATACTAGCTTTCCTTTATCGCGCAGGGTCTCGAGCACTTGAAAGATCAAAATATAGTTCAGCGAAATTCGGCTTTGATATGAAATTTTCAACAAAATGCGAACATTTATTTAGGATTGCAAAACAATTTATAAGACTTGAGCATTACTTTTTGTTTTTCTTTTTATATACTGTCGGAAATGTTAAAAAATATCAACATTATGGTTACCAGACTTCAAATAATTTAGGGATCAACGAACTCTGGAAAATTCATCTTCAGAAATAGGATACCTTCAGAGATGTTCAGAAAATTTCAACATACTTAATCAGATTCAAATTGATTCTCAAGAATCCAAAGATTTCATAAGAAGGTGCACCTACACTATATTTCAAAGGTGACCCCTCAACTAACACGTTACTCTTCGGGTAGAGATTCTTCACAATCCAATCTTTTTAACTTTGTTCTCAAGACACTTCCTACTTTTGTATACCATAATTGAATGCATGGAGAAGTGGTACAATTAGAAGATTTCAAATAATCTATTCGTGTATGTAGGTATGTTTGTAGTACATGTACAGTCATGTACACCAATACACACTCGGCGAATGTAATTCTGTTGGGTTTGATTTAGATAAATCTTGACCGAACGTTACAGACTTCCCGTGCCTAAAGTCTAAACTTCTTCAATTCGGACGCGACAGAATCAATCGATATCACCGAGTGTGCAATGATGTAATTTTTCTAGCCTGGTCATCGCGTGCCTCGGTTCAGTACGGTTAACTGGGCTGTGTGCACGCCGGCATCATGCTCGGCTCAGGATGTCGAGGCATCGTTGCGACACACGCTTGGAAAGCACACAGCTCGGACTGGGCTCAAAATAAGTGTCCAGGTGGATTCAGAGATGTGTCAACGACGAAGAAAGGAATCTTACCCAATTGAGACGAAAGTCGTGAGGTAATTTTTCACTTATACATATCACGGTGTTAATCCTAGAACTGTACACCTCGTGATTCGATCGAAAACTGCACACTGGGGCTAAGCGGTCTCTAAAAAATTCAATCGTGTATGGTTCCTGCCAGCGAGTTGTCACTCAATGCTGAGGGATGGGGAGCTTATTCGACCATTCCTTTTTGAAACAATACCAACTCAATTGACTTTGGTAATAAATTCTCTGAATATTTGTAGATATTTTCAGTTTCTACTCAATTTCAGTTTCAGAAATTATTTTTTCTTTTTGTTATGGTGTTGCCACAAAACTGATAGTCGAATAAGAAAGTGGAGGGGGCAGAAAGTGGCAACCCGCTGGTTCCTGCCTCACATATGTTTTTGTTTCGATCCGAAACTATCCGAATCAATTCTTCAGCGTGTAAGGTCAGCGTTGGCATAGATAACAATTTATTTGAAAAATCAGTTTTAGAAATCAGCTACACAACGAATGAATTTTTTCAAAGCAAGATTTTTGTGGAAATAAGCAAACCATTGGACGCAGTGCGCCATTTAAGGGTTAAGTTGTGAGGTTCTGTTAAACTATATTAGGTTAATGTGGTGAAAAAACTATGTTTAAGTTATATCTGAGCCAATAAAAATTGACGTTAGCCCTCGAACTCTCTTCCGCTAATTTTCGGAAACGTGTATCAACGACACGGCGTGCAACGATCAAGGCTGCAGCGCTACATTATTCTTCTCTAATTGAGGATTCGGACAACGTATTTATCGATCGGTCACACCTCACCTCGCTCTTGACGTCCTACTGATATTGGCTTTGATTTAAATTTAGCATTCGTTATGCAACTGACTACTATGCTGCTTAACGTTGGCGTACAACAGGTTCAGTAACCATACTAGTGTGTTGCGCAATATAATAACCGTTCTTTCGAGACGACGTCCTTGACCATTGAGAAGGTACTATCTGTCTATCCATATGGCCCACATCTATGGACTGAAAAACACCTAAAGTACCAGTTATAAAAGCAGATTTTATACACACGTTTCGATGTGTCATTGAAACCATCTTTTTAACTCTTATTCAATTTTTTCACGGATATCGATCAAAATTCACCGTTTAGAAATTTTTATTAATAAATTTGTCAACTTTTTTGAATTCTGATGGAATCCGTGTAATTTGAAATTTCAATAAGATTCAGGAAATCTTTTTGCAAGACCTCTGAAATATTTTTGAAACTCTGAAAACCAATGAACGGCATTTTATGGCAGTGGGTGAAACCTGGTATAAAACTCACTGGTGTTCCACCTTCTTATAGGACTCTATACTATATATGTATATGTATAGTATACATACTATAAGACACAATAATGAAGTTGAGATTCATTTTTATTACTATTTTATTCTCGTCTCACAAAGTTCTGAATAATAAAGTAAGTTTAATGGCACGTTTTGTCTTTCGAAACAGTGGCTTATTCCTCGGCGTCTTCGTTTTGGCGATAGTGGCGGCCATTTATGACCACTATGGACTTTCTGCGAGTGAATTGCTTCTGTCATTTTCCTTAAAGCGAAACTTCAACAAGCTAATATCCCTCGAGAGAGGCGAAGGAGACATCGCCGCCCTGCACGGTGTCAGAGCCTTGAACGCCATGATGCTGATTGTCGCTCACAAAAGTATGGCACTATTCTTCAACCCCTACATCAACAGAACGGAAATGACTGAGGTACGTCTTCAAATCAAGTTATATAACAGGTATTCCACTTCACACGTAATAAAAAATGTCAAGTCTTTTTATTAACGTGAGACGAGTAGGTTATAAAAGGGTCTGAAGCAAACTGCCTGCGTCTTTGATGAATTGAATAATTAACAACCCAATTTCAGTACCTCGGAAAACCTTGGACAGTGATAGGACGCGCTGCTAGTCTTTACACAGACCCGTTCATCATGCTATCCGGACTTCTGACGACCTATTCCTTCATTGGAAGATTGAACAGAACCGGAAAATTGGACGTAAAGAGCGAGTACCTCTCCAGGATACTCAGGTAACGGTTATTACGACTATATTTCGAACAACCATGTCCAACTGTAGGTTCAAGCGGGATAGAACATCAAATGAATGATGTTTGCGATCAGATAACAAGTCCAATTCACTTTGCCTTACAGATTAGTCCCGACGTTGGGTGCTTTGATAATGTTCTGCACATACGTTATGCCGTTTATCGGTTCCGGTCCGCAATGGAACCTCGTGGTAACCCACCACGCTGACATATGCAAGAAGACATGGTGGCGGAATTTCCTCTTCATCCACAACTACTTTGGATTTGAAAACATGGTGAGCGTTTATCAACTTTCATGTTAGCTATCTTTCATGAGTTTCAAGAAACTGTGCGCCTTGGCTATTTATTTACAAATTTCTTTGACATGATGATCTCAGAATAAGACAAGCGCTTTAAAGTTTGAGGCTTTTAACCCAATTACTGGGAGACGTCCTTGAAAATAAAAGTACAACCGCTGGATTGATGAAATTAGATCAATCAATGAATAAAACGGACAGAATATATTTTCATACAAATTTCCATCATCGGTTTACCGAAATTCTTGTTACTTTCCAAGTGTCTGACGCACACACATCACTTGGGCATCGACACACAGCTCTTTGCTGTATCGCCATTGATAGTTTTCCTGCTTTGGAAAAGGCCGAGAATTGGTACTATCCTGCTCACTACTCTAGCTGTGCTATCGACTGTACTTCGTTACAGCGTGACCTATGACAGACAGCTGAACAACTACGTTTTCTTCGGCACTTCGTGAGTATAATTATCCACGTTCTATTGTATTCTGCAATCATTGAATGAGCCATACTTGCTTTTGCATAATCACATGACGAAAACTAATTTCATAAAAATGAATATGAAATCCCTAAGATATCTCGTGAAATTCGTGGGAATTTCTTGGATATCTAGAAAATTTGACAAAATCTGTGAAATGTCTTTTCGAACTCCTTGTGAAATCCATGAAATTCTATATAGGAACCTCGTAACCCTCTGAATGTTCATTTATTTATGAGACATCCCTCGAAAATCGTTATGAATCCCGTGAGATCCTGAACTCTTCGATAAAAGATGTGATATCTGTTTAAAATCCGTGAAATCTCATAAAATTTCATGATATTTATTAAACGTCTGCGCTTTGATATTCTTGTCAAATCCCTGAAATCTGATAAAATTCCCCCTAAAGTCTTAAAATCTAATGTAAACTATTTTCGACAATACTCTGAAATACCCTCACGCATATCATATTATGATCTTTGCTTGTGTCATAGGATCAAACAGTTGTTCGACACCGCAAATCACTCGTACATTTTACCAACGCATAGGCTGACGGTCTACATAATGGGGGTTCTGACGGGATACTTGCTGAGAAATTTCCCGAGAGACTACAAGATAAACTCCGTGAGTCAACCGGGTGGTTTTGAAAAACCTTTCAGATCATCTCGAAAGACGAAAGAAAAAAAGATAGACTTGAAAAACAAATCAATAGATATTCAACATTTTTCTCTCCGTTTATTAGATTTTTATACAAATCGGATGGATTTTGTCCTCCCTGATGTTCATCGGAGCTTTTATCGGACCGGCAGCGATGGGGTCGATTAATTACGTCTATAATCCAACGCACGCTGCGATTTACAACGCTTTCTCGCCCATCGGGTGGTGCGTCCTTTTTGCCTGGGTGGCCTTCCTCTCTCATACCGGAAACTCAAATGGTAAGTGAAATCTTCCGCACATCGGATGTTTATCTTGACGTAAAAGCGGTCCACCTTTCAACGATTTAATTTGTACATTTTTATCAGGAACTATGAGCCGGATGTTTGCGTGGAGAGGATTTCTGATCAGCACAAGACTAAGTTACGCTATTTACCTCACGCAGTTTCCAGTCTTCTTTTACAATGTCGGAATGACGCGTGGCGCCGAGTACTATGGATTCATTCGTATGATGGTGAGCACATAATCGACATAATACGGCTTCTTTTCAAATTATTACCGAAACTCTTCAGCTTCAATCTTTTTTTACGAGGAATGAATCGAATCAAAATTTCACTTTTAAATTTGTGTCATTTATCAATATATCTCATCGGCACTATAAACAGGGTAGAGTATCACCTCAAAACTTGCTTACGCCGAATTCCGAAATTTCAAAGATTTGTTGGAATCACATAGGACATCACCGCCTTTCTACGAGATTAAGGGGGATCCCTAAACGCCCACCTCCTTTCAGTCGAAAAAGGGGTGGGGGGGCGACACATTTCGATTTTATGAACACTCCTAGTTTTTCATGAGAATCGAGCAGCGAATTTCTATCTAGGACTGAATCTTATGAAATATCATTGAATTTTAATCGAATATTTCTTCGATTCCACTGGACACACAAATCATACACACACACATGTATACGCTAAATGTTAACATTGATAGGCCCATAAAGTTGCAACTCAAATACCGCATTTGTCATTGCAAAATGAACCGCCTGTATAAGTAAAAAAAAAAAGTCAAATAATCGTTGATTTCACGAGCCCGTTAATACCCCGAATCAAATAATGGTATACCGTTGTTACTTACAGCTGAACTTCAGCGAGTTGGTGTGGATACTGATAACATCGGTTGTATTGACGCTGCTTTTCGACACTCCTTTCCAAAACATCAAGAATCATATATTAAGGAAACGAAAGACACATGCAGCTGAAGTAACGTCGGATAAATCAAAGGCCGAATAATTGTAACATTCGACGGTGGCTTGTTGTAATATTGAGGATCTATATCCCTAAAAAAAACTGTAAATAGTTTCTGTTTCGTCGATAATTCCCTCCCCTAAATAGCACGAGATACGATATCTATGTACGTATTTATAAAATCCCTTTATACTATTAAATATTAATTTGTAAATAGTTTTTTAGTTTAATCGGGGTAAGCGAGTTATTGGCAACGATATTAGAGTTCTAGCGACGCTTTCTCAAGACTGATGATATAAATTTTTTTATAATTTTTTAATATTCACTAAGCTTTTATTCCAAACAAATGAAAACAATAACTAAAATCACTTAATTATAGAAACCGATAGGAGTCGGCGAGAAAAACTGAAACTTCAATGTTATATGAAAATTTGTTGAAAGACTTTTCAACATTTTCTGTAATAGCATATAAATACAGTGTTGAAGTTGTTCTGCTTGAGATAATTAAGTAAACGTTGTTAATTTCTTTATTTCATGCATTTTTCAATCCCCCTCCCTGCAGGTCGTAGATATAGGAAAATTACTGAGTGATATACTGGGTATGTATTAATAATTGCTAGATATATAAATATATATATTTTTTTTTCTAATCGCACAATCAAGAATCAATAATATGTAAATTTTTCTATTTAATTGTCAAATTTATTTTCTCTTAATTAATTTCGTATGAAAAAATAACTGAAACCTTCAACAATTCGCTAAGCACACACCTAACAGACACGATATTAGAAAAAAAAAAAGACCAAATGCCTTCAATTTGTCTCTTTGCCAGAAAATATACTATACTATGTACACATAATCTGTAATATAAGCCTATACCTAGATTAATAACTAACGATTATTATTATTATTATCTATTCATTTTTTTCTTTTCTTTTTTCCTTCTCTTCGTTTCACATACATATAGATATATCGCGACTTAATCGCAGTGATTAATATTAATATTCAATTTTAGGATTTGGATATAGTATCATATACCTGAAGTATATTTCAGCCTGGAACTAGAGTGATTTCAGATAAATGAGGAAATATCTAATCAATAATATTAGATAGGAAGATGACTGGCTCGAAAGAAATTATTATTATTAGCTGGTCAAGTTAACCAGAACAAATATAACAACGAATTAACGTACCTATTGTGATTAACTTCAGTGAGGATATCCCTTAGTGGACACAAATGAGTAGACTGGTGATTATTAAGTTATACGTGTATTAGCTTATTTCGTACCTCACATCTGGTTCGAATTCATTAAATTTCATCGCGGTAGCTACTTATATTAGATTCCTATTTCTTCCAGTATCTTCCAAAAGTAGCATCAATGGTTTTTGATAAGCTGAGAAATACATAGAAGAAACGACATCCTGAATATTTTCATCAACTTATATTCACAATCATATACAAAAGTCGGAGAACTTAATAGCTACTCACCGAACCTCCTTTGAAGATTTTTGCAGCTTAGGAAAAATCGCGATCAGACAATACGACTGGCGCTATCATAGACCACATATACAATCCAAGACACATCCAGGATGATATTATTTTCACCCACATCGATGCTGCGTTTGCGTTAAGCGTATCCAAGCTTGAATTAGGCCTGTTGAACAAGCATTTGTTTAAGAAAAGAGGTCACCTATTTCCATGAAAATGTTATTCGTTGTCCTGCTCAGTTATCTGATGTACTTACTTGTACCAGTTGGTCAAAGTCATCATAACATAAAGGGTAGCAAGGGCGAACATAAGATGGAAGAAACTCCAGCTATATGCAACGCTGTCGTCTTCATTGTCCCACACCTTGGTCTGGCCACCTTCCTCTTGGTCTCCGCCATGACTTTCTACTGCAACATAATCTGATCACAATTGATATGAAGTGTAAAAACAATAAAGTTCATTTCTCTGGGGACTGGTTTTGCAAAGGAATCCTTATTCTTCTTATTGTTCGTAGCATTAGAGTTCGTAGTATATAAACTTGTATGTAATCGTGTTTTGGGTAACGATAAAAGTGAGAAAGAAACATACCGCATACTGGATGCTCAGCAATGAATTATGTAATATCGAAATCTTTTGATAAAACCAATAATGAGGGCAAAAGAATAAACGGAATCAAAACAGAATCGACAAGCATCTAACTACGGGGTATATACTCATGAAGGCAGGCACACACTAACAAACTACTGAGAGAACTCATTTGTGCCACTTGATAATGTAATAAGATTGAAACTTTTAAAAATTCGAATCTCCAGCTATTGAATGATGGAAATAAATAAGCTATAAGCGGAAGCGATTATTCTTAGCAGAGAAATAAAGCTTTGAGTAAAATCATGATCTGAATATATTAAAATAAAGGTATATCTAGAAATTTGATCAAAAACCTATGGTATAATGAATATGGACGATTTGTGTAGAGAGACATGGCGAGTATTGTGATTAATGAATCTCAGAAGTATCATCCAATCGATTTTCAAATCTGGGACAATAAATGGGGAATTTCTGACGTAATACTAAGCCTTGTTTAACGCGGCAAACGACATGGTAATATGTGTGCGTACCTTCGTTGCTGACTAGAGATTGGTCGGCCTGGTTCCTGACTGTATAGAAAGAAAACATGAATTTACTGTTAAACAAAAGCTGGGCAATATCAACAAAGCAACAATATTGTCAGCAGAAGGAAAGCCCGTTTATTTTTAGAATTCGTTTACTGTTTTCCTCGAACATCGAGAATGAACTAAGTGGCTGCATATAATCAGCGAAAAGATTGGTTACAAAATAGGTGACACAAAGATGAGCAAGTGAAATGCGGGATTCAATGAGATTGGAAATAGAGTGAAAAGCAATAACTAAGCTTGATACTTACCAGCTCCGTTTTCCTTGGCCATAACATTGTCGGACATAGTAATTCTTGATGATTTAGAAGCTGTTCGAAGAGAGCTGTACAGCACACAGCACATCCATATTACCAAACCAATAATGCTCTCCTTATCAAAGGCGACTTTGTTTTGAGTCGTTACATCGGTACCTCCAATGATCCCCAGGAAGCCAGGATTGCAGGCAGTATCTAAATCGGTCACAGAAACCTATTAATAGCTTGTACAAAGTTGAGATGAGCATATCTCAACAAAGTGTGAAACCGGCTACCTGGACTGTTGGAAACTCCGCTCCATGTCAGATATATAACGTATAGACTGACTACAGAAGATTGGAGGAGACCGCTGTTGGATAACTTTTCCTGAACTCTCGGTAGAATTGAAATCGCACTTGCTATCACGCACAGAATCAGGTTGAAGGAGATGAAAAACTTGTTCAGTGAGCAGCCGCTAGACTGTAGTGAGCCAATTGATACACATCAATTTAAATTCTCATGTTTCGAAGTTCAACTGTTCGCTGTAAACAACTTATCAAATCTGAACAAACTATTTTGCACATAAACGTATGCTTACCACAGTGAAATAGACGAACAACAGAACAATGCCAGTGATGGAAGCTGCGTAGTTGAGCAAAGTGGCTCCTAGAAGTGCAGCGTACCTGAAAATAGTTGAAAAAAGAGAAAGAAACTCTAGTTCATTGTCATTATCTTGTCTTCACTAAGCTCTCCAGGTATTTTGACGGCATGAAACTTACCAGCCCTTAGATTCAGTGTCTTGGTAATTACCGACCCACGCATCAGCCCAGGAATGAGCAAAATCAACTATCAAAATCAGCTGTATTATTATGAAAAGGAACCCGCCGATCATTCCAAAGTACATCCAGGTGATGCCGAACGATCCTTCAGGGATGAAAAAGGCACCAATCATTCCACCGATCACAAGGAGGTATTTGATAGCCCAGAAACTAAACGATTAATCAATTTATAGCGGCTATTGGTGGCCTATGTCTACTTGATGCACAGACAAACGAATTTGGAGCAATTGATTTACCCATTTTGAATAGCGGCTCGAGGATCCTTGGAGCTTTTCACTCTTATCATTATAATTGACATCAAAACAAAGAAGAGACAGAGGATAAAACAGAGCCTATATACGGCCAGATATCCAACAGCGGATTGGCAGTCCATGGTAAACGAATTTGGAACATAGCTTGAACTGTTGGCGCAGAATGGTACCTAAAGATGAAAGAACGATGTGAGGGTATTCGTCGCTAAATTATTAGTTTTTTTATCATTGCGTATTCTTGAGGGTAATTGTTAACATTTTCACCTCGAAAACTCTCTGCTTCTTAATTGTCTAAAGTCTAAGCTAGAACTTTCCAAAATACATTTATTTCAGTTTTCACCTTTTTCAGAGAGGCCTGGAGCCCAGGAGAGAGGGTAATGCAGGCAGCGATGGTACCGAGCAGTAACATCAGAGCATACATAATACGAGTGCTGGTGCTATTGCGGCACGTCGGGCACTGCGAGCAGCAGAAGCTGCACGCTGTGCTACCGCACAGGCAGGCGAGCTAGGAATAAATGCGATGAATAATCGGTGTAACAAGTAAATTGAAGAAAAATATTGAAATATTTTGTTGCAATGTGAAACTTGGCTGCTTTAGAATATATACATAATATGATAATAGTTTTCAGTACTGGTGGATGATTTATTTCATTTTCTGTTTACAACCTTCAATCACTTTTATCAACTGGTCATCATCACAGTTTACCAAGTCGGGTGTCGAGTGCATATATACATACACAATGCTTAGGTTAGATTGAAAAATAAGATTACCAAAGTGTGGGGAATTAGCATACAACTGTTTGTCAAGATTATTGAATTTCATGGGACTTGATAAGATTCTAATCAATTTTTATAAAAAGGTTGAAGAAAAATGTGTCACAGAGAATCACAGGATTTCATCAGAAATTTCATTGGAAATTCATAGTTTCAAGAAATTTTATGATAGTTTGATAAGTACTCAGGGATTTCATAAGATTTTATCAAGTTTCTCAGAACTGGATGGTTCATTTTTTTTTTTTTTCGCGTTCTGTTTTCCATTCATATTCTCCGATCGTCACATGTATAACGTACACATAATACGAAAAATAAGATAGCTGAAGCGTGAAGAATAAATGTGCAATTGTTTGTTGGCGGATTAGCGAAGATTGCAGACACTATGTGGTAGCACAAACAAGTTCGCTAACTGTAATCATGTAGAGGTCGAAAGAGATAATTTATTTTATTTAATTTTAATTTATTTTATGACAACATATAGTATATGCGGACCAATTCCTCTTCCAAGAAATGATAAAGAAAAGAAAATTTATACATGTGGGAACATGGACATTTATCCAGTTGTGAGTCATACGATAATAAACGAAGAGGGTAATACGACCGTGATCGTAACCGACTTAGGAAGACCCGTATATTTATATAATACTTTCCGAACTACAAGCAGCAACTATTGATACAAATATAAAAAACCAAATAATAACAAATTGTTATTATTTATAGTCACCTGCGCCGTTGAACAGACGAGACCCATGATCACAGATTAACTATCACCGTCTCGACAAAATACGCCTTCTTTGTTTTTCTCTGTGACGTGATTGAAATTCCCTCAATTCACGCAGTCTAACTAATAATACGTGTCGTCAATCTTGCAAACACATGCAAACAATGCAAAGCGAATCTTCAAATCTCGAGTACAGAATAAATCAATAAATTACTGCCCTGTTGTTCGACAGCAAACAAACAGATGAGCGATCGTATCGTATCAGTATTGCAATAATGGCGTACCGTCCGTGATTTGATGTTGATCAATGTTTGAATCACGTGACCACTATCTGCAACCTCATTGCGCATGCGCATAACAAATGTCAAAATTAATATCGATTCAAACGATTAATTGAATCGCTTTAATTCGAGTCGATTCTCATTAATAAATGATCGATCCGAATCGATTATCACTAGACTGCGCATGCCCAATAACGCGTTTCGGAATCGCTAATTTGCTAGTGTTAACAGTTTAACACTTTGAATTGCTGTTGTAATTAGCGTTATTGGCAAGTTCGATAAGCGAGACATATGTAATTGAATTACGTGCCTATTAGTGATAATAGATAAATAAAAAATAGTGTGATAATAAAATCGAGAATAACAATAAAGACAATAAAATTTCAAAGACAAAAAAAAATATAGTTCGAAACAATTTTGTGACAGGTTATGTTACGTCGGGCTCGTTACTAGGCTAGCAATTCTGACATCCCACTCCGAGTTGATTCTGACAGGTGCAGGGCATGAGATAAAAATAATACGATGATCTAATCCAACGGCAAGCCTTTTATCGGCTCTCGGAAGTAATAAAGCCCCGGTACCCTAGTCTCGGGCGCGACTCGGTTATTATACATTTCGCAATACCTGACTCCAACATTAAACACGGAAAATAGTTTCACTGTAATATTCGATATTAAACCGACAATTTATTATCTCAGCTGCGGTTTAGCTACCGTCAAACACTGATTAACTTACAATCTCAGATCTTCGATTTGATGATCACACATCATATTTCATCTATTGTTTCTTCCCTATATGCGTGGGTATTAACAACAACATCAACAACAACGAAATTTGCTATCTAGTGAATTCAAAGTAATCGTAAGAAGAAATTAAATAGATAAACAAAACAAACGACAAAACCAAAAGGAAACGAATAAAATGGCAGGTGCTAGTAAAGTTGAGGATACAGTAAAGACTTTGGATTCGAACCCATCGTCCGAAGGAACGTCGAATATAACGAGCCTGATAATATCATTTCTGAAGAAATTTGCAACCGTCGGTTTGGTGTGGGGATGCGGATACATGAATTGGAGTATCGCATGGTTCATAGGACCGATAATATTGTCAGTGTTGAGAAAAGAATGGAAAAAGGAAAGCGATCAGCGGAGACTTGGCGCACAGGCAGCTGTTCTCGCGGGAGAACAACATTCCATTGTTAACAGAATGTCTGAACTTCCATCTTGGGTTTATTTCCCTGACTTTGATAGAGCCGAGTGGCTTAACAGGGTGAGAAAATTTCATATTCTTGTTCTCGTTTCAAAGCTATTCACCTGTCGGACTGTGAAAGCTTGCGTCTCACATTTCCATGCATCGGAAGAGTTTCGTGACCCGTTTCAGTATCCTTTAATGGCAGAAGAGCTAATAACACGGAGAAAAATGACCATGAAATTGTTATCAAGGTGTATTTTTGGATTGTAAGCCCTTGAATTTTGATCTCGTTGTTTCAGATACTCTACAAACTTTGGCCCAGCATGAACCGGTTCGTCAAAGAACTTTGTAAACAGCAAATTGAACCTGCTGTTGCCGCACGATTGACTCAGTACAAACTTAAGAGATTTTCATTCGATAGACTGGTCCTAGGGCGGATTGTAAGCAGCTTATTATTTCAGCGACAAAGATAAAGGGGAACAAGAGTTAAATTATCTTGCCTTTTGAATTTATTTTTAGACTCTTTCGTACAGGGACAATATCCTAAAGCTATCAGATTTCAGAGTATGGTCTGACTCATTTACAACGCACACGAAAATTTCTAACACAAACATGAATACATGAAAGGTTCTCACTCAGTTTGGTATTTCGAAGAAATAAAAACTTGTTTCAACTCAAAGCTGACGATGTGTACCTTACTGTTCATATATGAGTCATTAGTAACTCATGAAGAATGAGAGGAATCCAGTTTTCGAATTTTTACAACGTAATAGTTTCCAACATGACACAAGGGGAGAATCATGCTGTATAGCTTCTTGGAACACCCTTCAGAATTTTTCTTGACGTTTTCAACTCACTCAAAATCGCACCAATGTAGAATATTCCCTCAAAATTCGGCAAAGTCTTGGTGAAATTTTTATCATTGAATAAATGGAATGATAACATCCTCTCTGTTTACAGCCTCCTAGAATTGGCGGGATCAAAGTTTACGACAAAAATACAGCCAGGAATGAGATCATCTTGGATGCTGATATCTTGTGAGTCTGGTTATAAACTAGTTCATTTTTTGACATAATGTAGCTTCTTTTAATTATTCATCTGGTACATGGATTGTTATAGTTAGGTTGCAATACCAACAGGTACTTTAGGTCTCAGGGTTCAGGCAATCAACAAAATGAATGAATCCTCCATTTGTTTTTGCTAAACTCCAATAAAAAAGTCAAATTACTATGTGAATTTCATCAGATTCTTACATGTTTCATTAAAACTACGGAATTTGAAGATATTTCAACAGGATTATGGAATTCAGATGGAAACAAACGAAACTTCTCATTGAAATCAGTCTTGAGAAAGAAAAAAGACAACATTATTGAAGTATTCCAAAGATTGAATATAGTTTGCCCTTGTTTTCTCAGCCAAACTCATTTTCATTACTTGGAACTTACAGCTATGCAGGAGATTGTGATATTTCATTCTGTTGTGGCAACATCAGAGGAGGCATCAAAGATTTCCAGGTAAAATCGTTGAACAGGCGCTATATCAAGCTTTGAGATAAAACAGATGTTTTATTGTTGCATAGCAACACTGAAAATGGAAGTTCACCGGCATTAATGCGATTCGCCGATCTCTGATCCGTCTGCAATCCAATTTACAGATCCGTGGCATGATACGAGTGGTGATGAAGCCACTGTTGTCTATCATGCCGCTAGTCGGAGGTCTCCAAATCTTCTTTCTCAACATGCCTTCTGTCGATTTCAATTTAGTAGGTGCAGCCGATCTTCTAGATATGCCTGGTTTAAGGTACGGGAAAGATTGGTCTGAGTAGATGCCTTCCTGCTTCATCCTTGGCTTAATTTCATCTTAAATCTTGCAGTGAAATATTGCGGAAGGCGATAGTTGAACAAATTGGTGCCATTATGGTGCTTCCCAATAAACTACCGATAACACTAAGCCCCGAAGTGCCTGCGGAATTATTAAAAACTCCCGAACCCGAGGTGAAATCAGAATCTAACTTGTTCTATTGCTTCTCACTGTATTCAGTGACGGTAAGAGTAAAATTGTTATTGTTTTAAGGGTGTGTTGAGGATCCATGTAATAGAAGCAAAAAATCTGATGAAGAAAGACTTTGGAATGCTGGGTAAAGGCAAGTCCGATCCTTATGCCGTCATCAATGTTGGAGCCCAGGAATTCAGGACAAAAACAATAGACAACACGGTCAATCCCAAGTGGGATTTCTGGTGCGAGGTATGTACAAAGAACGAACTTTATTCAACTCTACACTACTGTTTATACGGAGTTTATAGCATGTGCTTTATTCAAGACTTGATCATTGCCAGTTATGGAGAATGCTAAATTCGAGAGTTAACTCTCGCAATATTATTACAAGCATAGGAAACTCCCCCAACAAAAAAAATCTATCCTTGATGGTAATCGTGGACCTTGATGCGGGACGAACTACTCTTGCTGTTCTTCACCTTACTCATTATCACAATGAGTCCAGGGCTCAAAAACTGTCCGATTAATTTGTTCCAGCATCAAGCTACTCGATTAGAAATCAAATCTAAGGATAACTTGCAATAATGGGGATATTTCACATATCTTTTATTCTCAATTAAACCGTTTTATCATATTCAAACACTGCAGACCTCCTAATTTCTCGAATCGGAGTCTCTTACGCTATATAAAAAACTTACTGTGGCACAAATTTATCATATTTTCAAATCACTTCTATTTACAGAGAATTTCATTCATTCTGGGAAGCTATTTTCAGCCGGTCAGAAATAGTACATATCTGTTCATTCACCAAGTAGAACATGTTTAATCAGGTTGTTTTTTTGATCAGTGTTGATAAGCGTGTCACTATAGGTCTATAGTTCACTTATTCTGCTCTGCACATAGTGACGTTAATAACACACCATTTAGTCAGTCAGTCCTTTGTTCATGTGATACAGACTCACATAGTTTATCCAACATTCAGATTCATCGGGAGATCTTACATAATTTTTTATTAATCTCATCAGCTCATTGAGACGTTACCTCACTTTCAAAGTATTACAGGGTACCAAAAAACCCTTGTTTTTGTGAATATTTTCAATGAGAATAGATTTCTACACTGCGCAGTGGTGTTCGGAATTTCGTGTATGAGAAAAATCGCATATCCTGAACCAATGTAGTAAAAATTCGTTTTTTGAACTGAGGCAATGTCTGGATGAGCGGTGGACTATCCTCCTGTGTAATTTAGTACACGTATAGTACCGTGACCCTGGTATGTATGTGTGATGTGTGATGTGTTGTATGGCATTAGTGCGCAGTGGCATCGGCCATTGCTCAGCAGCTGACTGTGCTACTCTGGGACCAAGACGAACCCAAGGATGATGAGAGTCTGGGCAGGTAAGACATCATCCCTCATATTTATCAACCTTGGAACGATCACTCCCTTGGTGCTACAAAGTTATACAATTTTTATTTCATCATATAATGAAAGTGCAATTTTGTATAACTTGCGCACAAAGGAAGGCGATCGGATACAATGAGGAAGATCTCTTGCTCAATTGCTAGAAGACAATATAGAAAAAATACTATTTTTGTAAAATTTGAAAATCAAGATTGAGAATTGTAACACAATGTGTGAAATATTTTACAAAGGATCTGCAAAATTGAATACCCTGTTAAATATCATTCATTTCTCATGGAAACACGCAATATACTTACTTTAACGATATTACAACATCTCTCATACGCATGCTGGTGTATAGTTTAACGGGGACTAGAAGAAAATCTTAAAATAATCATAATAGATGGTAATATATCAATGTTATCTGTGTGCGTGGTGTATGTACCCAGATAGCCAAATGACGGAATAATGATGTACCAAAGCTGTAAATAAATTGCAATTGATGCCAGCAACTTTACCCTCGTTAACGTCCGCGTCAATCATTGTTATTACAAGCAACTGAGTATCGTATTTGATACCAGCAAAATGCCAGCACTATGCTGGCAACTAATGTGCAAATTCTGGGTTAATCCATGGCAGCATCAAAGAAGCATGGGTTGCTTCATAAAAATTGAACCAACATACTGGCAACAACCGAGCAACTGATGCTAGCATTTTGAGCAAATAAATGAGCATTGAATGCTGGGTGTATTTTGAAGGGTAGTTTCTCCAAACTATAGAACCGACCAGAATTAAACTTCGGGGATTATTGTTTCATTTCAGCACAAGTGGCCAACTATTTCACTTTTTCAAAATTTGGGATAATTTAAAAAAATTGAAATGCTTATAGCCATTTTCTGCTGAAATAAGGCAATAATCTCCAAAGTTTTATTCCGATCAGTTGTGTGGTTTAGGAGAAACTACGAATCGCGTTTTGGAGGTGATCAAGTGTCTACGAAAGCACCTTAAAGTATATAATCGTTTGTATCATTCAAATTCCCCGCAATATTTGAAAGTGTATACTTTAGCTGATCAATGCAGATTTAACTACAGCAATGGGCATTGGCTGCAGCAGTTACGTTTTGCTGTGCTGTCAGCGTCGCGGCGTCACATGCCCACTCTCACCGAGATCTATCGTACGACTGACCACAGAGTGACTGACCGGATTACCGGAACGTGTGGTTATAGATGCGTTGCAAGGACAGCAACGATGAAGGCAATATAAGAGTAAACAATGTACACTTATTCCGTAAATCTTTGCCACCAACAACAAAGCATCAAATGCCGCAATGATTACAGCAATATGCCGGGGACAAACAGGCAACCGATGCCCGTTTGTGATGGTCAATCTTTTACTGAAATAATGCCGTCCTGTATCGATATTGTTGCAGTAAACTTGAGTATGGTAAATTAATGCTGAGATAATCGTAGCATTTTGACATAATCAAATTGCCAGCATACGAGTGCAACTCGTTTCAAAAGCACGTTTGGCTATCTGGGTACCTATGTACAATGGTGATTTGTGTGTCTACTCATACTATTCTGCTCCTTCAAGGTAGTACGGAAACACGTTTCCGACGGCTTTAGCTTTTTTTGTAGAATGTATACTGTGTGGGACTGCTATTACATTTCTATAATATTTTATCAAATTTGTTGATAATTATTATCATTATTTATTGTTAATGCCTCGACAACTCACTATACTACAACTCTATGTTTGTTACTTTTTTGCTAATGATTTTCAAGGCTGGTTTTGGTATTGTTCTTATTCTCTTTGTAAATTATGTTTTTTCATTATTTGACGTCTACCTTTCAACATTATAAATGCTGCAGAACGTATACATATACAGAATTTCTTAGGACTTGTCCTCCTAACGCCATGCAGCGAAAATAATGGCTCTGTAGTATAGGTGTGAATAATTATTCACATATATGTATATGAATATGAATGAAGGTATGAATATAAGAGTAGGCCCTAAGTTTTATTGAATTTGAGTTATTGATAACATGTGAATCGATCAGATATGATGAATGTAGAACCTAATTAACCATCCCTGAAAAAAGAGCCTGGTTACAGTAGTTCAATTTTGTCCGCTAGATGTCGTACGGTAGTGAGAAAATCCCTATAATTTGCTAGAGAGTACCCAGCGTCAAAGGACCGCATAACTATCCCTTAGTTAGATTTTAGGAGGGTGAATTCCACTTTTTCTAAATACATCCGAAACTCTCATTCTGCGAAAGCATGAAATTTATTTGCTATTACAAACATCAAATAATTAGAAATCGATTTATCGTCTGGCAATGTAACTGCTGTAAGTTATTGCGTTGGCAAATTCATGAATTCACAGATCAATATTTTGTACGTTTTGAATAGCAGCCAGATGTTTTTTTCTCTAGATTGAAAAGAACAAACTTTTATAAGATATTTGATGAAATCTGTGCAAACTAAATTCTCTTGAGTAAAAGTCTTTCTTGATCTTACATCATGGTCTTGGCACGCAGGCTGTGATCACTTCCTGCGATTCGCAGCAGGTAACTTCGTCTCTGTGGGATTGGGATCCAGGATGTCCTGGCATCCGAAATGACGACTTACTTGGAAGGTAGTAAAAAAAAAACACGCTTTGAACGGCTCTAGCTTTTTTGTAGAACGTTTACCGTGTGTGGCTGCTACTACGATAATATTTCATCAAATTTGATGATAATTATTATTATTTATTGTTACTGCCTTGACAACTCACTATACTACAACTTTTTAGCACTAACACAATAAACGTGTACATTTTCAACTATAACTGACCTACGGCTTGATGTTCAGGAACTTTTGCCATTGAATTTTAACATGTCGTGGTATTATAGTGTTCAATAAAAATCGTTCTAAATTATATTACCTGGTTTGGAAGAACCAAGGGTGTAGAAATAGTGATCGAATCGAATAATTTTAGTATTCGGATAGTTCGAATCATTCAGTTCGGTTAAAATTTGGAATCTTTCATTTTGTTTCTAAAAATAGCTCAACTTTTTCGACATTCCGAGTATTTTGCTCACGACAGCTTCAAAGAGCTAATGTAGCTACTGCGACAAGTCTGAATTAACGAGTTATAGAATTAATTATGATTCTAATATGGAGTAATCCCAGTATAAATTATTTTTGACTCACAATTTCGAATTTGAATTTACGAGTTATTTTGATTGACATCCGGATTCATTCGAACTGCTTGAATCTATGAATCATTCGGCGATTCTGATTATTTGCATATCCCTAGAAAAAAATACCATTGGAAACAATAATTCTGTGTATTATATAGAGTAACAATTCATTTATTTGATTGATTATTAACAAAATTAGCACCCAAATTAATACATATTTTGAAAGTCCATTATATCGATGAATCTTCCACATATCAACAGTTATTCAGAAGAATTTTCTCCAAATTTCTAACACAGTCGAACTTCATTCACTACCAGTAATCAATCTATTCTTGCACAGAGAAACTAGATATTCATATTATGTGATTATTTTTACACAAAAATCTGAATGGTATTACCATCTTCTTCAAGTTATAAATTTGCACTCGTTTTATTAATTTTCTTCTCATACGTACATCAAGTTCTCGAGTATAGATGAATATCTTTGCATCTGTTAAATTTAGAAGAATATCTGAAAAGGATTATGTATCGTACAAAACATGAACTGCGTTAAAGAGAGAGGAATGTTTACGTGACATCATGCTTTGTGCATTATCGTTGTTTTTTGATATTTTCTTTTACTTTCAATAGTAGCAAAGATAGATATAAACAAAAATGGTAAAAAAATTGCTGTCGACGCACTTTTCACCCTCTGGTTTTACGTCCTACTCTGTGATTAACTACAAGACATTGAAAAGTTACGCCCCTCGAGTAGATAATAACTAAAACAGTTGTTGTGTGGCAGTTTGTGGTAGATGAGGGTGCGGGGCTATACAACAAGGTGGTTACCCGCCTCTTTGACAAAGACAACACAGGCCACGACGATCCGCTAGGAAGGTATTGCCGCTAAGTATCTAAATAAAGAATCTTAAATGTAAAATCTGAATACATTATCCTCATATACTAAATTTGTTGTATTACAAAAGTAGTTATCTCGTAGAATTTTATTCGAAATATTCAGTAGTAGGAGTGCATCTTGATATTAGTTGTCGAAATAGGGAAGCTGCATCATTTTTTTTAATTCTTATTTTCTGCGGATTTAGTGGATGGAATTAGTGAAAATCTATCGCGTCAAATTGATTATGGCTAACTTCCGAATAAATGGAGTTTTCAAACGACGTAATAGAATTTCGCGCGAAAATGCCCGGTTTAAATTCCCTGCGCACTACGTCACTCGGTGACTTGAGCAGGCACGTTATTAGCCAAGACCGACCGGGCGGGCCCCGACAAAACATGCAATCGCGCACGACGTACCTTCACCTTCAAGACGCTTTTGACGTCAAACGAAAAAAGTGTGTCGTCGACGTAAGTGCACGAAGTGACGAATTTTTTGAATGTTAATTGATTTCAATAATTCTATTCTGATTAAAGCATCATTTTTTCACGAAAACATGATATTAATGAATTAGGCAACTTCCCTATTTGTGAAATCTTGCTATTCGTACAACGCCGAGTGTCTGAGAGCTGCGAAGAATGATTCTAGGCTTGATTTACCGGTAGAAAACATGAATAATAAAATAAAAAAAGAAGCGAGTGTCTTGCATTTGATCTATATATTGTAAAACTTGTAAATACTTTAGATTGCTACAGCCTGACTGACATGAGTGGTATTTCACCCGTTGTTCACTTTACTATAATGTGCATAACGCCGAATGACCGAGCGTTGCATTTGCTATTAATGTACTCGTGAACGTTTGTTCGAAATATACCTTGATGTGGCATTTTTAACGCATGAAATCAGCCTTGCAGCTTTTTCACCACAGATACATCATCCACACTTGATTCATACAGAAGGTTTAGCGTCTATCATTGTTTGTGCATCTATTCACTATACACAACGCTAACTATGTATCTTACGTTTCTTGTGACAGAGCTACAATCGAGGTCTACCGTGTTCAGAAGAAAGGAACGCTGGACATCGTAAGTTTCAGCATTAGGGTATCCGAGGGGGCCCCATAGCCGGTACAACAGCACACACACACACATGTGCACACCTACGAGTAAATTCGCTCCCAAAATTCTTGACAATAAAGTAATATTTCGAGAATCTGTTGTGTGTCAGCGGTTCTTCGGATACAAATGTTGTTAGTGCTATAGTGGAAAAATGTCGGAGGGGGGCCCTCTATTTCATCCACACAGTTCCGCGCATTCAATCGAATATAAAATAGATTGGATGAAGAGGGACAAGCAATTTTAGTATTGGGTAACATGACCTGAAGAATTGTTCGTGGATAAGCAAGAATTTCAATTCAATATTCAAAGGGCTAGATCATTTTGTAAACTCGGCTCTGCAGGCGTAATTCGGAAACCAACATATAGCGACGCTAGTTGACCCCCTTGGACACCCTAAATATTGACAATGATAAGAAAAGAGGCGATACTATAATTAATCATAATTCTCCAGTGGATTACACTGGAAATGGCGAAGCACGGCATGGTCCATCTTCGTCTCACATGGCTACAGCTCTCTAAAGATATTGCCGATCTCTCTGCTGTAAGTGAATTACACGGAATGCATGAATTTCTGAATATATTGACAAAGTATTGAGAATAAGATGGAGGAGCTACATTCATCTTCAATTTACAGGCCTTAGCCGAGACGCAACAACTAAGAGTAACTTCAATGAGCACAGCCATTCTGATCCTGTATGTTGATTCGGCTAAAAATCTGCCGGTGAGTTTGAGTTTAAATCGAGGGGTTAATCACTTATGAGATCTTTCGAAATCCCTAAAGCCCCATAAAGTTTCATGGAGTCTTTTAGAATCTTCATGAGATTTGATGAAATCTAATGTAATCTCATTAAGTTCGATGCACTGTTTTGGAATCTTTGAAGTCATATGGAATCTATAGAATCCCCGGAAGTCTTTGAAGTCCTATAAAGTCTGATGCAGTCCTATGAAGTGTTTCCAAGTTGATGTGAAATCTTTCGAAGTCCAGTGTAAACTCTTGAAATCCGGCGTATGTCATTTTCCAGAGTGTTCAACCCCGATTGGGTTGCTGGGTTTAGATGAAATCAATCTACTGTAGTATGTCTTTACTGCACGATCCAAATGTCTTCAAATCCTATTCTCATTCACAGCAAAGAAACTTGTCTTTCAAACGTGTTATTTCATAGGTCTGGAACTGACACCAGATCCAGTCATCTACACTTCCTAGTAACACTCCAGTCGCAACAAGTAGTACAAAGTCAATATGCTTCTCCACAGTGTATGCGTGCGAATAAGCAGCCTGATGTCTACCTAGAAGCATTGCTGGGGAATCGGACTGAACGGACAACCACACAGTTGAGATCTTGCGATCCAATATGGGAACAAGGCTTCACCTTTTTAGTATCAAATCCAGAAACAGATACGCTGCATTTGAAAGTAATCAAGTCAAACTTATCACTATATTGACTAACTAAATTCCTAAGGAAACCTTATCATTTGAAATGCTTTCGATCGTTTCTCAGATCGTTGACGAAAAGACAGGGATGAACGTCGGCGTGCTGAGCTATAATTTGTCCGGCCTAATGGAGAAAGAGAATCTTGAGATTTCTCAAATGCCGTACAATCTGCGGCACGCACAGGCAGACAGCAGAATAATTCTTTCTATGACACTCAGGGTGAGAAAGCTATCATTTTTGATATTGAGAAGTGAAGAACAATAAAAATCTACTACATCTGTAGATCGCACGTATTTTTATATAGTCGAAAATAATTGTAGACCATTTTATGACTAGATCTTGAAATATGAAAATCCAGAACCCACGTCAGAGGACGAAGAAGACATCGATATCACTGTTCTAAACAAACAAATTGAACGCCAAGAGTCCAGTATAAGTAACACTCCGTCCAGCAGTAGTGAGTATTGTCATTCAGTAAATACTGATTCAAGTAACAAAGATTTTGAATAAAACCGTAATGTTATGGGGTCATTTCCCATCAACTTGATCATTCTTCGGCAGTCGACTTTTTGGATTTATTTCAGACTTATTTCTGCCGTAACATCGCAACAGTAAACAAACACCTTTTTCGGGATTTCTAAATAATTCTATGGTGGCCAATGATACGAATTTTTCAATTTTCCAATTTTGCGAAATGATTACATTATTGATATCAATTATATCATACATTGTTGATTCTAGCGCTGAACTGGTAGGTACTATAGATGGTTAGAGAAAATTCTGGAGGTGAAAAAAAAAAAAAGTACAAACTATTTTCAGAGTTTGCAAATTAACAGTAAACGTTGATTGATGTTGAAAATCAACTTTTCTCGAATGTGCCAGTTTCGATTTTTTTTAAATTTCCACCCAAGATTCTGCTACAAATGAGGCAATTTTTCAACCGTATCTAGGGGAATTGCATTACAAGATATTACAAGATGTCAGGATTCGATTGTTGGAAAACACATTACGCCCCTACTGCATCATGAAATCCATCTAACTCTTGATTTTCCATTGATGCTTCAGTTCCGCCGAGTCCTCTGAAAAAACAACTGTCCAAAGAATCCGTTCGGAGCGTAGGGAGCAGCGTTGTTTCCGCAGGAAGCCTAAATCCGGTCTCACCAGTGGAAGAAGAGGCAACATTAATCTCAGAGCCAATATCCACCTCGATAGGTTTAACGCCACTGTCTGCCAGTCCGAATCTGATCCATAGAAATCTCAGCATAACTTCATCCGCAGGAGAAGCTGGACTGGGACGAATCCAGCTTACTTTGCGCTACAGCGTTGCGAGGCAAAAGCTCGTCGTAGTTGTGCACAAGATTGCGTGAGTAGTTGAAAAATTTCTGGAGCTTAGAAGACGGAAAATTTTCTAATATCGTCGTGGTTTTCATTCATAGAAATCTTCCGCTTCCATCTAACGATCCAACCAGCATACCTGATCCTTACGTCAAACTTTACCTACTTCCGGATCGACACAAGGAAACTAAGCGCAAGACTGTCGTGATGAAGGACAACTGTAACCCGGTTTACGACGAACAATTTGAGTACATCATTTCTCAAGGTGATATAAACACAAGAAGATTAGAGGTTTTGGTTTGCACCCAGAAGGGCTGGCTCTCTACAGGTGGGAACGTCATTGGCCAGGTTTATCTGACTTTGGCAGACATCGATCTTACGCAGACCATCACGGGCTGGTACGATTTATTGCCCGTTAATCGAGACTAAGGAGTGAAAGAGAGTGAAATTGCATAACTGGTTCCTTTATATATTTTTCTGTGAATTTGGTGAATAGAATCAGAGATAGATCAGTTTTCGAATGATAAAAATTAAAAACTGATACATCTTCACGATATCGATTGTTTTCGTTGATTCTGTTGCAATCAGAAGCACCAATTTTTCACTGAAACATGATATTAATGAATTAGGTAATTTCGCTGAAGAAGACAAAACGTTGTTATAAATCGCTTACTAAATGAAGAAAAATTTATGAAATGCTTTGCGAATGAGTCTAGTCTGTTGAGACTTGGAGTATTTATCGAAAAAGGGTGCGTTATTGAAAGTAAATTTATCTCTTGTTGAAGACGTAGTGTGTTTTGTTTGAAACTATGTGTACAAAGATTTATTATGAAGACTGTTGGGTCTTTTTTTTTTCTTTCTCATGCTTTTTATAATGTTTACTCCGCATTTTATACAATACTATTGTACAATACGTATTATTCCGAATAATTAGTCTAGCTTTTCGATTTACATTCGAAATTTTGTTATGAAATGGTTGGTGTCTTCTGTTTCCTGCGCCACCATAAATTTCAAATTTGAGTCACCTATTTCGAGTTTCTTTTTTCTACCGATATGTCTGTGAATCCTCGTTTTCAACTCTGTCTGCACTTGGAATATCCATTTTTACTAAGGATTTTCTGTCCAAAAAAAAAAAGGCAATTTTCCCATTCATATATGGATATATAATTTCGTGATAACCATTCTCTCATAAAGTACGACTTTTATCGAGTATCTAATAGAAAGGTCTTGAAATGCATTTTGAGAAGTAGGAGTCGACTTGTATTTGGAACAATACGGTAGATCTTTAGGTATTAGGCGGGTCTAAAAAACGGTAGTGGAGTGAGCCACGAGGTGACAATCCATTGATTTATATTAATCAGTGAAATATTAGACAAGCCGAAAGTATTCATGATTATTTTTTTATTTTTTCGTTATTTAATACGTGATAGCAGTCATTGGCATGTATGAAATTTTTTTCATATTCTTTCATTCTCTCTAAAATTTAATATGTCTAGGTAATATAATTCAAGAAATTCGTGCATCTTCTATATTATATTATCGTTATTATTATTATTATTATTAATATTATTATTATTATTATTATTATTTTACACAGTTTATTGGGGCGAAAAATTAAGCTAATCATTATTTACACCTTATTCATTACAGAACGTTTTTCATCTCGGAATATACAAATATGAGTTAATATATTATTAATGTTTAAAGACATTATGTAGAAGAATCTATACCAATCAACGCTATGTCTATGTACTTATGATTATTATTTAAATTAACAATAGTGCTGGCCTCACTATATCATCATAGATTCTGAAATATATTTTTAGGGGGTACACACATACACGTTGGAAACAGTTTTCTTCTGAATCCTTGGCACGCTTTGAAGGCATATTAGTTTTCTTCACACCTGATTACTCCTATTTTCAGATATGATAAGCAGTTATTTGAGATTTCATGGACATTGCCTTAGACAGGTTGAGTCTACCGAAGAAAAAGTGATTTTCTTAGTCGTCATAGGTCGCATAGTTCATCAAAACTTTTTATCATTCCGTTGGAATATTTTGAAATTATGTCATTGCAATTAGCGTAACGATAACGAAATAAGTCGTTACGCAGCATAACGACTTACAGAATCCCGTTGCTGGTCAATATGATACATCTTTACAGCGTACTGGTGACTTGAAACAAATGGATCTCCAAGGTATACAAGTGCCCCCCTGAACAATGTTGCAGAGATCAGAAATTTATAAACTAATGTATTTACCTGAGCAAGACTACGTTATACTAATTGATATACACACTTTTATTATTACCTGCCATTTTTTTTGCTATCCATATTGTAATTTACAGAATATTATATTATAATAAAGATATTCAGTATTTAGAATCGTCTATTTATTGATCTTTATTTCTGTTTTATCACCGTACAGTTGCCTAGGAAACACCATGGCAAATAAATACAGCTTCAAAACAAAGCTATTATCATATGGGATTCATGGTGTCATCGATTGATGTCCCTCCTGTTATCGAATCAGCCTTTCATTATTCGTCAATATTTTATTCAAAATGCAGCGAAATCCTTCATTGCCTGTTCTTCCAGGCTTCAACTTTGATACTAGAGTAAATATTCCTTCTTTATAGTCGAATCTGTCTTCTACAGCCATTCTCATTCCATACTCCTGATCTTCATTTTCCAAAACCGAAAAATGACACTGTTACAGATCGGACGAACAAAATTCCATAAGCCTCAACACTTCGATAAAATCCATACAGGTGTTTATTTTTTATCAGAAAAAGCAAAGTGCGGAATTGGAGGCGGGCCTTTACCCTTCACTGATCAGAATCGCTATCCCTCATTGTATCCTCGAGGAGAGGCACAAGTCTTGCCTTCATGGCTTGCATTCGATAACCAGGTATGTATCAAAGTATATTTATGGAGTATGTTTGATCTTCATCAAGTTACCAACTCGCGCTCAACCATAACTTTGAATCATTTTTGTCCTTAGAGACTAATGTTCAAGGCATATTTTCAAGAAACTGTACAGGAGAGATGGCAATCTCCTTTCCAAATCAGAGTCGTAATCATAAGTTTCTTTCTTGAAGATGGCACGATAAAAATATCAGAACCAGAGGTCGACAACAGCGGCCTAGAACAAGGTATACATAGTCCGGTATCAATAACTGGATAATGTACTCATTAATGCGTATGATTAGGTGTCTTGGTCAGACGCCAGCGAATACCGATGCCAGATCCAGCGAGATACCGATATTACGATATCATAGATCTGAATATAGGCAAAGAACCAGAATTTTTCTCTCGGGTTTACAAAATCGTCGACTGCGACAAGTTCACCAGAAGGTTTTTGAACCGCTGCGGTATTCCGGTTCCCGATCCTATCGAAATACCAACTGATCCTTACAATGAGCGACGTAAAGTCGTAAGATATTGTGATAAAGTATTAAGGGGCTACTTCTTTCAAATCACTGATACCCTTTAAAGAAATGTTTTGTTCGCTCAGTTTTCTCTAAGCTGATTACTCGCATTTCAAGACATAAAAATTGAAATTGTTCAGGATTTTATGGACTTTGCATTCGGTAGATTGAGTCTTACGGAGAAAAAGTGCTCGTCGCCGGGTAGAAGTCACATCGTTTGTCAAAACCTTTTGGAATTTGGAGGGAATATTCAGAAAAAGACAAAGTCCAAAAAATGTGAATTAATTTTGAATTGAGTCCCATAATGCTAGTAATCGACTGTTGAAAAATTAAGTAAATAGAATATATTTTCACAGGGTAGCAGTAATTTGAAAGAAACATTATCTACATGGTTCGTACGAGTTGAGACACACTTGAGTGAACTTGAATCTTAGAAGATTAACTCATATCTGACCATTGCTTTAAATATTTAGGAAATATTCCCAAAGAAGCCAAATCGCAAGGTAGATACTTTGGCCAAGTTTTTATCAAACGACAGAAAGGTTTTACGATTTTATGGATACTGGGACGACACTGAGTCCATGTATGGTGTTGTCCACGATTTGGAACTGCATTTTTATCTCGCTGACGATACTATTGAGATAAAGGAAAACGTCCCTGCTAACTCTGGCCGAGATACAGGCTTCATGTTCATAAAAAGGATGAATCTACCTAAAGTGAGAAATGCGTAGCGTTGTATCATCTTTCCAAAGCGCGATATAGTGTACTCCAATCGAGTCTCGCTTCAGTTTTTTTCTAGAATCGATCCCCCCGGAGCTCAGGATCCTTTCACAGTGCTCAATGTTATAGGAGAGAATACTGCCTCCAGTTGGTACATCGTCGATTCTTTAGACACTGGAAAAAACGCAAGGGAAGTCTATACGGACAGAGATCTGATGATCGGAGCTCAAATCAATGTCTTTGGTAGGAAAGTCATCATAACTGATCTCGACCCCTACACCAAAGAATATTACAGGTACTCCTTAGTGAAGCAGAGAGGAGATTTTAAAAAAACTTATGCATGTGAGGTCTTGAGAAGATAGAGTACCTCATAGAATTCCAAAGATTTTTATGATATCTCTTGGAATTTTATTGGATTTTATGGAAATTTCATGGAATTAGCAACTTTTTATCCCAATTGTGTAACTGAGAGCTTATCGTCTCCTGCTTATCTGCGCAGAATAAAATATGGAATAGACAATTTCACGCCGTTGGAAAAGCCTGACACAAAGAGAGACTCGATATGTACGACTGTT
Organism: Tenthredo scrophulariae; assembly: GCA_963978835.1. NCBI lineage: Eukaryota > Metazoa > Arthropoda > Insecta > Hymenoptera > Tenthredinidae > Tenthredo > Tenthredo scrophulariae. The sequence goes on from OZ022227.1 coordinate 31,511,601, forward strand.
GAGAAGTACATACCTCCGTACAACGGGTTTGGTAGTTACGAAGACTCGCTTGGAAATTGCTTCAGCATGATACCCAAGCCACCGAAGATAGATTTCGTGAAATTCTTCGATCACGACAAGTCAGTATTTCCATGGTGAAAGATATAAGTAAGGGTGACTTGAAGTCCGTTAACTTTTTACAGGCATGGTTTTGAAAGCCACGTTCTCCGCTTCAGAGCTAAACTCATCTCAAATATACCCGAAAATAACGATAGACATTTTATAATAAGAGTATTTCTGACCGATGATACAATTGCGATATTCGAGTTAGCGGTTCGGAACTCAGGTATTTGGGAATAATATTCATCAACAATATGTCTGTTAGTGGAAGTATCAATTATTTTCGTATAACTGATTGGATTCTGTATTCAATCAGGCTTCAAGCGATGTCTTTTCCAAAAAAGAATGCAGGTAATGATGCCTGGGCAAGACACATACACGAGCAAGAAGCCTAGGTACTACGAACCCCATCATTTTTACATCGGGGCACGCGTCAACCTTTCTGAATTTAACTTCCAAATTACATCAGCAGATATTTACGCGCTACGTTACATGGAACTTCATTGCGATCAGGTATCATCCTTTTTAAGCGACTTCCAACGATTTTCAAGTGAAATTTTATTATTCTTCTACTCAATGTGACAAGGATTCGAAAACACACTACGATCATGAAATTTACTTCTAGTTCCCTAAGGCGAACATAAAACTGATCATGGAGAAACTTCAGAAAGCTTTAAAGCCGGCATATAAGAAGTTTATACAGGAATACTCTCCTCTATCTACAGATTGTCAACCCCAAGTTATTCAGTACAAGCATTTAAGGTAATTTATTAAATCATAATACGATACAACTTAAATATCATTCCATTTTTGAAACAGACTTGCAAGTCCATGCGTTTCTATACTCTGATCTTCTTTATGCGGATCTAATGTAATAGAATTCTCGGATCTACTCGGTTGAAAAGTTTAATAAAATTTTTCGTTATTCGATTGTGGTATATTATATTATGACCAATATCATCTGCCATTTCATCATTCTTTTACATCATGTATTATAGAGAAGCCCTGTGCAAGTATGCAGCTGATAAAATTACTGAGCATGAGATGATCACTGTTGCACGTCATTATTCATCCCACGAAAATAAGGAAAGACATTCGCGAGAATACATTAGGTAAGTAAAATTTGAAAACATCTATTTTGTTATTGCTATTCTTTTGTATTTGCTGTATGGAGTTGAAAACTGTTTTCCTCATTCACATTATGATATTCTGATTTACGAGTGTACGAATAGTGGTCGAATCGAATCCAACATAATTCGAAAGTTCGAATAGTTTAAATGATTGTTCGAGTAGAATTCGGTTAAAATATATCAAATTTTTCAACATTTTTAGTACTTTGCCTAACGTAGGTACAGCTGGATTAAGTCTTCACCGATAAGTTGTGCAATTAATTAATACTCTTTCAAAGTAATAATGCAGCGTCAATTCGTTTCGACGAACGATCATTCGAATTTGAATCAACGAGGTATTTAAATATAATATGCATCCATTCAAATATTCGGATTATTCGGTTTCATGAATTATCCGTTATTCAAATCGAATCGAATTATTCCGATCCTCACCAAATAATTTGGCGATTTGAATTATCCCTATCGAGATATCGAATCAACCAACAGCGAGTTTTCAACACTCTCATAAGTACGTTTTTCAATCAGGTCATTGGTGCACGGTGAACTAAATCGTCAACTGTGGACAGAGTTGGAAAGGCTCGAGGAGGACTTACACCATGTAGATAGAGCGCGATCGGGCTACATACCTCGGGACGAGCTCTACAATATCGTTCGTGGCTGTCGACTTCCTTTGGATGTTGAATTGATAAATTCCATGTTAGATCAGTGAGTTTATCAGATTATCGAGATTACAATTGTCGGAAATAAACGTTGCTTAGAATTTTTCGACTGCTGATAATCCAAATGATAGATTCTAATGTAAAGCAACTTCTCCTTCAATTTCAAATACCCGCAAAGACAGGATTTTTATTTCACACGAAATGACACAGGAAAAAAAAACATTTTACTACAAAAATTGTAACTTGGCTAAAAATTGAGATATCGAGTCCTTCGTGGGCTCATATCAAAAGAAATGGATCGAGGTATTCATAGAATTATGAGTCGGGTTCAAAATATACATATTCACTTCTTTATAGTCTCTGCAAGAATGAAGATGGAAAAATCGACTATAATGATCTACTGCAGTTCATTGATGTGAAAGTTAATCCTGTTGTACCGACGCCTCCGATTAACGTTAAGGTAGGATTACGGACAAGATTTATAAGATAACGACCTTACTGCTTTGCTACGGCAGATATCTTTCTGAATACTGCAATCATACATTATATAAAAATAGTTGCACGGGTCAATACTGAAATTTTATTGTCTCACAGTGTATTTTAAATAAGGAACTGGTAACACGATTCCCAGAACAGTTTTTGCTACGCATACGGCGTGCCCTTTGGCTCCCTGCGTTGCCTTCATGCAGCACATTCTAATTTCCTGTTTATCAGACACCCGGAAAAACACCTTGTACATGAAATTTAAGCTATAATTACAGCTTTGAGAATTTGTATTTAGGAAAAATAATGACGCTGAAAACGATGTGTGTTACAGTCAGATTTGTGGTGGGCATCCGAAAAAGAGCCAGACTGTGGCGCTGGTATTGATTGGTGTAGATTTTTGAAGGATTTAGGCATAGAGGAGGAAGAAAAAGAAGAGCCGGTACAGTAATATAAGAAAAAGTCGAGGAGAAGAGATTGAGATCGACGGAAGAAATAGTTTTGTTTTGTTTTTTTTTCTTTTTTTTTCTAGTGGTTGAATTTGTATTGTACATCGATTATACATATTAAATTGTGAAAAAAAATGAACGAAAAAAAATACACAACAGAAACAAAAATGGAGAGAGAGAAGAAAAATGATTTCTATTTACACTATAGATGTAATTTATTATACCTACTATAAATAAAATAAAATATAATATAATATTTAATTATAGACACAGAGCCAATAAATATATTGAACACATCCCTGCTACAAAAAAATCGATTGAAAACGATTGGGTAAAGGCCAATTGTAACTAATCGCGTTTTTTGTTTCGAAATTTCAGAATGATTAATACTGTATTGTACAATTGCTTTCTATCGAAAGTTCTATATTACAAGGTAATTGTTTTGAATGTTTATTCAAACGGTAGAAAAAAAGTTCATCGTTAATAATTGTCGGTTCCTCATTGAAACTCAACTGTATTAAATACTAAACGTATAGAAGGGGCTTCTGAATTGAAACCAATTGTAACTGTACCATTAGAATCTAATTGTTTCAAATTATCAAACAAGAAATTAGGTTTTTAAATTGTTTTTTATACGATATTGATCATCCAACCTCAGTAGTTTTCAGTACGCTCACCGAAGAATGCACTTTCAATTTAAGCTTAATTTCAAATTTCGTATTTGAAATCAATTGTAACGTATATATGTGCTCAGGATTAAATTGAATTAGTTGACAAGTATACAGAGCTGATTCAGTTTCATTTGAAAATAAGCGTATTCCTTCAGTTGGAACCTGTTTGAAAACTTCTGACAATTCGCTCGACATTAAAAAAAATTGAACGTGCATGTAACTCTGAAACTTGAATAATGTATAATTATTTATTGATTTCGATTGTGTTTTGAAATGCATGCATTCGGTACAATTGGTAAGCAATGAAAATTTTTTTAAATTGAATCTTTTTGGTATTCCCGGACAATTGTGGCCGATTAGAACTTATTCACCAATAATTGTATTGAAACTCGGATAGTGATGTTCATAGTCATTCCGATAGCTATCAAGTTTTTTATTCGTAGCATCAATAGTCATTTTCACATTAAATCCGATTGGGGTTGATTTTCGGAAGGCACGCATTCGATCCAATTGCTATCCAATTAAGAATTTTCAATTTGCATTAATACATGACTGTATATGAACAGTACGTATTGAAAACTATTAAGATCCAAATCGTGTTTTCTGATTAAATCTCTTTCAATATTCTCGGATAGTTGCGAACGATTAGAACTCATTCACAACGTATCGTATTCCCACAATAAAATCTGATATATGGCCAGAGTAGTAGTCATACAATTCAGGTTAATTGAAAATAGTTGAATAACAATTCGCAATTTACTATCGAAAACATTTCACATTGAAACCGATATAATCCGATTCAATTTCAATCGAAAGCAAATTTTCTGTACAATTGCGGACTCATTGAAAACTATTAAAAACGATTACAATTCAATTGCTCCAATTAGTTTGAATCCATTTTTTTTTAGCAGGGCTAAATTATAAGATTAAGTACGTAAAATGAGGCTGCTACAAGCCCCGGTCTTCGTTTTCTTGACAATCTTCAAACTATACTCAATATTTGACGGCTTATATTAGGTGTTTAGCAGTACTCCCTGTAGCGGATATCCGAAGTTCAAGACTATATTCCAGTCAACCGAATACAATTGAAAGGAATTATATGGCCTGAGACCCGATGGATCTACCTAGTTTCTTGTTAACAATATCTGAGTTATGGAGAATAACAGGTTTTATACTGCGGAAATGGCATTGTTCTTCTTTCGAGAGAGTCTTGCGCCACGATTGCACCTAGCGGCGACCATGAATTGGGGTGAATCGACTCGGTTGGTAAGTGCGACTAGGAACCGTTCCTCGTTAAGAGGGAGGTATACTCGATTTGTTACCGGCCTGTCTATTTTCTCGAATATCTCCGAAATAGGGCTACCAATCGACTTGTCCTTTCGGCAGCCGATGTTTGACGAGTAATGAGTTCGAATTGGTACGTTTGATCGAATGAAATCGGGATTTTTTTTTTTTTGATCGAAAAGTGTTGGCGTGCCATTTATATCGACTTATATCAAAGCTTACGCATCAAAAATGCAAAATCGGCCACGGGAGCCCGATTCTATAAGGAATTCCGAACACAACCATCCGAAAACATCTTCGTTTTCTACAACCATGAAGAGGCCAGTTGTATTCTACGTTTGTGTGGTAATTTTCGCGATTGTCAGAGGCTGGGAGCGGTAATGGCCGCTAAATGTCATGATATTAGTTCTCCGAACGCCCGTGAGATGTCGCCCCGCTGTTACATTGATACACCTAGTACTACGTCACTCGACATGTAGTCCAATCTAAAAGTGTGCGCACGACGACATCTCACGGGCGTTCGGAGAACTAACATCATGACATTTAGCAACCATTGCCGTTCCCAGCCTCTGACAGACGCGAAAATTACCACAAAAACTCAGAATACAACTGGCCCCTTCATCGTTGTCGAAAACAAAGATGTTTTCGGATGGTTGTGTTCGAAATTCCTTGTAGAATCAGGCTCCCGTGGCCGATTTTGCATTTTTGATGCGTAGGCTTTGATATAAGTCGATATAAATGGCACGCCAACACTTTTCGATCAAAAAAAAAATCTCGATTTCATTCGATCAAACGTACCAGTTCGAACTCATTACTCGTCAAACATCGGCTGCCGAAAGGACAAGTCGATTGATAGCCCCGTTTCGGAGATATTTGAGAAAATAGACAGGCCGGTAACAAATCGAGTATACCTCCCCCTTAATTCCCAAGCTAAGCATTCGTACCGACAGATTTCACTTGGTTCTAATTAGGATATGTTGAGATAGCGAATACTCGATTATATGTTTCAAGGTAGGGATTCATCGGAATTTATACCACGCACATTTTCTGTGAATACAAAATGGTCTCGTATTTATTTCTGGAACACGAACTGAAACTATGATAGACGTATTCGTTGAAATAGGAAATGATGGATAGAAAGTTCACCAAATATAATCCGAAAGAATAGAGAATAGCAATCCGCGTTGGCCAATTCAAGATCTAGAAAAATCGGGAATGGAAAATATGGAAATTATTGATCACTCGTTAATTTTGAATTCGTTTTGCGGTCTACTAAGTAGAATTTGAGAGAATTGTTGATCATATCATTATATTGCGATTCACGTGATGTTTTGTCATCATTTTCAATTTCTAAATAGTAAGTCATACCAGCTAGCTGCCGCTGCTAATTACACTCATGAGTATTTGCGAACTTACGACAAGTCTTGCACTTAACATAACAACAATTATACCATTTGCATTGACACCGTTCGAGTATTTCTTCCGTCTTTGTAACGTGACCACGTCCACAGCAGAGATATTCGCAACCCTCGTAACCGGAACTGCTCGCGTTGCATTGCCTGAAATACAATGATCCAATTATTATCATTTATCGATCTTTATCACGTAATTTGCACATATTGAATTGTAATTTGAGAATATTATTGGGTTAGAAAAAAAAAAAAAAAAACAATCGATATTTTATTTATTTTTCGCTCCTACTGCGCGAAACATTATTTTATGACAAAAAACAAATCCTCCTGCAAAATGAACTCTGTATCCGAACTTTTTCCAGCCTGCACTTTTTGTTACACGAGACATTTTTTGAACTTATTCATGGGGGACTTTTTCGCGTTACTCATTCCAAATCTAAAATCAGAAGAGAAAAATTCAAAATAGTTGACTCGTTATGACGAAACAAAATTACAAAGACTGATTACGTCAAAATTAGTGGTCGACGGTTTTTGTGATCGCTTAGTTCCAATCTGTGGTAAAATTGTAGAAAGTAGGCCGAGTCGCATTAAAATTGCTACCAGGGTTTCTAGTGCTCATCCATGTGGATTTGGTAGCATTAAAAATTTAGATTCGACATCACCGGCCCCACAAACCCTCGACTACCAATTTCGATGCAAATTAATTGTCTACCTTTTACGATTTTAATCTACTATTTCGGACCCGCCATTTTGAATTTGTATATTTCGGCTTCAGATCTGGATCTAGCGACCCAAAAAACCCCTCCTGAGTTCGGGCTTCGGAAAGATCGGATGTCAGGAAGAGTGTAATCTTCAAAAAGTTGAATGAAGCTAGTAGAATGGCTTGGACTACTTCTCAGAGTTGAGACATAGACCTCATCTTGTGAGAGGATTTCTCGGATTCTGGTATAAGTATGAGATTCGTTCATCTTTATGTATTCAAATTTGAGTACCAGCCACGCAATATTTAAAATATAATCCAGTTTTATGTTTTCATAATAAACCGTAGACGATTATAAATTCCTTCCCAATTGTATACTCAAACGAAATTAAAGCCATATGTAGAATGGTGGCCATATTAACCTACGAAAATTTAAACTTGAAATGGTTTCCATTCATTGCGTGAGCGTTGAGAGATTTGAATTGTGTGTGCGTGTGTGTGTGTTGGGTAACGGCGACACAGGGGCAAGAATATAAGTATAGGTATATACAATATGTCTGTAAAATAGGGTAACGGTGGACACCCATCCGCCCATTTCTTGATTGATGGAAATTCCATGACGAATGCAATCACGGTCTTACAAAACGTTGCGAGTCCGTCTCGTTTCCGTACAACCAGCCTCTATATACATAAACTTGTTACAGCTACACATAGTATACACCTAGAAAGGATAATAAATTCTCCAATAAGCATGTGAATATATTGTGATGTATGTTATGGATTTATCTCTTTTCTTGTTACTTTGAACTACCCCGTCTGTATAAACAACTAGATTCGGATTCGTTATTCGTTACAATAACTTTCATATAATATATTCTGTATTCCCGTATCATTTTGTACCCATAATTTCGAATGAGATGTGTGCATTTGTTGTAATAATCATCGACCATAATGGCTTCCGGAACGTCAATTAAATTAGCGCTCGCCCACGTTTTCGGGTTTCAATTTCGATTATTACCTTCCGACTGTCCCAAGGCTCCCGCGTTTTTTATCCGGAAGACAGTAGTCGGGGCTCTTCGTTGTATAGAGGAGATTATCGTGGTGGTAGAGCGGAGGCAAACGGCCACCTGGCCTCGCCTTGACTTCCGCTGCTGTAGCGTACCTCTGGAGAAGCCGTTTCCCCGCTACCGCTGGCCCCGAAGAACCAAGCCCACGCCAACATGTACGGACACTGCAGGAGCCCGATACTCCGTGACATTTGCACTCCAATATTAAAGACTGTTCCACGGCCTGCATGGAGATGTGAAGCGTAAAAGAAGCAAATAGAAACAGAAACAATAGCAGAAGTTTTTATTTGCTGCGAATTCATGTTTTGTCATTTTCAATGTAAAACCGATTTTATATTCTTCGAATTCAAGTAATTTTGAACAAAATTATCCGAATGTAAAATCGGTTTTTATACTCTATTTTCGCACGAAACGAACATGTTTTTGGACGTATGTATTCGGAATTGGATTTTAATTCGCGCAGCGTTGGTCTTTTTTGCGATTTTTACGCCTGGGCTCGGTATTAATCGAAATGTGTCTTTTTCGACCAAAAAGGAGGTGGGCGACTAGGGATTGCCCTTAAAGCGTGTATAAAGGCCCCTTAGGGTAACACATGGTATTAATTAGTATGTTCAGCATGTAAAAATTGGACACATTTTCAAGGATTGTCGCCTTTGAACTAAACATGTCTTCGAATGTTCACGCTTTTTTTAGTATGTTTTGCAAGATTCATCCCTGACTCGCCTATATGCGTAACAATCTTTGCTCCCAAGTTAAACATGTTTTGTTCTATCTTCAACCCCAATTTACATGAAATACTCGTAAGTCCCCTCTACACTTTTCGCCCCTAATTTCCTCCTGTAAACTCACCCTTCTCCCCGCTCTGTTGTTGTGCATGTTTACGGCGTGCATAAACTTTCCAAGGGCGCCACTTCCAGGGAGGCTCGAGGCCTGGAGGAACCGTTTAGCGATTCTTGATGCAGATTTGACATCGTCGCCACAGCCTCCCCACTTAAAGGAGCTGCGTGAAGCCAAGGCTCCGAGAGCAACGGATGACGAAGTCAGGGCTGACGGTGACGGTGGCTCTCTTCTTGGAGGTGTCGCGCAGGAGCAGGCTGCGAGACTCCCCAGAGCGCAACCACGAGCCAATCTCCAGACCGCCGCTGCAGCCGACATGGCGTAGACGAAAGCTTGCTCTCGCGTTCCTTTAGCCGAAACAATTGGGATAAGGAACTCCAAAAGGCAACGCGCACTACGCGAATGCGAAGCGCGGCGAACGGAAGAAAACAGTGGTGCATCGTCTATTTTCTGTAGTTTCTTATAAAAGTGTGCATGATTTTCATTATAAAATATACGATGCACCATACGGTTTTCTTCCGTTCGCCGCGCTTCGCTTCCGCGTAGCGCTCGTTGGCCTTGATCAAATACTTTTTTTTTTCATAGTCCTCGCCAGTTCCTCATATACGTTTGCCATTTCGCATCCACTGCCTCATCCTATCTTCGTAATTATTTATTTTCCAATTTTATTCGCAATGTTTTTGCGAATTCCGACCCTGATCTGCCATGTATTTTTGTATTTTTACCCCGTAACTTCATGGTATATTCAATTTGCAACTATAGTTTGAAATCTTTTTTGTACTATCACTTTTCAGTTACCATTTTCAAGCAATTTCCACTCCGGATCTGCAATGTCTTTTTGGATTCCTACCCTTGTTTGCAATGGCCTTGGTTGCAATTCCTTCCCCCCAATTTGTCATGCTTCCGGCGACTTCGCCCCTGATTTGCCAGATTTTGTTAGATTTATACCCCTGTTCACAATGTCTTCGCTAATTCCAACTCTCGACTACACATTTTTGCAATTCGCCCCTCCAGTTTGAAATCTTATATCGCGTACCTTTAATGATGTTCCACAATCTCACCACTTATTGCCACCTGATTTTGATTCGTATTGACAACCTGTCGATCCCGAAATCGAGCAGTAAAGCTATAATCTATCACGCGAGAGCTGATCAGAATAGAAATGGACAGAAATGATGAAAACGTCCTTTGAAATACCATGTGACCAGACGAAAGCGCATTAACCCATTCCCTGAAGACGCCGCACGGTCCGGAGCCGTCAGTCACCCTGAGGCTTATTTCGGTGAGAAACTAAAGAAGAAAGAACATAGGGAAGCCACTGGCCGCTCAGAGCCATAATTGCTTTCCTTCGATAATAAATTCTCGGTCATAATTAAGAACTAAGACCCGCGCCCTCCCCATTTGGGTCTTCCCATTCAACTAAACGTAAAGACCAAAGCGGAGAACCCGTTCAGGTGACTATATATATGAGGGGAGATATGGAATTTGATACGCCTGAAAAATACTTTAGAGAAATGAATAACTGTTACAATACCAAGTTCATTTTATTACGTCAAAACAATTCAAACCTCCGAGTAAATCCTGGGTGTAATTTGGAGCCAGTTGAATACTGCTGCAGTTCCATCTACGGTGACGAAAGGTCTGTTGGCAGACGTTCGACGTGTCCTTTGCCGCCTCGACCAGGTTGGGCATGACGTCGGGAGCCGCACGACAGACTCGAGCCTGCTTGCGCTCCAGGAGACCGGAGCTCCTGGCTCCGGTGCAGGACTCTCTTGACCAATTCCACCCCTCGCCGGAACGCCCCAGCCCCCTGGGAGAAAGAGAAAATCATGACAAGCAGGAAACAATCAAGATAAAGCACCAAATTCACCGGTAAGTGCAAACGTATGAGAATTCGGAACGAAAAATGGAACTGGTGCCTGGCGCATAGGTATATTTTATGGGTTTCGGAACGAGGAACTCGGTGATAATCTTCGAAAATGTGGAGAACTTGCAGGTGTTCCACATCCCTTGAAATTGGAAAGAATTAGGCAACTTGAAGTTCGATGAATCCGGTATCTCAATCCCTACATTGAAATTAAAGAGATTAACGTGTCTTATAGTTCCGAAGGCGGCATATTTAGCAGTGATCAGGAAATGAGATGAAACGACTCGGTTGGTGTACGTGCAGATAGGAACTGTTGTCGTGAACTCCGAGACCACGGATTCGTACTAACAGATTCCATTTGGTCCTAATAAGAATACGTTCGGATTGGGAATACTCAAATACTTGATTGTGTGTTTTAAGGCAGGAATTGATCGGGATTCATACCGTGCGATCGCATGTGGAAATTACAGGTTCCAAGCGCGCAGGCGCTGATTTATTCGAATATCATTGGCCGGCAAAATCGCGCTAGCAACTCTACCAACGTATTTCAGTAATATCCCTAGTTCTGTCGTCTGCTATACAAATGGCAGCAGACCGTAGCGGGAATAGGTTACGTGAATCTATAGATTCACAACAAACGTAACCTATTCCCGCAACGGTCTGCCGCCATTTGTATTTGACAATAATCGGAAACAAAGCAGACGGACTCTAGGGATATTCGTGGCAAGTCTGAAATTGGCGTCCCTCGTGAAATTCGAATGAATCAGCGCATGCACGCTTGGAACCTGTAATTTCCACATAATCGCACGATATACTACGCGTATTCGATGTGAAGAGGGATCACCTCGTATTTGATTCCAGAACACGAGTCGAAACAGTAGATTCAGAAAACCCGAAAATATTCTCTTCAGATTAACATTCTTGTTCGTTAACTGCAGGGAGTAGGTACTCACGATCATAAGTGACTAATCATGATTGCAAATCAAGAGATTTGCGACCCAGTCAAGTTTGTAGAATTAAACAAGGCGATATTTCAGACTTAGGTCAATAGCAAGTATGAGCTATATGGGCGCCCACCTAGATACCACTTTGCTATTACACCACAAACGAGTGACCTGATCCTCGCAATATTTCATTCATGATTAAATATTGCTCATTGACCACAAGTCGATCGTGAAATACCTATAAACATAGATTGAAATACATAAGCCTGTGATGAATGTATATCGGCTGTTGATATCGAGAATGTAATTTTGCAAATTACAGTACAGCCCTTACACACCAGCTATATAATAGCTCCAGGGGCCCGTAAAACTCGAGTCGCAAAACGCGTCAAATGAACCTCGCAAATCGTAATAATACTAATAATATTCGGGTTATGACCTGCAATTACGAACACCTGTATAACTCCGAACGATTTCGAACCGTCTAGACTCTATTTAACAGACTATGGACTCTTTAAACGTAACTACCTCATACACAGTGGTGAAATGGTCGCCTGGCACGTCCCACAGTGAGATAAAACTCTGAAATATAATCCTAACGGACATTTCATTTCAGAAAATTACCGATATTAACTATGATGAAAGGTCAGCGATTTCACGACGTTTCAAATAACCAGACAAAAGAATTTTCCAAAGTAGTCACGAGGACATAATTTTTCAAAATAAATCTCAAATTATTTCCAATTATGTGTGAATATAGCGGAGTAATCAGCTATATTCAGACTGTGTAATTAGAATATTTCTTCAAAGTATCAAAGTATGCCGGTGGTTTAGAAATAATAATTCCCAAGGCGTAAATTCCTCCTTATTGCGATTTCAAAATGTTGCATGACACGTAAAGAGTGTATATGTTCTGTCCTTACAACAAAAAGTAAAGAATGGAGAAAAAAAAAAATTGAAGCAATCTACAGCATGGATCACAGCCTACAACTAATGACTCGTACGTACCTGCAGCAGGAGATCACGCTGCAGACAACATATGATTATAAGAACGTTTTACTTCGCAATATGTACGGCAACGAGTAACGACCTGCACCCTGCTCTGTCAGTCTCTTATATTTCTCTTTGTACATACATACGGTGTCTTTCGTCTTATGTACTGCAATACTGCTCCTCGGTTATTGTATTGCTCAGCGTTTATTGCCAGACATTTCCAGCATGCAACCACCCACGCACGGTGTATATAACAGCTGTAAGTATGAACCGCAGCACCTATTCTTCGCTTTTGTATAAACCAACGATTTCCATATTTTTTTCAATTGTGATCATCGCCAATATCTCGAGATATTTGACTTTCAAAAAGAACCGAAACTTGATAGACCAAAACGTACTATCCGAGTGATGACGTCGACGAGGAAACAATTTTAGGGAAAAAGGGCGGACATATTTTTTTTTTGTTTTGTTTTTCTTCCCCCATTTATTTTTGGCCAGTCTGTGAAGATCGTTGAGTATAAATTGAACGAGGACACTACTTGGGGGATATATAGTCGAGGGGAGCTAGGGCGCCCGAAATTCAAATTTCAAACGTGGGAGGGAGAGATGCGGCTTTGATTGAACGGGATGCAGAATGGCACATAGAATACTGGATAGAATAGCCATCCCTTTTCATAAGGCAGTGTTGCGTCTGTGATATATCTATGTAAGGTGTATTGACGAGTAGAACATCAAACGTTTGTATAACATATATATATAGGTATGAACATGCGTTTCAATTAGGTATGCCCGCAGACGCACCCTGCGTAACTTAATGCAGGAGTCGTTCCGACTAACGAGTTAAAAATAACTAAAATTATTTCAGACTTCTACGGAAAACGGTTTCAAACGAATAACTATATCCACGTTTATTACTAACGATCTATCGATTTGCCATTACGACTGTATATATACCGGCAGGTATATATACTATATTACGACTGTACATATATAATCGAGTCATAGAAAAGAGCAGCTTTTAGTTTCGATTGAATTCGTATCCTCCACCTATTGGTGCTTACACGTGTTTCCCGAATGATCACATTCGATATATACATGTTAATTTGCTTATTTGTCAGATTGTCTTTGGCTAGATTTTTCATGTTGATGCGTTGCCGGAATCAGGCACGGAACTGCAATAGTACCTCTAATGAAATCTACAACACGAGTCTTGACACACAGACATGTGCACGCGATCGTATCTCTCTCGCAGGAAAGGGTTGGTAAACGTATACCATACGCTATAACGATACAATATCTCGTCTCTGCGCACCTTTATGCGCCAGGTGTTAAGTGGCCTTAGGCTTACGAGGAACAAGACACTGCGGGGTTTACTGCGCGAGAAAAACCTCCCACTCGTGCTTGATCGTCGTTTCGAACATATATGTAGTATATAGTATACCCACATGTATTAACTCTACATATACGTTCGAGCTATCTCATCCACAAATACATACAAAGCACAGAAATTATTGAGTCTATTGTCAAACTGTGAACTGTTGTTACTATACCTTCACCTTCATTTTATTTCGCAAAAAGCGCGCCAACTTATAACCACCTTGTGAAATAATCGAATTGGCAGAGAACGAGGGAAGGTGGAAAAAGGGCTTTGATAAGTAATTTACCATCGATACAATAGTACGTATACATGAATAGAAAACAAGAATATAACAGTTCTTGGTTAGAAAATTATGAGTAGCAGCCGACGGACTTAGCTTGCGAGAGACATGCGACGTCTGGTGGTGGTCGGATGAAATTGTAGTTGCTAAAACTATAATTCGAACCAATGCTGCGGGGTAAAATTAATTGAGATACCATCTGACTGATCGCTATGAGAGATATAGCTAGATGTGTATGCATTTGTATATATGACTAAATTGCGGTTGTTTCTTGCTCCAGCGAGTCTATAAGTCATACATCGCTACATGTGGATGGTATGTGCTACATGTAGATGAAAAATGACCGTAGAGTCTAATTGATACATATGGTTTGCTTGATTGCATTTAACTAGCTAATGTCCGTTAATATCCACCGATGCGATCGTCTGGACGCGATTACGCTCGCGAATTGCAATAAATATTAATTCCCCATCACTCGAGCTATCCCACTCTGGCTTAGCGATTGTAATATGACATTCGTGATTGCTAGCCTCAAGGAAACAGCCGTGATATATTTTCCGCTGAAAATTAATCGGACAAACTCCGCGCGGATAGAAAAAAAGGAATATTTCGAGTAGATTAACATTTTAATGTTTTTTTTTCTTCTTCTTCTTCTTCTTATTTTATTCTATTTTCTACGAGTATTCCGTCAGGGTTTGCAGTTTTCTTTCCATCGTTCGAGAAAAGGGTGCCGTATGCCGTATATGGTCGAGGGGAAGGACGGCCGCGGTTGATGAACTGCGGAGTGATGGCCGTTTCGCGTGCCTGCAAAGAAAAGCAGCTAACGCCAAAAACCCGAGACCGACGTATATATAGTAGCCCGGCGGTTTGTGGGGCGGGGTGCAGGGCTGGGCAGGGTGCTGCCCGAAGAGGAGAAGATTGGAGGAGGGTGTGCATGCGTCTTATTTCCGTGATTTATGCCGGCCGAACGAACGTAAAGGAACGAACGACGCTGAGAAAAGGGGATATCCTTTAATAACAGCTTTCGGGGCTGTTATTACACATACCTACATACACCGGGGAGTATAATTATTATTGCAAACGGTCCGTGGCGCAATAAACGAAATTAGTGATTCTGATCGGTGATATTACCAGGAATTCTTCCTTTTTCCAAACATTAGTTAATCCTGTTTAGATTCGAGCTGCGGTTTAGCGATCTCGCAGCTCAATTCATTATTTATTCCACTATCCTGCTCCTCCTAGGATTTTTATCACGAGGAAATGAATAGTAGATTCTGGTCTAGGCATGGGCGGTCCTAAAGATCAGGGATGTTACCGCAACAAGACGAGTCTTTGAGTCTTCGAGTCTGCGCTATATGAAAGATGATCTAGTGGTAGAAAAATATGATATAGGAGACCACCGCCGTACCCCCATCTATTTGTTTCTCATTAAGCGGCCTACATTAATCTTTAGTCTCATAGTTTATACGATGACTGTTTTATATTTTGTCATAAAAACACCCTGGGAGATAATTGACCAGATTTTCTGGCCATTCACCATCTTATGGGCATACAATCTGGGCAGAACCTGCCCAGATATTCAGGGGTTTGGTTAGAATCCGACCTGAATCTGGTGAACGATTAATATCACGTACATTTGAGGTTATATGCAACCTCAAAAGTAAAAACCGATCCGTTTCACGTGGAACACCCCTTATACAATATTAGATAGAAAAATTTATTCGAAGCTCTTGAAAATTTTTTCATAATAGTGAAAGCTTTATTATTTCTAATACAATTTAAAACTTAATACTACTTTTAATATCATTCAAACATAATAAATTATTTCCTACAAAAAAATATTCTCACCTTGTTATTATTGAACTTTTCATAATTACCTGCATTTCTAACATATAACCTCGAATTACACCTCAGATTCCTTAACCAGATCCTTCAACAGAATCTGCCCATAGATACATAAGTCATTCTGGCCAGAATCTGTCGTCGAATTGATGGGGTTTCTGGGCAGAAAATCTGACCACTCGACAGAAAATTCAACAGATTCTGGTCAGATTCTGCCCAAATTTCTACCAGGGCATCGTCATTCGTACAGGGGGGGGGGGGGGGGGTCAGCAGTCTTCAAAATCCTTCAAGGGGGTACACATACACGTTCAGGATGTCAAAATTGGACATATTTTCGAAGATTCTGATGACTAAGGTAAAGAATTTCGGGCCCATATTCTACACAATATCACCTACAAATCCCCACATTGAAGACGCTCGCACCTTACTACATCATGTGCCCTTCACCAGCATAGATTGAATTGAGCTCTGTAAACATGACACGAGTCAATTGCGGACCTTATTCCAAAGTCAATCTTAGTCCATATTGGGTCTGGCTTCGTCGGCCTATCCGATATTAATGTCACTCTAGCGTGGACCAGGATTATCAGGAACTCTTCAATTTGTAATACATTTTAAGATTTTTAATGTCCGTATGCTGAAAAAAATATAAAAATTTGAATATTCCCTGATTTTTTGCGACCAAACGAACAAATATTTTCGGAAACTTGTCGTCAGCGCCAGAACTACGTGTAAGGATTGCATGTGAAAAAATAAATAAATCGATCGGATTAATAGTAAGTTGGTCATTGAGTGAACAGTTGATGTGTCATGTTTACAGAGCTCGCTTAAGTCTGTGCTAGTAGCCATATGATGTAAGATGCGAGGGTTTTCAACATCAAGGTTTGTAGGTGTCATTACATAGAATAAAGGCGTGAAATATGATATCTGTGTATTCTTTACCTTAGTCGCTAGAGTCCTCGAAAATGTGTCTAATTTTTACATCCTGAACGTATGTTACACATGTCCCCTTGAAGGTCCAATGAAATATTTGAAAAAATTTCTGTATAATTTATCGAAAAAATTGAATAAATCCTCTATCACGTACGTAATCTGTACATCGACATTATATACTCACAACCACTTGATGCTCGTTCCATTCTGTACGAAAATTATCAGTATTATGAAATAGAGTATAAATTCTTTGAGTATGCGCCAATTCTTCATTTCACACATCTTCGAGTATAATTGATGGTCTCTCACATCGTTCCAGATGACGAGGTGATAGTGGGATCTTGTATAATGAGAATTATGCTATTTGAGACCTTCATTCCATGCGGTGGAATTCTGCACTGTTACGTCTGGTTTCAATCCCGCAACACTTTTTCATTGTATTCACGAGTGAAATTCTCACAATGAGAACTTGGAGGATCTTTACAGTCCAGACCAGCCGGCTGCAGGCTAGGCTTATCGACAAAACTAAAGAATTACATGTCAACACGCGGCACTAACGTCATTCAAACTTCACCGTGATTGATACTTCCGGTTCCAACAATGAATTTTCACCTAAACCTCATAGGCAATTAACGCATTGTTCTTCTTATTCATTTAATGAAATCAAGGATTATCTTGAGTCTCTATGCGAAGATTTGTACCCTTGAAATCTTGATCCCTCTCAGAAGATAACGAGCACTTCTTTGATCACTGGTCCGTTGCCGCGAATACTTTCAACAGCCCTTATTATGTCCTGAGATCCTCGCTGTCCGGGGACCAAAGGAGGACGATGAGTTTCCCGCGGAGCGACGGTGTCCTCTTCTTGTAAAGTGATCCGAGAGGTTCTGTGCGCGCGTTTACTTCTCGCGCAACGCGGCGCGTGACTCTAAAACAGGTGTTTTTACCCTTATATAGGTATAGGTGCAGACACCTTTGTATGTGGGATGTAGCCTGTCTTCTCTGTGTATATTATCGCGAACTGATCCCGATGCGCCCCGGATGGCGTCGGCGCGTGGACGAGCTTGCACTGACCGACAGGAAGTCAGAGTTTCAGGAGCTACTCGATGGAACCCCACCACGGACGGTGGATACCGCCTTCTTGGGCACACCATTCAGCATTAGACATGATTCTGAGACTTTCAAATTTTCATTATTGTACTATTTTTGTCATTGTAGTTCACCCATTCGGTTTTATGCTCAATTATCTCATATTACTTATATCTACCGCAATTTTCATTTCAGAACGTTTCCTAACGTTTTTATACTCATGCTTTCATCTGTTGGTTGTTTTATGTATTTATTTTTTTCTTTGTGATATACCGCTGGAGCTGTTATTTCTGGACGAAAAATTATACGACTGATTAGCTCACCAATCATATGAGTGGTGGTAGTTGATTGCTCTTCATTTTGGGAATGAAAAGTGTAATTGTGAATTTTCGAATTTTCAACTGTCGCACCTCGAAGACCTGATTGTCATAATGTCAATTGACTACCCACTGACTTCTTATTCTGTCAATTTAAAATCACGGGAATTTTGGCATCTTCGAATGTAGAATTTTAAATTTTCTATTTATAGACTTTCTTAAATTCCAATTTTTTAATTCCTAAATTCCGTTGAGTTCGTGATTTTAGGATTTTAAATTTTTGATTTTGCAATTTGGGAATAAGGAGGACCTATAGGTCAATTTATCAATTCTTCAATTTTTTCGTCTCGTAAATGTCTCATAATTTCAAAAATCTCGAGTCTCAAATTTGTGTACTCTCAATATTTCAGGCATGACTTTCACCCCCCAAAACCGCAAGTAATCGATCTCACAAATAGCAAATAATCTTACAATACCTGAGAATTTTGAATCTTCAAAATTGAATATAAAAATTTACGAAATTATGGTTTGCTTAGTCTAATCACATGCAATTATACTGACTACATGTGTAAACTTCTTTGAATAGATACCGAACGTTCCCTGACGAAAAAATCCCTTCCAAATTTCGAATTCTCATATATGTTTCGACTCCAACCAAAACGAAGAGATATAGTATATCCGCGTGGATACCAGAGGAGGGGATTCCGATGGTCTATCCATAATGAGCTACAATAGAGGATGAGCGAGTATACCTTGCAGATGAAAGAACAAAACGAATGAGAAAAAAAAATTTTAAATTAAAGAAATAATAAAAAGAGAGTGAGCGAGAAAGATAGAATGAAAAAGAGAGGCGAGAAGCGATTACGCGGACCCTACGGCTTTGATTCTCACATTCTCACGCCTGCCTTGCGGGCTATTAGCCAGAACCTTCCGAATGCCATGCTGGTTCGCTAGTGATTTTCGAGTGAGAGGAAGACCTTGTTGCAGGAAAGAGAAAACAACGAAACTGAGGTATGCCACAGGTATGAACTAAGATTTCAGAGGGGTAGTGGGGAGGGAGAGGGAGTGGAAGAGGAAGGGAACGAGGAAAAGGAGAGAATTACATTCGAAGGGTAAGTACAAGAGAAACAGAAAGATCCCTAGGGCGGACAGGCACGCAAAGGTTTCGAACACAAAGATGCCGCCTAGTCATTAGATCAGACCCCATAGCCAACCGACGCGACGCGGTTTAGATGCTACGCCATCCACTCCATATAGATGAAACTCAACATATCTACGTATATATAAGTATACAAAAACTGTTAACTTCAAGATTTTTCGCAACGAAAATCACCAGGGACATCCGAGACGTCCAAAAGTGTCCAGATTTTCTAAGAATCGTGGAACTGATCCCAATTAGTTACCTAAACTGAATTAGGTTTCCGAAATTCTGAAATACCGAACTAAAATACCGCTGAGACATATATTCGAATACCGATTCGATTCGGCACCGATCATCCGAAAGTGACCAAATTTCACATGAATATTGAAGACAGACATTTCGACATTGTGATCTACGGGAATTGCACCAGATTCATGGGAATTATCGTTTTCCAAGGATTCACTTCACTTTTCTTAATCATCACGTTCCACCAATCTAATTCTCACGTCAATATCACATAATTTTCTCTGCTAATTTTCGTGTCGATAATGCACACCGTGCGTAAATATATGCATTATATATGATAACGTCGAATCTAAACGCTGTGAGTGCAATAAGTGTTATGTAATCTTGTACGAAGTGTCGGAGGAGTTGATTCGCAAGAAAATTTAATGCTTTTTGCAAAATGTCGCTAGAAAAGCCAACACGCTACAGGAAAAGAAATGATAAAACAAGAAGCGTACCTACGATGTACGACACAGTATAGTTTGAAGTCCACTTTTCTCATTGCGATAATGATGCTCTTATTTCAGCCCCGAGAGCGCAAAAATTAAAAAGTTGGATGCAAGAGAGAAAGGGGATGTGGAGACAACGATATCAAAGCGTCAGTGGCAGCTGCTCGAGGTTTGGCTATTAAAAGCGACTTACCCCTGCATTATCCTTGACAATCTGAACATCGTCGTATGCGAAAACCCCTTGTGGAGTATAGATGTGTAGGTTAGGTATATATACACGGGAATATAGTTATAAGTATAACACAGGGATGAGGGGGAGAGAAGCTGGGTCGGCTTAATACGGATCCCATGCCCGCAAATATGAAGATTGTTAAATGAGGCGTAACGCACGTCAGAGATTGGTTGATAAAAATCAAAAAACAAAACTCTACTCAACTCAACTCTCACTGCTGCTCGTAGCAGACGGTTGCGCATTAGTTATATCGAACGCGAATCTTTAGGGGTGGGCGAAGACTTCTACTACAGAGCCTAATGATACGGGGTTATTTATGCACCGACGGAAGCACCGCATAATATAACGACGACCAACAGTGGAGATTTATTGACGCTTCAACTTCATAGCGTATTAATTAATATATCTCTTTAGAACGGTATACTGCACTGCGCAACGATATAATACTTATAAACGTTGAGTTTGTATGATCAATTTTATCTCATATAGATATCCGTTTGAACCG
The DNA here is from genome assembly GCA_963978835.1 of Tenthredo scrophulariae. NCBI lineage: Eukaryota > Metazoa > Arthropoda > Insecta > Hymenoptera > Tenthredinidae > Tenthredo > Tenthredo scrophulariae. Next base: position 31,532,644 of record OZ022227.1, read on the forward strand.
CGAAAATAAGTTTTAGGTTAGGTTAGGCTTTTACTTTCTGGTCTAATTTCTGTATCATGTTGTCACTAAATTCCCGCGCAAATATAGTTAATTATAAATGGACATTATAGGGTACGTGCCAAAACAAATCGCCATATATAGTACCTTTTTCTTCTCAAACTCGCTAAAATCTCTAGCGAAACCAACAATCAACCTCCCAAAAAAGTAGCTCTGCCTAAATCGACAATTTAAGGTGTTTGCTTCGATTAACACGCTTAACCTTGAAGCGTACCACCAATGTTTATATACAACTTGACCGAAAGAAGTAGTAGGTACTAGATAAGCCTTTCATGATCCGCGGGGGCTTTTTGGATCGCTTATTCCGAATCTGAGGTCTAATATTCCGAATTCCAAACATTTACACAACTAATATCCTGAATATTTGAATAATTCGAATGTCTATAGATTGAATCCACCATTTTGAATTTGGCATTGACCCGAAAAAACCATACAGCGACACGATGTAACGCGATCATGTAAGGCACCACTTAGACTTTGATGACAGAGCCCCTTTGGGAGTTGCTGATTATTAGGCTTAATTCTATAGACATTTTTGCGACGTGAGCACGTAAAAAAAGAATTTTTTTTTTTTGATTTATTTATTTTTTTTAATTTTTTACATATTTAAATTTTTTTTTTCTTATCTGGGTCGTTGTTTTAAAGTTATACAGCGATGTTGCGATATATTTGGTATAACGTTTTGCAGTTTAACGGAGCTTACGGGTCTAAAATTATAATTTTATGTACCAACGAAGTGTAATCTCTTTTGGCGCGGCGGGCGCGTTTTATACCAAAGATACTGGGATATTAAAACGATATCAACGCGTCTTATGGCGCAGGCGATTCGTACGAAACAATATCCACCTCATCTACATAATCTTTATACAATGATCGCGTCGTAGCGCAGCTAGACGCAAAAAGAGATCTTTCCCCTCGAGTAGGGATATTACTGCGTATGTATACGTATACACACATTTATCAACATTTTTTATCATCTTTCTTATGTTGGACAATGAAATATGACGGATGGCTTAAAATGAAATGCTACGCAATCACATGTTGATGACCTCCGTATAACCCAAAGTAATGATCTAGACGGTCTGCAAATAATAGACGCACGAATTGATAGCGATATCACCATATGTAATGAGCAGTGAGATGTATATCCGGTTGCAGGTCCACAGGAGGAATTTCATCTCACGCCTCTTACGGAGAAAGTATTATAGTAGGAAGCAAAGTATATGTATACTGTATAGATATCATATTAGAGTGTGCAGTAAATGGATTGAATCTTTTTTTGCACGTCGATTATTGCCTATCGTTCAATATCATTGAAAATCTAATTCACAGACCCAAACAACAATTTTTTAACATAGTAATTGCAGACTGATATACTGCCCCAAGGAGCGGCATGGTATATGACACTCAGATGACTTTGGCATGAAATTATAATTGACGTGTTTCTGATAAAAATACCATGTGCGTACTTCAAATTAGCATCTGGAATTGCAACAGCTTCATAAAAAGAATAAAATGGCAGGAAATCATTTTTTCAGACCTGGTGTGGAGATTCCTGAGGTCGAAATTCGCGCTTGAAACGATTTCTGTGACTTTTTTGTGATTTATTGTCGAGGCGGTTACGTTTATAAGAAAGGGACACGCGATGAGAACTTTTTCGAATATTTGTTGTCTTTATTTTCCATTTTTTAAATCAACAGTGAAATTGTCAATATGCCGTTGGAAAACCGTAGATACGGCACGAATATTTACAAAGTTGTTAAATTAAAAAACTGCTTAACGTCAGACGTCCGAAATTCTTGCATCCGTCCGTCCACCTGAAATAAATATTACGTGAAATAACTACCTATACAGCTAACATTGCCAAGACGTTATACAATAATTCCTTACAATTCTAACGTATATTGATTGTGAGTAAAGCCAAAAAAAATTGAAAAGTCTTCGGTGAACTAGTACGGAGTAAACTATTCCATTCTTTGGATATTCCCGATTGGAACGAGTTGAAAGAGATCCATTTCACCGCCGAACCAATTTTTTTCATTGGTCCACTGTGGTTCACCGTGGTTGAATAATTGTCGAAGCATCAGATCATGGTAGGGTACTCACAATAGATCAGATCGCCGGCTTTTTCGGGGACATAGTCACATTTTCCGAGATGAGTTTTACCCAGGGCTGCCATACGCCGTCAAAATTATCAGGTGACCCTGCCAAGTCGAACTGTGAACTCGATTGTGGGATCAAAACTGGCCAATACGACGCTATAAAGTTCTCTATAAATTCTACTGTCTGGAATGAAACAAGAATCATTAGCCGAGTAGACGTTGTGATTGTGCAGGCAATACTGCAGTGCAATGCGCAATCAAACCAGTCAACCATCGGATCAATCCTACACGGAGAATCCGACCTAAAAACCCAAAGCACCGAAAGAAGAGTTGAATTCAGTGTATTTGATTATGTGCATTGAGACCACAAAGTACAAACAAATCTTCGCAATAATATATTGTCTGTAATTGAAAAACCAATCAGATTTCAAATCATAGAACGTGTATGTACCTTGGGATATTGGGCGGAGATGTCGACGGTCTCGCACGGGTCTTGGCTCATATCAAAAAGGCACTTGCCAGTGCAGTTTACGTACTTATCAAAAGGTTCACAAGAAATCTGGGTCTCACCCCTCAGCCTGATTATCTGCTCCGCAGTCGCAGGGCTATTAGATATTTCAGCGATCGCTTGTCCGACATTGGAGGTGACTACAGCAGTGACGTTATAACGTGGATATTCATCTCCAACGCCACTGTCACCGTAAAAATCGGTGTACTCACTCTGGTATCCTGAAATAAGTTGAGTACAGGCGTGCAAAGTGAGTGAGTAACTCTGTACTGTTTGATTTCTGCGATTTTCTTGCGTCTTCGTATTTTGCATCAAGGATTGATGAAACCTGATCGAGTAACTCACCCTGAAGTAATTTATACTTTCCGAAAACTGCTCCCGCGACTTCGAGGAATTCATCGAGGTTCAGAAGCACCGATTCCCGTGGGCTGTCTTCACCGTCCTTTAAAGATGGCCATTGGTTAACACCATCGATTTCACCTAGATCATCGAGGTCCCCTCCAGCAGCCGAGTACAAGGTTGGCATCCAGTCGCTGATGTGCATCAGCTCGTTCGACACTCTCGAGGAACTGTTTAGTAGAGGTGAATATACACACGCGGCTCCTCTTACGCCACCATCGTACATTGTGAACTTCAGCTGAAATCATTCACACGTTTTAATTGGTTTGAGGTTATATTACTCCGCCTATTTCGTGTAGCAAATTGGGGGTTTTTGCTTCATAAAAATACACCCGGTAGACGTTTTTCAAACATGCCCAAGGTAGAGAAAATGTCGATGCATCAATTTTCCTGAATGTAAATGCTGGTCAAGAGAAAATATATGCAAATATCTTGAGGTGGGCTGCAATTTGGGTCATGGCCGCTACCGTGCACCGCCATAATTATACCGTGAGAATCAGGAGAAGCTATACGGTCCACCCGCCCAGACACCGAATAATTCGTATTTTTACAGGGATTATTGCCACGAGTTGCGCTGAAAATCCCTAGGATGATTCTGATCGTATCGACCGCGCGCCAAAATCACCCTAGGAATTTTTCAGCACAACGAGTGGCTATATCCCCATAAAAATCCGAATTATTCGGTGCCTGGACGGGTGGACCGTATAGTTTCACCCGATTCTCACGGTATTTAATGCTCGCTCTGCAGTTATCGACGCATTCTAATGATTCGCATGTCTGATGATTACAGGGTCATCAGAATTGGAAGGTATTATTGGGCGTAATTGTCTCGATAGATGTTCTTTTTCTTATTCTTCAAGAATTAAAAAAGAGTTAGTGACCTCTCGACTATGCAGAAAAAAAAATGAAACCTCATCCCGGTACTAACCCCACGAAGAGGATAATTCGAACCAAAATTAGCGTGAAGACCTTCAGTCTGGGCCCCATTATCTGCGGTGAAAATTATGATCGAGTTTTCCAGCATTTCAGCTTCCTTTAGCGCTCGCACAATCTGGCCCACCGAATGGTCCAATCGCACAACCATTCCTGCGTTAGATGACAAATAGCATATATTATAACCTTTTTTGATGGTGTTCTAAACAATCCAAACCACAAATAATGCAACTATTTGTACATCAATCTCACCAGCATACTTTCGCCTTTTAGTATCCTTTATGTAGCCGAAGACCTCGTTCACTTCCGTCGAGTTCCAAACTTCGAGGGGTTCGTCAGTCTCTCCTGAGTGTGGTGCGAGATGAGCCACTTGAAGATAAAGAGGCTTTGATACGTTATGGGTTGCGATGATCTTCTCTACTTCTTGCGTAACTACGTCAGTAAAATATCTACTGTTGAGCTCAACCTTCGAACTGTCCGAGGTATCACGATGAAGGTCATATCCAGTGAAATTCTAGAAATGCAAAAAAGAGAGAAACTGATCGCGAGTTAAATTTTCGCGTCGTACAGTCGAAGAACGGTAAAATTTGTATGACTTTAAGTTAGATGAAAATTCGGTTATAAGGACTGCGAAACAATTCCTGGTCAACTTACTTTTTTTTTTTAAACTTATTTTCTTATTTTGGCCTTTGAAGAATTGTCACACAGTCCTTATCAAGTTTAGCGATTGAAATACCAACATTCTGCGTGATGGTGTGGTCGAAGTACTTTACATAGCCGCTGTAGTATCCGAGGAAAGAATCGAATCCTCGATGGGTCGGCGTATGGTTGACCGAGTAGTAACCAACGTGCCATTTCCCCACGAGTCTAGTCGTGTATCCTAAGTTACGGAGGTGTTCTGGAAGCAGGGGAGTAGCTAATGGGATTCCCCAGCGTTCGCCAGCTTTTAAAGGATGACCCTGCATCCCTGAGAATGAATCATAAGATGTTATTTCTTTTCAACTAGACCATCCTGCAGTACGTAACGAGACGTGATATGTCGATGTTTGATACCATTGCGAAGCGGATACCGTCCGGTGAGATATGCGGTTCTTGATGGGGTGCAAGTCGGCTGGGTATAGTAACGGTTTAATATTACGCCATTTGATGCCAAAGCGTCGATGTTTGGCGTTGGTATTTGGTCAGATCCATGGAAACTCACGTCATTCCAACCCTGTTAATAATTAGTGACTAACTTAGTGTGAGCCATAAATTTGTACGGCGTTGAAACTGTTTGGACATTTTAAAAGGAAGTAATTACGGAGTGCGAAAACGTGAACTTCGAGAACTGAAAATTTGTCAGACTCATAAATTTCGAGCAGTGATTCATTCTATATCAAAGGTTTTTGAAGTCCTGACAAAACACGATATACATGATTCTGAAGAGCTGTATCAAAAGAAATTGATCTACAGATGCTAAAGGCTAGAGGAGCTGGTAGATGCAGAGATCTGCGGACCCATCAGCACGAAGCTGACTTACGAATTTCTGAAAGAAGGAATATCTAAAAATTCATCAAGAGACTCGGTCGAGTAAGTACATCAAAAAAAGTTTTTTCTATGCATCGCGCTAGAGCTCTGCGGCCTATACGGCAACTCGTGATCACAAATTACTTCCGCCTCGCTATACAGGGTGAGTCTTTTAAAAGGTCTAAAATGGGTGGGACTTACTTGCGGCAAAGGCACGCCTATTCAGCCAATAAGACCAGCTGTTACTATGCAGACTATGTTCAAACTTGGTGGGGATGTGCAAAACAAGGTTCGAAGATTTGATCATTAACATGTCAATGTCATTGACAATGTACGGTAGAAATTTGTTTCGAATGGGTACAGGCGTCTCACTGATATATTATGTATACTGGATAGCCGATCGGCTCTGAATTCCGCTCCCTATTGGAGCCCTCATGTACCGCCACCTGTGCGCCAGTTCGATTAGTTGACACCCCTAGATATAGCAACCGATAAAGTTGGGTATCAATCCGAACTATGAATCGAAATATAAATAGTTTCAATCTGAGCATAAGATTATATTGAAATATTAACCGCTTGTTTATTACGATTATTAGACTAATAACTATCATCGTAGGATGAGTGATATAGTTTTTTTTTCAAGTGCATAATTGTGAAATCACATAAATCTACAGCAACTTATAAATCTGTTCGAGATGAAGGTATGTATATATATACTTAGGGGAAAGGTGGGCAGCCCCGTCGGGCGGGTACTCCCGGTCACCCCTAGTTTTGGACACTTACGAACAAATAAATTTGAAAAATAAAATGCAAAAATGTGACCAAGATCGTTGCTGTAATTTTCACGTCTTTTTCCAAATTTATTCTTGCGTAAGTGTCCAAAACTTGAGGTGACCGGGGACACCCGCCGGTATTTTTTTTTATTTTCCCATTTTCATCGATAATTTTACACTACAACAACGCTGTTTGTTAAAAACATTCGCAACTCACAATTAACATTTGAAAAAATCTTGAAAATTCATAAGTGATATGAAGCTTGATGCTATCGATCACAGATGGTGGTACATGGGGGCGCCAAAAAAAATGGCGACTTCCGGATTTCTAATAGGAGCACGGTGTTTCCATGCTAACCATACGCAATCGGCTATCCAGTATTATACATATACTATATCAGTGAGGCGTCTGAAGTCAGAATCAAAACAAAGAAAACCAAGAACTGTGCCAGCTATAGAGTCGATTATTCAAGCTAACAATCATGTAAACATTCCGAATTCGTGATTCAGCATTGCGACCCTATCCCCACCCGGATAATTGTTTACCTGATTGACTGAATAGGCGTGCCTTCGCCGCAAGTAAGTCCCACCCATTTTAGACATTTGAAGAGACTCACTCTGTATACACGGGATTGGAATATTTATCGTCAAATGTGGCCAAAAAATGCTTTCATTTAAGTTCTATTTCGATGAAATCGGTGTACGAAGAGCTGAGATATGATTATTCAACGTTTTAGAATCACCGTTTTCATCACGAACTTTTGTTCTTCATCTGACATCTCCTTGTTCTTCAGTCAGATCGCTTGGACCAAAATCTATGCGAATGAAAATAAGTAAAGAGCGGCCTTCGCCGGGCTCCGTGGATAGAAGCGACCTACGTCGTCAGTACTGGCGTCAGTAGCTAAATGGCGCTTCGGTTAGCGCTAGCGTTGATCACGTTGGTCGAAGATATAGTTCTTTCTAATCTCCAGCATGCCACCGATTTTGAAAAATACGATCGAGCATCAATTGCACGTAGAGATTAAAAAGAAAAAAAAGAAAATTTTTCGCAAATGTGGCGCGAAATTCGACCGAGTCTCTTTTACCGCAAAGGCAACAGGGAGTGGGGGAGATAATGTTTCCCACAGCTTCCCTTTATTATCCCATCCCAGGCGTCGAAAACGCAAAAAAAAAAAATACAAATTCAAATTCAATTCCGAACACATACGTCCAAAAACACCCTGATGAACCCACCGGACATAAGTCCGTCCTAAAAAATATCCTGCGGACGTCCTTTCGTCTTTGAAAATGTCTTGCGAACGTCTCTTTCTCCTATAACATCTCCTGCAGACTTCTTTGCGTCCTTAAAAGTGTCCTGCGAGCGACTCAGCGTTGACAAGATGTCTGCGGGACTTCTATGTGTTTTGGGAAATATCTGAAGGACGTCTTCGAAATCCCGCCTACTATCCAGAGGACAGCCGACGGTCACGTGTCAGTCCCGCGTCCAGTGTCGGTCTCGGGAACCACCAGAACCTTGCCTCTACGCGCTTGCTCACAGAGTCCCAACCTTGTTCTGTGGACAGATCGTCTCCTAAATGTTATGTTCTATGTCCACATCCTTTCGCCGTCTCGACTAGCCGTCTCATCGTTGGATCCCGACCTTTTCCTGTGGATGGATTCCTCTCCCAATTCTATATCCCAAGTCTGTATCCTTGCTCCGTCCTCAGGACGTCTCATCAAGTAAGCTGGAGCTTGTCCTGCAGACGAGTCGTCTACAGAATGGTATCTTCCGATCAACATCCCTTTGCCATCCTGGAGACCTCCCATTGTTGGATATTAAACTTGTCTTGGGGACGAATCGCCTTTGGAATATATTTGCTAAGGTGGCATGCATTCTTCGTCGTTAGGACCTATATTTTGTCCTGATGACATAGAACCGACATTCTATGTGTGTCCTTCCGCTTTGAACACAGACATCCTACGGACATCCTCCCTCTCAGAATCAATATCTTGTGGATGTCCGCTGTACGTCGTGAGGTCACCGCATAGCACAGCGTTCCGTCTCCAGGACGTCCGAAAATGCAACACCAGGATAACTTGAGGACGTCCGCGGATCACGTCCTCCTTTCGTCCTACGAAAATGAGATCTATAGATAGTTTTTACGTAATCCGAATGTCAATTTCCTCGGCGGTCATTATGAGAGTCGTCCGCCGAGTTCAGGCGGCCCCATAGGTAAAACAGCTCGAACATTACACGATGCGTGATCTCTCCGACACACGAAAGTTATCGAAATAGTCAGCTGGCATTGATCACGCATCGTGTAACGTAGTGGCGTGCCAAACTCGGCGGACGACTTTCATAATCATGGCCGCTGAGAAAATTGACATTCGAATTAGGTAAAAACCATCTGTAGGCATTTTTGCACGGAACGAACATGTTTTTGGACGTATGTGTTCGGAATTGAATTTGAATTTGCGCAGCGTATCTTTCTTTTGCGTTTTCGACGCCTGGGCTCGGATAATAATCGAAATGTCTCGTCCCCCATCCGTGATTTTGCCGAAACGGAGGTGGGCGACTAACTATGGGCCGTAAATAAAGTTTCAATTTTTTAGTTTATGAAGATGGTCACTGTCAAATTGTCAGATATGCATAATTCTGAATCTAGATGAATGAGAAAATTTGTACGTTTCAAATAGCAAGCGTCGTGGCGCGGGTTTTTATGTTTCGGCTGCTGATGGAATTATCGTGCGAATAAATAGCAACATGGGGATAAATATAGTAGTACGATTCGAACAAATAGTTGACCGAGATTCGTACAAATATATGCCTTGATGATAAACCACGCACGACATCTAATAATGAAATAGTACTTTGTGATACAGGTGCAAAAAAGCGGGCTTTCGACGAAGGCTGTGAAGTTGGCCGCACGAGCCAGAAGCGAGTGCTGTCAACTTCACGCATTTCATCGAGCGTCCGCTTTCTTGGACAAGTGTCACATAATACTTTTTGTGAAGAATGCACAAAAACTGCCTGTCTGTGCCTCTGGAGTGTGTCCCTCGTCGGATGGCGCGTAGGAAGAAAAAAGTAACTAGAGTGTTAAAAAAGCATGCGCAAATGTAACTAGCCTATCATAAAAGCAGATGAAGCCGATTGACGCATGCGCGGTATATTTTCCTCGTGCCTTACTGAAATACGCCACTTTTGACACACTTCAGAGGCACAAAAACAGGTACTTTTTGTGCATAAGTTAGAAAAATATCATAACGTAATTTTTAACGTAACCCCGCTCATTTTAACTTCACTTATTTAAAGTTTCACGTACATATAAAGTAGTTCTGCTTCATTTATATCAAGATTCTGCCTTCTCCTACCCCCTACCATTACACGCATTTCCACGAATCCAAGATAGTACCCGCGCGTTTCGGCGCGTAGTGGGTAATGCGCGTCAGTGTGACGAAGGAGTGAAGCTTCCTCATTTCTTTATACTAAGAGGTTTCCGTGGAAGATCGCAGTCAGTCACAGCCAACTCGACACCACCCGAGTTTCTCGTCTGTTTCTCGCAGGCTGGCCATCCTCTTTTTAATTTCAAACTGTCATTTATTTAATCATTTTACGGCCTTTGACAAAATTCAAAAGTGGATGACCAACCTGAGAAAAACAGACGAAAAACTTGGGTAGTGTCGAGTTGGCTGTGGGTGACTGCGAGGTTTCCGTGAAACAGTATAAGTGAAGCAGCTCGGTCCCGACGACTTTATATAAGCGGGGTTCGACTGTATTATAATTCTCTTTAACAATCGATAAGTTGATGAAGGTAGCTGGTAAATCTGAGAAATAAAAAAGTTATCACATCTATGTGTCTTCTCAGACAATTTATACAATTCATTGGGAATGAAAAAAATTGAGGGGATGGGCGACATAAATGTAGTCGACTTATACCGTTCTTCGAGAGATTGCATGAAAATGATCAGTGACGATAAATGTTACATTATATATTTATTTGATGAAAATGGGTTGAATATTGAAGGGTTAAACGAAACAGCCCTCGTGGGAGAACGGTATAACTCAAGTTATTTCGTTCTTTCAATTATCTAGATAATAAATGAGATGGAAACATCGAAATGATGTTTTTGCACGATCACTCAAAACGCGAAACATTTCGGGTATGAAAACGTATTTTTAATAGCGCAGAGATTATCGAAGAGATTTCGGACATTGCTTCAGCAGGCTTATTATTGGCGAAAATAGATGACCTATGATCTTCGATGTAGTTCATGTCAAACGAAGCGTAGCTGTGTTATCAGAATATATTCGAAGAAGCAGCTGATAAAATTCGGGAGTAAACAAGAGGGGGTATACTTGATTTGTTACCGGCCTGTCTATTTTCTCGAATATTTCCGAAACGGGGCTATCAATCGACTTATCCTTTCGGCAGCCGATGTTTGACGAGTAATGAGTTCGAACTGGTACCTTTGATCCAATGAAATCGGGATTTTTTTTTTTGATCGAAAAGTGTTGGCATGCCATTTATGTCGACTTATATCAAAGCCTATGCATCAAAAATGCAAAATCGGCCGCGGAAGCCCGATTGTATAAGGCATTCCGAACACAACCATCCCAAAACATCTTTGTTTTCGACAACGACGAAGGGGCCAGTTGTATTCTACGTTTTTGTGGTAATTTTCGCGATGGTCAGAGGCTGGGAGCGGTAATGGCCGCTAAATGTCATGATGTTAGTTCTCCGAACGCCCGTGAGATGTCGCCCCGCTTTTACATTGAAACACCTGGTACTACGTCACTCGACCTACAAGTCCAATCATCTCTGACTAATAATCTAAAAATGTGCGCGCGTCGTTGTATTATTGTTTGTAACTGTTTATACTCATTATCAGAGTATTATCGTGAAAATAAAATGTAAGATGCAATGAAAAACAGCCTTGTTATTTGTAAGAACCGTATAACTCGAGAATTTAATTGTTCGTTCATTGTGTCTGGTTTGAATTTTTTTTGGTTCTATTTATAAACGCGATTCAGGTTGGACGCACCATATCAGGTGAGTGTATTCCCCCCGAAAATCTAAGACTGAAGTTCCTTTACCAAAACTTCCAGGGTCTAATAGGTTAGTAGCTACAGAAGATCTTAGTCGACCAATCAGATGGCTTATGAGTGACTGAGTCAGGGCCGGTCAAGAGTGTAAGTCTAGCAGTGCCCGCGTCGGAACGATTCTTATCGTTCGAACTTTCAGTCCGATTTCTGGATGAGTATAATGGCGTCGTCTCCTGGAGATGCCTTCGTGCGGCATACGCATCCGTTCTCATAGTCCAGGTCCTCGGCTTCGTAGTTTTCGTACTCCAGGTACAAAAACGAAAATACGAAAATACGAAGCCGAGGACCTGGACTAAGAGAACGGATGCGTATGCCGTACGAAGGCATCTCCAGGAGACGACGCCGTTATACGCATCCAGAAATCGGACTGAAAGTTCGAACGATAAGAATCGATCCGACGCGGGCACTGCTCGACTTACACTCTTGAACCGACCCTGACTCGGTCACTCATAAGCTCTCTGATTGGTCGACTAAGATCTTCTGTAGCTCCTAAACTATTAGACCCTGGAAGTTTTGGTAAAGGAACTTCAGTCTTAGATTTTCGGAAGGAATACACTCACCTGATATGGTACTTCCAACCTGAATCGCCCTGTATAATCAAAAGCATTATTATGTAACTACAGTACTGTTCATCGATGGCCTCCCCGTGGCTCACTATTTTTCCTAGCCTTTTTTAAAATCAAGTTTCCGTTCTACAAATATTTTATTCGCCTATGACCAGTGGCTTACTTCGTGACTCCGCTCCACCTCGCAACTGTCATGTTCCTAATAACCTGAAGGTACTGGTCATGGGCAAATAAAATATTTGTAGAAGGGAAATTTGATTTAAAAAAAGGCTAGGAAAAATAGTGAGCCATGAGGACACCATCGATGAACATTACGTACTACCATGCTTTGTCAAATTATACCAGGATGCGTTCAGTTTATCTCAGTTTCCTACATTTTTCGAGTTATACCATTATTCCGCCCATCCCCTACGTAATAAAAGAAAAATAATTTACAAGAAAAAATCTAGTGGTCTCAAATGTAAAATATTCCCTATGAACCTTCTGTGGTACGCCTTGATAAATCAGCCCGTTCTTAACTGTAGTTCGCAACGTGCTATTGATATTGAAATCCAACCCATGTTAATTTTATGCAAAATTTTTGAATATCTAGTTGATGACGTGCGAAATTCCTCCGCGGTCACCGTTTCGGAATCCAAAAAGAACTTCGAGAAACAACATCGTCGGTACATTATTTAAAGACTACTTTCATGTATACGTGTGCATACCAAGCACGCTTTTAATGTACGTAACAAGTTAAATTTCCCACAGGTATGACCTCATCAAGAGTACGTTTACGTCCAACACCGATCCGGCTACGTCATTACCATTGATAATCGAATGCGCAGCTCGATATGGAAACTTGTTTGCAGCTGTCACGGTAGCACTGCAGCCTTTCACGAACTCGCGAACCATAAAAGTATATATACATCTACATCTACATCTACCGTGTCAAATCAATCGATAACTATGCATCCAATTGCGGTATTAACTAGTAGTCATAGTTACCAGATCGTCAGCAATAATTGTGATGATGTGTGGCCGATTGGAATTTGCCTTTTCACTCGAATTCTCCACAAGTGCAAAATTTCCAACGTAAACGGAAGAGAGAATTGTGAACAACACCAGTTTACACGACGTGAAGGTTACACCAAAACCCTGCATTTTATTATTCGCTATTTTGAAGAAGAATAAAATCAAGTTGAGGTGAGACTGACTGCTCGTAATTACTACCGTCAACTAATGGGGAGAAGCATACTATCTTGTCCCAAGATATCAGTGGCTGTCAATGTGCGACACGTTTATCTATACGTCACTGTTTTAACGGAAAAATTGGTATTCTAGCTGTAATATTATCCCGAATACCAGCCTCAATATACGAGAGAAACCGTTAACTCCGTACTTTCAACATTCTATAGCCAACCAAGAAATTATCGTCGTTTAGACTTTCGCGAGAAACTTCGTTATATACTGTCTATACTCAGCAAATGTGGAGGGGAAATGATCAGATTCAACCATACGTATTATGTACGCGAAGAAAAACTTTCGATAAGACCTCGACTATTTTATATACATGAAATCTATAATCACGTGCCTTCAAAGATCTCGATTACATAAGACATATATGTGACATGAGCTATATCCAGCTGCAATGATTGATGTGGGATGCTTCAAAACACCAACCGAACTTATCATGTGTGATTATTTAATGACGGTGAATACAGATTTGTAAAACTGTCTTACCAGATCGTCAGCAATAATCACATGCAAAATTAATTCGAGCGCGTCATGAATTTTCAAAGTTTTTTTTGCAACTTTTATAACCCGAATTATACCGTTATTCCACCCATCTCCTCAATTAGTATACATCAGTATTCAGTCCTAACAGTGGAGAACAAGATAAGCTTCAGTAGAAAGTCGCAAGCTTGCAAAAACTATGAACATGGTTTTGAAATACAATTTAATCTAGATATTTGGAACTGTGCAATAGCCGGTGGTCAGACTCTGTGGATGAGGATTGAGGATTGAGAACTTCTACTGAAATCTTCGCAGTAAATTAAAGTGAATTGGCCGGATCGAGTTTTCGAGTATTTTCGGAAAAATCGATTCGACCGCGAAACGGACCAATACTTTTTTTTTAAGCAGCTTGTTTATGATTATGGTGTACATTTATTGACATTTACTGCCACCTTTACTTATAATATTGATGTATACACCAAAAATGGGTGGATCGCATAATGTGAGGAGCGGTAATCATTTAAATGACATTTATAAATCGCTCGAAGTGACTGAAGCTGATGGCTTCTGCAGTGCAGTGCTGCAGTAATAGACCTGGCTGCAAACGTCGTGTATTGATAGGCACATCATGAATGCAGGGCCAGATTTCTAAATTTTGCGAGTATGATCAGCCGCCCCAGTACCCGATAGCAAAAGCGAAAAAAAATTCTGAGCTGACGAATAAAAACTTGCACTTTGTTTCTATAGTCATTTATTACTTTCCGAATTTGGAATCACACATCACAACTTACGAATATGCATAAGGATATGGGTATGTTTAATTTTTTAGAAGTCTATTAATTTAATATTTATAAACTATTTATGATAAACTCATATTAAATGTTATTTTGAGTCCTCATTGCTTTAAAATTTCAAAACCAGAGAAGATTTTCAAGAAAAAGTCATGAACATGACATCATATTCTATTAATTGTTTGCGATGAGCCAAATCGTTGGCAAAATCATCAACTACATCATCATAGCTCAATGACTTCGCTGAATCGGCCTCTATATTAAGAATAGCTAAGTTATTTAAGCCTTATCTTCGCTTATGCAAGAGCGCATGTCATTTTTGATTCGTCGTATCACTGAGATGAAAGCTCTGCACTACAGTTGGTCACTGATGTGCAGGTGAACATGCGTAACGTAATATCAACGTACGGAAACACCTCTTCCAGCTTGTTTTCTCTAATGAAAACGTCTAACCGTCTCAAGCTCTTTGGTTTCTTGCTTTTTTCAGATTTTATATAATATTTGAAAAGCACACACTCATCTTGCAGACCGTTTGCAAGGTCTTTCGGATAAAGCCTTTGTAACCCTTTTGCGCTATTTCTTATGTCTTGTTCACTCTTTTCCTCGAGTCTTAAGAGGAATGAAAACTTGTCGTTAATACCGTCATAAGCCATCTTTCGCCTTTTTAGCTCACTTAAAAGCTGTTCACAAATTGGAAGAAACGTGTGCACCCGTAAATGGTCACTTGATTGCAATAACTCTTCTCCCCTGCGAGATTCATCACAAGTAAGTTTTTTTTTTTTTTGTGCAGCGTTTTTTGGAGCTTTCATATTCATCAACGTGAGATTTCCTTATGCTAGCCTCTTCATACATTTCGAAAGAATCCTTTTTCTTTTCAATAGATGAAATTAATGATTCGTAGAGACGTGCAACGACTTCAAGGTCAATATCTACTCCTTGCAGAGTTTTCCAAACTAAATTAAATTGCTTCAAAATGGAGCCCCACAATTCAAACATTATAGCAGTCTCTAAAGTAGAAATTTGTCGACGACTGCGTATCCGTGGACGACTGCGTATCCGACATCGTTCTACTATCCTTCGCCACAAACCTATACTTCATCTGTATCCAGCTACCCAACTTTCTCAAGTATGGTATATTATTACAAAATTTTCACTATTCAAAATCATAAATGGAATTCAGAATATCCCGTACAAAAAGACCGTTTCAGATACGTTTTTAAAAACCTGTTGTGACTTCAGATGCTTAGCGCTGGCTCTCAAAAACTTATCGGATGAATGAAAATGCTCACCTTCAAAATATTACATTTGATTTTTTTTTTATAACGTTTCAGTTACATGTCAGACATATTCAGGTCGTGTTTCAGTATCGCTAAAACGGAAGCTAATAATCTTCGCTCGGAATACTCCAATGCCAAATAAACTAATACAATCACAAGAGGACAGTGGTCATTCTATCTTTTCATTAATACAATGGAGAGCCATGAACATCGCCGTTTCACATACGGCAAATAGCGTAATTCTTATAATGCAATCATGTATTCGAAATTTGTGCAATCCACCTGTATTTCATTCTAATTTTTTTTTTTTTTATTAGATTGGCGCTATAATTTTTGACATCTGATCTCTGCGCCGCAAAGGCGCATATTTTATTTTCACATATTTCGATTTTAATTTTTTTTTTCCTAAATTCAGCCTCCGATGAGGGCGAAACATCACTGCCGAAACGTCAGGGAGCCATTTTTAACCCCTGACTCGACTGGATTGATTAAGACCTTCCCTCATATCTACGAGCTCGAGTGTCAACTTGAAAATATGCATAACAAACCAATGTTATCATACACTATAGAATACTACAAGATAATAAATTGTGAATAATACGCACATTATGCGATTAGCGATAGCCAAAGATCAAGGAAGCAGGTAGGAAGTCTACTAAGCTTGGTCAGACGCAAGGTTGTTTGAAAAATCATTGAAAAACCAAATACAAACGACCTTGTATCGTCGCTGTGAAGATTACGTGCAGACTTTGCTATCTCTTCCGATAGTAGCGCGTGTGTGTATGTGTGTCCCACGACGATAATACTGGGTGTCCAAGGTCGACGTTATCAAGAGACTAAGTAAAGTCGCGCGGCAAGTACAATAAAAAAAAAAAAAAAAATTTCTATGTACCGTGCGAGACTCGACTGAGTCTACATACCCGAAAAATGTAAAATCTAGTAAATGTGTAAAAGGTGTAGCTAAGACGAACAAACCTAATGTAGTCAAGAAAAGCTTTCATTTAGGCAGTGAAAGCGAAGTGATGCGCATGCGCTATGGCTTCTGCTTTCTGCTTATGGCTCATGGCTTACGGAACGCTTACGGCTATATACCGTGACAATCGCGTGAAACCGAATGGATCCATGCTACCGGACAGCAAATATTCGCGAATATGACGTGATTTTAGCGGGCTAACCATTCGTTGCGCTGAACAATCCCTAGGGTGATTTTGGCGCGCGGTCGATGCAACTCGGCAGCCATTGTTGACAGAAGCCGGCTGACTGTCAATACATCGCGGAAGGTAGACATGTGGGGTTATGTTCGTTTATTTTAAGCAAATGATTAATAAGGCGAATAAAAATTACGTGAATAAGCTATGAATATTTATCAAAAATCTATCAATTAGTTTTGAATGATATCTTAATACAATCAAGGAATTGGTTGTTCTCGATGAACTCTTTGATTCTAATTAATTTGCAGTTAAAGCTTAAGTTAATTCGTTGATTGTACTATGATATTATTTGAAACTGATTGATCGATTTTTGCTAAATATCAATAACTTATTCACGTAGGTTTTATTCACTTCATTTATCATTTGCTTAAAATAAGCGAACATAACCCCATATGTCTACCTTCCGCGATGTATTGACAGTCAGCCGGTTTCCAACAACAATGTCCAACAATGGCTGCCGAGTTTTATCGACCGCACGCCAAAATCACCCTAGGGGTTTTCAGTGCAACGAGTGGTTAACCTGCTAAAAATACGAAATATTCGCTTTTCGGTAGCATGGATCCATTCGGTTTCACGTGATTGTCACGGTATGTATATCTCATAACGTGCGATTTTGTGGAAATTACAGGTTCGAAGCGCGCACGCACTGATTTATTCGAATATTACAAGAGAGGCCAATTTCAGACTTGCCACGAATATCCCTAGAATCCGTCTGCTATTTGTTTCCGATTATTGTCAAATACAAATGGCGGCAGTCCGTGGCACTTAGAGCATATACCGGGACAATCACGTGAAACCGAATGGATCCATGTTACCGGACAGCGAATATTTCGTATTTTTATTGGGTTAACCACTCGTTGCACTGAAAACCCCTAGAATGATTTTGGCGCGCGGTCGATAAAACTCGGCAGCCATTGTTGTTGGAAACCGGCTGACTGTCAATACATCGCGGAAGGTAGACATGTGGGGTTATGTTCGCTTATTTTAAGCAAATGATAAATGAAGTGAATAAAACCTACGTGAATAAGTTATTGATATTTATCAAAAATCGATCAATCAGTTTTAAATAATATCATAGTACAATCAACGAATTAACTTAAGCTATAACTGCAAATTAATTAGAATCAAAGAGTTCATCGAGAACAACCAATTCCTTGATTGTATTAAGATATCATTCAAAACTAATTGATAGATTTTTGATAAATATTCATAGCGTATTCACGTAGTTTTCATTCACCTTATTAATCATTTGCTTAAAATAAACGAACATAACCCCACATGTCTACCTTCCGCGATGTATTGACAGTCAGCCGGCTTCTATCAACAATGGCTGCCGAGTTGCATCGACCGCGCGCCAAAATCACCCTAGGGATTGTTCAGCGCAACGAATGGTTAGCCCGCTAAAATGACGTCATATTCGCCAATATTCGCTTTTCGGTAGCATGGATCCATTCGGATTCACGTGATTCTCACGGTACTATACCTGAAGGGAGCATGTTGGTCGAAAAGTACGCAGATAGAGAGGGAAACAGTAAGAAAATAACCTTTCTCTTCGAGTCATTACTTATGGGTGTAGCTAGTCATGTGACTATGATGTGGCGACCAATCAGATCCTGCGCGACAAATAGAGTTTAAGGTTATTTTCTCAATAAGTCTATCTCTACATCATTTTCCACTCATGGGAAAAGATACGGCATGCTCCCTCCAAGTATATATGCTCTAAGCCATGGCAGGAATAGGTTATATTTGTTGTGAATCTAGCAGACAACAGAACTAGGGATATTGCTAAAAAGTTGGTGGAGCTGCTAACACGATTCCGCCAGCCAATGATATTCGAATAAATCAGCGCCTGCGCGCTTGGAAGCTGTAATTTCCACATAATCGCACGGTATACACAGCGAATCTGAGGAAAGTGGTTTTCCCGATGGTAAGGCTGTTGGTAATATTGCCGGTAAGGCAGTACATTTACATTTGTTGTGTAGGCTGCAGTGCATTAGGCGCTGTGCTAGTAAGATTGTTCACGCCTCGTGGCGTCAGTCAAGAATGTAAAGTTAAGAAGTAAAGACGTATTCTCTCTCCTATATAATAATTGTTAAATTGTTTAATAAATCAAGTGTTCAATAAAGAAAGCCTACTTATTTTGAGAAAGGCTTTTCCTTTAAACTGACAACCTATCTACTGATATATGATACATCTATGACTGATATCTACAGACGACCATAGAGATATTATAGATAGAGTAGGGGAGACATACGGCTGCGTGCAAGTGGGAATGTCCTACGATCAGAAAGAGAGAGAAGACGGCGGTACCGTCTCCATCTCTCTCTACTGGCACATGCGCAGTAGATCAGAACAAACTGTTATTTCCTTTCTACGCTTACTGCGCATGCGCGGGTAGAAAGAGATGGATGTGGTACCGCCGTCTTATCAGTAGATAGGTCGTCAGTTTAATGAAAAAAACGAACTGCCTTACCATCAAGGAAACCACTTTCCTCAGATTCGCTCTGTACATCACATTAATGTACTTGGTGAAAGGTTTTTGCACCAGAGGTACTTTTCATCGGGGATACGAATCTACAGATAGAAAATAAAAATGAATTTAGCCTGAGCTTTTTCCCTACTTCGCTATTTCCTGGACCACGGGTTGCGACGCATCGCTGCATTGCACGACAATTTTTCTTTATAAAATCAGAATCCAATCAGTTTCTGAATTTCAAACCACATGCGTATATCAAATTAATTTGCAATAGCTTTAGCAACAAGCGCAAAGTGTGAACCCGTATGTCTTACCCATGGTTTGACGATATAGTGGCACCTATATCAATACGGAACCCGTTCGATTGTTTATAATCTCCATCCTTTATCTCTGAAATTAATAGAGGGATACGACCCCGAGGCGGGCGTATTGCATATCATAAGGACAGGGCACAAGCATGTATCAGACGGACCATGCACCGATACTCGAACTCATATACGTCCACGGCTTCTGCGCCTGCGAGACTGAATTTTATGTTGACCTGAAATTACGATAAAATCAAAGTACTGTACGTTATGCTTCTACTACTAACTTTCTTAAGAAATTGGATGATAATTCCTCATAATTATATTGGAGATTGGACTGAGTAATGGTTACCACAACTGAAAGGTTTCCAACAAACCGAACGGGATTGATCAATTTGAATCTTCAAAGATCTTTCATTCGAACGAATTGAAAAAAATTGTATTCACGGCGGAATCAATTTCTTAAAACTAATTTATTATCTAACACGGAATCTTCCGAAAATGGAATTGATCGATCCGCTTCAGTCGATCGCACTTGAATAGTTGTCAAAGTATCTGGTCTCAGTGAGATACTCACAACGGATCTGATCTTCCCTATTCTGGGTCCATGTTCTCGTCTTCTTCTTATTCTTCGACGTAAAAAAAACTTCTTGGAACCGCGATATCTTTTGAACCATCGCACTTATGAAATAGGTACTTCGGTGTAACTCGTCACCCAGGTTTTCATACCGCTACGCACTCATTCGTCTAAAATCTGATTCGAGATTTGTGATGGGTGAAGAGAGAATCAAAATTTCAAGAAATAACGATTCAAAAGTTGCAAAATTAGGTCGTTTCAATTTTGTTTTTTCGTCTTCTGGGTGTACTGTATATGATCGTCGAACCATTTTTATTTCCAATTTTCAATTCTTACGTCTAAATATCTTTACACGACGCAAGCATGTTTTACTCTTTTTTCAAAAAAAAGACCTACTTTGCCCCCTTGGTACACAATGTACTATTGTCAACATTTTTCGTCATCACATCAAAAATTGACGGCTTGCATTAAACGAGAAGCTTCAATCATTCCAATTGTCTTTGTACAGTTGATGAACGGACGGATTTGAGGTGCAGATCCCAGTCCAATGTGTTTTTCTGGAAATTAATCTGAAGTTAAACCTCATAGTCAGAACATATTTCTGTGCCTTTTTCTGATTTACTTTTGTAACGAATGCTTTCATAAAGAAAGGGGCACAGGATATGAACATTTTAAATCGTTTGTCATTTTTATTTTTCGTCTTTGAAAGCAGCTGTGAGGTTCTACGCATCTATGCATAATACCGTTAGTTCACGGATATTTAAGTGGTAAGACTGTAAGACACCGTGTGATGTCACACATCCATGATTCATGCATCCTCAAGACTCGAAGTTCTGTCAACATGAAAAAACGATGAACTGAAGAATACTGGATGTTATGCCTATATTTCTAACAGTGGAACACGTTGGATAGTAATTCCCGATGAAGTAATAGTTCGATGAACTGAGAAGTCTTCAATGAGCGAAAACAAGTTGATCAGTTCCATAGTTCTTTGAATATTTTGAATTTAAACGAATTTGAGAGGATTTATTCGATGTCAGAATCACTTACTTCCAATTCATTCAATCCGAGATCTGTCAGCAATAGAATTGACCAATACTATACTTTAATGGTTCTCAAAGCATAAGATCACGGTAAGATACTCACGGTGAATCGGATGGCCAACTCTTTCGCGGACATACCCACGGCTTCCATACGCCGCCAAATCTCAGAGGGGATGATGCCGGGTCATACCGTGAGCTCGATTGTGGGCTCAGATCTGACCAATACGATGCAATATAGTCCTCCATGAGTTTTACGGTCTGAAATCAAATGAAAATCATCATCCACGTGCAGTCGAATTTTATCTGGGTGATCCTTTAGAGAAACCCTTCTGCCAACCCAAAGCGCGAAATACAGCGAGAACAATTCGGGGAGATAATTCGTTGACTTCGTTTCTTCATATACATCGCGTTCAATGAGAGACAATAAAATGATGCAGTCAGTCTAAAACGATATATTTGTGCCACTTGAATAACCAATTAGATTCCAGAGTTAAAAAACGGGAATAGACTCACCTCGGGATTTTTCGCGGAGATGTCGACGGTCTCGCATGGGTCTTGGCTCATATCGAAGAGGCATTTGTCAGTGCAGTTTGTGTACTTGTCAAACGGTGCACAATATATCTGGGCCTCCTTCCTTAGCCCAATTATCTGCTCCGGAGTCGCAGGGCGATTGGAAATTTTAGCAATCGCTCGTCCCACGTCGGAAATCGCAACAGAAGTTGCGTTGTAACGGGGATAGCCACCCCCGTTGCCACTATCACCGTAAAAATCGGTGTAATTGGCCTGTTTTCCTGAATTGAAAAGAGCAGAGGTGTGAAGAATGAGTAGGTAAAACGATACTGTTTCTGCATTTGCCACATGTTTCCCTATAAGCGTCAAAAGAAAGCATTGCGCACAGGTTCGTTCTATATCGGTTAAGCCAGAATCCCTGATAGAGTGACTCACCCTGAAGTAGTTTGTACTTCCCGAAAACCGCTCCTGCGGCGCCAAGGACTTCGTCGATGTTCAGGAGCACCGATTTCCGAGGGCTGTCCTCGCCGTCCTTCAGAGACGGCCATTGATTGACACCGTCGATTCCACCTAGATCATTGAGGTCGCCTCCAGCAGCCGAGTACAAGGTCGGCATCCAGTCCGTGATGTGCATCAGCTCGTTGGACACTCTCGAGGCATTTTTCAACAGTGGTGAATATATGCACGCAGCCCCTCTAACGCCACCATCGAACAAGCTGAACTTTAACTGAAATCGTTTTGATGTTCTATAATCAGGACCCACATTAATTGGTGTGAGGTTATATCACTCCGTCGACTTTCTGTAGCGACTCAGGGTCGTTCTATTCTATCAAAATACATAGTGTGGATTTTTCTCTGAATATTCCATTAGTAGAAAAGTGATCATGCCAGAATTATTCGAGATATCAATACCGGTTCAAAGAAAACGCACACTCAAATCGTGAGGTGGGCCACATTTTTGGCCGTGGCGGCCATCTTGCGCTGCAATTCCCCCTTTAATCAGTTTTTCAATAACTTTATCTAGTGCTTACACTGCAGTTATCGACACTATAGCTTCTATTCAGGACAATCGCGTTTGACTAAAAGTTAATACTATGAGCCATTCGGTATTGACACAAACCAACAGCGACTTTGAAGTCACCCGCTGTTGAGTCACTATGAGACTCTGTTAAATCTTGTCGGTAACAGTAACCTTTGTTGAAAAACGGGACCTGAATGCGGTCCTATATATACACGTATCTGAATTATACCTCACAATTATAGACACACCTACTTTAGATTAGCATTTCTCATGATTGCAGGACTATCGGAATGAGAACGTACATGGTTTATTGAAAGGGAGTCGACTTTCTCTAAAAATTGAAATTTTATGCAAAATAGAACAAAGAAATTCCATTTCAAATAATACTGTCGTAACTGAAAAGACTTCAAGGCTGAACACAGATTACATCATCATGCTCACATTTTGTTTGCAATAATTGAGGGTAAAAAATATCTATGTAATTCCTCTATGCCAAATTATTTGAACAAATTTTATTTGGATTGCGAATTGGTTAAAAATTTGAAGAGTCGACAAATTCTGATAATTATGCATCGGTTCAGAATGTTAGCTGAGGATTATAGGTATGTTCCTCACTTTTTTTATTCTTCATTCTTCGATGTGGATACAAATAATACGTCATTCTATTATACTCACCCCGCGCAAAGGATAATTTGAACCATAATTTTCGTGAAGACCTTCAGTCTGCGCCCCATTATCTGTGGTGAAAATTACGATCGAGTTTTCCAGCATTTCAGCTTTTTTAAGCGCTCGCACGGTTCTGCCCACCGAACGGTCTAATCTTGCAACCATTCCTGTATCAGACGACTGTATTATAGCATTTTCCATAATCTTATAAAAGCAATAAAAAACACAGTTGATGCTATTTTTTGCGAATCAATCTCACCAGCGTATCTTCGCCTATTATTATCCTTAATGTAGCCGAAGGCCTCGTTTACTTCCGTCAAGTTCCAAACTTCGACGGGTTCCTCAGGCTCTCCGGAGTGCGGTGCGAGATGAGCCACCTGAAGATAAAGTGGCTTTGATACATCGTGGCGTTCGATGATTTTCTCCACTTCCTGCGTAACCACGTCGGTAAAATATTGTCTGCTGCGCTCGACCTTCGATCTTCGCGGAGTATCACGATGTAGATCATATCCGGTCAGGTTCTAGAGACGCAAGGAAGAGTAGAACGAAGTTAAATTTTCGTGTCTTATTTGAAGGTACAATTTAAGAGTTCGAGTTGAACGAAAATTCTTTCTTTTTTAAGTTCGCCTGAACAGAATTATTGAACACAGTCCTTGTTAAATTTAGGTTTGAGAGAACTAACATCTTGCCTGATGGTGTGGTCGAAGTACTTTATATACCCGCTGTAGTACCCCAAAAAAGAATCGAAACCTCGATGGGTCGGCGTATGGTCGACCGTGTAGTAACCAACGTGCCATTTCCCCACGAGTCTAGTCGAGTATCCCAATTTACGAAGGTATTCTGGAAGCAAGGGAGTCTCTAATGGGATTCCCCAGCGTTCCCCAGCTTTTAGAGGAAAACCCTGCATCCCTGGGAATTAAACATAATATGTAATTTGTTTTCAACTATACAGTCTCGCAGTACGTAACTATAATAGATCTAACATATCCGTGTTCGATACCATTGCGAAGAGGATACTGTCCGGTGAGATATGCGGTTCTTGATGGGGTGCAAGTCGGCTGTGTATAGTAACGGTTCAGTATTACTCCATTTGATGCCAAAGCGTCGATGTTTGGCGTTGGTATCTGGTCGGATCCATGAAAACTCACGTCGTTCCAACCCTTATAATAATAGTATGACTAGGCGTTAGTCATTTGAATTCCTCTGAATTTATTCTACTTAAGTGCCACGACGACTGACATATCATTTTGGCTCACATCACGTGCAAATCTCCCCAGAAAGGAAAAATCTAACTGTGTTCTGGTAAGATATGATCCTCTCAACGCTACCCAAGTTGAAAAAATAAAAATAAAATTTCGGTTTTATCTCCTCCTATTTCTATTGAGCGTATCTTCAAATCGTTACATGATGAAACTTTTTTGAACCTAGGTTCGTGTACAGAAAATGAAAATCGATAAGAAAAAATTTCATGTACTCAATACAGTATATGACAATGTATGAAGCTTGCGCGTTGAACTACCTAAAATCGGATCTTTCTGTACCAAAGTGCCTGACGTGCTTTTGATTTTGTTCTCCTGCTGCTTATCGTCAATTTGTAAAATCGGATATGCCATTGGCATAACAACCGGTTTATATACATTTTGGTATATACAAACAGGTATTCATTGTCTGAAGGCTATCTCACAACTGTCTGCGTTGGAATGCTGATTCAAGCATCGTGATGCCCCCTGACTTAAGGTGCTTGCCTACCCAATTCCACCAGACCTGAAAACATTGGGAAAAAAGGTGCTATTAAATGGAATATCTCTGCCTGGGCACCGAAATCAATGAAACAAAATACGTCGCGCAATTCTATGTGCGACTCCGAACACGTGCGGCCCACGTACAGAAAACGTTTCAAAACCGTTTTACATGGATATCTTCTCTATTTTTGCGTAGGAAAAACATGTTTTGGGCCGTACGTGTTCGGAGTCGCACGTAGAATTGCGCGACGTATTTTGTTTCATTGACTTCGGTGCCCAGGCAGAGATATTCCATTTAATAGCACCTTTTTTCCCAATGTTTTTAGGTCTGGTGGAATTGCGTAGGCAAGCACCGTAAGGCCAGTTTCAGTCCTACTTGACCAACCGTAATAGCGTGTATCGAAAGTTTTGCTCTATTCAACAACTACAGAAAAAAATGAGAATTTCTTCTGGGAATCGGCTTATTTTTAATAATTATAGAGCGGACTACAATATCACGAATTTGTGAAAAAATATTTGTTTTTGTAGTTCGGATCAAAACCCACGACCGGGTGTTGCAAAACAGAAAAGGTGCTCGAATTACTTTTTCAGATGGTGTTCGTGTCTAAATCCAGTTTACCGCTCGACAGAATTCATCGAAGAATCACATATTTGTGGTCGTTATTCTGCATTTGGAGCTTTTGTTTTCACGCAAAATGGCGGTGGACACATGACTTATACTATATCGAGTAAGAAAATATTCAAGTCCATTGCAAAGTGGGCTTGGACTTTTTATTCGATTTTAAAACCGATTTTCAAAAATTGTCTGATATTTTTGAATTCAGGTCGAATAAAAAAATTCGCTTCGGAAAAATCTGAGAGAATTCCCAAAAATCCTGCGTTAGGTATAAAAACGTTCAAGCAACAGTTCACAGTGGATTGGCATCAGCTGCTGTTCTTTTTCATAGTTTTTTTTTTTCAAAAAAAGCACGAAACAAGATGGAAGCAAACGTTTGCCCACTTTGGGCCAAGGCTGACAAATTTTTATATCTGACAGAGGATTTTTGAGAATTTATTCAGATTTTTAAATTGGGGCTCTAACTTTGGTTCCGTACATTTTTCAAAAAAGTGGCGGCTCTTCAAAAAAATCTGAAAAAAATTCAGAGCGTCTCTTCGAGCAGGTACAATCACATGAAAAATCATGGCTCGAATCGGAAGGGGTCAGGGTCAAACGTTTACCCAGGTCACGTGGAATTTCCCACATAATAATATGTGATTATTGAAGCAAAAAATAAGCCAACACAATTTTTCTTCATCAATGAACTGATTTTTGTTTCCTTTCGCTGTTGCCTATGTGATATAAATCATCAATCGAAGTTTTGGAAGAAAAAATGTTTGTGATGACAAATAAAAAATAGAAAAAAATAAAACAAACAATTTTACCACTTTTTTTCATAACCGAAAAATGTTCGTCGTTGGCCCTAGTATTTTAGAGAATTTATTCAAAGAAATCGATCACGGCGCTGTTTCGAATTTTCGAAAATTCGGAACTCAAAAACGGTTGGATGAAAAAATTTGAAAAAAATCAGAGTAGTGTTTTAAGCCAAGAGCTATCGTAAGGAAAATCGCAAAAAAAATCGAAGAGGGTCAATGTTTTTGGTTCATCAAGGTGACGTGGAATTCCGCATATAAAGGTTATATGCTTACGCGTTGCCGTTTCGAAGTTACGGATCGACTGAAACCTCGTCTTAATACCCAACGTACGCGACACTCACAACAGTTTGTGTGTAACTAACTGTTCAGTAAATCGCGACCAAATTTTTCTCCCAAACAATACACTATGATGTCCATGCGGAACTCGAAAAAATAAAATAACAAGATACATTGACCCTAGCTCCCAACGAGTCCCTATTCAATATCGCTGAGTCAACATGATCACTATCAATAATGAAATACCTAATTCAAGGATAAAACGTACCAGCGTTGCTTTCACGACCTCGTGATCCACATAGAATAGAATACATCTACATATGTAATATAATGATGTAATAACGTGCACTGAAACTTCAACTTTGAATGCTTGTTTAACCAGTCGAAAAAAGATAATTTCAGACGAGATGATTTAGCGGGCAGAAAACAACGCTTTTCTTGCCTAGGAATAAAAAGCGTCGTTTTCTGCCCGCTTAACGGGATGTGATAGGCAGAAGGCGATAAAGTAGGGGGTGGTTTTACCAATTTTTTTTGTTTCACTCGGCATTTCGCGACGAAGGCACGGAATGGGTTTTCGCACAAGAATTCGACGTATTATGTGGTGAAGTATTGCCGTAGATGAATAAACGTATCGAAATCGAAAAATAGTTTGTTTTCGTTAATGGCGATCTGTAAAATTGGATAAAAACATGTCCGCTCGGGGCTCGACTCACAAATGCTGACCTGATTGTTCGAGTTCGCGTGGTATCCAGCTCTGGAATATAGGGCGGCGTCAATTCTATGACATCGCACAAAGCGAACGATACATTTATTTATGAGTATTTCGGGAAAATGAAAGCGTGAGCAATAATGCTGCATTTCGTCGATTTCGACCGAGTAAAAGCGGTTCTTGACAGCTACGTACACTAAACGTGTGGATTTTGACCGGTATGAAGTTGGCCCTACAGTCTTCTGTCTCTTTCTTTTCTCGCGCTACCTGGCGAAGGATGTGTGTATGTATATACGTAACTGTCAAAAAACCGCTTTGACTCGGTCGAAGTCGACGAAATGCAGCATTATTGCTCACGCTTTCATTTTCCCGAAATACTCATAAATAAACGTATCGTTCGCTTTGTGCGATGTCATAGAATTGACGCCGCCCTATATTCCAGAGCATGTCAATTATTTGTTGCGAATTTCAGACTACTCGATATTTCAAATGTCAAAGTAACTGACAGATTGTAATTCGCGATTTAAACATATGCCAACAGCCTCACACACCATGAACTTCGAATCAATTTCTTTTGAGTTAACATGAATGCAGGCACGGGTGACGTAAGGTGAATTGTTTCATTTCTTATGACACTCAATGTATACCATTTCCCTATTCACGGTATTGACAATCATTGAAATTCAATACAAATAAATGTGTGTAATCGTCTTACCAGATCGTCGGCAATAATCTTGATGATGTGCGGCCGTTTGTTATTTGTAATGTATTCAGCGGAAACTTTCTGCAGTATCGAAAAATTTTCCACGTAAATGGAACACAAAATAGTAAACAGCACTAGTTTGTTACTGATTGTTACTTCCAAAATCTGCATTTTATACTTCGTTATTTTAAACGTAGAATAAAATCAAGACGTCGAATTCAGCGTCCACTACGATAACTTAATAACGTTCCAGCAAATACAGAACTGCCGAAATCATAATGGCCCAGCACTGGCAGTGCTGGCAATGTGTTGGTTTAGGCTAGCCTTTGCGGCGCCACTACATGTATGATAGCGGTATTTCTGTGAAGTTTTACCAGTATCCAACCATTGATGGAACGGTGTTGGTTACCAAGTGCTGATTTCCTGCAAGGCATTCTGCATCTTGCCACAACCGAGTTGCCATCACTTGGCCGTTTTCAAACACACTTGCGTCTGTATCTTGATGGCCCGGCATTGGCAACGCCGGCACTTTTCTACCGGCACCCGGTCGTTGATTTGCCGGCATACATAATACTGCTGACTGCAGTATTTCTAACACTTTCACCGAATTTTACCTGAAAAAAATGTTTCTATGCAATCGAATAGAAGTATACTATTCAATCATCAAAAATCGTTGAAGTGACCGTGAAATTTTGTTATCAATCATTTTTTTCAATGTATACATAGTAATGTAAATCTTCACGAGTCAAAGTTTACCTATAGAGTCAAAAAGTGTTTAGTCTTATAACAGGCGATGATTGGGTCCAGATCGACACCGCCTCGAATTGTTGGCAGCCCGTTTCGCAGCTGAAACACATCCGATCGATGTGAAATTGATATCAGTGACGCAGAAAAAGTGCACGGAGGGCTCTTGATGCTCTTGGATTTCCAAAAAGCGAAAATGTTCCGGGTATTTTCATATTTATCAAGTACAACGTCAGCAATAACGATTATTCGTTACAGAGCACTCTAGATGAAAATCTGTACATTTTATTTTCACTTTTTGGAAATATAAGAGCATCATGGCCTCCATGCACATTTTTTGCGTCACTAATATCAAGTTCACATCGATCGGATGTGTTTCAGCTGCAACCAGGATTCGGATGGGTGAATCCACATGAATAAATCTTTTTAGCCTCGTGTGGTTGCAGTACTCGTCTTCGGCTCGCAGACGCACTCGTTTTCGATTCGTGCTACCTCGCCCCCGACCCGTACTGCAAGCTCCATACTCGGTCTGAATAAAAAGCCCACTTTACGCCCTTGGTACACAATATACTATTTTGTCCGGATAATTTCGATAATGAACAAATATAGAATGATTAGATCATCCTGATCAATATTGGGCTCTTGTTGGACCATTGACAACTGCTCGGCAGCCAATTTGGGCCATTGCTGGCCTTGCGCTGGCCAAACATTGGGCCGGTATAGCACTGCCGGCAGTGGTCCAGCTGTCAGCCACTGTGACCGGTACAGTCACATGTCTTGGTACAGGGCCATCACAAGTCTTCCGACAGCGGTTCGGCAACTCAAGTATCGGCATTCCTCCATCCAACCAACAATGGCCCTGCAATCTGTGTTTGCGCTGGGGTTGAAGTTACCGTCGACGACCTTGTCCTGATTTTCAATCACTATGCAATAAACTTCACGTTTGTTCGACTGTTTCGGACAGTTATAACATTTACAAAACTATTTCTTCGAATATCTCCCTAACCGTTTATTATTTCGCGAAAATACTTCCGAAGAAATAGTTGGAATAATTATTCTGAAGAAATTTTATAACTTGGAAAATAATAATATTACAAAAAAAAGTTATTTGGGAAAAAAATGGAAAATTTAATAATCTATAACGAAGGTAGTATTCACACATTTTGTCGTAAAGTAAACGGTTCGCGAGATATAGAATGAAACGCGTTGTCCAAGATGGCGGCGACCCTGATAACGATAAGAGGTCTCCATTTTGGACTTAGCCTCAGGAGGCACCCCCCTGCCAGCCCTGAAAATATCCCACGTTCCTTATTTTTTCACCAAATACGGCTTTCGATCACCTATTTACTGGGCTGAATACAGCGGGTTTACGGAATGTGTCCGTTTCCTGCAATCACGTATATACAGCTGGAATCGCTTCCGTCTGCGAAGGGTTCATTTGATTTGAAATCTGTGATTGGGTTAAGATATAGAAATTTCGACGAACATTAACAACTTTTCTAAATGAATAATTTCTCAAATTTTTATTTACTGGGTAAAAATCAACGTCGAGCCAATATTTATTTGCAGTTATATCCGTCATGCGTGAGGCGTTAAAAATATACTATATCAAGAATATACCCTGCGATTACGTGGAAATTACAGGTTTCAAGCGCGCAGGCGCTGATTTATTCGAATATTACAAGGGAGGCCAATTTCAGACTTGCCACGAATATCCCTAGAGTCCGTCTGCTATTTGTTCCCGATTGTTGTCAAATACAAATGGCGGCAGACCGTGGCAGAAATAGGTTACGTTTGTTGTGAATCTAGCAGACGACAGAACTAGGGATATTACTGAAAAATTGGTGGAGCTGCTAGCGCGATTCTGCCGGCCAATGATATTCGAATAAATCAGCCCCAGCGCGCTTGGAACCTGTGATTTCCACATAATCGCACGGTAGACCTATATACCGTTTACAATATTATTTTACATAAATAATATTTACAAAAATTGATCATATATTAATGTATATTTAGATATATATTTATGCATCATGATCCAGTGTTCGTATGTAGTGATATTTGTGTATATGTGTGCCTGTGTGTCTGTGTATATTCAAGTCTATAAAATATATAAGAATTTTTTCAGGTAACTGTTAATATAGATTATGCAAATAATAATCTTAATAATATGCGTTCTACTTCGGTATTTTTGCAGAAAGTTCATCGTTGTGGTGTATCTACATTAAATAAATTTTAGTTAATTGTTAACTAATAGATATATTATATGCAGATAATCGTCGCAGGTTAGACGGGTTTTTATAATCGTAGGGACATATATCTAGTATGTTCTTCGATTTGTTCCCCATTTTTTTTTTCTTTTTGCGCAGCGATGAATCAACCGCACTTCAATATTACTATAGAGCATTCCGGACCATTTCGACCATTCAGCCATGCCATGGTCATTTCAATTTTTCTCGAGGTGTTTTAGCCGCGCTACTAACACCGCAAAAGGTTTCAACCAAATTCAGAATGGTGACACTGAATGCTGGTTGAGTTGACATAGAATACCCCATATATACCGTGTGTTATCTCAGAGAGCCTCGGGACTGCGGGTCTCGGACCGTCAGGCTGCTGGTAAACACGTGCCGCGAAATTATCGGTGTCGCACCGGGTTCACCGCTCGACTATTAGGTGATAGGTGTGGGAGGGTGGTCCTCATTTGATTTCAATAAAAGAAATAAAACATTGTAGCCGAGCGGTGAACCTTGTGTGACACCGATAATTTCGCGACACGTATTTACCAGCAGCCTGATGGTCCCAGACCCGCATTCCCCAGGCGTCTGAGATAACACACGGTATATGTGTATCATAAATAATATATAATAAGTAATAAAAACGTTTGACAACTTCGTAAGTCGCTTACATATCCCTAATCGTCGTCGATGAAACTGATCTCCACTAGGTCCTCTTCTTCCTCAGCATCCTCCTCTTCCCTACAGGTCTTTCGATCTACTTTACCGCCAGCTCCGTCTGCGCCTTTATCGCCGTCTTTAGGGTTGGTCCGCCGGTTGAAATTGGCGGCGTTAGTTTTAGCCGGAAATGTATCTTTCAGTCAAAGAAATGCCCGTAGACCGACGATCAGCAAAACCATACCGATATGGGCGCAGACGGCTAGGGTACTTACAACCGCCGCGGCGTTTGGATACGCGTACAGTAACGGCCCAGGCCCTAGCCATGGCTCCCAGGTCCCGTTGAAACTGCGAGGATCAGCGTGCCAATCTACTGGCATTAGAGCCTGTTTCGTCAAAACGTTACTGTACTTCTCGATCAATAGATCCAGCTTCGTAGCAATCTGAAACAATATACAAAAAGGTGTTCTTTTGGTAAGTAGCTTGATAAATTAACATAACGAGACTGGAATGTTTTTGAGCTGGACTATCGGGTAAAGCTACTGGCAATTTCTGGTCGTTTAAGACGCCAGTCGTCCGGTTTAAGCGTAACAACTGCTCCTCTTACTTCTCTAACGAGAAAATCAGACGCTTTGGACGCCACTCGCGTCATCCGGTGGCCACACTACGAACTTGCGCTTCAGTAGACTCTGAAGAACAAGTGAACCGATTGCGAGTGCCATTCGGGTACGCTGTGAGAAAATTGCATGCAGGTGCAATGTAAGGCTAAGAATGAACGCGTGGGTAAACCTGATATGATCAACCTTTGTTATCTGGCAATTACCTGCACGGAATTTTGTATATTATTGAGAAAAATATTCATATTAAAGTATCGACTGCTGAAACGTATTGATGCGATGTATTACTAGGTCAAGTTTTGAGAATGAATGCATAATTGCATATGGTAACTTGCATCAGTGGTAGCTAGAAAAAATGACGCCTGTCTTCAACGCGGGACATTCCTTCGGAAATTCTTTCTACAAATTTGAGTAAAGAACGGTTGGGAAGCTTGAAGAGTCCCACTTCGAGTGAGTGTAGTGTCGTGCAGAAAGATTCGGCTCATCTAATGCTGAGATATCACACTTGAAATGCAAAATTAGTTTTTGCGCTAGCGAGCGATGTTCCTATGGCTAGTGATTGAACTTTTCAAGCAAGTGGTAACCGACCAAAACAGAATTAGCTGTAAATCGAGTACAGGTATGCCTGAAGAACGTTGCCGTTGATTTATACGATGTTCCTAATGTCCATCACTGTTTTTCGATCTACTGCTGGATTGACTATCTCGAAAATGGCCAGTTTCCGTACGGTTCACATGGAGTCGATAATACTGCCTAATATCTAAAGTCGCATCTTTTTCTGGAACATGCGCCTCCGCGTTTCACTTACACCGGGATACTCTTTGATTCTGTTCGTCGTCTCGCAGGGGTCGTTAATGATGTCGAAAAGGCAGTCGGTCTCGTTGCAAGAATCGAAGTTCTTTTTGCGCATTTGACCAGAGTACCCAGCACACTCGACAGTCGCTCTTAAACGGAGAGTGACCATTGCACTGGGCTGGGTGACCGGACCACCCAGATAAGTTGTGATGCTCTTTGAAACCGTGCTTCCTAATACCAGGGTGGTATTGTACAGGGTGCCGTCAAGATATCGACCCGATTCCCCGTGATATCCGTCGTAGTATCCTCGGTTGACAGAACCTGGACGAAAGAGATCAGAGTTTTTTCTCATAAGTTTAAGCTTTTCATGCCAACATTGTTAATATACTGCAGGATCACCTCATCACGGAAATGAATTATTTCGTTTATAGCCACAAACCTCGGAGTAGCTTGTACCGGTTGCTTATCGCTGCTTCTGTACGAGATTCTTCGTCAATATTCAGGAGTAACGAGTCCCTGGCGGCTCCACGACCCTCACTAAGAGATGGCCACTGATCAACGCCATCCAGGTCTCCCAATTCTTTCAGATTGCCACCGGCTGCTGAATAGAGGGTTGGAAGCCAATCGGTGATGTGAATTAGCTGCTCAGAGACCCGCGTTGTCTCGTGGAGACGTGGTGACCAAATTGCAGCTGTACCACGTACTCCACCTTCGTAGAGGGTGTACTTCGTCTATTGAATCAATAGTCGCTCGTTGATTTATTCATGCGTTAAAGCCTATTTTGTCATGCTGTACTATGATGGTACTTATTATTGACTTACACCTCGAAGTGGCCAATTTGATCCGAAATTTCTGAACTTGCCTATAGAAGCGGCGCCATTATCGGTCATAAACAAAATCACTGAGTCTTTCAGAAGGCCGTTCGACCCAAGAGAGGCTACAACCCGACCTACCGAGTCGTCGAGGCGGGTAACCATCGCTAAAAAATTATACACATATTATATTAATCTCATCTTTATTGATATTGACATTGTGTTATCGTCTTCGCGGGTACATAGTATACATACCGGCGAAGGTGCGTCGGTTTGGTTCTCTGATATGCCAGAATTCTTCGGTCCTCAAATCCTGAGCAGGGACTTCTAGGGGCGGATGAACAGCCAGGTGAGAAATCTGAAGAAAAAGTGGCCGCGTTGGATCGTGCTCATCTATTACCCGTAGAGCTTCCTCGGTGAAAAGATCCGTCGCGTATTCGCCTCTGGATCTCCAAGGCTCACTTCCTCGGTGCATATCAAACCCACTCAAATTCTGCACGAAACCATCCAACAAAAAATGAAAAAAAGCTCTTCGACGGTCTAATTACTGTGAAGCGATCCTAAATAGCTGCACTATATGGAGAGATAATATATTATCGTAGAACGTCTAAGAACCTTTATTTCCGAAATAATTAAAAAATTAAATAATTAAATCAGTTTATTTACCCCTTGCTCGTACTTGTAGTCGTAATATGTTATATGGCTGTTGTAAAAGCCGAGGAACGAGTCAAAACCGCGCTGCATCGGTGTGTGGAGCGGTGTGTGATAGCCAACGTGCCATTTTCCTATCAGTCGGGTCACATAGCCAAGACCTTTGAGGTGTTCGGGTAAGGTGTGCACATCTAGGGGTATTCCCCGTGGCTCTCCAGCCTTGATTCCCGCGCCCTGCATCCCTGCGGTGATCATGAGAAAAATATCGTTATTCTTATACCAGTTGAAGACAGGTTGATATCTGATTGATAGAAGAAACGCTTACCCATTCGAATGGGATATCGACCAGTGAGAAAAGCGGCTCTTGATGGTGTGCACGAAGGCAGTACATAGTGCCTGTTCAAAATTATACCGTTGTACGCGAGCGCGTCTATGTTCGGGGTTGGTATTTGGTTCGATCCGTGAAACCCAATGTCGTTCCATCCCTGTATATACAATCATTAATGCACAATAGTTCTCGAAAAATAATATAGTACTATACTACTAACTATATTAATCTGTGAAAGTTGTCCGTTATAAAGACTATATGTTACATATTCGTCGCCGCAAGGCCCCAAAATTAATTGATCAAAGTTTACGAAATGATCGGAGCTTCTGAATAGGTTCCATACGAGTCGATCACGAGAGCTTAATTCCTGTTCCGAAAAATTGTGTCACGTATAGTTCAGATCGTCTTACTTTAGATGCGAGAGAACCCGATATCTAGCGGTCACTCTGCCTAACTAGAGTTGCGTATGATGCTGTATAAGCATATAATAGACAGATAGACATAATACGGGTAGCAATATAGGAAAAAGAAAAGGCGTACACGGGTTAAAGAGAAACAACTGGAATTACGCAACCCGAAATTAATTTCGTCATCACTTTGTAGAAATTTTATTTGTTTGGCTCGTCATGAGTCAGCGGCCCGTGTCTGTATCCTCATTGCACATGCCTCCTTCATCTCTGGCGTGGGTGGTTCTAAGTAAACTAGTAGAAGCCTCCGCGGCTTACGAGGAGGTAATTGTCTTAACTCGACGTGCATTATTAATCCGAGTCGAGAACTGCCGCGTGCCTACCATCCTCTGCATAATTCTTGAGGAATATTAAACCGCCAGAAGGAATAGCGATATCTGTCGATCCTCCTGGCGTATGGCGCGGTGGCACGCCCTTGATCCCAACTTTGGACATTGAAATGTTTCGTTCTTCGCGTATTTTCGAATTTTGTAAAATGACAGGCGAGTTGGCGAGAAAATTTCTTGGTCAAAAATTATATTGAAAACGGGGTCACTTCGACCTTTGTTATTATAGTACTCATTCTGCATCACAAGATTAAAGTATACTTTTGTCGACACTCTTTTTTTGGGTCTCCAATCTGAATATAAGGTCAACGACATAATTACTCTACGAGGCTCTGCGGACACCAATTGTAGAAATGTTCATTCAGGAGTTGGATGCAGGAACGACTAATTTAACTATTCAGCAAATTTGAGATCCACGGGCCTCTACTTTATTTTCATTTTGTCGATGATTTGGACTTCTCAGAACATTGTAATACCTCTGGATTACTTCAACATGGATCCTAATGGCAATAACCGGCAAGCGACAAGGTCACTATAGGTATAAGTAAAAACATTGACTGAGATCAATCGATGCTTCGATTTCAGATTTTTCGGTCTCTGATCGTTCAGAAGAGAAACGACCACAATATGAACGGACAAAACGTTAATGTGTGGATTCTAGATCTACCAATTTCAGAAATAAGTCTATCAATCGAGATAGCTCTCGTAGCATCAAAAAGTTCGCTATTCATCGGACGAAGGCTACTTCTCTGAGCAATCGAGGATCAAGAAATCCAAAATCAAAGCATTGGTGGATCTCAGTCCTTGAGACAATTGAATTTACTCCAACCGCATGGGATGCACTACGAGATGCAATTGCTCAAAAATCATGACTGTTGCCTGATTATACTGAAAAGGTCTTCAAAAAGAAGACCCTTCATCAAGGTGTGGGTGAATATCCATTAAATAACCTAATGGTTGACGATCGTGATTGATAAACTTACCAAATCATCAGCCATGATGATGATGATGTGAGGAGGTGTCTGGTAGGGTGTTGGTTCGCGGGTATAATATTCCCGCGGACGTTCCGAAGCTACGAAAGCGAGTAGCATAGCGATGCTCGGAAGTAAGAAACGTAGCACCATGATTTTACCTCGATTGAATCACCGTGCGATATGGTGTAATGCAATTGTTTATTAATTAGTTAAATATATTCGTTAATTAATTCAAGCATACATATATGCATGAAAAAGGCACTGTTTTCATTCTTCGATTTCTAACTTTCAATATCTAAGTACGTTTGAGCCCTCCGATTTTCCAAACCATATCTTTGGACCACGGAGACCAGAAAGTTCTTCGTACAGGGTATCCGTGCTTATATAGGCAAGCAACGCAGGAAGATGAACGGATCGGCGCATGAATGAACCCGGCTAAGTTTTAACGGGGTTGAGGAGGCGGCAGGGGAGATGCAGAGATGAGGTTGGCCGGCTTATATATGGCTAATGACTAGGGCAATCAGCGAAATACGTGCTCCGGTGCTCCGTTAACTTCATTGAATACGTGCAACCCGAGACCTGTCGCGTCTTCGTCGTAATCTCTTGCCCCCTTTTTTGTTTTATTTTTATTTTTTTCATTTTTTCTCTTTTATTACGCTTTTCTTCAGCTGTGTTTGCGCGCTAATGCAGCGTATAACTGAGGCTCCAGGATTACGAAAATCTGAGACATTGTCTTGATTCAAGCCATGACAGAGTCCTCTTGCAGCAAATAACTCTGGCATATTTTCTCTCAGACCTAATAGCAAGTTCAGAAATTATTTATTGTGAAAAACTTGGCAAATTTGAACTTTTTGGAATTGATTGAAATAAATTGAGGGAATGGGCTGGGTGGGATAACGGTATAACTCGAAGAACATGGTTTCGACACGAATAAAAAAAAAAAAACGTGGTAAACTGAGATAAACTGAACTTGAAGATATACTGATATAATTTAACATAGTATGGTAGCTTACGTATACATAATAATGCTTTCGATTATATATAAATAGAACCACAAAAAATGGAAACCAGTCACAATGAACTAACAATTATAAGTTTTCGAGTTATACAGTTCTTCTAAATAACAAGGCTGTTTTTCGCTGTATCTTACATTTTATTTTCACGAAAAACTCTGATAATGAGTATAAACAGTTACAAACAATAATACAACGAACTGTTCATACCTATATCGTTTTCTCGAATTCTAGTTTACGTATTAACAGTTTACTCTCGAATTTTAGCAGTTGCTTCTTCGGATTTATTCTGATGACACAGCTATGCTTCGTTTGACATTAACTTCATCGAAAATCATAGGTCATCTATTTTCGCCGATGATAAGCCTGCTGAAGCAATGTCCGAAATCTCTTCGATAATCTCTGCGCTATTAAAAATACGTTTTCATACCCGAAATGTTTCGCGTTTTGAGTGATCGTGCAAAAACATCATTCCGATGTTTCCATCTCATTCATTATCTAGATATTTGAAAGAACGAAATAACTTGAGTTATACCATTCTCCCATGAGGGCTGTTTAGTTTAACCCTTCAATATTCGACCCATTTTCATCAAATAAATATATATAACGTACATCTATCGTCACTGATCATTTTTATGCAATCTTCGGAAAAACGGTATAACTCGACTTATTATACCGTTATTGCATCGGATTCGGATCGAGGAAGGTGAGGGCTTGTAAGATTTGATGAAATTTTCTCACGACCTTCCGTAAAGTCGAATCTAATTGAGATTTAACCTTCTCGGTCCGTGACGTTGCATGTATGCTGTCTTAATTGGGATAAAAAATTCACCTCTGCACCCACGCAAGGATTTTTGTTTATTACCAACGACGTTGAAGAGTTTCTATGGAAAACTACGCATGGTATTTACCTGAATAAGTATTTTGGTCGAATTGTTAAGGGCGCGAATAGCTAGCTCCTGAATTTTCGAATCTTCACATAGTATAATGTAACATGTATTATAGTATAATGTAAAATTGATTAAACGATGAAATAAAACGAGTAATGATACCCCAGTTTCCGGAGCCAGTGCGAATTTCACTTCGTCGGACATACAGGTTTACCCCAATTATTTTTTCTTCAAAGTTCTGCAGCGCGTTTTGTAGGAAAACGATTAGTATAAATATTGTGGGTTCGACCTATAGTTCCTTAAGTAAATAATATCACATCTTAATGAAGGGAAACGGCGTCCATTGTTTTGGACCAAAGGTCAAGTAGTGTTAATTTAGGGATACCAATTACATTATTCAGTGTTTCCTCGTCGGATCGGTCGAGACATCCGCTGCTTCGAATTACCTTATAAGTTTCACGGCCAGATAAATACTTTCAACAAACAAGATACCTAATTAGGAATACCTACTCAGCATAAAAATGTGCCCAGAGAGACGGACTGTACAGATAATTATCATTACATCATGTGTTTGTATATCACTTGATACAAGTATACAATATCTATACACATGCCGTTATAGCGCGTGAAATTATTGAGTGTATTAATTTGCAAATGATGACAATTGACTGATTATCTCACATACAGTAACAAAATTCATAGATTATTTCCTCCATTACGATCTTGTCCAATCAGAGTACGGTATTCTCGGTCACGTGGCCTGTTTCAATCTGATAATTTCCTCGGCCACGGGGAGATTATCAGACCGATAATTTCCCTGTAGCCTGCCAATTGTTTCACCCGATTGTGACAGATTTCACTCAAATATCTGTCAAACTGTCAAACTCGTGTCCCAGTTTGGATCAATTCCAAGACGCTGATCCCAAAATGAAAGACTGCACTCTGCTCGGCCGAGATCGTAATGGAAGAAATAATCCTCCGAATACCCCTCGAATACCCCTTCAAAATGAATCGGTTATTTCCCTCATGTTTTGATCCTGCGTAGCAACGAATGGGCCAAGCTTTGCACAAAAATGGCTCTCTTGATGCTACGCAGCAAAACAATCGGGAAATATCCGATAATTTTGAAGGTCTTGTGGTATTATAGCTGAAAATAATCCACATTGCATGATACCGTAGTATTAATTTCGGGAAATTTTGGAAACTTGTTGAGAAGTTGTATACAGGGTGAGTTTTCTCTGGTATCGCATCAGGGGAGGGGCTTATCTTCGTAAACGCTCCGCCTCTTTCTATTCATACTTATTATCGTCGTATCGAGAAATCCCACATTGATTTTCGCGCGTCATCAAAACTGATGATTTTAACAAGTATGCATAGAAAGGAGCGGAGCGCTTGCGATAATAAGCCCCTCCCTCATGCGATACCAGAGGAAACTCACTCTGTATAGGAGTTTTAGAAATAAAAAAACTACATATAGGGGAGGGGGCGAGGGGGAGCAAAACGGGGTACTCAAAGAAATACTAAGTTTTCGGGGACTCAAATATGCTAATCTTCTTTTTTTTTTAATGTAATGAAAATAAATAAATAGTATACTACGCAACTAGTGCGCGAAATGGGCGATTGCCGCACGAGTCGGGTTTGTCGCCCAAGCGTAGCAAGGGCGAAAAAAGACGAGTGTGGGAGACACCTACGCGCACGTGTTGCGTATATTATTCGTTCTAACGAGCTGTGCAAAATTCGACAACATCAGTAATTCGTATGTAATAATAAATTATTAAATATATTGAAATAATTGTGAATAAGATCGATCAAGCGATATAGGAAAACGGCGGGTGACGAGAGGTCCACGGGCGCAGCCCCTGGTGAGGGTGGAGGAGGTGGAGCCCCACCCCCTACTATATAAAATCAAATTAAAAATTCATAATTGAATAAAAAGAACTTTCATTAAAAATTAGGTTTCGGATGTTCATTCAGGAGTGCAACAGCAAGAACTGAGCTACTGAGGAATATATGGGATAATAAGGTCAAAAATCGTGAACAGAAAACTTGCTTAGGTATAGTGGAGGTGCTTTGTTTACAGCTTTGCGCCCGGGCCTACACGTTGAAATACTTCATAATGTAAAAAAAAAAATAAGAAAAAAATAAAAACAAAAAAGGAATGAATAAATAAATAAATTTGAAAAATAAAAATAAAAATCATAAAAAGATTGATGTTTGAATATTCGCGCACCTAATAAATGCGCAGCTGCAACCTAACAAACACGAGAGAGTTACGGGTTGCGGTAATCAGACGATACAGTGTCGTCTGCTAAAATCTCCCACCGAACGAACACCAGCGCGTGAACGAACGGAACGCGATGTAGTACCACGGAGTAGTAGTACTCTTGTGTATCGACGTTATTTTTCAATGCGAGACATAACCAAACACCAATATAAATGTTTACTAGAAAAGAACAGCTGATATCGCGCACAGGAAAAAACAAAGTCGGTAGATTCGAGTTCCTCAAGCTTTTAGTCAGCGAATTTGAAACATCAAAATCTAAAGGTAACCTCAACATGAAATTCCTAAACTGAGTGAAAATATTTGTACAGGTATAAATTTCTGTTGTTCTCTCTTCAAATAGAATCATACAGCAACTAAATATCTACTTAAAGTTTCCATTCGATAATAAGTAGA
Organism: Tenthredo scrophulariae; assembly: GCA_963978835.1. NCBI lineage: Eukaryota > Metazoa > Arthropoda > Insecta > Hymenoptera > Tenthredinidae > Tenthredo > Tenthredo scrophulariae. The sequence goes on from OZ022227.1 coordinate 31,574,192, forward strand.
ACCACTAATAGTCTCTATAATAAAAAATGAAAAACAATATTCTAGAAGCGAAGACCCAGGTCTTGGCTAACTTGGCAAACTTTGCCTATGATCCTATCAACTACGAGTATCTTCGTCAACTAAGAGTCCTTGATTTGTTTCTACACTTAATCTCAGAAGATGATAAAGATTTCGTCCAATTTGCTATCGGCGGTATCTGCAATCTGGCTCTAGGTCAGTTGAAATCTATTTATCAATTTTTCACTGTTTAATTAAACAGCATTTTATAACCTGTTATAACTACTTGTTCACATCACATCGTACATACAACTTCATCTTCATTAATGATCTTCCATAAACCATTCCTATATATTACACAGATCGTGTCATCATCTTCGTACAGATTACATGGTTTTCATACGATTTGGACAAATTTCAAACAGGTTTTTAAATTCAGTAATAATTCAATATTATTTTTGCCAAAAATCGAGGGAATTTAGGATCCTACCACTTTGTCATTACCTTTTTTCGTCGACTGTATGAGAAATGAGGATAATCTTGTCCGTTACAAAGTTTATTCAATGAAAACCCGGAGCTTATATTATCTAGATGAAACTTTTACCAGGATTACGTCAAATCTTTGGTCTTGATCACACCAGAGAATCATTGGAATCCTTAATACATGATAATCCAGTTTTATTTTAACCATTTTCTATTTCAGACCCAGAAAACAAGGAGTACATAATCCATAGTCAAGGTCCTCGGATAATATCTTCTCTCCTAAAATCTTCAGACGAAGAAACAATTCTTTCAGCTATTACCACGTTGATGTTCTTGGTGACTCCGGCTTCAAAGCCTCAGATAACTAGTCCTGAAATTATAAGCTATATGATCCATTTTTCAAAAAGTTCTAATTATAGAATAAAAAATTTGGCGCTTATATTCCTTGGCGATTATTGTTCAAATACTGACGTTAAAACTGTGGAATTAAATCCGCCCGCTGTTTCTATCGCTGCTATTCCGCTGCCTCATTAAACGTATTTTATGTTCATTTGGAAGTATCAATGCTTTTTAAAGAACCAGCCCTAGTTGGCGACCTCCTTCAGACAGCCAAGAATGAATTCTAGGTTGTTCAGCCTCTTGGGTAATCAAATGAAATTTTATTGTACGAAAATTCCAACGGAATTAGCCGCCCAAAGAAGTTTAAAGACTCTCAAGCCCGGGAATGTGATAACAGTAACTAAGATAATAACCGAAAACGATATTCTGAGCTTTGCCAAACTCACTGGTGACTATAATCCAATCCATACAGAATCCCCCAAGAATATAGCCCACGGGGCTTATCTGAACAGCTTAGTTGCCGGTGTTATTGGAACTGAATTACCAGGTCCTGGAACCATAGTCGTAGAACAACTTATCAGATATCCAAAGCCTTGTTATGCAGGTGACTCTGTTGTGATAACGGTGGAAATTTTGTCCGTTAGGAAGATTATACAGTGTAAATATAGCTGCGTAGCTAATATGGAAAGATTGGTTCTCGAGGGAGAAGCAAAGCTCGTTTTGGGTCGGTCAAGTATAAAGAAAATTAGCTTTACGAAATGATCATTGTTCCATACTGAACTGTAAAGCAAGCAATCTACATATATTATGTGTTTTAAATACAGGATATTTTTCTTTCTACATCCGCAGCATTATTCACACCTTATTGACAAACAAAGAGATTCTGATCTCCAGAAAATGTAGAAAATAATATTAGAAATTGATCATTATGATAGCAGTAAATTAGCAAATTGATACAACGGACTGGTAATGATGCAACTACGGAGGTATTTCGCAGAGCAAGCAGTACTTCGACCTCAATGCATTCGCCGACGTCGACAATATCGCAATATTGTATAGAAATTTTGAAATATGATACAGCTCAAGCACCGTATCTAAGTCACCGGCGTCAATTCTTTCGCTCATTATTCAAGGTGTCATTATCCGATTAACAAGAAGCTTATTATAGGTGAGTTCAACTTGATACGTTACTAAACTACCATTCGTCCGACAAAGTCTGTTTAACAACTAATACGGAAGGTAAAAACGGACATTATTTTTCCAACATTAGTTCAAATTCATTTCTCTTATTACAGTTTTCTTCATCCAATCTCATTCTATGACGGATGTAGCGTAATCTGACTAACATTATTTCATACAAATCCTTAGTTTCTGTTAATCCGACGAGAAACTACGAACAATTTCCTCAATCATCTTCTCTTTGCAGTTCAAAATGCGTTTAGAAATTATCACAGTTATACTATGCGCGGCGCAAATCTACGCCGCTGAAACAACAACCCAGGGAGGGACGTGCGCACCCTCTGATGCACCGACTACCGAGATGCCGATTGGCTGCGTCTGCGGGGTATTTTTGAGCGGGCAGTTCAAAAAAGGCAGCAAAGAACAACCCAAGGGAAATCCGGCTCTGCTACATGAACATCCTGATACCTTTCCGTGCTCTATTGTTGGAAATAAACTCTGCACTAACAAGTGCTTAGATACTGTAAGTGCAGTTGGTCTATAAACAGATGTGTTTGAGATCAATTAGAACGATCAATTAATTAAGCTTCCATATCACGTTACAGATCGTCAAACACCTACCCAACAGTCCGGCCATTCTTTGCGGGTCTATAGATCGCGATTGCCACAAGGAAAGGGTGAGTTTCTGCATATAATTGATCGTGTCATGAGCAAGGAAATTTTCGGAATTCGGAATAAACTAAACTGATGGCAATAGAATGCATTTTGAATTATTGCGATATAGAGACGCTAGACTCGTTGTGGTTTACATTATAATTTACTTCCAGGCATATCTGTTCATTAAAAACTGCAAGGACGAGTGGATAAACACAAATCTTTCCGCTGGTAGAGAATACTGCTGCAAGGATGGACTGCCGTATAAGTGCCCGATTCTCAGTTGAGACAATGTTAACATGAATGATGATATAGTTGGGTGTATGATTTCTTTTCTTTGTATATTATGTAGTATTGAATACATTATTGACTTATATTACCTTTATATCTTTTTTGAACCTCCCGCCCTGGTCTAAATATAAATATAGAATTCGTTTAGGGGGGAGTTTTGTTTCAAAACACGTATTCAGCTCGAGTAATCTATTATTAGAAAGCCCAATATCATCGGGTAATTCAATACCCGATAATAATTATACCAATTATGTTACAAGGATACTAGTTTACATAATTTTTGGTATCTTTACTGAGTAAAATTAACTCTTAACTCCGTTTTACCTAATTAGCAATTAAACAGGTCAAGATCACATAGAGCCTAGAGAACGAGGGCATATGTTCATTCTAATTATAGTACTTGGACCACGATCACGGGTCTGCGACGGTCATTACAGTTTGTATATCTTGATGCGAGTTAGTTGTTAATTCAATTTGTACTAGATGTCATTATTCAAGATGTTAGACACAAGTAAGATTAAATTATAAGTGGTATGAAACTGTTCAACTCTCGTTTTATCTCCGGCCTCGAGACTATTAATAAATCTGAAGAAAAGAAAAACAAACAAAAAAAAATAGTTTATAAAAATGTGTGCCAAGCTACTGGCATGCCCGCTCTGCTCTCAACCAGCCTTCTTGACTCTTGACGCGTTACGCACAGGACTCATCAGCGTCGCTACTCGTCCATTGGCCTGCCCAGTCTGCAACGAAGTGTTACTCGGCGTCGACAAACTTACCATTCATTTATTCAGTCATGCAATAAACTTGTCGAACGATGGAAAAAGCAACGCCGATGGTAATTCTTACAGAGACAATCATGATAATGGTAGAAACGAGCACATCATACCGATACAAAGTTGGAATTTACTCAATAAACAATCTCCTAAAGTTAAACAATCCTTCACCCAAGATGACAGTATCAAGTTTAGATCGCAGGTGATTCATAAAGTCCCTATAACACCCTTGCGAAAAATAGCCAGCGCTCGAAATGCCTCTAATATAAAGAACGGCACTATTAGCACAAGCTCGCAGACCTGCTCGGAAGTTACAGTCCAATCAAACGACTCATCCCCACTGATAACGACAGCGAATCAAGTCATATTTGTACAGAGTTCGCAGCACCTACAGCCGCCTTCTAGTCGAGATACAAACAACCTTGTTGCCAATGAAATTTACCTGCATAGTATACCTCAGGAAAGACAAACGTCGGAATTTAACAACGTCAAATCAGAATCCCAGCAGAACGTTGCAAAGCGGCAGGAAGAGGGAGAGAAGCTGAAACAGCTTAGGCTGGAGAGCGCTGAGAATTTATCGACGCAATCCAGGGAAGTTTCGGAGGAAAGTTACGCCAAAAGTATTCTGCAGTTTCAACCAATTTGGAGGGAAAATTCGCAGCACGATATTTGTGTTCAGAAGATTCTGGTTGACACAAGTAATTCGACGACGAGACAAGCCAGTCATCAAATTCTTACCGTTGCCCCAAAGACCATTACAAACAGCGACAAAGTTTCACTTGAGTCTGTTGCTACTCAAAATATTGCGGAGAATAATTCAGCGAAGGTCATGGAAAACCAAAGACACAGCCCTGACCAAAGTCGAGTATTGCCACAGTTGAAAGCGTTCAAAGCACTCGCTACCAAAGAGAAAACTGAGCGATGCGACATCTGTGGTTTTTATTTTTCTGATCCAAATATACTGAATCTTCATAAACAACTGGTCCATATGATAAACGAAAAGGATTCCAACAAGAGAACAGAGGATTTGCTGAAAAATTACCCCTGCCATTTATGCCCTAAAGTGTTCAAGATGAGAGGAAGCCTGATGGTTCATATGAGGGTAGCGCATATCGGTTATAACTTAGGTAAGACTCGTTTGTACCCGAATCTGTCGAAGTAATAACGTGCTATGTGGTTTAGGCTCGCTCCCCAAGGATGGCGATCCTTTACCGATCCCTGGGGAAAATGGGTACAACTGTCCGACGTGTGGAAAGAACTTCAAAAAGGTAGACTAATGTGGCATTGAATTCCAGCTGGTCATTTTTCTCCATTTACGCGTATTCTATAGAATTCTTTCCACTTTCAACAGGAGCAGCACGTTACACAGCACCTGAAGACCCATGAGGGTAAGCAATGGGAGTGTGATGTTTGCAGTAAAATGTTTACCACCAAATATTTCCTCAAAAAACACAAGAGATTACATTCCGGGGAGATGCCATACAAATGTAACATATGCGACAAGACATTTACCTTCCAACAATCCTACCACAAGCACAGACTCTATCACAAGGACGACAAACCACATGCTTGCTCTACCTGCGGTAGATCCTTCAAGGAACTTTCCACACTGCATAATCATGAGCGAATTCACACTGGGGAAAAGCCTTTTGCCTGTGAAACATGTGGTAAGTCTACGATATTGATAATCGATGTATTTATCTATCGTATCTGCGCAGTAGATTCCAGTTTTTAATCAACTAATAAGCTTTCTGATTGTTTTCAGTTATTACTAACAATGTAATACAGATTGTATTATGCATTCACATATGTCTGTCGTAACGACTAGCAGAGTGATGCATGTTCTAACTTCCAGATTGGTAAGTTTCGTTCCTATTTACCGTAAACATTTCTCAATCATCTGTACTCGGTGTTAATAGAAGTAAATCTATTATCTAAACCGGCTGTAATTTCTTCAGGTAAATGCTTTCGCCAACGTGTTTCATACTTGGTACATCGACGGATCCACACTGGAGCAATGCCATACAAGTGTACCGCATGCGGCAAAAGCTTCAGATACAAAGTAACGAGTAAAAAAAACATTCCTCGATCAATTCTATTGGAAAGCAGTTTTGCTTCTATTCGATCACGTTCTGATGCGTTCTAAAATTTGATTCATTTATTTTCCAGGTCAGTCAAAGAACGCACAAATGTACCGCCCAGCCCCCAGGGACAGTGGTACGTCAATCGAGTGATTTGGTACAACGATTGCTGCAGGTATCGCAGATAAGAGATTCTGGTGAAAGAGAGGAAACGAGCGAGGGCACTTTGTCGCAAGAAAATGAATCTAACATCACCTGCATTCCGAACGAGGATAATAGATACATTTTGATAATCAACAATCAGGGGCAACATGTTCTAACTAGGCAATCCGAAGTCGAGAACAAATCTGCAGGAGGAAGAATGGAGGCGGAGCGGAGCTTGAATCTGAACAATTATGAAGAGGGTAGTCAGGAAACTTATATCGAGGACTTGTGGGGTCACAACATACCCGACGGAACGACTTTGAAGGATTCTATGGAGATGTCAGAAAAGAATAACTCTGCTGAAGAACACGAGTTTCAACCGGATGGAGAGAACGATTTTTTTTCAATGGTGCTTTCGCCGTCAGAGAACCAGATACAATCTCCATCTAGCGAAATGGAACATCTGAGGCTCTCCTCTCCCACAAGTAACGAAAATATCTTGGAAATGAAAAAAAATTCTGAAGTTTTACAAGCGGGAGACAATTTCGAACATGGCATAAACAAAGTTATACAAAATAATTTTGGAGGAGATAACAGTAGAGGCGCTATACCTCTGCCCACTATCAATGAAGAATCTCTAAAACAGTTACTGTATGGTTCAGAAACTGAACAGCAATGATTATCCGAGCATTTAGCTCAGTTTATTAGAGTACTCTGCATATCTAATTATATAAATTGGTGAATAGCTTCCATGTATTTCATTGATCTTGACTAATAACCCAGACGGTAAAAAGTGTTACAAAACATGTTCATAATGTTAATTATGTAACATTGGGTTTGTATAATATTTTCACAAGTTGTTCAGAAGGTTCGTGCATAACACCATACAAAATGTCTCAATTCTGATATTTTTCGAAAAAAAACCAGAATTGTAAGATTTGTATGACAGTATAGTATATCATGAAATGTTTTACATGTAACATCTCTGTGGCGTCATACAGAAATGTTATTCAAAGTTTAAGAATTTCAAAAGTATACATTACAATTTAGTACATTTTTATATAATATGTTCATTTTTGAATGTAATTCGGATGTTACTGCAGAAACAGTATAGAAATCCTGTACCATTAACTAAGTTACAAAACATAAAACGTTACAATTATCATGTAGTATTTATACAAGGTTTCTGTTTCGCTTCGTGCGCATCAATTGTATATAAGAATAACGTTAACAACGAATATATGTGTTCGAAGATAAGACAATTAGGATACAAACAGAAGGTAATAGATGTACTTGATATACGAACACCTTAAGGTACGTTATTTTTGTAATCTATTTGCAAAACGGTTCAAAGAATCTTAAGGCGATCATATATTAGTAGCAAGTAGGTACTACAATACATATTATTATACATATTGCACATACATTTTTTCTTTGTCATATATAAATAATGCAAACGATGTGATTTCTCTTTATTGTTTGATATTTATTCTTCTTATAAATCGTTTTCAATAAATATTTTATGTTAGTTTTGTTCTTAATCTCTCTTTTTTTATTATTATTATTTTTTTTTTTTGTTGTTAAAGACATTTGAGAAAAAGGAAATAATTATGTATTGCGTTTGTTTTCTTTATCCAAGATTCCAACAAATCGTACCGGTGTTTATGAAATTCAAAAAATCTAGAAAAAATTGTGTAGATTATATCGAGTTCTCGAACACGTCGTATGATAATGACGTCACAATTCGTATGCATATATTATGTAGAATTATTCAAAAAGTCATGAAGCTAAATATAGATATGTATTCGCATGTATCATATACAAATAAACGCAATACATATGTTTACAAAATACGTATATTCGCTTAAAAAGGATATAAAATGTTTGAGCCTTCGGCGCCCTTCATGAGCCCCGATTTCAAATAAGCCGCCATTTCCGATCCTAATCGAGTCGCTGAAAAAAGGACCAGAGTTTCCTTTCTGTTGACGTTTGCTCTACTTCACGTCTGTTAGAAAATTTGTTTATGGACTAAACCGTAGTAGTAGCCACAGGTTTATAGTCAAACGACTAGAAATAAATCGCGGCGATATAATGGGTTAAAAAAGGGAGAATAATAATTGCCGATAATAATTTGAAAAAAAACAAAACCGTATAAATTCAATCCCTTTAAATTTCTGTAACTCCTTCAAATAAAAATGAACGTGTGATTCGAAACAAAAGGTTAAAAAAAATCGAGATAGAAAAACAGTTTATCGAAAACAGGGTATAATCTCGATAGCAGACGACATTAGTGGTCGACTTGACAGGAGGACGTTAAAATTTTCACGTGTCTACTACTTGCGCATCTCATTGCATAACTCGAAGTCTCACAGAGTTCCAGGGAGGAGCTCGCGATATTTGGTGAGTATAATTAAACCGAATAAAATCATAGGGCCTAAAGTTAGGAATGAAAATAAAATGTTAAAAAGAAAGAGAGAGAGAGAGAGAGAGTGTGTGTGTGTGTGTGTGTGTGTGTGTGTGGGTGGATGAGTGAGTGAGCGGCGCGGCGTGGAAGGGGGAAAGAGAGAGAGAGAGGAAAAAAAAATAGAAAAAACGTCGCATCGACCACCAGTCTAATTCCATATATCGATCACAACGCAACTCCATTCTCTGATTAGCCAAAAGGTGTTTTGACACAGGTAAAGCAATAACAGCTCTAAAGACCTTGGAGTATTTTATCACCGGCCAATAGCAGGGCGAAGAACAATAACGTCAGCCAATAAGAGCGCCTATATCTTATCCTGAATTATCCAAGAACCTTGGTACGACGTAGACAGCTGTTAGAGAACGGACATGATCATTTTCAAAAACAGTTTGATAATTTGGTGTAGTTGACGATAGGAAAAAAAAAAATGAAAAAGAAAATTCCGTGTACCTATACAGTTTGAGAACCTTTAAATCCCCCCCCCCCCCCCCCCCCCCCCCCTCTCGCGGAACTGTCATAAGGTAGATAAATGAAAAAATAAAAACAAAGGAAAGAAAAATAAAGAAATAAAAAATCAAACGAAACAAGGTGTTGAGAAATATTCGTATTACTTGAAAGTTGAATAAGGAATAGAAAATTTACGAATAAGCAAAGTCTGAAAAATAAAAGATACATATATTCCTCTTCTACGCTCTTCGAAAATCCCCAACGCACCGTACGACTCGAGTTCAGTTCAGTTCAGTTCGGTTCAGTTCGGTTCAGTTCAGCTCAGCTCAGTTCAGACTTCAGTTCAATTCATAGTTGAGACTTGAGTTGGGTTCAGAGTTGATCGTAGTGGAGTGGAGCTGCTGTTCAAGTGACGTAAATTTTCGTCATTGAGAGGGGGGCGGGAGGAGCGGCGGGGAGCGTTCGAGGTTCCGATCCTAACCAATCATTCGCGTTGCTGTTAGTGCGGTGCATGTGTACTATCAATATTCATTCTATTCGTGCAATACTATACCTATACTAAAGAGATTTTTGTTGGTGAATTTAATAGTGTTAAAATTAAACTGTTATATATAGTATATATAAGTGTGATTTTCGTTCGGTCAGCAATGTTCTTGCGATACTAAGGTAACGTGTCACCGTCATTTTACTAGAAATTAGATGTGTACGTCTCTTTAATATCGCCTTAAGTCCGCATCATGACCCATGTGCTCTTCCGTCTCTCTCTCTCTCTCTCTCTCTCTCTCTCTCTCTCTCTCTCTCTCTCTCTCTCTCTCTCTCTCTCTCTCTCTCTCTCTCTCTCTCTCTCTCTCTCTCTCTCTGTCTCGCTCTCGCTCTCGCTTTCTCTCTCTTTTCCCCCCTCGAGGTTTGTTTGTTTTTTTTTTTAATTTTTCTGTTTTTTCCTTTTCTTTACCCTTTTCCGCTTTTTTTTTTATTCCTCCCCCCCCCCCTCCCGTTATACCTATGTGTGTGAATATGTACGTACGAAAAAGAGAACCTCCGTTCGAAGTGGGTTCCATTGCAGCAAATGGAGGCTCGAAGAAGCCTTTGTTATAGCGTCGTGTCCATTATTATTTGCTTACGTAAAGATACATGTATAATCATTCAATGATATACCCATTTATTATTATTTAAAAAAAAAAGTGTTAGTTATATATTGTGTATTGTATCGTTAGGGACTTAGACAGCTGGGTTATTATTATCATTATCATTATCATTATCATTATTATTATTATTATTGTCATCATTACTCGTTATACTTGGGTTAAAATCTAAAACGTTCGTAAATACATTATTTAGGTAGATAGAGCTACGCCTCGCGGTTCGTTCTCTGCATACATATATACATACACACACGCACACAACACACCACACCACAAAAAAAAAAAAAAAAAAAAATTAAAAAAAATAATAATAATACACGAGCTAAAGGACTTAGGACTAGTTATCGCTGTCAGCTGTCCGATTTTTTTTTTTTCTACACAATCTTGTTTCGTGACACATATGAAACAAATGTAAAAGAAAAGAAGAGACAAAAAAAAATTAGTACACAACATTCGGAAACCATCCCTTAACTAAACACAAACACGAGCTATCATTTAGTTTTACTTTGGATTAAATTTCATCTTTCTCTTTGTTATGATCATTCTTATAATTCTTATTAACGTAAATTCACACAACAAACACAACACGCACATAGCATATTAACCAAGAAACAGCAGTATCTTACTATTCATTGCGCATAGTATTATTAACGGATAACATCGTCAGTAAGTGTTTATTTATACTATGTTATACTATACTATGTATATATTATATTCATTAGATTTTTAATTATAGAAATTTAATCCTCGAAATTTCACTATTATCATCGATCCCACGCATATACATACGCATAAACATATATCTGTCCGTTTAAACACAACAAACATAGAATCTTGACATACTATCGTCATTTAAACAACCTTCTTTTTATCATTATCCTTTATACTTCAATTTCTTTACCTTCAATGGTTGTGATGATTCAGTTATCGCTGTGAACAGAACAACTCTCGGTATTTTTTTTATTCCCTTACGTCTTAATTATTGTTCTGCCAGAAAACTTGTCTTTTTCTAATTATTGAAATATATTGATAGTTTTTTTTTTTCTCAACTTTTATTTATTTATTTGCTTATATTTTTCAGACAGAATAGTGGCATGAGTCGATTAATCTATGGCAGATCAACAAGATCAGTCGTTGTCAGGGGGGTCTGTAGAGAAGGCCAGTACTTTGGCAGACGCCTCTAAGCAGCAAGGGGTTAAAGGATATAATACATACAACAGATCGACTGTCGCTGCCGGAAGTAGTAGTAGTAGTAGTAGTAACAACACCAATACCAACGCCAATATCAATACCAATACAAGCGGATACAGAAAGAGACATAGTAGCAGCGAGGCCACAGGTACATTGGAAGAAAAAAGAAGGAGACAAAATATTGGCAGTAATAGCCAGGCTCAACTACAGATACTAAACAACACGCTCAGAAGATCTGTTGACTCCTCGAGGAGCGAGGGCGTCAGGAACAAAACAGAACGCAGAAATCACCATGCCGTTGGCCTAGGGCCACCCACGGGTGAATTTTCACATCTTTGAAACTGATATTCGAAATTAAGGAGAAAATCGCTTCTATAAATATGGATAATAAACTTTTAGATACCGATCGGAGGCAACAACCTAAGGCGCACCAGTCGAACAGCGGAGTTCAGAGCGGAAGTACGAGGGGTCGTCATTCGGCAAGATCCTCTCTGCCAGAACTCAATTCGGCACCATTAGACTGTGTCGCATCTCGCACCAGGTCCCGCACTCCGCAGAGTTCACAGAATTCAAATCAGGGCAGTAACAGCTGCGATATACCACTTTTTAGCGGATATTCAACGAGGAAATCATCAAATTCTAACGCAAACTCTATACCTCAACACCACGGCACTCCCTTGACCAGTTATCCGTCTACTTCGAGAGGCAGAGGTGAGTCTTACAGATATTTAGCTACTCTGTTTCATACTATATCGACTATTATGGGCAAATATATTTTCACCATTTATGCAAATCCATTTAATTACATGCTATATGACACGAGGTATTGCGCTGAGTCGGCGCTACATGTTTCACTTTATAAATATTCCTTTGTCGCGCCATGCCACATCAGCCTTGTTTACATTTTATTACTTCCTATCCACAGACTGGATTAGTCATCGTAGTTGGAAGCTTTAGTTAGTTCCAGATTAGCGGTGAAACTTTGTATCTTTTGCGAAAAAAAATACCTCTGTTACAGATTCTTTTCGTAAAAAATTTTTCGGATCTTTTACAGACTTTTTAAGCACGAAATTAAAGTAGTTTTAAATCAACTAGAACTGGAACTAGAACTAGATAATTGTTTCAATCAGTTTCGTCGAATAATAATAAATCAGGTTTTTAGTCTGTCTAATTGTTCTCGAGTCTATTCTACCTCCGACTTTACCTTAAATCGGAGGATATCAATTGAATGACAAAAGAAAAAAGAAGGATGTATTGATTGGTGTATTTTCTTCGGTATCTTGCGTGCTCTCAGATAATACGCATGCGCTATATGTTCAACTTATCTGTGAAACGTTATCTTCAAGTGTCGGCTAATACTACCTGTAGTGATTGTCATTTACACTTGAATATTAGTGCTAATAATTTGAGGAGGAATAAAATATTGACTATGTTGTATAATCCCAGGGCCTAAACTCTTGAGAATTCCATTAACTGTATGAAACTGAAGATATACACGACAATCCCGAGTATCGAACTGACTCAAATCTCGATTAAAAATAACACTCAATAGTCAGACATGTTATTCAAATGATATAGACTGTATCTGACAGCTCATAAATCAAGAAGCACATTCACAGATTAGATGCAAATAATGCAGCGCATAATACGCCTTTTATTTCACACTCTCGATAAGTCACAAACTCGCATAAAGAAACTACCAGCTTAATTGGACTGTTTCAATCCTTCTGTCCCAGATCTTTCCACTTCTTATTGTTGTCCATTTAAAAACACGAGGGTCAAGAAGAATTTTGGTCGCTAATTACAGGCCAGAAATCACAAGGCGTTAGCATCGGTTCTATCGGCAGTACGAGTAGTCGGGTATTGGGTGTAAAGTCCAGCATCAGAGTGGGTAACGCAGCAAGTAACTCTGTGGAGAGCGGTGGTGGGGCGTTGGCACATGAGGGGGCAGGTACCAGCGGCGCAACGGCTGCACCGACTGCTAACCCGCCTACGTCCACCACCGCCCACTCCTCTCAGTCTCACCCAACGCACAAACACTTGTTAAGATCACGCGTAAAGCTCTCTAGTGATCAAACTAAGGAAACTCTAACTGGCGCAAAGACTCAGGGCGGCAAACATCACAAGAAGGATTCTACAACGGGCTCCTGCTCTAGCTCCAGGTAATTTATATCTGAATATTCATTTCAATCAATATATACGAAGACAAAACTGAAATCTGTGGTCATTCTTCACATTAGGCATCGCTCTTCGTCTCGGGCTAGGAAACCGATGGTCGAAGGCGGTTCTGGGGGAGCAGGAGTCGTCATGTCGGGCAGTGAAGCCGCGGCCAATAGTTCTACGCCAACTTCAGTCACGTCGACTGTTCCAGGCAGTCAATTAAGCTCCGCTACTGGCGAGGAGGAATCTGCTTCTACAGCCACATCTGCAATAGGTAATTAGCGACACAGATATCCTCGGGATTCATGAGGAATGAGAAATACACGCTTGACCACCCAAATATTTGACTAGCTTACAAAACGGAATTACCGCAACTCCGTACCTTCCCAATCCCGCTTATCCATCCTCTGCCTCTGCCTCCACCCCCTCCTTTGCCTTCGGCTCTAATTCCCCTCCCAGAAATCAGAGGTAAAGATAATTTCTTATCCCTTGGATATGTCGAACGGCCAACAGTGTTAATTCATCAATTCTGTTCATTCCCTTTCTCGCATCTTTCATTTCTCTTGTTTTATGTAACAAAAAGCTAGCGGAGGTCCGTCCGGAATGTCAGGAACAACCGGAGACAGTGAAAGCGACGATGGCGAAGTCGGACGACTCCAAGCACTCCTGGAAGCTCGAGGACTGCCTCCGCACGTTTTCGGAGCCTTAGGACCTAGGATGCAGCATCTTTTGAATAGAAGCATGGGCGCTAGTTCAGGTAGCCTTCGTTATTTCATCCTCTCACTTTTCCCCTGTTTTTCATTACCAAGAATATTCAAATGGTTAAAATCTAACAACCGATACGTCAACGCTCATCTCATTTTCACCCAGGGTGGAGACAAAGTTGAACTGAGCCCAAATCTGGCTGGAATTGAATTCTCACTTTTGTTTCAAATTTTTCTCCTCTTTTATGCTGGTAAATAAATTTTCAACATTTTCCGAACTTTCCGAACAAGGATTCTTGGCTTCTGAAGCCCCGAGAGAAGTATTAGGTTCATTTTCTCAATTCCACACTTCGTTTAACATATTTCTTTCGCAAATTCCAGCTGCAAAGGCGCAGCAACTCTTAACCGGGTTGCAGGCCGTCGACGACGAAGGAGAACAGCTTCAAGCTGTTATAGGAATGGGAGAAATATTGGTGATGGGAAACGAGGACACGCTAACTGGTTTTCCGGTCAAACAGGTCGTCGCAACTCTGATAAACCTACTAGGAATGGAACACAACTTTGTTATCATGACACACGCTTGTCGCGCTCTAACTTATATGATGGAAGCCCTCCCTCGATCTTCGACTGTCGTCGTTGACGCCGTACCTGTATTCTTACAGAAATTAGAATCCATAGAATGCATGGATGTCGCTGAACAATGCCTTACAGCTCTTGCCATGCTTTCGCGCAGACATAGCAAAACTATTCTACACGCGGTGAGGATAGTTCCATTTTTTTTTTTCTTTATAATTAACACAATTCTTGATATTCTATGCCAAGAAATACACAGTTTTTTTAATTATTCAAGTCAAATTCCTTCTTTGAGGTGAAAAGTTCGAGTTTAATCATTCGGTGCTTTTATATTTTATTTTATTTGGAATCTCTGGAATTTCAGAAGAATTTTCCTCAATTCGTAGAGAAATTTCAGCAAAGATTCAAAAATGCCACATGAATTGTATAAATCGTTGATAACTTGATGAAATCGTAGATAAATCTCAGATAAAAATACGATATAAATCTTTCGAACACAAATTTTAATACATAAAAATCTAAAAATTCCCAAATACTTCCACTAAATGTCAATGGGATGTGTGAAATGGTAGAAAAATGTCCCTGACTCCTCATTCATCTTTTTTTCTGCCCTATCTGACCCCTGCGCTATTCATAATTTCAGGGTGGTGTCTCGGCGTGTTTGAAGTTCGTCGACTTCTTTAACATTACTGCTCAGCGCGCGGCTTTAACGATCACAGCTAACTGTTGTCAGAACTTACACCCCGACGATTTTCATCTAGTCACCGACAGCTTACCTCTATTAACCAGCAGGCTGGCTAATCAAGACAAAAAAAGCGTCGAGTGCGTGTGTCAGGCTTTCAGTCGACTTGTCGACAGTTTTCAACACGATCCAACAATGCTTCACAAAATAATAAACGCTGAGCTTTTACAGAATTTACAACAATTGGTAAGCTTGTAAAATTATTTCTTAGTACTCGGATTGAAATTTTGGGATACTATGAATGTATTGTATTGTTGTTTTTTGTATTAGTAATTAGGCAATTCATTTGATCATTTACTCTTTGATTCTTTCAGCTTATGATAACTCCGCCGGTAAACAGTATTGGAAATTTTATTACCGTTCTTCGAATGCTTTCTGTGATATCAAATCGCTGTCCTGATTTGGCGCAGCTACTACTTCAACAAAACATTGCCTTCACCCTAAGTTATCTCCTGACTGGATCCCTGGAGGTAAAGACTGAAGACGTTGAGCTGGTACCAAGATCCCCGCAAGAATGGTACGAGATTACTTGTCTTATCGAGGAACTCATGCCACCGCTACCTACCGATGGCATATTTAGTGTAAATAGCTTACTCGAGAGGACCAATAATCAACAAGAAACTGTACACTGGGAATGGAGAGACGAGAGACACTGCTGCCATCCATTTAGCACCATCGATTCAAGGATCATCGAGGTAAATATCAACTTGGGGCTAAAGATAAAATACAAAAAGCCTTCGTTTGAAATATTTCCAAAGATTACACGAAGAGTTGTGAATTTAGAGCAGATTCCAGGCTCCAGACTTGTATAATACCTCGTTTGAAGGAATGACGATTGAAAAGTTCTGAGGAATTTCACTTCAAACGTATCCCTCTTTCCAGATGGCTTTTCAAAACGGAGAAGATGAGATATGTCTGTCTACATTGGGTCGGACTTACACTATAGATCTGACTGTAATGAAACAGATAAACGAAGACATAGGAATGGCCAGGAGTATATTTCGCAGAGTAAACACAAATCCTGCAGAAGGAAAAACTCCCAATTGTTTATCCAGGTAAAAATCTACCTTATGTACATTTTTTATTTTCGTATATTCAACTTCCTGGCTTTTAACTAACGAAAATCTAACTTCAAGACATTTTTTATCAGATAATGAATTCCTATTTCAGCATGGATGTAGTGCCTCCGGTAATTGAGACCAACGAATGGCTAGTCTCTTTCATTCGGACTTTGTTCTCAGTTTTATACGAAGTGTACAGTAGCTCGGCCGGACCTGCCGTTAAATGCAAATGCCTAAGAGCTCTTCTTCGCATGGTTTATTACGCCTCTACTGATTTACTTAAGGTAAAGGGGGAAACAAAACTACCGTTCATGAACATCAATTTTCCCAATCTTTGTAAGACGAGGTCAAAAAAATGTAAAATAATTTCTAATTATGTCTGAAAATTGTGGTAGCCAGCTGTGAAAAATAACTATTGCTCCCTTAAAATACAAAATAACGATTTCTTTCCTCTCTATCCTAGGAGGTGCTGAAAAACCAGGTAGTTTCTTCTCACATAGCTGGGATGCTCGCTTCTCAAGACTTGAGAATCGTCATTGGAGCTTTGCAAATGGCAAGCATACTGATGAAAAGACTACCGCAAGTATTTGGGGTTCATTTTCACCGCGAGGGAGTCTTGCATCAAGTGCGTCAACTCGCAGACCCCGAAATACCGCTCGGTGTATCGCCTCCCAAGTGCCCTTCGGGTAAGTTTCTTAATTTGTTTAAGCCAAAAGACGCGATATTAACGACTGCCTCTCGGTTTTAGGACTTTCTTTACCAAGCCCACAACCTGGACCATCAAATACACCGCTTTCTTCCACGACGACGTTGTCGTCGAGCAGCGCAACCTCTCCTATCGCCTCTCCAACTACTAATGGAAATATTTTAATCGGCGCTATAGCTACTAGCCAATTAAAACCGAGTCTCACTGCCACTATGGAGACTCGGAGCAGAACTGATTTAAATTCTAGCGCCGATGATGCTAGTACACCACAAAGTGCTCATTTGTAAGTGAGAATTTAATATTTTGCTTTGGTTTCCTTCTTATCTTCGAATGATTATTTTTATTATAGTTTGAAAAAAATCTAGCAATCTTCCGTCATCTTTGAAGAAATTCTATGAAATACATAAAAATATAGAACAGTTTTCATGAAATTGTAGTCAAATTTCAAAATTCTGAATAGAAATCTCGACGTAATCAAGAGGCGAAATCTTCTAAAGACTAGGAAATAATTTTGAAATTCCTTTCAGATGCTAGGCCTATTTCTACAGAATGTTATAAATCTTGTGCAATCTTTGACATTTCTTTGGAATTCTGAATATATTTTCGAAAATTTCTATAAAAATCTTATTAGATTTTTAAAACTCTTGCAAGATGCTTGATATTCCTATGAAATCATTCATGTGTTATATTCTCAGTGGTATTTTCAAAATCTTGAAGAAAATAATTGAGAAGTTTGAGCTAAATTTCTTTAAAACTGAAATCTCTTTAAAATTGCTTTCGAAATCCCAGATACATAGGTAGTTTGGAAAAAAATCTCATTAATACGGTGGAATTGTTTGGAAAAAAAAAAATCCACAAGAAAATGTAATCTTCCGGCTAAACTAAATAATTCACTGCTATTTCTCAGAAGAATCGGAGATGTTCTAAAACGAAAACGTCAGAACAAGAAAGGTAGATTCTCCAGACTAGGAAGCGCAATGCCTCAACAGACGCAACAACCAGAGTCTTTATTCACTGGTTTTACTCCGAAAAACAGTCGCTTCTTAGGTAACTTGAACCCGGCTAGATGGGGCAGAAAGTCATCTTCCTCGAGCGCAGCTAGTGACAAACGCGACTCAAGTTCATCCACAAGTCTAGCCAAGCCACCAAGCAACCCTAGTCTAACTGGAGGCAATCGTGACAAAGCTAAAGCTTGGGTCAGAGAACAAGCCTCTCAATTCCTCGCCAGATATCAGGACGACGCTCCGTGCACACATCCCGCGCTAACTGTACTTGCCAGACTTACCGCGGCGATACAACGTCTTCAGTCAAACGTGAGTCGGGGATGGATTGATTACGTTCTAATATTTTTGAAGAAATAATTTATTTGCTAATTTTTCATATTCATTACTTTTCACATATAGGAAATGGACGAAATGTTGTCCGCTCTCACCGAGCTTCGAGACATAGTATTAGAAAGTGATATTTCACCATTTGAGATGAATTATAGCGGATTAATTAAGGCCCTTCTCAACTACCTCACCACGACAGATGCTCCAGGTCATCGTTACGATCGTTTAAGAATGTTTTGGAAACTCTTTGCAGATTCTACCGTGAGTTTATGCCGCAGTTATCATTTAGGGAACGATAAGACGGACTAAACACCAGTATATTGATATTCGATGATGTTATTTCCCAAGATTAATTGTCGATAGAAGTTATAAGAGCTTAAATAATCCAGCTAAATGTATATTCGACATTTATCAACGAACGTTTTCCTTTACCAGATCGAACAAGACAATGGAATCTTGGTCGACCTGAATGCCGGAGCATTTGGCGCGCTAGTAGCTAAACTTAACAGCTGCGTTGCTCAATTGGAACAGTTTCCCGTGAAGGTACACGATTTACCAGCGGGATCAGGAGCCGGTCGCGGAGGCACAAGCGCCTTGAAGTTTTTCAACACTCACCAGCTCAAGGTGTGTGTTCAGTAAGACGAACTCAAAAATCGAGTCTCCTCCACAGCTTTTGGAATCGAATTTTCTTCTCCATTGCCAACAAAAGACTAAAAAATACGCCGAAATTTTTTCAGTGCAATCTACAACGGCATCCAGACTGCAATAATCTCAAACAATGGAAAGGAGGCACCGTGAAGATCGACCCTCTTGCTCTAGTTCAAGCCATTGAACGATACTTAATGGTTCGAGGCTACGGGAGAATCAGAGATGCAGAATCTATGGTCAGCGATGACGATAATAGCGAAGATGACATAGACGACACTCTGGTGAGTTATTTTTTTAAATCTCGAATGAACTGTTTAAAAACTGAGTCGATTACATATTTTCTAAGATTAACTCGATTCCAGCAATCTATAACAAGCTAATAATTTCACAGGCCGCAGTGGTGATAAGCCAGGGCTCGGCTAAGCACAAACTTCAGTTTCTCATCGGAGATCAAGTCCTGCCGTTTAATATGACCGTCTATCAAGCTGTGAGACAGTTTGGTTGTTCCGGATTGGATCATTCCGAGGCTGAAGCTGACGGAGAAGCTCCGCTAGGTCACGACGCAGTTTGGGTTCAAACTCACACGATTTATTACAGGTAAATAAAATGGGACCAATTTTCTCAATATTTCTCTTCATTTAGGTAAAAAAAATTTGGATTCTTGTTTAATTAAACTATTTTTTGTTAGGCCCGTCCCTGAGGATGAAACAACGATATCTTCAAAGCCGGGTTCGAGTTCCCAAAGCAGCAGCAGCCGCAAGGGAAAGGGAAAAAGCACTAAAATTAGTTCTAAAAGAAAGGAGGACAGTCTATGGCTAGAGGGAACTATTCCACCTCCGCGATGCCCCTTGGCTCCATATCTTAATCCGACTTTACCTCTTTCTGTAACTATAGCAGATGCTTCGTTAGACGGCTTATGCCTGCTGCGTCTGTTACACTCGCTTAATAGACACTGGGGGGTGCTTTTTCCACATCTTAAAAGCGTCAGCCTTTTATCTGCTCAAGATTTTGTCAATAATAAAATCGCGGCTAAAGCGAGCAGGCAACTTCAAGATCCCCTTGTTATTATGACGGGGAATCTTCCTTCGTGGCTACAACAAATCGCTGCTGTTTGGTGAGATGAATTTTATTTTATTACATAGTTTATCGTTGTCTTATATCCATCATGGGATTGATGTTCGCCCTGGGGAAGTATGGGAGGTAGAATTGATGTCCAAACAAATGATTGAAAGCTTATTCATCTTAGTGCTATGAATTGAAACTATCGAAACAAATTTTTTCTCTTTCCTTCCAGTCCATTCCTATTCCCCTTTGAAACACGCCAACTGCTGCTCTACGCGACGTCATTTGACCGAGACAGAGCGCTTCAACGACTCCTTGACTCTGCGCCAGAGCTTTCTGGGTCCGATAGTCAGGAGCGAGTAACGCCGCGTTTGGAAAGAAGAAAACGCACCATATCAAGGACAGACATTCTTAAACAGGCAGAGCAAGTAATCCAGGACTTGGCTTCGAGCAAGGCTCTGCTCGAGGTGCAGTACGTCAACGAGGTAATTGCCTGCCCAATAATAGCCCTGATTGATCTAGAGATACATTTCATTCAACAACTCTATCTTCTTTCAGGTCGGTACGGGCCTCGGACCTACCCTAGAATTCTACGCCCTAGTTTCCAGAGAGCTACAGCGTTCGGATCTCGAACTTTGGCACGGTAGCTTAGTCCCGAGTCTAGGAGGATATGTAAATAGTCCTCACGGCCTCTTCCCGACTCCTATTCCATGGAACACTAAGGTTTCTCACCTGGCTAAGCTCAAAACGAAGTTCAAATTCCTTGGTAAATTCATGGCCAAGGCAATATACGATTCCAGAATGGTGAGCGATCCCCTACTCAATGAAACATTATCTAATCAGTAAACATCCGATGTCAGCTTGTAACGTTAACGACATTTCTTTCTTTTTATTTCCCAGCTGGATTTGCCGTTCAGTTTAACTTTTTATCGTTGGCTACTCGGCGAGGAACATACCCTGACTTTGAGCGATCTGTACTTTGTGTGTCCGGACGTTTATCGAACGCTCAGTAAACTCCAGGACATTGTTAGACGAAAAGAGGCCATAGAAAGGGATCAGACACTTAGACCTGCCGAGCGAAATCAATTGATCGAATCTCTCTCTCTAGACGGATGTCCTATCAACGATCTTGGACTTGTTTTTGAACTTCCTGGATACGAGAATGTTGAGTTACGGAAAGGGGGCAGCGAAGTCACCGTCGATATACAAAATCTCGATCAATATATAAAGGTGGGTTTTAATACACGACTTTA
Source organism: Tenthredo scrophulariae (assembly GCA_963978835.1). Classification (NCBI taxonomy): domain Eukaryota; kingdom Metazoa; phylum Arthropoda; class Insecta; order Hymenoptera; family Tenthredinidae; genus Tenthredo; species Tenthredo scrophulariae. The sequence goes on from OZ022227.1 coordinate 31,595,617, forward strand.
CTTACAATTTCTCATATAAGTTCGCGAATTTTGGTGATATTTCATTGGTAGGAAAGAATCTTGTGGACATTTTTCTCTTGTAAATTTATAAGAAATTTTCATAAAGTCAACTAAATCTTTATGTTTGATGAAAAATTCACAGCTCGTAGTTCACTGGTTCCTTTACGAAGGAGTATTCCGTCAAATGGAAGCATTCAGGGAGGGATTTGAGTCAGTGTTTCCCCCAGCTCAACTACGACTCTTCTTTCCCGAGGAATTAGAAGCAGTATTCTGCGGTCATGCTCAAACCGGTGGCCATTGGGACATTAAAACCCTTCTAGAATGTTGCCGGACGGACCATGGCTACACGCCTGATTCTCGTGCCATCAGATTTCTATTTGAAGTTATGTCGGAGTACAAGAGCGAAGAACAGCGTCAATTTGTTCAGTTCGTTACCGGCTCTCCAAGATTACCCGTCGGAGGTGATAAATCATTAATTTTATGAAATGATTCAAACAAGTTACACGAAATTCAGCTTTTTAATAAATTTAATAAATGTTCAATTGTTTCAGGGTTTAAAAGTCTAACACCGCCGCTAACGATTGTCCGCAAGACCTTTGACCCGTCTATGAAAACAGACGATTTTTTACCGTCTGTAATGACATGTGTAAACTATTTAAAACTGCCAGATTATACAACGCTTGATATAATGCGTGATAAACTTCGGATGGCTGCGCAAGAGGGTCAGCACTCGTTCCATCTCTCCTAGAAATTGGTACATCTACCTTTAGACTTACCCCCCCCCCCCCCTTCCCCGACCCCATTTTCCCCTTCTTATTATCTTCTTGGCTTTTTCAGAAAAAAAAATAAAATAAAATAAAACAATATAAAGATATGTCCAGATTTAGTCGATTATAAAGAACAAAGAAAAAAGTAAGAAAAAAAAACAAAGAAGTCAGTTTTATTAAGAAATAGAAGAAAAGTTAAGCAATCGATGAGTTTTTATCACACTAATTATAATAATAATAATATAGAAGATGTGATGGGTTGTTTTTTTTTTTTTCTTTTTCTTTTTTCTTCTCCTTTTCTTTTCCTTTTGAGAGAAGTAGACAATCTTTAGTTTGAATTTATATATAACATCTACCTATATCTATATGCTATATATATTATATATAATATTATACATCTATGTTTCTTTCTTTTCTTTATTTCGAAAACAAAACAAAATAAATAAGTTATAATAATAATAATAATAATAATAATAATAATAATGAATAAAAATTAAAAAGTTAAAAAATTGATAATTAATAATAATAATAATGATAACAAAATAAGATCAACAAACAAAAGAAAACAAAACAAAACATAAAATAATAATAAATTCATTTTTAAATGTTCAAAATAATAAATTCCAGCTTTTGGGTCTTTATTAGGGATATTTTTTTACGTCGTTAATCCAATTTCAATTGTAATATATTATACATTATTATAATAATCATTGTACACTTGCAGAATACAAAATACACTAAATATAATGAATACATCATTATACATTACACTGAACACATACGCATACAACATACAATATACAATTATAGACTATACTATGCCATACCATACCATACCATACAGCTACTTTTACTGAAATATAACAAGTGACTGACGACGAAGGGATACCCTAGGATGAAAGGGTCTGCTAGCTGCTGCTAAGCAAGGAAAGATTTGTCTTCGACGCGTTATGACGAGACAAAAAACAACAAAAGAAGGCGAGGAACGAAAAAAAGTTGTAAATATAACTATTGTACTCGACATAGTTTGTTATATATGCAACTCTATAATATAAATACCTACTTTATAGAATTATTATTAAAAATAAACACATACTTACACACACACACACATACATAATGAATGATAATATGATCGTCACAAGGAAGAATATTGATTATAACTATGTATACCTAATAGGGTGGTCCTTGTTTTGGTCATATTTGTTCTTCAGTGCTCTGATGGGCCAGAACGTCTCCAAATATGTAAAAAAAACTTCGTCGAAATCCCAGGTTCTTATCTCAATTCTAAGTACTGCCACAAAGGGTTTGCACTTTCCAATTTAAATAACACACGATTTTTAGTACTTCGGAATTAGGTATTACTTTTTACTTCCTATAGAGTTATCGTTCCTCTGAATCTGAAACTCCGGCACACTTGTTATATATAGTAGTAGCTGGTATCCGTGAAAAAATGTACAGATTTTATAACTAGAAAATTTCATTTATCACAATTTCGAGTGGAGAAATTTTTTTTTCGGATCGCCGTAGCTGCAAAAATGATATCGTTGAATATCTATAGAATTTTCATGAAACACCTATTACTACTAGTACCACGGGTAAGCAGTGTTACAAAGTTTCAGATTTTTCGGAGTTATACCGCAATAGGAGGAAGAAAAATTAAGAGCGAAACTTCAGATATCGTATTTCATTAAAATCGGAAAATTCGAACGCTTTCGGGCTATACTTAGATTAAAATAGGAGCCTGGGATTTTGCTACATTTCTTATTCTACATATTTGAAGACGTCCTGGTCCATGGGAGAATCAGAATTCAAAAATTATCAAATTGAGGACCGCCCTTAATACCGACACATCATCTATACTTTACATCTCTCTATAACCCACTGCTGTCTTACGTTCACGATACATAAATTGATACAAAGTTATTGAATGAATTTTGAAATAATCAATCTAAAATACATAACATTACAATAAAATACATACATATACATGGCGAGGTTGATTCTGGCCCGGAAGTGATCGGGTTATCGTGTTAAATCATATACCAAACAGTCACTTTCGGACCAGAATCAACCTCGCTATGTGTACATACATACATTAGTATAGTACAGTATAGTATAGTATAGTATAGTATAGCATAGTATAGTATAGACATATTGATTTCAATATTAAAGAGTGATAAATTTTAATATCTAATTATTCACCGTTTGGTGAATAGATATTGGATCTGATCTAACTAAGAGAATAACGAGAATAATAATAATAATCCGTTCTGCTATGGATTATGTAAAGTTTTTCCTTTTTTTTTTCTCTCAAATACAGTTACACATATTAATTATCTCTCCCTATAATTTCCAACCCCCTGTCCCTTTTCTATATATTATTCTTCCATTTTCTTTTTTTCTTTTCTTTTCAATGAAATCTATATACGTTCTTGTTGTATCCTCCCCATCGCCCTGCCCCTCCGAAGAGACAAGTATAAATTATTTAAATTAAATGTTTTTTCGTTTTCCTCTTATTATTATTATTATTATTGTTATTATTATTGTTATTATTATTATTGTTATTATTATTATTATCATTATTATTATTATTATCATTATTATTATTATCATTATTATTATTATTATTATTGTTATTATTATTATTATTATTATTATTATTATTATTATTATTATTATTATTATTATTATTATTATTATTATTATTATTATTATTACTGTTTTCTGTCTTTCTTTCTTATTTTTTATTTTATTTTTTCTACCAATTTTGTTCGATGAATCGAGTTCATCGTCGGGTAAGAGTGATTTTTAAAGTAAACACGCTTTACACCATAACGTTTATTGATAATTACATAAGATATAACATAACTATCGCAGACATGGTAATAAATATCAATACGAGTCATACAACTATGAATGAAACTTGAACATAACATAACATAACATAACATAACATAACAAAAACAAAAACAAAACAACTTTGTTTAGTGTATTCTTGTTTGTGGTTTTATAATCGATCTCTTGTGTTCGCTGCTGTTGATTGGCTTTATTTGCGTAGGTGTTTCTCTATCTATCTTTCTATACATATATATCTCTATCTCTCTCTTTGTTTCTCTTTCTTTATTTCTTTCCTTCTTTTTTTCTTTCTTGTGGAGTGGAAGCGGAAGTGGAAGAGTAACCGACCTAATCGTCACATGTGCGACACATATTATATTATACATACACATTTAATTTTAATTCATATATTGTTAATTAATATTATTATTATTATTAATTGAATCTTTTTTTTGTCTTTTTTTTCTTGTATTTTTTTTTTTCTATTATAAGTAAGATAGTCTGATTATATTACTTAGTTTAGTAAGAGTATAGCCAACATCATCAGACCGTATTTCCCGCTGCGTCGATGTATTACTGTGATTCACGTTAATAAAGAGGATATCGTGCACTTTTGAGTTTAATGAAGGGTAGACATGTTTTTAAATATGTATTACCTATTTATATTACCCAAATCAAATCTTTTCAAGGTCTGATTCCCTCGATCAATGATTATTACAGTTAAGAATTAGTTTTATACGGGGTAAGCTTTCTTCGGTATCCGGAAAGGGTGTGTGGCTTATATCGGCTGAGACTCCGCATCCTATACATACTTGTTATTATCAGCGGAATCATTGCTTTCAGATGATAAACAATCCATACAGAAATTAGGGAAATTAGTATAATTTCTCATTGTTTTGACAAAGATACATGAATTTCCGTCTATTATGTAAATAACACGGCAAGAGCCAAATAAATGGTAGTTGACAATGCATGAGAATTGTTATTCTGAAAATAATGAGTATGAATAGAGGGAGGCGGAATCTCAGCCGATTCAAGCCACACCCTCTCCGGACTCCGGAGAAAACTCACTCGGAAAGCCGAATTTGAAAAGGACAAAGATCGTTATAACTGCAACTGAAAAGAATCTTTGGTATTCGATTATTCTTATCCATAAATGAATATATCCCCGATCGGGAGCTTGAATCTATCAACTGGTCCTGAAGAGGGACAAGTTTTACTTGTTTAGAAAATATATAGAACGGAATGACAAGAATCTTCTTTGAATGTGCTGCTTGGTATGAAGAGAACGTGTGTTCGAAACTTGAGAATATCTTGCCCATTCCATATTATTTTAAAAGATCGAAAGAACAAGTCAAAAGGCTGTAGAAAAATGACTAAAAACTTCTTAGTCATGTACTGCTTCATTATTCTGAAACTCATTGAAAGCAAGCCGAGAATTTGGGTCGAAAGTATTCATACTCATAGAGATAAGTGAATGAGATGGGAGAATCGAATTTCAAATGTGTTTATCAATGATATATCGTCTGACTTGATATCAGCAAGCAAGATTATAACTCAATATCAAAATGCTTGATATTCTGACGTCTTTAATTATCCTCCGTACCTATTCTCAACGAGCGAGTAGTTTTCATTGATTTATCACTTTCGCTAGCGATTACATACATATACTATATACTCTTGTATCCCCTGTTATTTCTTTTTCAATTAAGGGGTTGAAAAAAAGAGGAAAAATAAGTATCTTCTGTAGAACGACTGCTTGCCAAACTAGTTATTAAAATCTTATTACTTATAAGTTATAGATTATTGAATCTACTATGTAAACACTGTATAAAGTCGATAATCGTGTATATGATCGGTCTGATGATGCGGGACTAAGTAATTATTTTTTCATCATAATCTCTGAGCGAATAATCGTATCGGAGTTCAGACTTAGATAAATAAACTATGGGTTGAAAAGTTACGTACTCCGTACACAGATACATATGTACCTATGTGAGACGGAACCTGCAGCATTCATGTTATACGTATATCAAAAACGAAAGTTATATTTATATCAATCAATTAGGATATAAATGAAAAACAAATATTATGTTTATTTTATTGAAGAAAATTCTCAGTTTTCTTTAACTTTATATTCAATAAACAATAACATCAATCTATATTACATACGTTTATCGATAAAATATGAAACCAAATAAAATCATCCTGTAATAATTTTAAATATTTTTCTTTAGTCACAGTCTCTCCCAAAAATCATTAACTCACAAATCTTAATAACTGATTCAAAGATCGATTCTAGGGGGCAGAGCCGGATGATTATAGTAATGATCCTTGTTTATTGCGACTTTAGTAAGGGAAAAACTGCACAGAGGATCGAACTTTTGATAACTTGAACATGCTGTGTTATTACGGGACGTTGAGTCGCCTATTTTCTCACAAATATCGATTAGATTTAACAATAATATTCAATATAACATAGAGAGCCATCCAAGTATGAAGCACGTCCCACCGAACGGCGTGATTTTGCTAAATCGTTTGTCGGATGTAAATGCATAATAGTAGCACGGACCACAGAACATGAAGATCCCAGAAACCATGAAGATTCCAGCCTACAGACAAAAATGATGAAAATATGGTAGAATGTGAATTTGTTCGAAGTACACAGTCTATCCTTTTACATATTATATCATATCTCCTTGCTTTGATGATTCTTACCACATTCGACGCCCTGCAGAGTGGTAACCCAAGCAAAGCTAACGTGTGAATAAAGTGGTATCTGTTCGCAGTTTCAAAAACCTTCATACTCTCTCTCGCGGTGTCTTTTGGGTACTGTCCTGAAACATAATGGAACAAAATCAGCGTATTAGGTTCTCAAACGTACACCTCATGACCAGACAGTTCGCTTCAAAGTTTGAACCAAGTTATTTGAAATGATTTTGTTTTTTTTTGCTATTTTTGTGATTGTTTGTAAGATATTTAACTGTTCTGTTCTGTTTTATCTCATTCTGGACAAGCGGTGCTCCTAGTTACACCCCTTTTCAGTATCCTGGGGATTCGTTAACAGGATAATAATCGTTCTTTCTATCTAGCGGACTTTTCAGCTTTGTGGCAAGCCAGGCAAACTTACGGTGCGATCCATAAGCACCAAGGATGACCGCTACAGCTCCACTGAAAGCTGCTAGTTTGACGTAGGGCCCGGTCGCAGCGGCCAATTTCCATAATGGAACCGGAGGAGATACTGCCATTTTAATTTCTGCCTTTGGAACGAGTCCGACGTAGTTTGCTACCTGAAAATTATCACCTTTTGTCATCGTCAAGAAGCTGCGATTTTGAAAATAGATATAAAGTAATTGGGATTCTCAATGATCCTGAGCTTTTTCATTGTACTACGGACAGTAAAATACATCAACTTGTTTCGATCAGATTTGTGAAGTACAAAACGATCTTTGAGGAAAAACAAAAATGGGTAAATTTGGGCGTAAAAAGTGTCGATTTCTTGTTGTTATAAACTATAAGAAAATGAATAATCGGATAAACGATGATTGCAGGGAGATACGACGATAAAATTAAAATTAACGAAAAAATAACGGTCGTGTTCTGCATTGAATGCACTACAAGAAATGTAATAAACGAATAATGATAAAACTGCTAAATCACGTGAGATTATTAACACTTACGCCAGTCACTGCGGTCTTCGCTATACCGAATGCGCCAGAGCTAACTGGATTCGAAAACAATGCGTAATTTAGAGCCTCTTGAATTCCCATTTTCGTTTCAATAATAATCAATGAAAACTCTAGCCCAAATATTTTATTTTATATTTATTTTTAAAAATATTATATTTTAATAATATTTTACCGGCTTTAGTCTATGTTAGTTTCAATGACGTTTACGTTCACCCGGTATTTTATCTATTTGCAATGATCCATCGAAGAATCGACGAACTCTTTATGCATTTGACAACACACGAGTCTTACAGCTGTTGCTTCTGATGAAGCATTAGGTTTGTTCGTCTTAGCTACACCTTTGGGAGCTTTCCATCTACCGCCAAAAATCAACACATTCAGACACAGAGCTAAACGATTGGTCTTTTCTGTTCGCTCCAGCCAATCATATTGCTGTGTGTCTGACTGCGTCGATTTTCGGCTGTAGATGGAAAGCTCCCTTTTACTCTCTTACTAGATTTTACACTTTTCCCTAGAAATTTACACCTCTTATCGGGCGAGTGTAAAAAGTGTAGAAAGTGTAAGTTAAGACGAACAAACCTAATAGCCTACACTTTCTACACTTTTCTTACACATTTTACACTCGCCCAATAGGAAGTGTAAATTTCTAGTGAAAAGTGTAGAATCTGGTAAAAGTGTAAAGAGTGTAGCTAAGACGAACAAACCTATAATGAACATCAAGTGAACCACGAGTCACGATTATAGGTAGGTATGTGTTTAATGGTTTTTGGAAATTGTTTAAACTATCGGTAATGTAGAACGCTGTTACATGATTCATAATCATGATAAAATAGAAAACAACTGCGTTGAAAAAAAACAAAACAATTATTATTGCATAATATTTAATGATTTATCAAGCTGCAAATAGGGAGATATATTATATTCAATAAACAAAAATCACAAGAATACAACAATGTATTCCTAAAACAACGCTACAACAGAATATGTCCGCCATCTTCAAATACATCAACAAACCACACTCATGGCTCGTTTTTCTAATTCGAGTTATTCTTCTTCGGGTACGTCAGTGACGTTACATCCGACATCCGGCTAGCTGTCAGCGGAACTTAAATCAGCTGATGTTACTTGGAGGCTTAGGTTAAAGCACGGTTAAAGGGTGTATTTTGCACGTATACATAAATACTGTAATGGCGGATGAAATGACAACCGGAGAGGAATTGTCGCTGAAGCATAAAAAGGAGCGAAAAGAACTCCAAGGTATATACACTAATTGCATGATAAATAAATTCGGCATTGTTCGGAGCTTCATGGTTTTATAACTTGTCTAACCTACGAATAGTATCGATATCAAAAGAGAAATCTAGTTTTTCTCGATCTACCCTCATTCAGGAAGAAAACCTCCTGAGTTTTGTCGTATTTCGCTTTGCAGCTCAAATCCAAAATCTGAAAAAGTCGATTTGCAAGGGTGATAAAAAACGTAAAAAAGAAATAACTGAGGAAATAGCTCAGCTAGAGATTGACCTTGACAAGAAACAAGAGCAGGAAATAATAAGCTCAAAATCTTCCTCTCAGTCAGCGGATAAGGAAGAAACGGACAATCAGGGGCCAGATACAAACGGAGTTATTGTAGAAGAGGGGAATCCCTCAGAGCCGGTACAGCGGATATCCAAAGCACAGAAGAGAAGGGAAAAGAAAAGTAACGCTGAGAGGGAGAGGAACCAGAGAATCGTTGAACAGGAGGCCGAAAATGTATTCGGTAAAAGAAACGTGGAGACTCAAACGATAAAGAAAATTCTCCAAGGCCGGCATCTCAAGATTCACGAGATCCCTAGCGATGGTCATTGGTGATGCATCCTTCCTCATTTTTCATTCCTGATATAATAATTATCTTACACCTTACCAAGGGAAGGAAAAAGGAAGAAAGTTATTTCTGTAAATTTCAGTCTGTATAACGCCGTCTCTCATCAGCTTAAAGAGATCGGAGAAACTCCGTGTGGCTTTAAGGAACTCAGGGTGAAAACTTCTCAACATCTCAGAGCCAACATGATCGATTTTGTTCCTTTCTTGTCTAATACCGAATCAGAGGAAATGCTGTCACCTGAACAGTACGAGAAATACTGCAATGATGTTGCAGAGTCCACTGCTTGGGGTGGTGCAATTGAGGTAAAAACGCGTCATATCGCGTCTCTAATGTCAAAAAGGCGAAATCATTTTTACAGACGCGATACACTTAAGCCTATTCGTTTCATGAATACAGTTTGCATTCACTTCAGTTTTACTCTATCAGTCACACAAAGGTTCATTGTTTGAGTTTTATCTGAATGGCTACTGTTCAGTTCTAGTATCAGATCCTAGAAGGCCTGAACTGTATCCTGATCTCATACAGAAGTCTAATGAATAAACTAGTACCTAGAATATTAATCAACGAACGTTTTTTTACAGCTGCAAGTTTTGTCCAAAGTATTGAAGCGACCAATCGAAGTTATACAAGGGACTGGATCCCCTTACGTTATTGGTGAAGAGTACAAAACTGGCGGAAAGAATGTAACTCTAACGTATCATCGTCACATGTACGGACTCGGTGCCCACTATAATTCCGTGACTAAATACGTTAAGGATGAAAAGAGTTGATCGAATAACTGTAACATAGACGAAGGTCATTGACTCAAAGTACTACAATCCATTCGCGGATGAAGATGACCGATAAAACCAACTCACTACCACCGTCGATGTATTCTTTGAAAAATAGCTACTTGACATGTTAAAGGAATGAATAATTGACTATGTAAGTTATTTAGCACATAAATTCCAAACTATTTAGAAGGTCTTCTGTTGTAATGTGATAATTGTACTGGTAAGGATGGAATAAAAAAAGAAAAAAACAATTATACCAATGGGTACCAATATGAATCTTTGTTATTCACAATAACAGACGATTTTTGCTCTGAAACGAGCTTTTCTAGATGGTGAATATGGTGCAATTCAAATCTGCAAGATTCTTTGCTCGGCACATTATCAATTAATATTCATAAATAATATCTCCTCTGTATCAAACATCAGTACTATTACTGTTTATCAGAGCCGTTTGTCTCCGCTAATTTTTCTTCGTCGTTTTGCTCCCTGGCTCTGTTAGGATCATCCGGTTTCATCGCGGGGAAAAACAGCACTTCCTGAAATGAAATGAATAAAAAGAAAAAACATCATTTCACCCAAAATCACATTTCTGACAACTGATACTACCGAAATACACACCTTGATGTTATTAGAGTCTGTAAGGAACATGGTGAGTCTATCAACACCAATTCCCCAACCAGCTGTTGGAGGTAGTCCGTATTCTAATGCTGTGCAAAAGTTTTCATCGACTAACTGCGCCTCGTCGTCGCCGGCCGCTTTGTCACTTGCTTGTTGTTCAAACCTGGAAATGATTATGAGTTTATTGAGCTTTCTGCTTGATCGAAGATTCTCAACGTTGAATTACCTCTCTCTTTGTATCAAGGGATCGTTTAACTCTGTGTACGCGTTGCAGACTTCTTTCTTCATCACGAAAAGCTCAAACCTTTCTGTAAGGCCGACCGCAGATCTGTGCCACTTGGCTAATGGAGACATTATCTGAGGGTGGTCTATGATGAAAGTTGGATTGATGCAAGTTTCTTCGATGAATTCACCGACGAGCTGGAATCAAGTAACCAGTGAAATCGCATTTAGTTATACGCCATTCATCTTATTTTGAGACTTCATGAGATAATCAATTTGAAAAATGTGGCTTGTTGTAAAAGAATTTCGAGATCTGCTTACCTCGAATCGAAGAAATCGACTTTCCGCCATTTTGACGCAGTTTTGAACTCACCTTATCCAAAAGTCTGGCGGTTGTACGAGGCGGCGGACATTCAACTCCGTGTTTAGCGCACAAATCGCTAAGGAACTGCGTGGCTTCAAGAGTGTTGAGTTTCTCTGGATCAGGCAGTTTCACCCCGAGCATATCTTCGAGTGTTTTCATCATCGGAACCCTCTTGAATGGTGGTGTAAAGTCGATTTCGACACCCTCGCTCTCAGGGCCCCCCGGATGATAGATTATCTTGTAAGTTCCATGAATGCTTTTCACCATCCCTGACACCATGTCTTCGGTGATAGTCATGAGGTCGTTGTAGTCTGCGTAAGCCATGTAGAATTCACAAGTTGTAAACTCCGGATTGTGAGTCAAGTCGATACCCTCGTTCCTGAACTGTCTACCAATTTCATATACTCTATCTATTCCCCCGACTACGAGCATCTAGAAGAGATATATAAATATGTATGAGAAGGATTGAGTTGGACAGAATCAACGTTGTTTTGAATCAGCTAAGCTAGCGTACTTTGTGGTAAAGTTCCGGTGCTACTCGCATGAACAAATCCATATTCAGATCATTGTGGTGGGTGATAAAAGGCTTGGCAGTTGCTCCGCCAGCTATTGTGTTCATCATCGGTGTTTCGACTTCTAAAAATCCAATATTGTCGAGGAAACGTCTTATGTATGAGATTATTTTAGCACGAACATAGAAAGTGTCCCTGACTTTGTTGTTAAGAATGAGGTCGAGGTAACGTTGCCGAAATCTTGTTTCCTGCCGGAATTAAAAATTCCCTACCATATTAGTCATTCTTCAAAACTTTTTCCCTCTAAATTTTTTCTAATGAATTTCATAAAAAAAAAATGTTCACCTTGTCTTTAAGACCAAAGTGTAGATGAGGAAGCATGTGCAGACAGGGGCTGAGCAGCGTTATGCTTCTGGGCATTATCGAGAATTCTCCTTTCTTTGTTTTACCCGGATTACCAACAATCCCAATGATGTCTCCCCTCCTGATTTTTGCTGTATCGGCAAAGAAATTCTCCTCCGTTTGGTAGTGCCTCGCGTTAGTCATCACCTGAATTTTAACTCCCTCGCCCCTCAGGTCATAGAAAATCAGTTTAGCCCCAGATTCACGAATAGCATGCACACGCCCTGCGATGCTATGGGTTTCATCCAAGAGGACCTCGCCGTCATTAATGTGACTGAATTTTTCAATGAATGCTGCCAGAGATGTTGAAACATGGAATTTGTGAGGATACGGGTGATCCCCGGCTGCTTTAAGCTGACTAACCGCCTGCGTTCTCAGCTTAAAGTATTCCTGGGGAAGAAATATACGATTTAGATGACGGGGCGTGTCTATGAAACCTAAGAACGTCTCTGAATGCAGACTCGTAGAATAGGGAATATAGCAATGTAGATTCTAAATATATATCTTTTCGAAATAAATATTTAAGCATCTCTGGTTAATGGTAGGAATAAAATATTCAATACTTTATGGCTGAATATCGTTATGAAACCTTTTGAAAATCATATGAAATCTTTTTAAATTATTGAAATCCGTTATTAATCAATACATTTTTCAAATTCGTAAAATTATCTCGACCAGGGTTTTCACTGCCTTTATGCATCGAATGTTTACTTTGTAAGTTATCACAGATGCAAGAATGATGCAATTCTGATACTCATTTTCGAGTCAGAAGTTTATGGAGTGGAAAATGCTACAATATAGATCATCAGAATAGAAATAAAGATGAGTTATTTCTTTATTTGAGATTCATTCTAGCCTGGAAATAACAGCACAGCACATGCGTTCCGAAATTTGAAAATTTTTTCCGTTCTAGAGAAAAGCTGTTTTTAAACGTCGAACAAATAAAAGAAGAGGAAAGCGTGAATATAAACTTGCATTTGGACTAATCTCCTCGTCATTGGCGGGAATTTTCTTCTGATTAGATTCCGGCTTCACACTAGCGGCGGCAACATCTTTTTCGGCTTTTTCTTTCGCTTTTTGTTCCGCTTTGAGCCGCCTCTTCAATTCACTGTGGAAAAGTAATAGAATGATTTTATTATTGCTTAGTATCAAAGGAATTTATCATTCCAAGTCACAAATACCCACTTCGAAAAAGAACGACGTATGGTAACCCGTTTCAATATCGATACCGTTATAATCGAGGTAAAATCTTCTATAGAAAAGTTCACGTTACGAATACAGTTTTTGGTTAGGATACGAAACATAACGCGATGTATAGTCTGTCCAACAAAAAAAAACTGTATGAACCTTTCTCTAATCTGCATTCACAGATACATCAAACTAGATAAGTGTGATATCTGTGATCGCGCGTGGGATTTCACGTTCTTTTTTTTCTTTTTCTTTTTATGTCTAAATATTAGTACAGTATGTAGTACGTCAAAGTACGATCCTATGTGAGCGAGGCAACGTGGGAGCTCACGCTCCAGACGGAATGAATTTTGACCTAGGTTAGGGGCGAACATTTGAGATAAACAAAGTGATACGGAGCGTTCGAAGAATAATAAATCGTCTTTGTAAAGAGAAAAAAAAATATTCAGGTTAATCCCATTCGTTTATACTCACTTTTTTGATAGTTTTTCATCGACCGAATCAGCCATGTTGGCTACCTTTTATTGAAAGAACTTGAATCACTATGTTTGCGGGGTACAGCAGGAACTGCAGGATAGTTGACTCAGGTTGACCGCCTTCTATGAGTTAAAATAACCCTGGAGTTAATTTAGAGAATGAAATCAGCGTCTTTGATTGGTCAAGAGTAAAGCGCATTTGGTATAAACCTCAAACGTGGTGCCATCTGTTGTGGAAATCAGAGAAACGGTAAAGCAGAAAACTCGATTGTCATAATAGCTTTTTAAACGACGCGCCTTGTGGTTCGTGACATAGATGGCGCCACTAATTTGCGCATGCGCGGTTTGTGGTTTGATTTGAACGATTCATGTGGGCGGGAGAAATTCAAACGGACAAACCGAGTTTCTATGGAAACGAGTACGTGGATATGTATTGATAAAATGGTTCTTAGTGTTTAGTTAGCGCCGTTATATGTTGCGGGCTGTTCAACAGCTACGGAGTTTATAGAGAGAATAGAGTTATATAATGGACGGCTGCTTTTCGTATAACGATATCAAATCATTGCAACAACTTATTACACCGCATAATAATGACGACGAAAGTTCGGACGACGATTTGCCGCAAGCTGGAGCAAGGAAATTGGGTGCGAGACTTGCTGGCACATCCGCAAGATTTTATATTCTTTAACTACACTAGTTTAGTACGAATATTAATTACCAAGGACCAATTCTACGTTCAATTAACATAATAAATTATTGGTTTGTAAAAGATATTATACTTTGATCGAAATTCAGGTACTTTCATGTGAGCATCTATTTTTCAAGCGATTTAGGCTTCAAATAAAATGAAAAGTATTATGCCTAACGCGGAATAAGCTCCTTTTCGTTCCATATAGTCCAAAATCTTATTTGATCGTTTCGAATATGTATTAATGCCACTCTATCAATAATTGAACTCAAGGCCCCGGAGATATTGGTTCAACAAAATCGGGAAATCCCGAGCACAGTGGTCCGCACGCTATGTTGAAGGGTGAAGGAGATAACATTTGGCATCCTTCTGAAATCGTTGCCGCCCCAGTTTCCGCGGAAGTCTTGGATCCTCGAGAAGTTCCTGAGTACGAAATGAAATTTAAGCAAGCTGTTACCACGGAGGATGTATTTCTCGGGGTATGCAGTTCGCGAGTGGGAATGATCACTTATACAGTTGTCTACATTATTCATTGCATTGATATGCGATTTTTAAATTCGACTCTAGATGAATTGCAAGACCCCGGGCTCCGCTTCCTGCGAATGGTTGTCTGTCTTCGTTAAGTTGCCTGGTGAAACGCGCGAAAAAGTCGAGTTGAACGTCGAGTCAGAGGTCATTGACATTCGCAGTCCCAGGTAAAAGACGAATGAAAGAAATTAACTGAAAATATGCACATATCTGATCTGCTCTGAAAAGTTAATGGAAACTCTATAAAAACATGAAGACATTAGACGTGCATTTTGATGCTTCTACAACGTTAGAATAATTTCTTACAGTCATTATAACTTCGCTTTCGTTTTAACTTCAAGGTATCGTCTTCATCTCCCAACTCCACACACTACGGATCCACATACTTCTACTGCAAAGTGGCATAGCGATTCCTCGACTTTAGAAATTACTTTAAAATTGGCCAGAGAAATGGACCCGATTAATTTTTAAAACAATGTAACCGACTATTGGAATAAATACAATAATGAATGAAATATACAAATTGACTCGGAATTGTCTGAGAATTTTTACTGCTCTAAAAACCCTGAATTTCATCGAAATAGTATAACACGTTGGTTTTTCGTCGGATCAACAGCTGCAAATTACTTATCTTCGAGGACTCCGAAATACAATAGGATAGGAAAGAATAAAGAAGAAGGAGAATACGGAGATAGTTCCCTTGGTTATAATGCTAATAATGTTAGCCTGCATCATTATCGCAAACTAATCGTAAGATTCCATTTTACAATTATATAAAAATACGGTAAGGGTAAAAATTTGTCAATTCATGAAATTCAAGAATTTTGTATCGACGCGTTATCTTGGAGTTGATAACCAGTATCAACATAAATAAGCTGGTCAGTAGATTCGTCTTGAATTCAACTTTTTGAAAAGAAACATCTCCCAATTTTCCTTTGAAAACGCTTTGCTTGCCGAAAATTTATCTGAAAGATTTTTTTTCTTGTTTTTTTCTTCTAAATTTGTGTGGAGAATTGAGATCCTAATCAAGATGGAAACTCTAATAGTTAAGAAGATATGACTTTTACAATATGTACGTGGAAACTTTATATCATTTAGAATTTCGATTTATTATATTATCTTATGTACAGTGTGAATTCCTAACGTCCGTCCAACTAACGTGCAATGAACCAACCTAATATTTCTGCCCATAGTAGATATAAACAAACTGTAGGTACTAATTTTACAGTTCTCAAGAGTTGGTTGTGAGCTATGATGCTACATGGAAAAGTCTCCCAACAGGCTAACTTTAGAAACAAGCAAAGAGAGAAAATAAACAATAGCCATTAAGTCCGAATAAACAAACTAACTACGCTTTTTCGCAGTTGATAAATATAGATTTCGAAGAATGTATACTTAGTTATCAAACAGTGCTACTGTAGTGACGTTGGGTGCATAGAGGAAATATAGCTACCCAACGTTACTATAGCTACTGAATTGAACATTAATTATACGGTTATTGCACCTAGGCAAGTCAAACCACCGAATAGTTGGCAAACAAATATACTATTATCCGAAACAAACTTATGGGATATTTAGGAAATCATTTGGGAAATTTCGGGAACCCATTTTCAAAATTTCGGAAATAATACTTAATGAGGAATAATCAAAAATCGTTAAGCCGTACAGTTAGTAAGAAAAACCTAACAAAAAAAATTCATTCTATATCATTTGGGAAATCCGATAAAGTATTTGCCCGCATTTGAGAAAGTTATTTTATCCTAGTAATTATCATTAAAAAAATGAAATTTGGGAATCAGAGCTCCATATACTCAGCCGCTCATTCGACCGGATTCGATTAATTTTTAATTTTTAATATTTGTTCTAATCGATTGTAGGTCGTTCGTAGATATCTGATAGCGTATCCGCGACGTTGATAGTACATAATTCGTTGATTGATGAAAATTAAGGGGTTTACTTTACAATTTTCGAAAAATAGATTTTTCTCTTATTACATTTTTCGAAAGTATACATTAACGCTATGCGGAGAAATAGAAGGCAGACTCTATGCTGCAGGCATCACTGATTAAGGTGCTTGCCTACCCAATTCCACCAGACCTGAAAACATTGGGAAAAAAGGTGCTATTAAATGGAATATCTCTGCCTGGGCACCGAAATCAATGAAACAAAATACGTCGCGCAATTCTATGTGCGACTTCGAACACGTAGGGCACAAAAAAGGTTTTTTTTACGCAAAAATAGAGAAGATATCCATGCAAAACGTTTCAAAACCGTTTTACAAAATATTGACTATTTTTATTTTGCCAAAAACGGTGAAAAAAAATACGTTTTTTTTTTGTTTTTTCGAAAAATGTCCGCCATTTTGTTATTCTTGCATATATCAAAAATCGTATGATATGCGCTATAGTCATTAACATACTGAAGATAAAACCGTTTAATTTTTTTGTTTCAGATGAGCCATCTCCCAGGTTTCATCAACAGCGCAGACCTACAATTTTCTGAGGACATTTTTTCAACTACTATTTTCGTGTATAAATAGTGACTCAAATGAATGAAAAAAAAAATTTTCATGTATTTCGAAAGTGTATTTATTAGGGGTAACAACTTTGATATCAATATCTATAATATAAACCTATCAAAAAAATTCATGAATACAGCCTTTTTTTTCAGCGTCTAAAGTGGAAAGATCCTCTTTTACATGGAAAAGGTCACTAGATTCCGTTCCGTTTTTCTCTTCCGGGCCTACGTGGGACGGCAGCCTCATTATACCGTTAATTATTGAAGAATTCGATTTATTGCATGTGCGATCGTTTGTTTGTCGGTTGTAGGTGTTTTATGTTGCTTTTCCAGCTCACGATAATCGACCAATGATCACTTCTCTTGGATTGCACCAATAACATAGATTCATGTGTCTCACTGTGCCTGAGAATTGAAGTAACCCATCTACCAGCATTCATCTCTTTTCCGTTTGTCAATTATTAACTACAAATGACCAACAAACGACCGCATGTACGAAAGATTATATTTCATCGTAATTACAGACGGTAAATGGGAATACTTGACGTCACTAACCGTCTGAGGAAAAACCCAGTCGAGGAGAAATTCCCTATAATTGGGAGTACCCCAGGGTAAATTCGAGATTTGTTTCAATTTTTCCGGATCATTGGTCGATTATCGTGAGCTGGAAAAGCAACATAAAACACCTACAATCGACAAACAAATGATCGCACATGCGATATATCGCATTTTTCAATAATTAACGGTATAATGAGGGGCTAAGATAACTATAGAATCCCCTAGGCTGATTCGGTTTAATTCTCATCAATACGGATAGCGCATACGCTATCAAATACCTACGAACAACCCACAATCGATTAGAACAAATATTAAAAATTAATCGAATCCGGTCGGATGAGCGGCTGATTATATCGAGCTCTGATTCCCAAATTTAATTGTTTTAATGATAATTACCAGGATAAAATCACTTTCCCAAATGCGGGCAATACTTTATCGGATTTCCCAAATGATTTAAAGTTAATTTTTTTTGTTAGATTTTAATTTCGCCAACTACGGTTTAACGATTCTTGATTATTCCTCATTAATTATTGGTTTGAAATTTTGAAACCGGTTTCGTAAAATTTCCCAAATGATTTCCCATATCTCCCACAGGTTCGTATAAGGAATTAGTACATTAGTTTGCCAACTATGCGGTGGTGCAAGTAAAGCATGTATATGTTTGCGTAATTTTATGACCTGGTTTGCACCAGGTTCTCAAAAAATTGGTCTATAGACTCATCAAGTTGTTCCCCTCCACGGAAATCTTTAGTAAAAGGCGAAAGATTTATTCGTATATTGAAGGGAAACCAGAGTACCTAATGTGACGAAAGACGGCCTTACTATACTCAACGTGGAGTAATTTTACTAGCGAGAGAATCGCCTGCCATCCGCCCCCTGGCGAAGAATGCGCATACTTCCTGCGTAGTTATACGGTCTACAGCGCCGTGGGTGATGATATGACTACTCTAACAAGTGCCTAATTTACCGACCGAAGGGCGGGTTATCGCCCTTCCGTTTAAATGAATATTAATTGTAGACATAAGGAAAATCAGCTAGCTGATTATGATCAGTAATTAAATTTTCGGTTTTCAAACTATATTTCATCGCTTCAAGCAACGCTCCAAGTGTTTCAAGGGCTCCTAGTGTCAAAGGTTAGGGATTTGATAACATTGATTCGATAGTACTTCAATTTATTATAACATATGTATATAAAGGCATTCGTGCGCGTACAGCTGAAATTCTTTTCTCCGAATGAAAAGAATTGCGGAGATTCGATGTAAACTTTCCATAGATATATATTTTTTTTTTTTCATTTCCAAACACACAATTAAATCTAATCGATATTATTACAATAACGATACGTTTAAAAGCTGCCTTAATTGCAGTATTCATGGTATCTAGATTACTTAAATAAAGTATTGATTAACGTACTATAACATGTTGATCTAACGTGATATGAAACATGTATGTCTTTGCTATATTAAGTCTTTGGCTGATGCATTTACTCGGCTTTTCATATAGCAGGCAAAGCGCGTCTCTCGTTTTCTTGGAGCTCCGGATGCCAGACGTCGACGATCAGCACCAGTCTAGTGAGACTTCCGTTATGCCAAACCTCGTGTTCGAAGCTATCATCGAAGACTATGAAACTTCCCTCTTTCCAAGTCCTAGAACAAAGACGAAATAATGGACATACAAGTGATTCTCCCACTGAAAACTTTTGAATATTCGTCATTCTCACCTCGTCTCGTCTCCAACTCTTATCCATGTTCCCTCTGTACCAGAAAGACCCAGATGAGCTCTCAGACGACAATTTGTAGGTCCACAATGAGGCCATACATGGGTTCCAGGGTACATAACAGAGAATTTGACTTGCCCTCTCCGACATCCACTAGATGCCGAAAATCGCTCTATCAAAGAGCAAGTTCTTGGTACTTTGGCACAGTTTTCAGATACTTTACGACCTGGTGAATAAACAGTTGTTTGAATAACAAGAGAGAGACTATAAAAGAGAATTGGGTACCCTTAGTATTCGATGTTTCCACGATTGGATGGCTTTTTATTCCACACTCACCTCTGGCGAACAATTCGAACTGCTGCCAGTCGCCTTTGTCTTTAAGATTTTCAGCCTCGTTTTTGTATTGGCCATTTGTACCAAGCACAGCTAGACCCTCGGCCTTAATAACAAGCCAATTATTTTCAATCGTTTGAAAGAACTCTTTGTAGGTAGTTTCCTCCAAAGTCCACCAAGGGCGAGAAGTCAGACGATCAACGTTGTAAAGAGATCGTTGATAGGGGGAGAGAAAGAGGCCCTTCTCAGCACCAGTTTGATAGACCTGAAAATTGCATAAATTAGAAAGGAAGGGCGTAAAATAAGAGTTGGATGGCTTCCTTGCACTTTCTTCTCGCGTTACAATAGTAGATTTTAGTTTGACAAGTTCTTGTAATCCAACTGAGCTGTTTTTAAGAGCCTGAACCTACCTTCTTGGCCTCCTCTGGTCTGCCTAATCTGACTAGAGCGTCGCCTAGATGGAAGAAAAATCTACCATCGATTGTGCCCTCTTGACCGGTGTCTATACCAGCTTTCAAGTACATAATAGCATCAATCATATTCCCATCGCCAGTTTTTAAAACAAAACCATAATGCACCAAAGCAAACCCATCGTTTGGCCACCGGCCCAGCGTTTCTTGTAATACTTTTCTAGCTTCTGATAATCTAATTAAAGTTTACTGCAATTAGGAGATTGTTCAGTCAGTCTTGCGCAGATCAGGTAATTCAATCGAAAAACTAAGACCTTATCGAGAGAGCTAATCAAGATCGAATATTGTAACGCAGAAGAAAAGCTGCGGGTCAATTAGCAGAAAAAAAATGTGATAATTTGGTAACTTCAACAGAAAAGCTAGCTCTATATTGAAAATCGCTAAGCTTTATCAACTTTCTATCTTTCATACTTATTCTGCATGAGGTAAGTGACCGCCAATTCATTCCTCAACCGAGGTTCGTCAGAAAATCTTGCAATTAGAGTCTTGTGAACCGGTTCAGCTCCGCTATGCTGTCCTGGAATAATTCATTGATTCAAATCACAGCAGAAAGAGATGCTTTCGCTTCTTACCTATAAACCTCAGTCTATTGACGCAACGTTCTCCCACACTTCGAAAGAGCATCGGTGGTACAATGGTGCCTAATTCCAAGACGCTTTGGTAGGCAGCAATTGCTTTCCGGAGATATAAATTGTTTTTCTTTTCTTCAGCCAGACTGTCCAGAGCTTCAGCTAGCCCGTATCTAGCTCTCGGTGATGTAGGATGACGGGACAGTAACTCGGTGAAATACGTGAATCGTTTTTCTGCTGTCTTGGCGTGGAATTCGGATAGGAAGTTGGAGTTTTTCAAGATGGATGAGATGTTGAAAGTAGTAGTGTTAACAAAGTCAATCAGAATTGATACAACTCGGGACAGTTTTTCAGAAAAGATAACACGCATGTTTTTCAAAAAGTTGCGCGGTTTGGTATTAATATGATCAAAGAAACGGCCGAGGAGCAATTTTCAAGTGTTTTCAATATAGAAAAGCAGCGTGATATGATTTTAGATTCAGATGCACAGTACGATTGAGTTTTCGTTAATAGATTAGAGTATTGAAAACAGGATGGATTAGAGGTGGGGATAAGAATGCAAACAAACGTTGTTAGATAATTTCTTCAATATTAGAATAAGGTCTATATAATTCAGGATTAAAATCATCAAATTTCATGTCCGAAGTCGTCAAGGTGGTGAATGTGGGTGCAAAGAATTCGGGCATAAAATTTTATCAATTTAGATTTAAAAAGGAGGATAACAAAAGCAATAATAATGCACACACACACACACACTTTCAAGCATTCAATGAGTAATAGTTGAGTCGACAGTACAGACGGCAAGCTAGTCAAACATTCGTTCCGCGATGATTTGATAAAGACATTTGTCAATCAAGTATTTAATATTAGAAAGCATTCTGGTTAAGTGTTAGTGATCGGCAAACTGAAAACTGTTCAATAAAAACTAAAACAAATCAAGTACAAGCTATCGTTGAAGGTAAAGTGGATACTGGATACAGTTAAATGAGCGATAAAGTTAGTTTGAGAAACCCTACAGACATCATTATACTTGAGAACAGTTAAGTTCTAACTTATTTTGTTATGCCTCTTTTATCACTTCATCACATTTGTTGATGTTCTTTCTAACAGACATTAATGAATGAACAATTTCTGCATTAGTCGAAGACTTTAAGTAACATTGTTACGTCCTGATGATTGAGAGACAAAATTAGAATAATGATTTCTCCGTGTTTCTACAAACCTGTTCTTCAGCAGCTTCAAGTTCTTCTCTAATGACTGCATCATCGACATTCGTGATATCGTCGAGCTCATAGGCCTTAGCACCGCCTTGTTTTGGAACTGGTTTTGCTCGAGGAGAAGTTGGTTGCGGCACAGATTTAGCAGCAGCAACGGACTCGGGTTGGGCCACTCGTGGGGCTTTTACTCCTGTGCAGAATACCGTTCATTTAAACTTAGCAATTATTCATGTGGTATGGAATTGAGGGAAGACATTTTACTCGGCTTGGAAGATTCTCCAAATCTTTTGTAAACCGGATTCAAATCCGGCGGGCCACAAGCCCAAGAGACTTGCGCTGGGAATGTAATTAATTGTTTGCCTATTATAATCCAGCAGGATCATCATGATATGCAGAAATTATTTTATTGTCATAATTTGATGGGTTTAAAAATTCTTTGCTATTCTATTTGATGCCTTAGTTACGTTTCCAGCCTTGGATGTCCTCGTCTTCCTCGTTTTCGTCGTCCTCTTCTTCTTCTTCTTCGTCTTCTTCTTCTTCCTCTTCTTCTCCATCATCCTCCTCTTCTTCCTCGTCTTCGCTTTCAGGAGGTGTAGGAAGCTTGCCATACTTAGCTTCGAGCTTGGCGACCAATTCGCTATCATCGATAACGTCTTCTTCATCCTCTTCATCTTCTTCCTCCTCATCCTCTTCGTCTGTCCCAGAGAGCCGCTCCCCATCTGAAGTCTCCAATTCTTCATCACTTTCCTCTTCTCCTTCATTTCCTTTTATTTTCACCGCATGTAAATCTTTTCCCGGACTTTTTATCAAAGGCTCGCCGTCGTCTTCGCTCTCCAATTTCTTATACTTGCTTCTCAAACTCTCATAGCTTTCCGCCTCTACTTTTTTACACTCATCCCCTTGCTCCTTGTCAGATGTTGATATTACTCGCTCGGCGCAAGGTGGGCGAATGATCGTGTTTCGGCGTGACAAATCCGGGGTATCTCGGCCCTCAGTCGACTCTTGCGAGACGTTGTTTTCCGCTATGGAATAGACAATGAGGAAAATTGACCACTTCGCAATCGCAATGTGTTATTTCATCAATATATTTCTCAGGGTGTCTGAGGGGGTCCAATAGTGGGGGTATTAATAGGCACACATGTGCACGAGTGAATTTTGCAAGGCAATCTAAATTCCGAGAATCAAGGGGGCTGAAATTCCAAAGGCAACCGACAATGGACTCCGTCTTAGGATCCATAGCGGATGAAGAATATCCGAGAGCCCAATCCATTTCACCCAAACGGTCCGGCATGTTTATATCGAATACACAACATATATGGGTAGAGAGAAATAGTAAATTTCAATATTCTGACATATGACCTGAAGAATTGCTTATAGATAAGCAAGAATTGAGATATAACAATCGAAAGTGCCATACATATTTGTCAACTCGGCTCTACATGTGTGGTTCGAAAAATCAAGACGCAGCCGCGGTAGTTCACCCTCTCGGACACCCTTGAAGTATTTCTAATAAAACTAATGGAAAAGCAATGCAAACACGGATTTTTTAGTAACAAAACAATGTCCACATGGGTCTTTGAGAGGGATTTCAAGATTTTACACTTAAGATGTCGAGTTTACTTACATAGAAAAGATATTTCGGAAAAATAACAGTTGCATATAAATGATACACACTTACCGTACTGCAAGGAAACCCCAAGTTTGTCTTGATAGTTGGAAAATGGTTGATATTCGCGACTCAAGAATGAAGATACACTTATTTGATGGTGGGAAATTGGACAACAACGGTAGTTAGTCATCGGTTAACGGTGCTTCAACATACAGCATGCCAATATTAAAACTGTTTACTCAAGCGCACTGAACAATGGGAAACTGCTTTAGATAAATGACGATAAGTAAATATTGATGCAAGACGATAGATGGTAGATCTTCAGATCTTTCCTAATAAACCGGATCACAAATTACACTTAATCAAGGCAAAATCTATAATTAGGACAACAGCGTAATGTTAGGTGCGCAGGATAAGAAATGTACAGTCGTTTACCGTTGTTCCATCGTCTAACGAGAACGAAGTGCGCTGCCACAACAAGCGCAACGCCGACTCCGAACTTGACTGCCACTGTAACCACCATATTTTATTTCCCACCATTTTAAAAAACATCATTTCAGTCAATTTATCTTACAGAGTTCAGAGTTGAGCTCTGAGAACTGAGACTGGCCCGTTTCTTTGATACTGCATATACATATATATGCTTTGAATTTTACCGACCAGAAGTACATAACAGGGAACTGAACATAACAGAACATGGAGAATCTTCAAAGAGAGATGAAGGGGCAAGAGATATTCATTGGAATTAAATTTCTCACCAGAGCTAGATTCTTCCTCAACTTCTTCAACCTCCGGCTCAATCTCAGCTTCATTCAAGATTTCCTCTGGCTCCTCATCTTCGACCTATGAAAAGGCGCATTGCAACGTAAGATACACTCATTTCAAATCAGCAAGAATGGATAAATTGATGCTTACTTCTTCCAATGGCTCGGCGCTATTGTCTTCGATTTCATTCACTCCAGGAATGCCCAAAAATTCTGCAGATGAATCGTCGTCGTTGTCAGACTGCTGTCCTCGTGTTGTATCGACCCCTTCGATGCTAGCGTCTAGTTCGTTCTCTGTATCATTGATTATCTCATCTTCCTCATTTTCGGCAAGGTCAGCTTCTTCGCCGCTGGTATTTTCCTCCACCTCTTCCAAGGCTGCGTTATCATCTTCATCATTGTCCGTTTCTCCTAGTTCAATACTTTCTTCACTGAAATTGTTCCCTGGCTCCTTATCCTCATCTAGTTCTGCAAAAGGACAAAGGCGAATTGTTAAACCACCAAGAAATACCTCAGCTTTTTTACCTTTTTCTTCAGACTGCTCTTCGTTCTCTCTTTCAACGGATCCTACTTCCTCTTCGCTCTCCTCTGGCTCCTGGTAGGAATCTAAACCATGGTCATCTCCCTGGCCATCTTCTCCCTCGGTTTCGATGCTGTCATTACTTTCTTGTATATCTCCAGTCACGTTATCCTCGTCACTTGCTCCAGGTCCTTGATCAGTCTCCTCACTCGCTCCTTCCTCTTCTTCGTGATCTTCTTCTTCTTCTTCCTCTTCTTCTGCTTCGTCTCCTCCTTCTTCTCCTTCTTCCTCTTCTTCTTCTTCTTCATGATGTTCAATATCCTTAGCAACTTGCTCTGCCTGGTCATGTGACTCTTGGACGTCATCAACCCAGCCATTAAACACAGTTGCCCAACGAGATTCGGCTACTGGAGTGTCGACTGAATAGCAGAAATTTTTTATTACATTGTGTTAATGAACTGCGGGAGACCTTGAGACTCACCATCAGCAGCGCCTCTATGTTCAATGAGAATAACACCTATCAATCCGACCAGGATAGCAAGCAGAGAGAAGAATATTATCCTCGCACACCAGTGACCTCCAGTTCCACCTTCTTTGTGAACATGGATGGTCAGGTTTTCTGCTGATGGGTCTGCTGAAGGACTGATTAGAATTGGTGGAGGCGTTCCCGCATCTTCCTCTTCTGATATAACACATAAGAGTGTTTATTTTCACTTACATTCTATATCGTAGCTATAATAAATAAGGAAACGTTTCTTCAAGGTTGTGAAACAAGGAGATCAAACTCTACATTGAAATCTCACAGTCTTATCCATATCGGTGCGGACAAGGTAATAGTTCAGAAAATAGAGATTATGTAGAAAGCTCTCTTTTATTGCGAAAAATATTTCATTGATTTAAATGTAAATGTGCTTTGTTCAAATTTGAAGTGGAAATTGATGAACTTGATGGGTGGATCTTAGTTTGCAGACAAAAATTAGAAAAATTGTGGAATGTTCATGAATATCAGCTGCTTAAGGTTTACTCAAGGACAGTTTATGTTTCCAATAATAATGGCGAGTAGAATTTGAAATAAAAATTATATCTTGATCAAAATAATTCAGATTTGTTGATGTATAGGATATTCGTTCAAATATAGTGATTATAGATCTGTAATTTCCCCAAATAAAAAATCTAGTTATCATCGCACAGGCCTCATGTGTAGTTCTCGTTGAAAAAGTGCAATATGATCAATTTACCAATTGGATATCATCAAAATGTTTGGATTACAATTTATTTAAATAATGTATTTGATAGTGACAAAGATATCTTGCAATAAAAGGAAACCAGTTAGAATACAGTATGGTTTATAAATAATATTGAAACTAATGCTTTTGAGATGGATTGTAGAGTTTGAATCTATTTTGGTAAAGTATAAGAGGCAGCCTGGGCCAGGCTGATTCTGAATCTAGAAACTATATCCCTTCTTCTTCTTCGTTTGATTTTTCTTCGGTACGGTTGAGAAATGTGAATTCCATTTGTACAAAAACAATGAATATTGAAATTCCTCCATTTCTATTGCTAAATGAGAGAAAGATGCAATATACTACGATATAAGAAGCGGATTAATTTTAACTCCTCAGAAAATAGGAACATGAACGTAGCTCAACTGCGAAAACACCGCGGCTAAACCAGCCCTAGGTCTTTCATCAAATCCAATGAGTGACGCTAAGCGTGACAACATGCCAGACATACCCCAACATAATTGGCAACGTCTTAAAAGAACTAGGAGGACAATGTCGTCGAGTATTTTAGAATCAGGGTCACATAGATCAACAGGCTTCTTCTCTCCCAGAAATGATCATCGACCTGTTTATCTCATCAATTTAAGAATAAATGAATTTCGGTGGCTTAGGAGATGGGGATGTCGGAGGTGAATCTAGCTTCCGAATTTGAGCTGCAAGAAGCACCCCGAGAGCCCCAAACGCGACGACTGGATCACTGGACGAGTTATAGGTTAGGTTTAGCTGGGATTATGGAATGGGAGGAGAAAAATGTGTGAGAGAGAACTTTGTGAATGAATTATTAATGTCTTCAATACTTGGGCAAAAACAAAACTAGGAAATAATTGGTTGATTGTATGTACCGGGAAATTCCACTGTTCGCTTTTTTTATTTACGAAACCTAATTGCTGATTTACCTTTTTTACGTCTCTTGTCTTTACGCCGTCTGGGCTGAACGTCTCCTGACATGACTTCGGATTTTATACGTTATATGATTGATCCAAAAATTTTGTACTTTTTTTTTCTTCAAACGAATTAATCAGATGAAGAGATCGCGTCGTTATTTCATGTGGAAACCACAGGATCGGATCAAAGAAGGACAGAATTGAGACTAAAGACGAGAAAGAGAGAGAAAAAATATATTCTCGACTATTTTCGTCTGCTACGAGTGTCGCTATAGATATTAGATATTATGCTGCTCCTGCATTACCGACCGAGCATCGAATTAAGAGAAAATAAGAATCTCTCTTACCAGCCGAGTACCGACTGTCATATTATTCGCACGATCAAGTACACTGACTTTGGCCTTGATTCGCCAGAAGATTTATTAAGTTTTCAAAACCCACCATTGTCCAGTCCTTAGTTAAATAATAAAAATAAAACGCTTTCAAGGAAGCGGTGCAGGCAGTAATGTCTTCGCTGTCTTCCCTATTTATTGCAACACTATTACACTGTAGATCGAAGTTAATCGATAATCAACCGTTAGCGTTTACATTGCCGAATGTTATCCGAATGTTCCTGCTATCGAAATGAATTTGCTCATGTATTCATCAACTGATTTTAATGAGTTTTTGAATTAACGTAGTCTCAGATCGAATATATATCTTAGCAACTCGTGAATAGTTTGAATTCATAAAATCGACGTTTAACTCTTATCTCTATAGGTAAAATGATAAATAAGTTAATTCGACTTTTGATTAACAATATTTATTATATGTATGATGTGCGCCAAAAATAGATCATTAAATGAGCACTGGGATGTCAATTAACTACAGTTTTTTGGTTTCATTGGTTTGGAAGTTCCACAATTGAATATTTTCTATTTTTACCAAACACTTTGAGTTCAAGAGAATGTTCAGATCTTCTGACGTCTGTATGATTCAGATGTATTGATCTTTATACTGGATCTCAAGTTTTCTTACAAGAAAAATAATCTCTCCTTGGGTCTTTGTGTTTGGTTCTTAAATTCTGATAAGGATATTGAATATTTATGTTTCATTGATAAAGATATAGTCTTCGTTTTTCACAGTTTCACAGTTTCTAGTTTTTAATTTCTATTATTTCTATTTCTTTCTTTCCAAAACATTTTCACCAGTTTCAACAAAGGATTGCAAGGATTCTTATAAATACACTTTGCCACTGGGCTTCATAAGGGGTTAAAGGTTCAGCAAACTTGATAATTACTACCATCGACTATTCCAAAACTGCATTCGGTCTCTGAGAAAAGAGTATTTCACTTCAAGCGACAAGTTAGACCCGTTTCCTATCTTGAGATAGTTATCCTTTCTCGAATATGGTTTCCAATTTACGAAGTTATCCGAAGGCGGAGTTGGAATTCTGAAATTACGAATGATTGCTAGTACAGAGTCCTTTCCAATCAGTTATACACAAAATGCAACATTTTTTTTTGCTTACCCATTGATCGCGAAGGATGTCCACAAACTCACCATGATGTCGACCATTTTCAAATCAGTTTCACTCATTTTAGGTTCAAATGGAAATAGAAAATATTCGTCGTCAGCGTGTTGAACACCTTTACCACTTACAGTGTCGTTATCATATTTAAACGTTCTTAGGTAATCGAACTCGTACAGATATTTTTTGCTTTTTCCAAGAGAAAACTGTTTTCGGTGCGCGCTGTAAGTCGGATAGATATAATATACGTCACCCATGAGCTGTGTGAGGTTCGCGAGTAGCTGGAAGGAAGCACAATATGTGTATAATATCGTAATTAATGCAATCTGCCTTTAATCTGCTAGGCTTTTTAAACCCACCACATTCTTATCGGCAGTTAAGTCGTTCAAATAATATGCTTTCAAGGCGGCGGTATGGGCGGAAACGTCCTCGCGGTCTTGATATAACAAAATGTAAGGCAAGACATCGTCAATTTTGGCCAGCAAATCATCAAATATAACTGAGTTCTCATAAAAACCTGAAAAAACAGAGATAAACCATGCACGACATTTTTCCATACTTTTTCTATACACGGTACTTATAGCTGGTCGCTATACCCACGGTCGGTATAATATAGGCCTTCGTCACGAACCAATCCACTAATGCATGGAACGTCTCTAACTTTTCCAGCGGCATAGAGATTCGCTGGACTCTTGGTGAGAAAAGCTCCTTCAATATCAGGCTCATCTGTTGGCCTCCAAATTATATCTGGATACTTATCCCATTCGAGGAATAACGACGTTGTATTTACAATTTGTGATGCGTTCAATTGTCTTAAGCAATTGACCTGGGCAGTTGATGTGGTGTTAGGACAGCCCAGATGTTTTCCGAGCAGAGTACTGTATCTCGCAAGCGTAGCCCGAGGCACATATGCCCTCGGTGAAAGCGAAGATCCACTAATTTTGATGCATCTCCGAAATAGTCCTGTCAATCATTGCACACGATTCATTATCGACGAAAATTCGTTTCGCGTTCGAGACTGCTTAAAGAGATTTGGAGGGACCGTGATCTTACCAGCTGCAGAGTTAGATAGAGATAACAGATCGACTGAGGCGGAGCCAGAACTGAGTCCAAAAATCGTCACTCGACTAGGATCTCCGCCGAAGTGCTTGATGTTCTTTCGAACCCACTTTAACGCGGAGACTTGGTCCTTCATACCGTAATTCCCAGGGGATACTTTATCTCCAGTAGTTAGAAATCCTAGCGGGCCCAGCCGATAGTTGAAAGCAACCAGGACAACATCTTTATCCAAGATATACCCTGGACCCGCCTCAGTCATGTCACCGGTGCCTCTTGAAAATGCTCCTCCGTAAATCCACACCATCACTGGCAGTTGCTTGGAGCCAGTGGAGGGAAGCTGCATTATATATATTAGTTATTTCTCATTCACGTATATGAGTTGCCTCCGGGATTTTTGTATACAATTGAATACTCGAGGAGTGTGGCCGGGGAGTTTTTAGGAACAATGTAATGCTGTGTTCAGATTGCATGTAATACAAAAATTTTGAGTCTTAACAAATCCAAGTGGTTCACTACCTGCGGAGTGTAAACATTGAGGTACAGGCAATCTTCTTCTCCAATAAACTCGCCGTCGTTGGTGATCTGTGGACACATCGGTGCATTTTTGGAAGCGTTGAAAGTTCCATTCCAAGCAGCTGCTGGTACAGGAGCTTTGAATCTGATCAGAAGAATAGGAAAATTAGGATTTGCCATCATTTAAACTGGTCTTTCACTCTTACAATTATTAGTCTTCTCTGGCGCACCGAATGTATGGACTCATATCTATTATAAATAATATGTTGATCCTCAAACTATGCAATGTTTTTATTATTACCCGTAATTAATCAAACATCTACGAATTTATACGAAGACATTCCTAATCCTTTTCAGACTTGCAACAATTTCTTTCATCAAACGTTGTTAGCACATTTCTAACAAAATCTACTCTGAGAAAAGTTTCTGTATAATGTTCTCTATTACACAGCTTTTTTAAAAAAATTTTTAAAAACCTACCAACGTTCACTAGAATTTTCTAAAAGATTCTTCTTTGATATGCACTTTTCCCCTGACACTTGTAACTCACCATCAGGCACACTCTGGACATAATTAGTACTATCACAGAGCTGAGTGCATATTAGATTGCAAAAGGTTTCATAGATTTCAAATGATTCCGAAGATTTCAAGAGACTTAGGGATTTTGAAGATTTCAAGAGATTGAATAAAATTTAGGATTTCAAAATTGCAAGCTTTTACAAAACTCTAAAGATTTCAAGAGTCATCAAGAGATATCAAAGATGTTAAGTGATTTCAAAGCTTCTACACAATTTCAAATATTTCAAGAGATTATGAGACATTCCGACATTGAAGATTTCAAAAAAATTCAAAAATATCACAAAAATTCGTACAGAGGTGTACAACAGATTTCATAAGTGATCAACCCTTGGGCCTTCATAGACTTGCCTAAGATTTCCAATCGGTGGTTGAGCAAAAGGGATTCCCAGGAAGCCACGAACGACCCTTCCATGATTAGTCACTATATTGATACCTCTGAGATTCCCTTGAGGTATTGATACTTTTGGAGATTGGTTAGCATCTTCTATCTCAGCGTTAACATTGCAACTTCGTAATATCAGAATGCTTATTATCAGTGATGGAGCCAGTGAGAAGAAATTTCTTGAGCTACACGGGCTCATTGCAATTTTTAGTTTTGTTACGACCAGCATAAGCTACTAGCTATAGGATATTGAAGGTGATTTTGCGTCAGTATCAACATTGACTCGCTCTTTTAAAGCACCAAAAAATTAATTAAGCAAATATTATGCCACGAAATCAACACGTGTTGCCAGGTGTAACTACGTAATGCCAGATATTACCACGTAATTACTAATTTCGTCAGCTGGATTCTGTGTTGACACAATGAGATTTCCTGAAACTCCCCCTCCCGATAAATGTCAGAAAATATTTGAATATAATGTCGAAATGGCTCGATACAAAAATGAGCTTGGAATGTATTTTCTTCTGATATAGTGACAATCACGTGAAACCGAATGGATCCATGCTACCAAAAGGCGAATATTTCGTATTTTTAGCAGGTTAACCACTCGTTGCACTGAAAACCCCTAGGGTGATTTTGGCGTGCGGTCGATGAAACTCGGCAGCCATTGTTGGACATTGTTGTTGGAAACCGGCTGACTGTCAATACATCGCGGAAGGTAGACATGTGGGGTTATGTTCGTTTATTTCAAGCAAATGATAAATGAAGTGAATAAAACCTACGTGAATAAGTTATTGATATTTATCAAAAATCGATCAATCAGTTTTAAATAATATCATAGTACAATCAACGAATTAAGTCAAGCTATAACTGCAAATTAATTAGAATCGAAGAGTTCATCGAGAACAACCAATTCCTTGATTGTATTAAGATATCATTCGAAACTAATTGATAGATTTTTGATAAATATTCATAGCTTATTCACGTAGTTTTTATTCACCTTATTAATCATTTGCTTAAAATAAACGAACATAACCCCACATGTCTACCTTCCGCGATGTATTGACAGTCAGCCGGCTTCTATCAACAATGGCTGCCGAGTTGCATCGACCGCGCGCCAAAATCACCCTAGGGATTGTTCAGCGCAACGAATGGTTAGCCCGCTAAAATGACGTCATATTCGCCAATATTCGCTGTCCGGTAGCATGGATCCATTCGGTTTCACGTAATTGTCACTATAGCAAAAAATGAGTATTATTTTCGGTAAACAAACTTAGAATTAATATGCATTCTGTATATATTTTTGAAAAGAAAACTTTGTTGGGTTTTAAGACTCGAACTAATGACGTAAGGCACTATATATTCTGAGGATCTATACAAGATAACAATAGTTACTATTGGTAAAAGCAATCGAAAAATCGAAAGAAATTATACAAAATTTGTTATTAGTTTAATGATAATGATAATAATAGTAATAATAATAATAATAAAATTATTATAAATAATACCATTTGTAAGTAGAATTACCATGTTTATTTATGCAAAAGATGGAAAAAGAATTCATTAATTTATTTATCATTATGTTTACTATCGTATTGTGTAAATAATGTAGTTGAAGAAAATTTTCTATGCATCAAAACTGGAGATTATATGCGATAATAAAATGTTATCATTTCATGTAAAACATTTATGTGGTTTATCCCGTCGGCTCGACCACAGTTCTTTTAGATATCTTGGGGGAAACAAAAAAACAAACAAAAAACAAATTTGAATCATATTTTCGATCTTTGTCTCAATTCTGCGGTTGTACGATGAATTTTTCTATGGTTTCCGGTCACCGTAGAGATATGTACAAAAGAAGCAGTCGAGTCGAAGAGGAATTTTCTAATGGCAACAAAACATGAGGACGAGATAATTTATTACATAGTAACGATTGATAATCTATCGCTTCTTAAAGTATTGTTCATAACAATGAGACCCAAGTACTTCCTAACGTACATACATATGTACAAGAAATATTGCGTCTGAGAGCGCAGGTTTATCGTTATTACGCCCAAGAGTATCGCCGAACGATAAAACGACGGTGAACGTAAATTAGGGTAGTTTGAAACGGCTTCAAAGTCCTTGATTTACATTCGCTGATTATTCATTAATTAATTAATTCATTCATTCTTCCGTTCGTTCGTTCTGTTTCGTTAACAGTTAATAAGTAGTAAAAGAAAAGAAAAAAAAAGAATATTACCGATCGTGAAGTCAGATCATGTGATATTATTAGTTATACATATTTTCCAACAATCTTACATTCGATATTATTAATTGGTTCGTATTCGTCAATTGCGAACATTTCTACTGTCATTTATAATAAAACAGAAAAAAAAAAAAATTAAGAAAAAAATTGAGAATACAAACAGAGTGCAAGGCCTTCTTTAGATATGTTTAGATTTGACTGAAAATTTATTCAATAATATGAAAGATCATCTCCTTTCCCGGATTCGTCTACGTGTATTATATATGTCTTATATAGATAGTTAGATCCTTAATACCTAAGAGTTCTTAGCGATAATCTTATTGGTGTTAAAGACTTAATGTATATAAAACGTTTAAACGGAGATTTCTGTACACTGTACAATATTAGTATTATAGTGCGAATAATTAAACCCTAGAATAACTATTTAATTATTTAAATTGCTGTACAGTTTGTATGTATCAATGATCAATTGATTAAAAAACTAATCAATAATCAATAATAATTATTCTATATCTCTATCTCTTACGGACTACCTAATTCATCGTTACGTTTTATCATTTATTAGTCGTTTGTTTATTAATCGAGATGTGAGGGAAGGAAGCTATTTTAATCTATCATTAATATGGCGTGATTAAATCGCGAATAAAATCGTCAAATAATTTGTCGACGTATACGTATACTCTTCTTCCACGAGCTCTCCAACTGTGTTTTTACTATTTCGGATGAAAACTCCTCAATTTGATCATCGGGTTTAGATATACAAATATATAAGGCAGTATAATTAGAATTAAAAATCGTTCCTCGATATGAGATAAAAAATATTCATTTAAAATTTAGATATAATATATATAGGTATATATAAATTTTTGTTTTCGATCAGCCAATTCACTTCGACTCGAATCCCACTACTGTTTATGAAAGGAGAAAAATTTTCACTCAAGATTCAAAGCTATGAGATCATGTATGAATAATGAACTTGAATATAATTAATCCTCTGCAATGAAAAAAAATCGATGAAAGTAAGAGGCGAGAATATGTTAAATAAATAGAAAATGTGGAAGGCAAAGGGAGCTTAGCAGAAGTTAAATTGAGAGAAAAAAAAGAAAAAACAAATAAATAAAAAAGACCTTTTTCTTTCACCGTGATTATTAAACTTAAGATTATAGAAGTTTAATTGAAGAAATAAATAAAATAAAATAAATAAATATTCGAGATTTCTTTTGCAACGCAATTTTTACGTCGAGGACAGAGTCTGTCCGATATTCGCTGATCAATTTCCTGAATAAATTCTCTACAAGTTCAACGATTAAAACATATACTATGAAAATGCGAGAAATCTCATTGAAATGGAAGCTTGGCACGCTATCAGATTACAATATCGGTGGGAGAGCAAATTAAGGGGGGTATATCAATTAGCTGATAAATTAGAGCCTAAGAGTTTGATTGAGTTCCAAAATGGCAAATATACTACATTCAGTGGTTTCCGCATCCGGTTAGTGAATTGGAAGATATATCTGAAGCGTCGTCTCTGATTCGTCTGGCCAAATTTCCGTCATCTAATTTCCTAGTATTAACATAATTGCTCAATTTCCTTGATAGACTACCGGACAGATTGATTCCTTCGTTTCTTAGCAAACTTGAATTATCCAATCTCCTTTGATTCTCAAAATTCTCGTTCCCGTTTCTCTCGGATGATTTTTCCGACCTCAAAGTCCCGTGTTTTATCAGACTATTGTCGAATCTTTTGAGATCGTTTTCTATGCCTTTTATCGTCTCTGCGGTACTAGCTTCGTACAGTCTCAGCAAACTGTGCTCGTTCTCGTATCGACGATTCACAGAATCGGAGTCAAGGCATTTTCTACGAGACTCATCGTACCGCCTGTCCTCAGTCCTCTTAGAAGTACCCCCGTCTTCGTACCGACGATCGACATCCAGACGCCTTCGACCTGGGCTGTCTGGCTCGTATGCGCGTTTAGCTAGCGACCCGTCGAACCCAGCGCCAGCGGCAAGGTGGAGGTAGTTGTCGTCGCCAATTGGTGCTTGTCTGAAAAACGAGAGAAGATAAGGATAGAAAGACTTAAAAATCCCATCATTATTATTTATAGGTGTTCAAGGGAGCCGAAACCTTCTTTTTTGTAAAACGGCGAGACTCACTTGCTCCCATATTTAGTTTCGCGAGCAAGTTTCCTCGAGTAAGCTCTGTGTTCTTGTTGCAAAGCGAACGCAGTTTCTCTCAGCGAAGTGAGAGTCTTAAAGCACGAGGGAACGTCCTCGATTGGTGGTCCACCCCCGGGTAGCACGCATACTTTATTTGCACCGTAAACAGCCTGGCATTCACAGGCACTTATAAGCGTCTCAAGACGCGGCATATTCGTGAATATCAGAGAATGAACTCTCTGCAAGTCTCGGTCAGGGTCTAACGACATCTTTAAGCCGGCCTCTATCCCCGGAGACACTTCGCTGCATCCAGGAGCACTGTCCAACGCAGCTCGGCAGCTGAAGCAAGTTTGTTTTACATGAGTATCGGAGTTTTCATAGATTCTCAACTTCTTTGGGGACTCAAATTGGAATATAGTTTAGTGTGGAGTCGATCAATCGAATTTATTTATGCAAATTCATGAACTAGCCGAGCAAAAATTAGGAGTAGGTTGCTGATGCTGCTCACCAGAGCCAATGCCCATTGATGTAGGCGCTAGGATGGTATTTTTCAAGCCTGTTACTGTTCGTTTGACAAATCTTAGTAAGAATATCAATCCACTCTTTTTCTTCGACGCAATTGCTGGCCTGTACATACAAGGCTCTTTGACGTTGTACAATTTGGAACATATTTTTCATCTTAAAGGAGTCCTCATGTAGTCTTTCAACTGCGAGAATTTCTCTCAATGGTATTGTGCAGAGTGGTTCCTTTCCTGTTTAAGTGAACGAATGATCATTAATCGCAACATTTTTTTACCAAAGATATTCGAGAATTGCTTTTTTCGCTTTACCTCTGCTCTTGGAGTACGTAAGGTCTTGAGTAGTCAGTCTGAAGTATCTTTGCTTGAAGTTTTTTCTACCAAATCTCTTCCTGCCTTGGGCTCTTTTTATCATAACTCTGTAAAATATTTCTAAAATCAGAAATGTGATGGCTTCAAGAAGTGTGGGAGATTGAATCGGCGCAAAAACAATAAGCCGCAGTCTTGTGCTGATTCCACATCCCACACTTCCTTAAATCAAAACTGCTAAAGATCGACATAACTGTCATCATTTGTTGTTACAAACCTCTTGCCACAGTCAGCAGTAGGCACAAAAAGAGAATATATTCTATTAGGCAGAAACAGTTACAGTTTATCAGTAAAGTCCGTTAATACTCGGATCGAATATGTGAAAGAATCTGCTCACGAAAAAAAAGATTCTAAACAATGTGAGATTCTGAGTAAGAAACTGGACTTACCCCTCTTTCAAAACAACTGGCTGTTCCTGTAGAGCCGTTGGTCGTTGTTGAATAGTTCCACTCCCGCTGCTCGTCGATATCAACTCCAGGAACTGTTTAACAGCTTGAATATGATTCTCTGTATAAAATTCTCTGAAAATTAAATACAGAGTTTAACTCAGTATACAGTAGTCGATTACCTTCCTAAATAACAGTTCGACTCACCTGTACACACACTCCATGTATTCTTCTTTGCAAACACTCCCCGCCCCGCCTCTACAGCTGACCAAATTTCCCAAGCTTTGAATAGTCTTAGAAATTAACGTCAGCGTTCTGTTTGTCTGCGAATCCTGAAATGAATTCACCATGAGAACTGAGGTTTCAATCTCTATTCTATGACTGAAGAGAAAACTGGGAAGCAAATGAATATATTGAATATGTAATGCAAATGTCTTACTATCTGCTCCGTTGTGATATCGAATAATCTTGGGCCGAGTATAGCGGGTGCAAAGAATCTGAGAAATATGAATCCACTGATGACGGAGTACCGGACTTCTTTGTTGAAAGGAAAATGTGTTGCGGCCAGTTCTCTCAGGCTCCAAAACATCTCGCACATTAAAGGCGGGCACCTGACCCCAGATGTTGTTATAGCTGTGAATACTCGCTGGACATATTCCTGTGGGGATATTTGAGTTTAGGAAAGTCCAAAGCTGGAATTCAGTCGCATTTTCTTTACCTTAAGATTAGCCAGATTAGTTTGTATTGTGTTGGCGTCTTTTACTCTCGTCGGATCTATCTCGCAGGGCTTTCTCTCTAGAAAAACTTGCTCCATTGCTGGGCGAAGCGTACAATGTAAATAGTGGAGTCCCGCGAGCCGCATTCCCTCGTCCATCATTTTGCTGACTAGCGTATTGCCCCGAAAAATGGTTGTAGGATCTCTGGAAGAGTTCGTATCGATAAAACCTCGTGTCTTTCATTTGGAAATGGCACAAGGGAGGTACATACACCTTAAATGGGGGCGTTCTCAGCGGACTGCGATTGATCCAAACTGTTTTTTAAACAACCAATTTTATTACAGAAGTTTGGTAGACTTTTAAAGCTTAGTCAAGTCAAAGTTAGGAGGTCCGAGTCGTCGCGCCTCAAAATTAGACGCACTCAAGGTTGAAGGACTTGATGCAACGATTCGGATCGACCCCTGCTTCGATTTTTGATACTCGGGTCTCTAATCGTACAGAAAAGGAAACTCGAGTCAGTGATATCAAAAAGATATCTGTTCATCGAACAGAGTTGTGTTTTCTAAACACATAGAGATCCGTAGATCTGAAATCGAAGTATAGGTCGATTTGAATCCTTGCATTACGTGCTGTCACTTTGACACTCAGTGACTTGAAGTCTTAACTTTTACTTGATTATGCTTGAAAAGACTGCTCTAACGAAACTGGTCGATTAAAAAACATTCAAGGTATATGTTTCCCCTTAGAACATTTAATGCTTACGTAAGCTTGGATATTTCGTAACTCGCAAGCGCTCTCATGACTGATACAAGCTGCTCGTTGTGTACCAATACTCTAACCAGCGGTTGAGCAGCTTCCATTTTACTCGCTACTATTTCACCAAGGATATAAACAGCCGAGGATGTTATAGGTCTAACGGCGACGCTTTGGAGCAACAAACTCTCGAGTCTTTCATAAGTTTCTGATGGAAATACGTGGTCTGCTGTGTAATGGATCTTCAAACGCAGAGATCCTATGCACGGTATTGTGCCCGGTGGTGTTGAATTACTAGAAATCTTGCTTGGTCTGTGCTTAGCGGATCTTGGCTGCAGGAAATACCTTAAGAGAGAAGAAAAACGTTCGGAAATGATAGGAATAAAGGAGATTCCGAGTTTCTGTGCTGTTTAACAGTTTTTAACGATGATTTCAGACAATATTTGATAATCCAATGGTAAATATGGACAGGAGTTACTTACCAGGCAGTCGTGGGGCTCGTAGATTGCCTTTGCAGGCCCGGTGGCATCACTCTAACTTCACCAAGAAACGCTGGCTGTTCTCCCATGCCTGACGAGGCGTGCCATACACCGACAATAACTTCGCCAACTTCTCCACCGTCGATTGAGTAGTGGGAGACATCTTTGTCCTTTGAATCAGTCAACTCGGGCTAGCAAGATGAAAAACAATGAAGATGATTCAGAGGCAAGACAGAGGAATGTTCTTTCTCTTCAAGAAGAGGAGGAAAGAATGTTGGGGAGATGGGAAATTTAAATACCTTAGGAGATTGATTATCAAACTATTCAGGGACTTATATTGATGTTTACTTTAAGGGGATGTTATTTATAATTCGTTTTTGCGAATCAATGACATGTCCAAACTTTGAGATGCACAAAAAGTGAATTTTTCTCGATTCCAGTGAAGTTCGCGTTTTATATCGAATCAATGAATATCCATCATTTTGTAAGGCAGTTATGAAGTTATTCCCGAAATTTAAAAAAAGGTGTAACTTGGTCGGTAAAGACGGACTACAGCGTCCTCTTAATGTTAACTCTTTGCTTGAAGATTGAGAGGCCTGTTATTTTTGCTACAATGGAAACATTCTCACCTCAAATACAAAGGTTTCATTAAAACGAGGCGATACTGTCTTCTTCTTAACTTTGGTACGCTTTGATATTTGCTTGCCATTACTGTAGGTGACTGTGACTGTTGCAAACGGGTCGCATCCTCCGTTTTTGATGGTCAGTTCGCTGCATTCTATCACTCTATGAAGGAAAAATACAGAATAAAAGGAAGAACTAGAAGTACAAAGTGGAAGTCTTCCGAACTACAATTCCAAACTGTTGATATAATGAGTCCTTGAATACCGGCTAACAAAGAATAACTGATGTGTACTAGAGACATTAAACATAGCAGCTTTCAAGCAAGCCTGAAATGGAATAACTATGTGCGAAGAAGATAGGTAGGGCAATAAATTAGTTATGAAGTAAGGAAGAACAACAATAGTGGGAAATTCTTTCCCAGCATTCAAACACGCTAACAGATTTATTCAGTGAATTAATTCTATGCTAATATAGTTCAATTAGTTGTACGTTTGTACGCGCCTATAAGGATGATCTACTTTCAGCTGCGATATTAACGTTAAATATTTATCTTATCGATCGCAAAGTGTTACCTTATAAAGAAAACTGGTTCTCCTACGCCAGTGACACGACGTAATTACATTTAAAGCGGTAAACTCATTTCATCGAACTTTTTCTTATTGGAATAAAATTCTTGGAACCATAACTCACCTGACTGTTAGCTTGGGCTGCGAGTGTCCGACCTGCGGTTGTAGGGCTAGTTCTAGATGCGCTTTTCCCTGTACCTCAGAGTCAGCATCTACAGGCCTAAGCGGAAACCAATGTTCCTTGTTGTGATAGGTAGCTAAGTCCTCGCGTTTTATTGCCACTTTCCCAAGTATCTTGTCCTGCTTCAAATGACGGTCTCTGTCGTATACGTATATGCTGAGGTATCGAAACTTTCTAGGTACTTCAAACTGGAATTCTTCACCGAAAAAAGGACTGAAATAATACCACAAACGGTGTCATATAGATGGATGATTAAAAAGCCCAAAGAATTTGAACCCAGCCGCCTCCCTCTTCAGAAATGATTACACTGTAGGTGAAAATTGCTCAATCTTTACGTTCCATGGAGTTTCATCAATTTTTACATCCTAACGATAAGGTCTATCAAAAGCAACGTAGCAACGTAAAAATTGTATAAGTCGTTATCAATTCTGTTGTATGGACTAATGCAGAACCTTTCGATAATCGACGATCCAATACAAAACTGATTTATTGGTCACTTGTGCAGATCATGAGCATCCTGTTTTTTTACTGTCAACATCACTTCCTTATAAATTCAGTGTTCTGCAATATAACGACAACTAGCAGCCAAATGTGCCAAACATCATTCAAGGTGGATAACATTGTACAGTTTTACGCCTTTGATTTTATCAAAGTATTAGCGTTGACAAAATTTTGATAACTGAGTTTTTCTGCCATTTTTGATTCATTGCGTTTTTACATTTGGGTGCTAGCTTCAGCTTCATTATG
Organism: Tenthredo scrophulariae; assembly: GCA_963978835.1. NCBI lineage: Eukaryota > Metazoa > Arthropoda > Insecta > Hymenoptera > Tenthredinidae > Tenthredo > Tenthredo scrophulariae. Next base: position 31,636,771 of record OZ022227.1, read on the forward strand.
TGAAAAGTGACGTAGGTATTCCTCCTCGTTTTCATATTTCTATTTGTTTTTGTTTGTTATTCATTAGGAAACTATCTCCGTCGTTCTCTTTGCAGTAATTTCTTATTTATCCAATATAATTCAGATACAGGTGAGTAATATAGACAAATGTTAAGCCAACTCATAAAGGAAGAGTGATGCAATACGTTATTGCAAAAATTAGGCCAATGAGTATGACTGATGTTACCATCCCCTTTGAGAATTTTCAAGGTTTCAAAAGCATATTGTCTCAAATGAATGAAAGTTGAACAAAAAGTTACTGTCCCTATCATGCAGATAATAGATTAGTAAAAAAGAAAGAAAAAAACAAGGAAGAAAGTATAAGTAAACCAGAGACAATGGTTCTAAATTGGAAAACAAGTACAAAAAGAAGAATATAGTCATACTTAAGCGTTCTTTCCATGGTGGTAGTGCGGAATATCTCTTCCTGGTCAAGGGACAAAGCGCAATACACATCTCTAGCGCCCGGGGAGCCATGACTACGACTTTGTAAGTTTTTAGCCTCACCTAAAGATGAATAATTTCAATAAACTCTATTGTATGCACTACATATAAACTTAATGATAAAGATAATCAGTTCGAAAATTAAATGAGTAGAATTTTGGTGTTTTAACTGAGAAAGAAAAGATCGTTTTGTGGTGTAGATAATTTATGTTGCCACGTTAACCGAATAGAAGATTTACATAACCCAATCTATAATGTACAGGTAGGGTAAGACGACGGCGAGTAAGTAGATATATTATTAAGCGCGTATCGTCGTGATATCTGACGTTCCAGATGGATCAGCGGGCTCGGTTCCCATTGATAAAATTTTTTACGGTAGATATGTACGTACTACATACGCCGAACAGTGCAGTGTGTTAATGTATGTGTATCACGTATGTATTGAGGTCACAAATCGTGAAGCACGCTGGGTTGGTCGTTCAGTGTTTCGCATTCGCGACGCGGTTCAGTCATTATTCGCGACGGATTGTATTATCTCATAAGACACAGAGAGTTCGATACACACATACACATACGCACGCAGCGCGTGTTATGTCGTTTTTAACTTGAATAGTTGAACGACGATACACCCCACGGGGTTAGCAGTTACAGGTTCCGCGTTCCGGGTTCGGAACTATCTCACACATCGCAATTCCTATCCCTTCGTAAAACGTAATGTTAATAATGTAAAACCCGGAATGAAAATATTGTCATTGACGTGTATTCAACCGCGATGAGGAGACAGGGTGCAGGATACATATTAACGTTAACAGTAGTTCTGTTGACAGCGAGTGCTGGTCACAATGAGGCGTTATGATCATGATTTGTCCCGAGTCTCTAGCGACTAGGGTTTATTGTTAGTTAGTGGAACGAACGAGAATTGGAATTATGTTCAAAGGCTCTTGCTGCAACAATGCATGATGTGTATGTCTATGTACTACATACGTATGTAGCCGTAGCTTCGGAAAGCAGCAGTCGTTTTACACACTGCGCGTAGTGTAGTGTAGTGAGTAATAAGACGACGTAGGTATCAATTCGTGGGAGTATTGTGAAGAAGACGAACAAGTACACGTATGTAGTGTGTATGTAGTGTAACATAATGGTATAGTAGTGTCGCTGATGACATCCTCCTGTACGAGCGGTCGTCGTATATAGTCGCGTTCGGATCTTTTCTGAAAGCACAAAACTCCGGATCCGTAGTATTCACCCTCTGGTATTCCGCGTTCGCGGTTATACAAGTGCGTTTACGTATGGCGTTGTTTTTTTTTTTTTTTTGCAACACTTAATTTTCACTAACAACCATTATTATTCAATAACTTATTTATCCATTCATCTATTTATTCATTCATTTATTTATTTATTTATTTATATACTATCGTATGTATCGAACGGTCGAATACACTCGGCGTGATTATCGCACCCCTCTCTCTTGCCCCGCACCGTTAAGATGAAACGTGAGAACGGATCGAAAAAGCGACGACAATAATTATCGGTCTCTTACGGTTCTATTCCCCCTATTCATTAGATTTCGTACCAATTTTGATCTTTAGCCGTTCTTCAACGCGAACTAGGCGCGTCTCCTCAGCCATGATACCTCCATGACACCACACGGACGAAACAGTTCTGTGAATGGGTAGAGCGAACCATGGCACGGTGGAAGGGTTGCGGGGCAAGGGAAACAGCGCCTCTGCGGCCGGGGGGCGCGGTTATACCCATCTCCGTCGGCATCTCTGTCTCGCTCTCTCGCGCTCACGATGAATCTGTATAGTAGATGCGCGCGCAGAGGCTACGTAGGTGTGTGTGTTATTGCCTGACTACCGGCGCTCGGTCGCTCTTTCGTCCGCCGAGCTGTGCGTACGAACTTATTTCTCTGTATACGCATTTACGAATGTGTGCGTGTGTGTGTAGGGACGTTCAAGCAGTAACGTAGCTAGCCTTTGTCGTATAGAGTTCTGACTTATAGTTTAGAAATAATCAAACTTGATCCAAACAATTGAAAAATATCCATTATTTTCTTTCAGAGGTTTTAGACACGGTGTTTTTTTTTCTTTTCAAGTTATTCGCGATTGGAGAAGGACCCATTATCATTAGTTAGATATTAAAGCATCGGAAGTCTAACATTTTTGTCAGAGATTTTGAGAGGTTTAACTTTATATTGCGAAACACAAATATGCGAATTGAAAATTCGAAAAAAAAAAAATTCATTCAAGACTTATCTTTTCTGAAAAATGTATTGATGATGCGTTTCCCGGTTTCTATTGAGCATCCATATTTGGAACAATTCTCTTTTTCGCGATAGCTACCAGTTACTGTAGCGATATATCGCAGTAATTATGTTGACGGAATCGACTATAGCGAGTCCGATCGCTGCTGACTCATGTGAAAAGTCAGGCTTGTTGAATGACGCAGACGACGATGCATAGCATAGGTCAAAATCAAAATTTGGAATAATATAAAATTGCAAACTGAATCCACATCCCGCCGATGGAATTCCGTCACTGCGTTCATGACGCATACAAGGAAATAATTTTTTTTTCACGCTGAGACCTTCATCAAACTCTTCTTTATTATCCCAAATTGACCATATTCTCTCAATTATCAAAAATCTTAAAAACATAAAAAAGTATATTCATCGACACCCTTTATGTGCAGAATGCATACATATATACCTATAGGTAAACCCCCGCCTGCTAAGCTGCAGGGACGTGTCTCCTTATAGCGGTGTTAAGCTCGTCCGGTCGCGTATGCGTTCGAATACGTGTGAGCTACTTCCTGATGGCGCAATGGCTCGCTTCCTCTACAGTCTACACTCTGCAGTCTGTGCGGCTCCGTTCCTCTGGCTCGCACTGCTGGGCTTTACCACCACCCCGTTTTGTCGAGATCTCAGGAACGTACCTAAAAAACTCGGTGCCCCTGGTCGCCAACTCTATCAGGTGGAGCGTCATATTATAATCAGACAGGATCAAGTTCAATAACTAGTTTTAAGTGAATAATGCATTAGTGAAGTACGTAAATATGTATAAAAGGTGACGTAATAATAATTACAAGTACTTGTTTTTTTCCACCTGGCCCTTTTCTTCCTGTCTTTTGTATTCCCAGCTGCAATGCCGATTGACGCGATGTTACTGCACCTGATCGAGTCGTATTGACAGATGAGATTGGTGCCGCTGCCCTGAAATGAGAGCTACTGATCGCGGCCTATGTTCGTATTGGCTGGTGTCGTTTCACGTCACGGATGTAGCGCTTCAAGAGAATTATCCTTTTGGACGGTCCGCAATCACATATGGTTCATATTTTACTTAAGAGCAATCCCAAGTCGCCCGCCTCTTTTCGTTCGTAAAAGACACATTTCGATTATTATCCGAGCCCAGGCGTCGAAACCGCGAAAAAGGCCAACGTCGCGCGAATTCTATTTCAATTCCGAACACATACGTACAAAAAAATGTTTCAAAAATTATGAAATCGAAATGTATCTTTTTCGAACCAAAGGAGATGAGCGACTAGGGATGGTACGGAGGTACGGAGTTCTTTATAGTTATATACCTGAGTACCGAGGGGTAAGTCACGAGGCAGAAACACGTACACCACATCCCCCATCTCCCAACATCGCTCCCTACATTTTCCCGACATTTCTTTGATTGTTCAAGATTTTTCAAGAGTTTTTAAGATTTTCCACGATTTTCAGTCATTTCCAGACATCACCCAGCACTTACCTCTCTTTATTTCTTAATATTTCCTAAACATCTCCTGCATTTTGTACATCAAATCTCCCCCGTGATTTACCCCTTGCTGAGTACTATTTGAAAACAATTTTCCAAATTATATGAAATAATTATCTGCTTCGAAACCTGATTGCAGCTGATATCGGAAATCTAATCAACTGTTATATTCATATCCACATAATCAGTTGTATACAACCTCGGGTACGTTCACGTTCAGCTCCGCAAATCTATGCTTTGATCGATTATCCCGCTATCGGTTATCAAGTAGCGATCGAGCATATCAGCACAAAGGAAACATCCGATAAGTTTATCAAATGAATCTACAACGCCTGTTAATAAGGATTATAGTACGATAAAGTCTTTGATATGATGTACCACCATGCTTTATCGTATGAAATAAAAAAACTGAATATATTGAGCTGAGCTAGAATGGCCTATACGTGGCGTATCACTTTGGAGATACGTAAAGTAGTGGATTATAAAGGATTAAGTCCGCTCGCTGATCGGTTGATTCATTATTGGGACTCAGTAAATTCTACGTCACCTGTATGTATACCTATGCTATAATACGTATACCTATATGTAGGTGAACGAGGAGAGCGATGCGCGATACGTATGTTACATACATACGTGATAGCTACGCGCGCGTATAGCGTAATTCCATGCTACGGGACAGCGTGAATGGAAGGAGCGTTTGGTAAAAGGAAAAATATGAATGAATCGTGAAGTGGAGTGACAAACCCACTCATGCCCCTGCTAGTTCCCCCCACCCCGCCCTACATGCTAGAGGCACACCGCGCGTGCGCAGCCCTTCTCTTATTACTTACTACCGCCGCACCGCCCGAACACAGCATATTATCATCCAGTAGGTATACACATACTCACAGGTATCTATTCGTATGTATTGTAACCCCCCCCCCCGCCCCCGATCGCCGCCCCCAACTGCTGCCGAAGCACGTTGTGCTCCTCGCATGAAACACGTGTACAATCTAGGTATAGATGAATGGGTGAGGACATATAGGTATATGTATCGGAATTAGAATATGATAAGGTGTCGAGATCAATCAGAGAGTCAGGTACAGAACGTCGGAATATGATTATAATCGTTATCTTCTGATAACCGCAACCACATGAGTAGGTAAGTACGCAATACATCTATTTTCATACGTTTAATTGCGTCGCATCGATCGGATGAGATTCTGATCTGCAGTTATTGATTATAAGTCACACACCATTGAGCGGAGAAAGGTAACGTTCTGGACTCCGGAAAGTATGAGTGGGCTCGGTGCTTTTCAAGTTTAAGTGCCACTCAACAATTTTTCAGTCTTTACTCTCTATTGATACTTCATTCTACTCTCGCCAGGTGGTGATGGGTCAAGTTCTCTCTCGCGAGAGAAGTAAGTATAGAGTTCGATAACCGTTAGGATAATGGCGATAATATTGACTCTTGCGGTGAACCAATATTCCTGTGTGGTACAATGTTCGGCCTGTATTTCTCTCCTGTCGGCTCACAATTGAGATTGTCTCGAATCAGTTTTGAAGGCAATTTTTTCTCAACATTAGAAAATCATTGTACGGAATTTTGTTTCTTGATTGCCTCACACATGTCTCAAGAACGAAATTATTACTGATGAATAGTAAGTCAAATTATTCTGTAGCGTCAATACATGGAATAGTGAGGAAAGCAGTTGTTTGGGGTAGGTTCCGGATGTAGTTTGATCTATCCTTGTCCATATTCCTTGGCGGTATTTAATTCTAAATATAATCCGCAGGAGCAAGTAACAGCTAACTGCAGTCGACCGACATGACAGTCGTCAGTGATCACCATATGTTACGGCGGTGTGGCGTATTCGTCTAGTAGGACCGGAAGTGCGGGGGGGTTTTGTCGATCGACGGTATGTAGTTTTTAACTTATACTGTATATACGTATATTTCAGGGCTTACACAGTGTGGTTGAGTCTGGTCGCAGCTCTGAGTTCTAGAAACTTATAAAACGTTAGTATTTTTATTTATTTTTTATAACATATGTATATTAATAAAAACATTTGTAAATGATAAATCTTACTTTACATTACCAATCGTTACGTTGAAATATTGCGGTATAGATAAGCGCCTATGTTATACCCGGCGGTATTATAGTTATACCGATGTTGCGAAATATTATAATGATTGTTATACAGTAAAAAAGCGCAATTTCGCTTTCGCGATGAAGATTGTTTTACATTACATATTTGAAAAGAGAAACCGCAAATAGGAAGTAGAAGTGGAAGTGGAAGTGGAAGTTAGAATTTCCGAGTAAAGCGGAAATTCGAACGCACAGCCCCGAGGAAGGATGTCCAAACGTCCGCCCTAGGAGGGGCTTTACAAAACCAGCTCATCGAGTGCCTATATACATATGTTGATGTGATATAAAATTTATAGCGAATCATAACTGCCGAATAAAAACAAAATAACTATCACTCATGCAGCGGAAATAATGACGTCTCTTTATAATACTTTTCTATAACATTTAATGTGTATTCATACTTTAGTCATTCGTTTTCCTTACTTCTTTGGGTCTACACATGTACAGGTAGAATATAAAAATCCTATAGCTCTAGAAGACTGAAATTTAGGTTTTTCAATGCAGATTTTTCTCACTAATTATGAAAGTATGTAATCTTTATTTTATGGAAAAGAAAGCTCCCGATGGGATGGTATATACCTATATAGCTAATACGCGTGCGAATATAAGTTGTTAGAATCCACGCAATTATGGGTAGTTATACACGCATAAGATGGTAATGTTCTACGCACTATCTTAAGTATACACAGATATAACATCTTCGTACATTAATCCAGGTGTTGAAAGTCCCACAGTTTCTCCGGGCGCGGGCGCGGGCGCCTCGCGTGCTCGTTTGCGGCGGGGCATAATTCAGTTCATATTCATTATGATAATAACAACAAGAACAATAACAACTTTCGTAGGTACTAGGAAGTGTACAAAACGGTCAACTCCAATTATAATACGGAAGAATTAGCGAGCGGAGAAAATGACCGATGCCCGCTCTAAAAAGGCGGAGGTCTAGAGGCGGTATTGTCGTAATGTGTGTGCTATTCTCATCAAGTTATTCCCTGCGTTCCCATAACGAAATTCAATTGTTCTCCGCAAACTGTATATTATATTACACTTCCTGAACGCATATTTGCGGCATATACGGAAATTTCGATCAGCTTCTGTCCAACTTATCCAAACGTCTGAGAATTAATTTTTGTATATAACAATCGGAATTTTATTAGTTGTGTAAAAATTATACCAGCTTATGAGTAATCGACATGTTTTATAGTCTCGTATTCTCGCGGTTTTCATTCTAAACTATAAGAAGAAAGAAAATAAGGACAAGACGCGACTCGTTTTACCACGTGGCGGCATCTCGCAGTGATATGAGAAACTTCGAGACTTACGGAAAAACAAAACACGACGAATAACGATCGGCTCTGACAACTGTCGACTGGCGTTGTCATTTGTCAACAAAATGCGGTTTTTAGGTTATATTACCTTGTACACATTATTCTTCGAAATCATACACAGTGAAGAATTTTGTTCAAAAAATGATAGAGATGATTGTGTCGGAGAGAACGAATCTGAAAAGAATAAGTATTCAAAGGGTAAAACTAAAGTCGATAAGAACATATTTTCATATTTCAGGTTATGTTATGTTAGGTTAGGTTAGGTTAGGTTAGGTTAGGTTGTTTCATGTTATTTATCTATGTATTACAATCTGAATCTAAATATTTGGAATAAGTTCAATACACGAATTCCTACAAAGCTTTGCAATTTATATTATCCATTATTCACACTGTAGGATTCGATACGAGGTACGAAATATATTTGAACGCTATTCGCAATGCGGAAAATAACACTGTCAACATCGCGGAATGTAGCCAGCGAAATTGCGGCTGTTTTAAAGACGTTATAAAAAATGACTTGAAGCCTTTCAAGGAGACCGGAATATCGAAGGAAGTTATAGAGGCAGCAAAGTCAAGGTAATTGAAAGTTTTACTCACGAATTTCCGTTGTACTTGTATAGGATACTCTGTGCCAATTGGACACTCATTTCATTCTAATTGGCACGAGACGCACCTTGTAATTAAAAAATTACTAAAATTGGCAAGGAATAAGCTATACAAATGAAAATTCCATCATATTGACATTAAATGCTTCAGAATAATGAAAAATATAATCTCATCGGCGTGGAATACCCCATATAATTTAAAAGTTAGTTAAATTGTTTGAAAATCCTCCATGTAATAGAAGAGTTCGTTAAATTGGCACAGAATGCCTTATACGAATAGAACGTGTGGTCCAATTGTTACGGAATTTCCTGTCATTGGGTAATCCCTTGTCTCCAGACGCCTTATACAAATGATTGGACTAAATTTATATGGGATATTTCATGTCGATTATTATTTTTAAAAAAGTCCAAAATTGTTTCAGAGGCACATTTTATCAAGTAATCAATGGTAGACTCTACAGAGAAAAAGCCTGTATGTTTCCATCGAGATGTGCGGGAATCGAGCATTTCATTTTATCCATAATTGAGAATCTACCCGATATGGAAATAGTTATAAACACCAGAGACTATCCACAGTCTAACAAATATTTTGGCGATCCTTTGCCCGTATTCTCATTCAGTAAGGTGAACAGCTAAAGTTAATAGACACGCAATGTGTCTAGTATCATATAATTCGATCTCATAATCAGATACTTTCATTCAAATGGAAAGGATATGCCATTGTTTGCTGATAACATTTCCCTGTAATGCTACAGCCTTTTTATTTGGATACCATTGAGCTCTGAGACTAGTTGTTTCAGCAAAGAGTAGCATTTCCTTCATGTTCGATTAGTCATACCTTCAAAACTTCATGTGATGGAATGTTTCTGCAGCAAGATGTTTCTAAATGAGCATTTTAGTAATCACTTTACTCCTAGTTTTGTTTAGACAGTACCAAGGATCTACTCTAGCTGTGGTTTCATGCTACAACTTCAATTGAGTATACATGTGACCGTCTTGCTCATTGTTTATCCTTGTTATCACAAAGAGCTTAATTCTGTAAATTACATCTAAATCCCAGAACTATGTGGAACCGTTATCCTTCACAGAATACTGACTGCGTTTCTTGACATTGAATTCATAAAACCTTTCACTTACTGCCGATTGTCATTACTCGCTCTTACTCATCTCTGGTCAGCGAGTCATATAATTATACAAGCTGGTAAACCAAAGTTTGAAAACGTAATTTCCCACGCAGACTAAGGATTACTACGACATAACATATCCAGCGTGGAGCTTCTGGGAAGGAGGTCCAGCGATATCGTTATATCCACGAGGTCTTGGCCGATGGGATTTGCACAGAATTTCTCTAGACAAGGCTAGCAAGACAAGATCATGGGAGGAGAAGGAGGAGAAGGCGTTTTTCCGTGGTTCTCGGACCAGCTCAGAGCGAGACAATCTGGTTTTGCTGAGCCGCAGAAAGCCAAATCTTATCGATGCTCAATATACGAAGAATCAGGGGTGGAAATCGGAAGCGGTGAGGACATAGTCCTCCAATTTTACATCTTAATGAGACTCAGAAAAACTGATCCGAGGACAAATATAGTAAACTAAGGAAAAATCTCCTCGTTTTAGGATACGCTGAATATGCCACCGGCTGGGGAAGCTTCTCTAGAGTCCCACTGCGATTTCAAATATCTCTTTAACTACAGAGGTGTAGCAGCTTCCTTCAGACACAAGCATCTCTTCCTCTGTCGATCTCTAGTTTTCCACGTGGGAGACGAGTGGACAGAGTTTTATTATGCGGCTATGAAACCCTGGGTCCACTACATTCCAGTCCCGAGTGACGCGAGCGAAGAAACTCTGCAGTAAGCTTCGCAAGCTTCGTATTATACTTGAAGAATCGAGGCAAAGTCTTCAGCAATCATTGTACTGAAATATATTTTTACTTCTTTTTACGATAAGCAGAAAAAATCTATTTTCAGAGAGCTGATCCTATTCGCAAAAGACAACGACGTTCTAGTGCATAAAATTGCAGAACAAGGTAGAGACTTTGTATGGAATAAGTTGCGAATGGCTGATGTTATCTGCTTTTGGAAAACCTTGCTTAGGAGGTATAGTAAACTTTTAACTTACGAGCCGACCTTGGAGAAATCACTTATAGAAATCAAGCAGAAGTAGACGATATTTTTTCCTTTGTTGAAAAGATAATTACAATAAATATGTATACTGTGTATATATTTTTTAAACTATGTATTCAGATGGGTTTATAGATTTCTTGAATCGATCATAATATTGGGAAATTATAGATTGTAGCTCGATAAAAATTGGTGAAGGGAATTGGGTCGCTATGATATTTCGTGATAATAAATGAATGATTGTTAAGTAATCCACCTGTTTCTTAGACGAAAAAAACAGTTGTAAGTTTATTTATAATAAATATTGTTTGAATATAATAGTATAGTACAAGACTCGTCGAGGCACCTGTAATCTGTTCACCGGTACCCATCTTATAATTACAGAAGGCGAGTTTAAAATCCTTATCAATGAAATGCTAATGATAATTTCAATTAATTACAAAGTATAATTTGATATTATTATAATAACAGTAGTGAATATTCTATCTCAAAATAATACAACGTTTACACAAATTAGGTAATACTTAAACATTATTATCATTAAAAATAATTAGCGAATAGGTACGAGCTGTCCGGTCACTCGATATATCGCGTTGAAAGCATTATGGCGCGGCTGATATCTCACGTTTACGACTAATTGTAAACAACCGATAATTTCATATCTCAAACATCTCTTCTCTTCAATTTCTTCACATACATAGAACTGTGTTATTACCAGTCAGAGAATAATTCAATGAATGTTTACCCCGTATGTAAGTACATTGTGCAAGTACAGCTTTTGTCCATTCGGAATCAGAGAATTGACTCTGCAGATGGAACGCGCCATTTTTTTGAGAGTAACAATCTTCTTCAATACAGAGAAGAATTTATTGTGTAAGAGGTGAGACTACTGGATATGCTGATTGTGACTATAGGAATGAATAACGATGAAAGTTTCCAGCGACTTGTGATAATAATCTCGTGGGTTTCAAGAGATTATGGCTCAACTGTCGAGAGTAAGAGCTGCGCAGAGTGGTTGAAATACCGCTTATAGCTTATACAACTATATATATCTATGTTCTAAGGATACTGAATCGGAGCTATTTCAGCTGTGGATTCGACTTAAGTGATAAAAAAATATACTCTAAAGGCACATACAAAGGCATATCGTTAATTACTATACATAGTTATACGTGGGGCGATAATATCTTACAGCAAGTATACCTATATGTATATGCTTATATAATAGTTAAATCCTCACTAGGTATACTATTTTCGAAAATAAATTCTACAGTCACCAACTTTCAACAACAATTAGGTCATAAGGTATTCTTTCAAAAATTCATTATTATCATTATTAAATCTAGATATGATTATATATACTCCTAAACTCGCATAAAACTGTCCACTTTGCGCTTATCTATACAATAATAGGTGAGTTATCAGTATCCAAATATTGCTAGTTGTCATGTCGCAACGTTGCTCTAGCACTTTTGCGTTTGTCTTGATTGAAGGCAAAAAAATTGCTACTTGGTGGAAAAATTTCTCTACAAACGTTATAAACTCATACAAGCCGGGCTTGAGACTAATTGTCGGTTTAATTTTTCTCTCTTATTCTGAGAAATCCAATTTTTTTTCGATTCTCTGAGAATTCGTCAGAAAAGAGAAATCTCATTATTTGGAACAATTTTCACCAGGACTTTCAATTTTATAGCCGTATATGTTGAAGATTTTTTAAAACTACAAAAGTTGAAAAAAAAACGGAAAACAGTTGATTTCGAACTGGTTTGAAATGCCGCTATAATTTTTCAATGATTGAAATATAATGATGATAATTATACTAATAATAATAATAGTTATGGTAATAATAATAATAATAATACATAATCCTCGATCTCTCTACTATGATAATATAAAAGGCGGCAGTGGACATAATATGGATCGCGGTATACAGGGTGAATATTCTCCGAAGTTTGATCTGGCAGGAGCTTCGACGCGCCGAATCCGAAGCTCCGCGTTCTTCTATTCGTGTGCTATACGTGTGGATGTAAACAAATTTCGAGATGGGGGTATCTGCTTGATAGTCACACGCTATTATTCTGAAGCGAACGATTATATGTAAGGAGAATATTCACCCTGTATATTGGATTGTCGCGTTGAATAGCCGAAATGGAAAGTTATAGGACAGATCGAATGAGCTTTCTGTTGTTTTCGTAAAATTGAAACTGGGCCATATGAAAACGAATAAGTCTCGATGACATGACGAATGTATATAGATTGAAGAATTCGTTAATATTATAAAATAATTAACAGTAGAAAGCTTAACCAATGGAACGAATTTTAAAGAACAGTAAATTCAAATTATGAATAACGGTCAATTTGAATTCCACGAAAGTACGGATCAGTGTTTCAATAAATTATCCAAGTTTCAAGGGAATTTCAGTTGGCCAGTCAAGCTATGCAAAGAAACAACGTAACGTAATATATACGATGTAAAAAACAGATATAGAATCCGCGAAAATAATATCTTAAATCCGAAGCTTAGTGATAAAAATAAAAAATAAAATGAAATGAAATCTATACAGAAAATAAGAATAACGTTGATGTTGTTATTGAATATTGTCTATTGTTATATTATTGTTACATATACCTATTGTAACGTCATAACCGTCAATTGTCGTTGTAATTCGTAAATAGTAAACTTGTATGTATGTATGTGTATGTATATGTGTATGTAGCAAGTACACGTGGTAGTGACAGGGATTAACATGTTTATCTTTGCGCGTACTTATAATGTGTGCAGTGTATACTCTCGCCGTTTGAATTATCTATCATTATATCGATATTTCATAATATATATATTCACGATACTATATAACATATCTATATATGTATATATGTATAGTATATCACCGAATGAGCAATATATTTACAGCTTATCTTTGAGAGAGTATTCATAATACAAATATACAATCTATAATAATAGATATTGTATATAATTTATGAAAAAAAAAAAAGAAAACTGCGCGTGGTAAATTTTCGAAAAAGAATATATGCGTTATTATTTTGACTGGAATTTGTGTGGTAACTTTTAATATATGCGTGTAGTATATTCGTCAATTTATATACTATTCATATACCGCGTGGAGATTCATGAGTGTGTGATAAAAATATATCAATATTATATGTAATTAATTGATATAGATATTATTTGACAATTGTGCGTGTGTGTGTGTATCTGCATTGTTCGTACTCAGCGGTAATGAATTTCGAATTTGAAATATAAAATAACTAAACAAGATTGAACTATAACAACATAAAGGATGTCGTCGTCGTCAGGAACTACGGAGCTGCGACTCTATCGATTGCAGTCAGCCGTGTTCGAGGTTTGAATGATTAAAAATAATCCGCAATTCGCAATTATTGGTCCCGTATAGTTGAATTCACGTACTCATACATATGACATACATGTATGCATGTATGTATGTATAAATTCTAATTAAGATGCGAATGATACTCCTTGCTGAAAAAATCCTTAATCATCGTTGCCGTGTTCACAAAAACGGGGATAAACACGTTGCTGGATGGTGAGTTCCTTTCTCAGTTGTTTTAAAGAAGAAAAAAAACACTAAACCCCCCGTCAACTACGAAGCGCCGACAAACTTCGCGGTGAGAACCACTGCAAGCGCGGCATACAACGACATCCGCCATGATAGATTGCCGGATACAAGATGGCTGCTCGCTGACGAACCCGCCGACTCTGAGTCCGAGGACGTAACTAGTTGTTCGTCAGTTCCTCCTGTTGGATTTACATCAACATTGTTCGAACTGTTCGGCAAATCCATAGTTCGACGGTCGAAGCATTGCACGGAAACACAATATCAGGTAATATTCATTGTCTTTTTTTTTATGTCTTGGCGGTGAAACAATTGAACGTTGTATGCATGTTCACCTCGCGCGTCACGTGGTGAGGTTTATTTATTTATTTTTTTGTTTTTTTCAAATCTTTTATCCTTTTCTTTTGCGTTTTGTTGTTCATCCATTTTCACCCAATCTTTTCTCCCTCCCTCCCCGAACGCAAGACAACACACGGGACAGGCGGATGTTGTTTGGAACTTATTTTGGCTTAATCACATTGCGTGGCACGAGTACTAGAGCCGCGTCGTGATTCAGAGGTTTTTCATTTTCTTTCGAATCCATAAGAACCGAATCGAAAGCGGGGTGCCTCTGGAAATACCAGGTGAAATACCTCGTTAATTCAATCCCCACGTTACGGAGAATCACCACACCGATTTAAGGAAACTGCGTCTCTTTGTTATCAAGCATTAATCCTAACCTAACATAACCTATAAATTTGACATTCCATTCGTCTGCTAATTCGCGATAACGTGGTTATTTCCTTCCGTACCGACAGTTCTGCAACTTACTGTGGGTAACGTAGTTGCATACGTACCATGTCGGTAAGAGGGGAATTTTCACGCTTTGCTCCGTCGGTAAGATGCCGTTAGCGAATTCTGTCATTTTTTAAATCGTTGAATGAAAAATGAGAATCAATTTGATCTCGCGATATTGAATAGATTATGGATATAATCACGCGTTAAATTTTCGACATCGGAATAGAACACGCGAAGTTCAAGATCTTACAAAATCAAAGTTCGATTTAGACAAATAAAAAATGAAATATAAAATATGCAGTCTCGTCTTCCTGTTACTATATGCTCGATATTCATAATTTTATTGCTGATTAAATCATTCGAAATTTTCCCGATACGGCTAACATTTACAAGCACAAGCCATAATCGATCTACGATTAGCGCGAAAGCAGCGTACGGTTTGTCTCGCGATCCGCAATCTCATAGCTGACAATTGTTAATCTGAGCAGTTACGTTTTTTTTTTTATATATTTTGCCTATGTTTTTTTCTACGTGTTAGTCATAACAGTGAGTCTGATTCAGTTGGTAATGGTAATTGTTTCGCAATCAATCAATCAATCAATCGATGAGTCAATAATATAATTGTGGAAATAAATGCACAAAGAAATTTAAACGCGTTGTGCAAATCTTTGTTGTGCGTTCATCGCTCCCGCCATCCAAGCTATAATAACCCGATTACATTGTATGTGGTATCAGAGAGAAATACGATAATCGAGTATAAGAAAGTGGACAAAGAAATGAAAAGAACTCAAGATGCAGCGTGCTAAGACAAAAGTAAGAGTTTTCTAAAAATAACGCTACTAGTATATACTTCGTGCGAGGAGAAACGTAAACAATGATAGTAGTAGACTAAATAGTTAAGTAGAACATACGAAACGTGCATTATAAATGTTGCTAACAGAGAGATTGTGTTTTTTTTTTTTTTTTTTTTTTTTAAAGAAAAATAAGTTTTCAAACAGCCAAACAATACGGGGATATATTGGGATATACGGGATGGTAACTGTGTGGTATTATCGAAGGTATTCACGATGGTTAGCAGGGATACAAACAAACACAAAATACTCTTTTGATTAGATCAGTTCCAAACAACGCAACCGCCATCCGCAGTTTGCCAATTCTCTCGTACCATGCACCATTTCCGCTATTTATGTATCAATTTTGATGGTATAATGAATTATACCAATTGCGGAATGCATTTTCGTGCGATGCTTCGCCGTACGTGTATACAAAAGAAAAAAGAAAAATTTATTAGATATAGAGAGAGAATCATGCAGCTAAACTAAAGCGCACCACGCTCTTCTACACAACTTTTATAACGCTAGAATTCGAATAAAAGAAAAAAAATAATCAAGTTTTGATTCTGTGAGAGAGAAAGAGAGAGAATTACAAGTAATAAAGAATAACAGTCGAGGACATATCGAGCGAGAGTGAAACAGATACATGACCAAGTAGATGGAATTTCTGAAAGCTTCAATAGAATAAGAGACGAGAAAAAAAAAAATACAATAAAACACGGAAATTGTCAAACCATAACCCTGTACTGTAGGCAGAATCAAAATACGATTCTTAAAAGCATAAATTATTTGGTATATTTACTCTGGTTCAACTCTGGATTCGGCGACGGCGACGGCGACGTCTTGGTGACATATTACTACTTTCCTCTTTGGTGTTAAGCATTTTAGAAAAGATTTTACATATCTTTAACGTGATCAAGATATCTCTCTTTTTGTTATTTTATATTTGCCTAGTTTCGACATTATAGGTATGTATTTTCTCGGTATAATTGCGTCGCATCGCCTGGCTACAATACTTCGGGCTAGATGATTACGGAACAACGAGGGTCAACGGACAAGTGGAAAAAAAAGGAAGCAAAATTCTCATTCAATAAACGGTCACCAACTTTCTACTTGTCAAATTGTAGAAGAAGATTTAGACAAAAGTATCACGCACACAGGCACGTACAAGAAATTGGCAACGATGATTTTGGTCGTGAATAAACACACCACCACAAAATTATTGATGAAAATCATTTTTAGTTGGTTATTCTTGCCGCAATTCGGACGCTAACAAATTGATACTAATTAATTAGTTATTATTTGCGTTACATTCCGTAAGGTCAGTGATTAATCCTGTTAAGCAAAAGTTACCCGTAGCAACAGCACCATCACCATCAACATTTATTCTCTTTGTTTGACGTTCAATGTTAGCAGTGGTACATGAATGTGCGCACGTTAGTGTCGCCTTTGTACTATTCTTGAAAAACTGTTCGCAAATATTTTTTCTGCTCTCTGCTTTTCTTTGGGAAAAGTTCTAATAAACGAACAAAAGGTGTGCACATTCATTTCGCTGCAACTAGCCCTATAGTACCAGCCAGGTGTACGAGACAACACCGTTAATCGATTAGGCGGAAAAAAAAAAAATAATAGAAACATACAAACAGCTAGTCACTCCGACGCGTCAAGGTCCTTCATTTTGGACTCTGATGCGGATAAGACGGAGTTGCAACGGTGTTGCAACGGTGTATCGACTACCCAGGGACAAGCTGCATTGCTCAAAACGTCCAGATACTTGTTTTGTATCGGTATAAGAAGTGAGAAACGCAAGAGCAGTCATACTGGGCAGCTGATGGACCGCCGTAGCTGATTTATGAAAATCTATCTTGGAAATGCTTGCGACTCAGACAAAGTACCTGCGTCTAAAATGATGTCACCGACGTCTCCGTGGACGTCCGAGTCGCCCAAAAGGTCGCCACCGACCTCCTCCAGATTGCCATTGGTTAATATGGAAGAAGGGCTTTCCCCTAACCACTGCACATTACCTAGCGTCCCTTTGCTTGCTGAACGGCACCCGAACCACCAGTATCCGTTTGCTCGTGGGAATGCTGGATCTGCTTGATCCACCTGGAAGAGGGAGGTAACAATCTGTCAGGATCTTCTTTGAGACTCTTAAAATTGGTAGGGAATTCGGAAATCGAGATGGTTTTTCATATTCTCGTGAAATAATAAGCTTACCGAGAATGTTCTGTCGTTGAATCGGTAGTAAGCACCACCCTTGAAGAAGTACGTGTAGCCGTTGTAGTCAAGAGCGGCATCGAGGTTGTCCGGAAGACCTTCCCAGTTTGAGATCAGTTTGGGATATGTGCTTTTGACCGGTGGCCTCTGAGCGGGATCAAACCTCCAGAATTTGGTTCCCTTGTAGAAGTATATCTTTCCGTTCCCGGTCCACACTGTAGCCGCATCTAAGTTGTCAGGAATTCCGGTGAAGCCTTCGCTGATTTCCTTTGGATAGTCTCCGTCCATTCGTCTGCCTATGAACCTCCAGTACTTGGAGCCCTGAGATGCAAGAGAAAGAAGAAGCAAAATACAATGCAGTTGCGTCGTTGAAAAACGTTATACAATTAAGTTTCTGAACAATCAGAGGGTTTCCAGCCTACCTTGAAAAAGTACGTCTTTCCGTTCTTGTACGTAAAGGCAGTGTCAATGTTGCCAGGAAGTCCCTTCCACGTTGTAGAGATGAGTTTTGGATACCCAGCAGCGATTCCGTCCGCCGTTAGCTTCCAGTAATGCTCTCCTACAAAAGTCGGTTATTGAAGTATTGTTGAAACAATAAATGGTGGTTATTTTGTGCCAATTTCAGACTCATGCTACTCATGCGTGGTTTGAAGACAACTCTGTGTTAGATGTGATAATACTGGAGGTATTCTCACCTTTGAAAACATAAGTGTGGGACTCGGCGGAATTGAACATTGTATCGATCTGGGGATTCGTACATAGTTCGGGATCTTCCTCTCCAGGCGGTGCAACTGTAGTGTGGTGATTCTTTGTGCCGCTTCCTGAATCCTCGGTCCTCTGACCATAGAGTGCCTACGTGAAATGTAACATTGCGTTATGTTAGACTGAAGAATATTTGCGTCATTAGAAGCCGTGCACATAACTGCGTTTCGGCTTCGATTAAACTCGAAACTCTTTCTCCAATGAGCGTTTCACTAGAGGTATGACAGGATAAGTTAGGCTTACTTGTATGCCCTGGATGTCGTCACTGTCCAGCATAAAGTTGGGGTCGTATCCTCTGTAGAATGGTGCCATTAGGGCTGACTTGATGTCACTGTGGCTAAGGCCGAGAGAATGGCCGAATTCGTGCGCTGCAACCTGGAAGAGGTTTGTGCCACGATAGCTGTCGATGCTCCACTGTTCAGAGTCGTCAAAATGAGCGTCGCCGCCATAGACCGGGAAGTAAGCATGGGCCAGAGTGCCACCAGGTCCGTCAAAAGGATCGCCATCACCGTGCTCTCCGCGTTCGAATCTGATTTCGATGTGAACCTGGAGAACGATGCCATAATTGACGGTTAATTATCTGCTATTTCGTCGCGAGCTAGAGCAACGAAGATTCATAGATTCTGGTGTCTCTCACCTGTCCACTCTTCGGCGAGAATGAGAGATCCGTATATTCTGACCAAACAGCGAATGCCTTGGCTACTTCTTTGTCGACGGCTGCTCTGTCGAGTATCCTGGGGTACTTGCTGATCTTGTAAGTCAGTTTCTTGACCCTCCATCTGGACCCTATAAACCGTCGTAACTTGATTAGCAAATGTGGAAATCGTTAATCGACATGTCTGATGATAATCCATGTGCATCGCTTAGCAACGGAGATCTTCACCATTGGGTACGCAGTGTGAAGTAATGATATGATTTTTCCTTTATGTTCAAGGTCGGGACTGACCGGGGATTTCTCGGAATGCCGGTATACCACGACGAGGTGGAGATTGAGGACTTTGAGTATGACGAAGATGAGGAGATGTACTATTACCCGTGCCCGTGCGGGGATCAGTTCCAAATATCCAAATCAGATCTGATCAATGGCGAGGAGGATGCGACTTGTCCATCCTGCTCGTTGGTGATAAAAGTCATTTACGATAAGGAAAAATTTCTAACAGCCCAGGAAGAAGTCCCGGAAAAAGATGCGGAGAAGTCAGAAGCGAGAATGCAGAAGGCTTAGAATATTATGAGCGATTACTTCATGGCTCTAAACTTCTTTCCTCCATCTCTAAAAGAATACCCCGCCTATTCTTATATCGTTTTTAATCTTTGTATTCTTAAATCGAAACCCATTTACACCTGCCGGTTATTGGTGGTCAAATTTTTTGCGACCTATCCACGATAATCTTTTGTCGGAATCGCGTGGCCTTCTGAGTATTCGGTATCGTTATATAAGTTGGGTGAAATAATTTAGTAATGAAGATAAGTATGCGACTAGTTGCTGTTATTTTATTCATTTTTGCCTGTATACGCTGGCCGTATCAGTTTAATTATAAATTACCAGTGTATTTGGATAAGTGAAAGTATTTTTTTTTTTGTTAAATCGAGCAAAATTCGAGCTGTTTTATCTCTTGGTATTCCTTGTGTATATTGTACATATACTGTATGTTATGTATGGCATTAAAAGTGTTATATTTACGAATGAAGATAATAAAAACAGGTTTTTACTCAAAAACAGACAGTTATCCCGTTATTTTCCGGTGAAAAATTCCAATGAAAACGAAGTGAAAACAAGCGAGTACATGTACGCATACAATTGGTAAATAGGAACGAAATGTACGCGAAGAATTCAATTTATACAACGGTGGTCAACGTCCTCGGAGCGAGAGCTTTGTGCCAGAGTCAAGGCCAGCGTTTGAGAGTTGGTCTCCGTCGTCCGTATAGTCTAGCTGTATAAATTATAGTTTTGAAATTGGCCAACGAGTAGGCGTGAAATTGGTGGGATTTTCTTTTTTTTTTTCGTTCGATCATGGATTAGAGCAAATGCCTGCAGGTTTATTCATGCGGCTGTTATCCAACGATATTTTCACCGCGATTTCTCACAGATTGCGTTAGAGTTGCCGCACGAAAATTTTATTAGCTAATGGTGATGATTATTATCTCAGGTCTCGGATTTAACGATTGCGTAATTACGTAACCGTGGCAAAACTCGGGAGGGATCGAGAAAATAATACTTTCAATTCGATGCAATCGTCGATCGTCACGGTGATTGATATCCACCACTAACCCGCTTTCATGAGATTTTCTACAGAGCTACCTAGTTTCGAGAGAGTACGTCTTAATCGTTCCCTCGAAATCCGTAGTACTTCTATGCATTAGCGGTCAACATATACTCGGTGTTCTTTTTCACGGGGCAGCCAAGCTTCTGGCAAACCTCGTATCGAATTTCTATTTCCGTCGTAAAAGATGTCAGAGATGCAATTATTACAGTAAAGTATAAAAATTGTCTGTCCCCGAAAATTTTCGGGTCATGTCTCATGTGTCCAATCTGTCCCGTGTGTTTCGTCTGCCCCGTAGATCAAGATGGCCAGGAGTCGCGCGTCGTAGTTGGTCCACGATATTGTTGTTGTTGTTATTATTGTTACTGTTGTTAATATTAATTAATATTAGTATTAATATTAATTAATATTCGAGCGAAGCGAGCGAACGAGAAAAATTATCAGCTAGTGCTAAATGAAATCACGAAAACTTCGCGTGTTTTTCAAGTTCCATTGAACGTTACGAACTGGCTTTGCAAAGAGTCGATTTTGGCTAACAAAACAGGAAAAAATTTGGCGAATTGCGAAACCGAAATCGAGCGGCGAGCCTAATTTAATCACATCTGATCGGGCGGAAATTTCGTCAACCGTATAAAGTCCAGCGATCGTTTCGAAGAAAAAATGTCGCACTGTTTAGAACCGTGCTAGATTGACGGAATAGATTTCATAGACGTTGCGTCCTCTTCGTGAATTTGACGACAATCCTGGCCTTAAATAAAACCCGATTTCTTTCCTTTCTTTCTTTCGTTTTTGATTCTATAGAATTTATGTTTTATGTAATTTGGAACAACTATTTTTGCCTTTTTATCCACAGGCAGAAGTGGAGATTTTGACTTGGGGAGATTTTGAAATGTGTACCGTGTTGGTTCCAAAGCACATGTTCAGTTAGAGGTGTAAACGGGGAGGTGCGTGGCGGAAACATGCTCGAGTGATCATTGTTTTTGTTTAGTTTCGACGTATAATTAGTCCGCTTCAAAGTCAGGTACAAATTGTAGATATGCAGCCGCATAGGCCAAGCGAATAAATAATAAACGCCCGCAGGGTAGCGCGACAGATCGACAGGAAGTCGACAGAGTTGTCGCAGAGTTGTCAGTCAGGCAATGGCTCGGCCGGTTTAAAATCGTGCGAGTATTGCATACAAATCGACGTTTTTTTTTTTATCAACGTTATGCTATGACGCTAGTAACTCATAATTATCGAAAGCCACAAAGAATCCAAGATTAATTATCACTTCAGATTAGATATAATAATTCACTGGCTTAAACCCATCCTAAAATTCCATTACGTGTCTTCGAAAAATATAAGTTATAATACCCTGTTCCGCTTCTGATATTTTTCCAGTCGTGATAAATAGATAAAAGTATTACCTTGAAGAGCATATCTCTTCGACCTGCCGTCTGTGCTTGGTCCAACTCTGTCCTTAACACCGCACCTTGGCAAGGACATAAGGTGAGCCGTTTCGACGTCCAAGTCACCTGGGGAATAAATTTAAATTATTAATAAAATATTTATATATGAAATCTTAGAAACGTGAATATATTCAGCTTGAATATTCGAAGAACGTTAGAGCAAACGAATAGAATGAGAAAATATTCTTTATATGCATGTATACACGTTTTAACTTATAGAACATAGCATGTTGCGCAAATGATGTAGATGGAAGAAGATCCGAATGTTCTACAAACAGTAATTATACTGACTCAATTAGGTGTATACAATAAATGAGAAATAAATTCAAAAAAGAAAAATGTCATGAGATATCGTTGGAGAGCTTAATCAGCCGCGAGAATTGAATAAGAGTGAATGTAACGTCAGTGTGAGGCGCTGGGCGATATCGGATGAAAGATGGGCGAGAGGAGAGACGATGATTCATGGTCGGGGCGATCCTGGCCCAGCTCCGGAGGCGAACCTCGAACGAGATGAGTCAAGTTTACAAATCGCGTGAGTCACGTGCAGCTAGGATCACGGCGAATGCAAAGTCCTGCAGTTCAACGCTCCACGCGACGACGCGGCGACGCGGCGTCGCGCCTGGAATTTTGATTCCAGTATCGAGTCACGTCCGCTACCTCCCTAGCCGAATCCCATTTGTGATAGATTCCCTGATCGGATATCAAAGTGGACGCAAAATACAACGCCGAAACTCGGTCACTAGAAAACTTTCATACGTCGATACAACTAGGCGAAGGAAATGATCTAGTTATAGACGTCGAAAGTTAAATCATCCATGGGCGTTAATCCAAAAGGAAAAGAGGAAGACGGAAGTTATCTGGTTAACTCAACCTCTTATGTATTTAACATCCAACGCCCTGGGCGGAAGTTGATTCACGATTTTGAGTGAAATCACTTAGCGGTTACACACCACGAATCTGGCAAAAGGAAAAATATGATCCGCTGGTCATCAATCATGAATTGTAAAGTCTGGCCTCTGACTAGTCATTGATGATGAGTTGATTACGGGCAATAAAATGCGAGAAAATACTCTTCCGGCTAGTGGCGAGTGGTAATGCGCTCTGCAACGAAGAGCGGAGGATGGATTTATCCAGATGTAACCCACGCGAGAAATGGTTGAATAATTACATATATTGACTACTCGGTAGCACCTGTTTACGTAACCTACGGGAAGAGGAGTTTGTAAAAAATATTACAACCATCATCTGCGTGTACATCACCGAGGTCGTACGTCCGCACGTTCGTCAACAGGTATACCGTATGCTGTGTCAAGTGGATACATGCATGTGGTACATAGGAAGCGGAATTGTTCAGTCTAATCTGAATTCGTTTTATAAGGGCGAAGGTAAATCATCAGCGATAGAACGTCGACTGAGGAAACTGCAGAATTACGAACCTTTGATATATAGGTTCGCGTGACCGGCTTTGTACACACGTAAATCATTGATCATTTATTCATACCTATATACGTCTACATGTATTGTCTGTTTCCGGTAAATAGTATGTACAACTGTACGTTAGATGCTCAAACAGAGCGAGGCATCCCTTGATTTCGGGTCACCACGAATTTGGTCGATGGTACGTTATACCCACAGCTTCTCTATTCGTCGAAGAATTCAGACGTTATGAATATATACAGAGAAACCACTGCGTTTTGAACTAAAATTGATAGGAGCACTTTTTGAGTGCATAAGAGGATCTAAAAAGTTTGAGGAATATGAGCAAGACCATTTGCATCATAAAGTTACCTAAGCGGGCTCAGGAGCGATTAGATATTTTGCCGATGTTTTCTTCAGGTTTTTGTTCCATGTATGTACTACGTTATAGTTGCGGATATCTATACTATCGGATTCTCACTGCCCGAGTGCTCAGCCTTGCCCAGACCAGTTTCTTACCCGTTGCTCGTTGCACCGAGACGTTAGCCTTGGCAGTGAACGTGCCCAAGCGAAGTTTAACACTGGCAAACAAGCAACTCAGATTTCGTCTGACGTTTATAATGTTACTAACTCCCTTCGGTGGCTGCACCTTTGCTATTTCCGCGGATTTGATAATTTCATTTCATCAATTCGTGCGTAATGATAGCAATGGGAATTCTCCTCTCTGGGACCATAATGAACACTGACTCTCTTCATATCTGAGTTAAAAGCGCGGTACCTGTTGATCGTCCTATTTTGGCAGTGTGCCGAGGCTGGCACGTATCCTATCATCGTTAATCGGTACCTCTATATATACATATATCGCCGTAAGGATCCACGGCGTTTATTGTTGTTGACGTTTGGAATGACCTCTCGATTATTACAATTAGTGCGCGTCTTATCGAGCGACTGATATATTTTGGCAGACGTACAAAAAGATGATCCGATAGTCTCGTTTGGTTGTAAGAACAAGCCTCGATCGATCCAACGTGTCAAGGCTTGCGTAACGATCGGCTGTATGAAAAAAATGACCAGTCCTTATATCATGACGTCACTATCACAGATTCCACGCCAGAGACGGTTGATAATTATCGATTATTACTGGGCTGTTGTCATGGCACTTACCGGTGATGTTAATTCCCGCAAATGACTGGAACTCGGATATTGCCTTTGACATAGTTTCCTGGGAAATGATTCCTCCGCTTGCTGGATTCACTGGTGGAAGATAGCCGAACTGGGACAAGTACCGCTGTAATTTGGAAAAAACGATGGAAGCAATTAGTGATTACCGCCGCAGGTCAACGGGTCAAAACGTAATCTTAAATCGAGGAGGAGCGAACGAACTGAACTGGAAGAGGTCAAGGAAATGTGAATATAGGAAGAGGAAGAAAAAGGGATGAAGGAGCAGCAAACGTTCTGTGCTGACTACACACGCATACATAACTTATTACAGTTGAGT
This sequence comes from Tenthredo scrophulariae, assembly GCA_963978835.1. Classification (NCBI taxonomy): domain Eukaryota; kingdom Metazoa; phylum Arthropoda; class Insecta; order Hymenoptera; family Tenthredinidae; genus Tenthredo; species Tenthredo scrophulariae. The sequence continues at coordinate 31,661,995 of OZ022227.1, forward strand.
GGAAAATATTAGCGTGCGGTTTGTCACCGAGTCGCGGGCTGAGGATGAGTCATTGCTCGGTTAATCGGAGATTGTGTGAGATGATTGAGGCGAGATTTTCTGAGTTGGTCATAGCATACGTGTATGTACGATGTTAATTATGTGGACGGAATCTAGATAGAGGGGAAATATTACGAATCGCAATCGAGGAAGCCGACCCACCGCGGAGGATGAGGGTCGATGTAATAGTACAGCGAAAATTTCCAAGATTTATAAGGAAGTCCGTGTCGCAGTCGGGTTTTTTTCAAACCGTCTTTCTTCACAACAAATCTCATTAGATTATTCTTGTAATTATTCAAACTAGGCTTCTACATTTTACCAGATACGTGCGATTGTAGTTTGGGTATCGATACATATGTATATTATAGCTATTAAACGAAATATCAAAAATTAAGAATTCCTGGTGTTTTTGCTTCGGGTCAATCAATTGTAGTTTGCTGTTTGACCGGTTTTGGAAAATTATTACGAGGAAGAGATTATTTTTTTTGGTTTTTTTTTCTTTTAAATACATAGGTATGTAAATCCAGACCCGCTATACGCATTATTATAATATAGTCAACCAACTTTGTGACACAAAGGGCGATTAAATGACTCAAACAGATGAACAGTTAGGTATACGTACCTACTGCTAATTACCACGAGACATTTAACGTGATTGTTTCGCCTCTTCGGCGTGACTAGACTGGCCCAAACGTGGTCGGGGAAGCAACGGTACATGTACACATGATACATGTATATATGCATATAAATATACACGCAATACATGTCCTGACCTAGGCATGACTAAAGAATATACAGTTATTTTTTTTGCGCTTCATCCTCCTTCTCCTTCCTCGTTTCCTTCTCAAGCCGCCACGTTATGATAAAGGAAGAGAATATATTTGATCTGATAATAATCGATTGCGCTCATCGATTATCTATAGGCGATTGGAATTTTGTTTTTGTCAGATGATTTGTTGCGGGAATAAGCGGTACACTTAGATTTTTTAACGGGAAATGAATTGCTGACAAAATATTGACTTGAAGGATACAGCCAACGATGCCATTTTTATTTATTCATTTTCCAAAACCGCAAAGGCCAGTAATCAGTTATTCGATCAGCTACATTGAACCCTCGAGATTGTACCTACCACGCTTCTTTAAGAGCACCGATAACAATCTGCTTGTTTTTATGCTCATCCGCAATTCGTTCTCACAGGAATGCTGACCAAGGTGTAGCTATGGAGTATGCAGACGTAGTCGACATTGAATGATTAAAATAGAACCGCGAATGATGTTATGCTATGAGGAAGATAGCGAGAAAGAGAAAGAGAGAGAGAGAAGGAGAGAGATAATTGAAGATTTTTACGACGGTGGGTGATCGGCTCATCATTAATCAGTGTGAGATGATGGAAGCTGGTGAGACTCAGATCTCTACTTCTCGGAGATTGACCTTGGTCGCGCCTCCTCGTGTTCCACCTGCAGCATGTAGTACGTTGGACTGGCTACGGTTCTAGACGCGGTCCCCGCTCACTCGTTCGTTCATCCATTCATCCAGTCATTCATTCATGCATACTAGAATTCTTAGAAAGCCTACGATTCGTACGCACCACCACCTTCCGAGTAGAAATTATTACCCATGAGTTACTCGCACGGAAAGTGATCCCCCAGAGGCAAATAAATTTCGATGAATCATCGATGACTGTATGCAGGTATCACAGCGATAAATTAACACCACCTCCAACGTATTTGAGGAACAATAAATCTCCTCAGTGCGTTGAGAAAAAGTGATCTATGAATAACGGCCAACGCCACAATGCTCGGTCATCGGAAAAATAAGACCAACTTGCAGCTCGACACCAATCAGCTAAAACCACAGTATATTTCGGAGCAGCAAAATACATCTTGAATATAGAGTTCACCTTCGAAGTCCATTTATAGGGTTAGTGAAGACTGAATGACGCATGAAATCCTTCAAATAATAAATTTGACCTGACTGACCCTATGAGTCGAAATATGATTGGTATGTAATTGACACCTTTCATGGTCACTGTCTCTTGACTGTTCGCGTTTTCGTTCTAGATGAGACAAGCTTTGGAACGTCATGAACGGAAAGGACCGATGGCCATCATTATTCTTTGTTCAGGTATGCGTTTGCGTGAGACTAAAAACGTAAAAAGAAGATTTGAGGCGCAATTATTTTCCATCAGCACATCAGCCAGTCGAGAGTGTATCTCGTATCTTGTAGTGTTATCAGAGATAAAGTTGATGCCACGGAATAACTATGCTACATATACTGTATGTTTGTATGTTAAGCTTCGCTCTGATACGCGGGAATTTATTTAACAAATATCTAGTGTAAAGAGGTAATTACAACACGAGGCAAGGTGCAGCGCAACCAGCCGTTCGCTGACACACAATTTTACTCGGAAAATAATGAGGCCCACCATACCACGAGGCAACCTCACATGCGCAGTGATTATTAGCTTCATGTACGCTGCCGGAATCGTTATCACATCGAACTCGAACTCGAACGCGTCATTCATGAACGAGATTTAAATTTCAATCGATCAAACCGAATGCGAAAAAGAGTGGAATAGAGAAATTGACAGACGGATAAATCGTTGTTCGTTGTTATTGATGTCTTAGGAGAATTCGTTTCGAAACAAACAGATCCTTATAAAAGGGTGGAGACCGAACGGATAAATTTCGATGTAAAACTCGTGGCAGGTCAATAGAGGTTGACGAAAGTCGAAAACAATGCATTTCTTTTCTTATTTTCTCCCTTGAGTCGACTCTTTGGCTAGTAGATCTTCACCTTGTTTTGCATTCTTTTATGATTATTCAAATTTCGGTGGGCGGCCCGTCCTTGGAAAGAGAGGTCTTTGTCAACCCAAGCGCATCAGTATTCTACTACCTCACATCTTCCTTCGAGACAAACTTTGAATATTAAAGAGTCTTTGTCCTATTCGATAGGTATCTTCTCCTCTGCCCCCTTACCTCCATTCCTGCTATATTTTTCCCCGTTTTAATCTCAGTAGCTAGCGAGTAGTTCAGCTGAAAACAAACTACTACAACGTACAGTCATGCTCAACTAATTATCCATAGGACTCAAGCGGATCCAGGATTCAGAAACACGTGATTAATTCAAAACTGGCTTTGTTCCCGCCCTTATCTTCTCATATTGATAAGCAGCTTCTCGCTTCGAGATAATTGTTTTTTTCTTCTTTTTTGAATTGCCACTTTGTCACGTCGTGACGATATACCTATAGGCACCGTAGATGTCATTCTAATCGGGCCTTCTGGAGCCGAGAAAGATTCGGCGATGTGCTTTCCTCAGTTGAATGTGGCATTGCATATAGGAATATGTACATATGTGGGATCTCTAAGCATCTTGGCTTATCAGTAGTCACTATCTTTTATCGCGTTATCTCTTGCTACACCGCGATGGTTTGTTCAGCTCTGTTCGGTGCTGATTACGGGTGTTTCAAGAGTTTGAAAAACACGCGCGAAACCTTGATTAGATCCCCGGAGTTCCGCTCAGTTTCGCGAAGCCTCAAAGATAGATCTTTCTTGTTTTTAAATCCACGGTGATTCACCCGGCACGTGCGATACCGAGTGTGGCACGTATCGCTTCAATTAAATCTGCTCGAGGCATGCTCCTCCGGCAGTAGACTTCCGGAAAAACAATCGCGAACGATTTGAATTGGAATTTTCCGAACTCGTGTATCCTTATAAACTATGCATCGCACGTGCTCTCGATCGAAGTTTTGTTTAAACAACAATAAATCGAGTTAAAATAATATACGTCTAAACGCTAATTTTACGTGATACGTTCTTCTTCTTCGTATACATATTATAGGGTTTATATAAGTGCGTGTAATGCGAGTATCGTCGACTGTTAATATTCCAATGACAGCTGATTCGTGTTTGGACTGTGGATCTTCCAATACGAAGGCCATTACCACTGCGACAACGATGATGATCTCCCAACTATTTCCGCGTCAACTCACATACATTATTAACCATTTCCTAGTACGACAAAAGGTGGCGTTTTGACACTATGCCAACGAAAAACAATTCATTTCAAACTCCAGCTTCATCTCATCCCTATAGTTTAAGGGTGAAATAGATGCGTCAAGTTTCCGGTCTATTATTCGCCTCCGATTCCGCCTCCCTTAATCAAGGCCTGTGTATCTTCGATGGTGGCCTCTCCACACGTTTGATTTCATTTGAATACTTAACTTTTGCGCGGAATTCCATCCGCGTATCATTGCCAATGACGCGGAAGAACAAGAGCTAGTTTTTCAGCAATTTTCGAATGTTATTCTCCTCAGGAGTCAGAACTTACAATTATTAAATGACGCGTGGATTCACAATAAGCCATCATTTACGATGTAGCTTCGAACTTATGCCGCAGACTCTGATCTCTAACGACAAATCTAGCTCTTGCGGTATTGATACACTTTACCCGGAAACAAAGACACCGCTTACTTCCGGCCATCGCGTTCCCTGATGACGCTGACCTCGTCTTTTCCGGATGACTACCAATTCATATCTCTCGAACCATCTTTATCAAACCATTCTTCTAACGAGACTAATGTAACGCTATTAAAATACGCAACTTCTAGTTCCAATTGTTGATGGACTATAATTCTAATCGCTGACCTTTTATTTCTACTACATTTTGGTCCCATGACGTTCTTCGCTTCTGAGTATAAAAAATACATTCTTTTTGTAAGCAGTAGCATATGACGAGACAAAGAATCGCGTGACTCGACGGCAGACCTTGCCCAGGTTGAGCGTTTTAACCCACGTAGGTATTACACGCTATGCCGCACGCTACAACGAGCCAGGATGTATAGTAAAACGCGAAAACGCGTTACCTGTTGTAGCAGTGCAGACTTGTTCCATGTAAGCACAGCGCCGGTCTGACTACGATATCGATGTTTCTACTGCGCCGCATCGAACTCGCAGGTCCTCTCGCGTATTGGCGATGAGTTTTACTACTTCATGCCCGACCACGAACTATTTGTCGCAATTTATAACCGAGGAATCGTCGCTCGGCCGACCATGAACCGTTTAGTTCACTGTCAGGGAGGCGAACGGAACCAAGAATTGGACTGTGTTGATGTTTCTGATCAGCGTGGTCAAGCTGACCGAAAATACCTTTTTTATTAATTATTTTGTTTCCTTTCTTAGAAGTAAGAATTGCCATTGCTTGCTACTCAGATCCAGCAATTGAAACCGTATCCCCTTAGAAGTGAACAACAAGCCGTTGTTTGTTATTTCTCGGGGATTTATTTACGATTCAGTTGTGCATCGTTCTTTTCCAATAAAAGTGTAATTATTGTTGGCAACTTTCCACGGTCTTTTAAAATTAGTTTCCGCATTTAAAAATTATCTATAGATACCTAGATGGAATAGTACTACATAGTTTATCGTTTGATATACGAGTGCAGTCATGATTATGCGCTTTGCAGTTTTCATTATTGCTTAATAACCTACCGAGAATCTTATTCCTCAGCTTTTCTGCTCGCTACGTTATTATACCTACCACACACCGTTTCATGTATATTCAGTTTTCCACCGTAATTGATACAGAGAGATGATAAACGCTAGGCTACCATAGCGCCGTTTATTAGTCATATAAATATATTTTCTCGAACTTTGTGCGGCATTCGTCGAAGGTTAATGACGTCACTTGGAATCGCACGTTGCGTCAGAAAAGGAACCGGCATACATGTATAAGAATGTATATTCCAAATAATTAATGTCAGATATGTCAGCGGAGAATATTTTTTTCGTCCGGCTAATTAATCCAGCGATTATTTCGCGCGCATTTTTCGATATTTTATCTACATGTGATATGCGCCTGGGGCAGTAGACGCTCTGCCTCTAACGTTGGGCCACCCTATCTTCGTAATCTGTTTATCGCGGGTTTTATCGGACGCAGGGAACGTCACACGCGAGGAATTCACTTCGGGAAAAAAATTACCTGGACGTGTTGTTTTACACGCTTAACATATTCGTTTGCATGGTACATTCGTATACTCAATGAAGCCGGTGTATACCATAATAATTGTCTATCGCGTAAACGGCAAGGTTTTTCTTATCAATTATCAACTAGCTGGTATATATTAGCCAGGTTTAAATATACTCGATGAAATTTGTCCTTCGAACGTGCAGGTTGCGTGTTCAGGTAAGTTTTTCACCTCAACTCAATTATAAAATTCACACGGACGAAGTAGCGAAAGATATGATGAACACTTATCAGAAAACCTGCGAAACGCATGTCTCATATTTTTTCTGAACAGTTTGAACAGTCGTTACTATTTCACCCTGAATATGAAAAACTGACGCATAATTCTATCCTCATTTTTGTATGATAGGGCAAGGGAATGGAGTGGCACAGATTTATGGAATGATGGGATTTTGCGGAGGTGTTTTTTTTTTGGATTTTTCTTTTTTTTTTTTTTTTGTTTTTTCGTGCTACTTACCATGGCTCCAGTTTCCGATACAACAGGCGCAGCTTCCGCCTTGCCAGCACAAAGGGCAGCGCAACAAACGAGCATGATCAGTGTTCCGGCACGCCGGAGGGCACCGTGTGTCGTCATTAGTGGCATTGTACTAATGGTCTCTATATTTTTTGCGTGACAAAAATCAGCCCCGAATTGAAATAGTGAGAAAAATGAACAGTTCGCCACTCGCGGATCAGACTTATATTCGATTAGCGTGGTTCTACTTTATAATAATTAGCACTAACCACTCGCGTTCGTTTCTTTTATGGATTAGTACACCGGCGCACTCATTACGGCGTTATTTCCCATCGGAAGTTACGCAGGAGACGACATGGACGCACTTGATTTCGGTACTTTTTATTTTTATTTTTATTTTTCTATACTCGAATACTGATGGTCGATGAATAAAAATTGAATATCTATATGCAGGTTAAATAATGGTCAAGAAACGTGCTATTCGCTACGGTTTTAAATGAAACGCGCAATCGCGAGCTGGCCTGTCGAAGTCCACCGCCACTCTGACTCACGGCGTGCTTATCCCACGGTTTTATGGATATGTATCTCCCACCGCTCTCGTACTCCCAGAAGTAATGAGGAGGGGGGTCATTACTTTTATTCAGCTTATAGCTTTGACTAATAATAACCGATTCCGAATCGAATGAAGTTCTTGCACATATATACATGGAAAGCTATATAGCAGCAAAGGAATCCAATGCAGGATCTGCCTGTCTCTCTTCTCACATGAGCACACAATACGACTCATATCTACAAGACTTTATAGATTTCGTGAATATAAACGTATAATTTCACATTGTTGACAAAATTTCTCTATCATCGTCGGTTTCTTTGCCTCGCTTTAATAATTGGCCTTTGAATTCGAGACCCGTGCGACTCGCTCGAGTGGTCAATAATTATGCAAAGGAATACAAGCGTTTTCACCAAAGCAGCCGAAATTAACAACCACTCGACATATACATCTGGTTATATTCCGATAGAATTATAAAGGCGACCTCTTTTTCGTAGGACCTACCCGCCTAGAGTTCATTCCGTATGGATCAGCTGTGACCTACTTCCTCGGCTAGGAGGTATTCGATTGATTTTTTTGCTCCAATCGTTCCCGCCAGCCCATTGCTCGGCTCTTGCGATCCTCGGAATTTATTTAGTCCAATTCGAGGTGCTCGCTTATCTGTCGCAAATATTAACTAACAATAAGACCTCAGGGCCACCCCGTAGCGCCTTTTTCCGTTTTTGTTTTTTTTCATTCTTTTGTCAATTTTTCTAAAACATTTCGCCATATTATAGTTCTCTAATCTATAATGTACAAACAATGGTTGCGCGTCTTATTCGTTACTGATATCGAATTTCGCAAGTCCACTCTTATCCTACTCTCATCATGTCCTTTATCCAAATTTCGCAAATTTCACAAATCTCACACGTATTATATATGTATTCATAAAGTGTAATCAAAAATCCTGTACGATATAGTACACCGCCGCGGTGACGGTGATTCACGATTTTTACGCGGAATTTCTTTTGTTTTTACCGACAATATGCATACGTATTTTTGCATTTTTTTCAATCATTCATTTATTATATACCGAGCTGACGATTCCTATACGAATCACCCTCGGAACTATTTTCCTCCCCTTTATGCTGATTCGATAAACGATTCTATGACTCACTGCGAAGTTTGCCAATTTTAACTTTACTTCCTTAACCAACGTCCGGCAATAATCGATCGTGCTAATTTTTTGGCAAAATTTAGATTGAGCCCACGTTATTACATTGACATTTTCTTATGATAAAAATCATGAATCTTTTGAAATATGCATAGAATGGTCTACGGAGAAGTCAATAATGGAAAATATGTAGTAAATTAGTGGTTAGTGATAAGTAATTACAAATATCTTATATAATGGACAAGAATACCTAATGTGGGTAATTGATTTTGGAAAAATTTCAAAGAAAAATGATAAGGATATATTGCATCCTTCGTGTCAGTTGTTTCTTCTACGGAATGGGGAAGAATCTGAATTGGTAAGATTCGTTTAATACGTGAGGAATCTGCAGTAGAGAGACAGATCCTTACTCTCAGCTGAAATTTTTGAATCCTTTGATCCCTGTAACCGAAACTATTGCATCCATAGACGTGTTGTCGTCCTCAGTCAGGGAACATTTTTAGTGACCCCAGTGCAGCAGCAGCAGTAGCACCAGTGTGGTTCAGGAATTCCTGCACATCACGATGAAGAACTCTGGATAAATGTATTCGCATTTATATTCCTCGGTGATAATCGCGGGGAAATTTAAATTCAGAGGAACGATGCGAGTTCGGATATGTTTTTGAGGGTCGCGATTTATCGACCTTAAAGTTTTTGTTCTCGGTATTATTTTGTCGCGAAAATATAAGTTCCTTGGATTTCAATTTCGTGTGTCAGTTTCTGTCAACAATCAAAAACGATGAAACTATGAAACCTAACTCGGACAAGGAAAATTGAATTTTTCGTATCATAGGAATCGCGGCTGAGGTCATCCTGCAGCTAAAATCGTGGTGAAGCGTTGGTCTGAATCCTAATTCGTTCGATCAAAGAAAAAAAGTCCCCATTCATTCGACCGCTCCTGTTGCACTATGAAGCTATGTGTGACACACGGGTTATTTTTTTGAATAGCATTACTGTTGCGAAAAATGCAGGACCTATGACCCTGGAGTTCGCATGCAGATCAGGTACATAGTCCATAATTTCGGGAAACCTACTAGTATATAATGGCCCATATATTTATACACAGTATACCTAGATGTGGCATTTCACGTGAAGCAGGTCACTTCTTTGCATCACCGTATTAACCATTTTTTTTCCATCACTACTGAGTATTTTGTACCTACTACTCATGGGCGTATGGGTGTAATCGCATCTCGTTATTTTCGCGCGCAGGTTTTGCTCCGGAGGTTCGTATCTTGGCTGTTTTTGAGAGGAAGATGGAAGTGTATACAGTGATTCTGGTGACTATTCTCATGCCCTTTTCATCCATCATATGGAAATTAATTTTCCTTGTAAACGTCGTTCTCAAAAACGGTTTGAAAGAAATGTTTTTGATTTAAGCGATATGCTCCGTATTTTGGAAGCAAAAATAAAGAAAAAAGAAAATCTGGTTTCAATCGAAGCAGAATAAGTCAGGGTATGGAAACTGCTAGTTTCACGTGAAATACCACATTTGATACACATAGGAACTTATAATAAATAGCCAATTCATTTCCGCGGGGAATTCCGTGGCTCACAACGCAGCGCGGGAAGTGAGTGCCCAGATATAACAAACTTTCCTCGTCGTAATACGCGTGGTCTTCGAGTTGCTATCTACAAAATATGACCATTTTTATTACTCATTCCTTAAGGATGAATATAAGATATGGAAACGTCATGGAATTCGACTCATATATTTCATAACACAAGAATTCGAATCAGTTGGAGATTAAATCTCCTCATTAGAATGGCTTGGATGAGAATAAAGGTATTGGATTCTGGTCCCAGGAAAATTGGAAATGTTTTTTCGGTTTAGTACAAGTTTTCAGTGCGACAAAAATCTCTCGATTAATGATTGCATTTTTTTAATCAGAGTCCTGGAATTGGCAGAATTTTCGCTACGCCAGTCTTTGAACTTCATAGAGAAAAAAAAATCAAGAAGAACCGTAGAGTTCTGAGTTAGATCCGATTGTTTTCTTAAAGCAGACCATTGAACTGCTGAAATGTTTTATGGAAGATACTATATCACGTCCTTGAAATGTTCCGTGGCGAAATACAACACATTAACTGAAAAGTTTGAAGGATGATACTCTGCCAGCTATCTGCCAAGTCGTATTGTATCAGCTAACTAATCACTAGCTTATCGTTGAGCGTTTCTCAATACGAAACTAGCTTATATGGCTTTTATAATGCGTACAGAAACGTCACGCCCAACAGTGATAATAAGATAAATGATAGGAAGCGAGTCGATTACGTGGCCGTCACACCCGCACTTATTAAATAAAGTGCTGTCCATCTTTGGGCGATGTTTTCATTATCGTTTGGCTACAGGATCGAGTCGGTACCAAATTTTTCGCTTTCTTATTAACGCCTTCATCATCATAGAACTAACCATTGCTAATTTTTGAACATTTTAAAGCCTCGATGTATCATTCTGGTCTGATTCACTCTTCCAGCTGTATGCATTTAACGACGATTTGCAAATTGGCATCAACATTAAACCGCATAGTATAGAGAAACGTCTGAGTGTAGTACATGTTGGCACTAATTGTCCAAATTCCACATACGTGGAAGTAGTTCGTAAGTATCGATTCAAGTGTCGAATACTACATATCGTGAGTGTTATGTCTGCGGTTCTGTTCTCCGATGATCATGATATCGGCTGCTAGAGCATAACTGACTCGCATGATTCATTACCAATAAGTTCTTGGTATTGGGCGTCAATAGTAACGAGGAAACGAGGAAACGGGAGTCGCACGTCGAGAGCGTGAGCGCCTTGGACTTCTCGTGGATTCGCTTAATTACATTACTTCCAAGTTCTACTATATATCGATGAATCCAGTTCCTAGTTCCTAGTTCTTCATACGAATGATCGTAGCTCGAGTTCCTCGACTATTTTAACGATCAATTCTCTCACCATTGTCACAGATGCTTATACCTCGGATTCCTACGCGTCTAAGTTCAAATAAAACTACAATATATCATCAAAATACCTTTCCTAAAGGTCACACGTAATTTATCAATGAGGGAGTCACCCGGTTGATACGATATTGACGTTCTCCAGAATCAATATGTGGCATAGTGAAGCAAGTCCAATATGACGAGATACAAACTTCCGCAGAGTTAACTGACAAACGTTTCTATAATTTACTCGTTAATTTAATTATACATAGAGTCTAGGGATTAGTTTAAATCAGATAAGTATTACGAGTGAGGGGAAATGAGTATTGCGCAGACTTCGAGTTGCCAGGAAACCGCTACACAATCATAACGCGAGATATAAACCGCGAGAAGAAGAATGAACGATAATTCATCATTTAGCTAGGATTTATTTATCGTGGTCACAGATCTCATCTAGATTTTTCTTCCTGTCACAGCGATTTTATACAAGAATCTACTAAACTTTTGGAAAAATGTTATATCGCGTATGAAACTGCGAGTTATATTGAGATGAAATGATTTTTGGCAGAGTTAGGAACGCGGAGGTAATCGGGTGTGAATTGGAACAGTTGCACCATCTTATCAAACGCTTTCCAACTTTGGTGTTGACACGAAAAATATATGTAGCTGTTTACTTGTGTATTTAGAAATATGTACATGTCGCTTATCTAAATTCGAATATAGGTATAACTCCACGCTTCACTTCCGAGTTTCAATATGCTCGGCGGAATGATTCTATTAACGATATACGAAGATCTGGCAAAGACGAGACCAAGATTATTGGCATCTGATCTCCTTGGATTAGGAATTAAGGCGGAGTTCCGGTTATAGACTATCCGGTGCCCTTCGTCTATAGTATTCCACATAATAGCGAGAAGAGTAGAATGGCAAGCGGGTAATAATATTGTTCAAAGACCGAAGAGGCGGTTAAGGATTTAAATTCGGTGGGTATGCCATAGATATATTGTAGGCGTACATGAGCATGTATCTAAGAATGAATAATGCAGGCGATTTCCCGCGAACCGAAGGCCAAGATGTGGTTGCCAGATGCTGAAACTCACGCCGATATCATTTTTTATAATTATGTCTTGTCGAAAGAGTCCTTTGAATCGTGGTCCATGTCAGGGTTCATTTATTTCACAATATAATAGCAGTGACTGTAAGCCTGAAGGGAATTGACTCATCGACAAATTAGCTAATTAGTTTTCAAACTGCACCAAATCCCAATGCCAATTTCAATATAAATTTTCATCTCTAAGTTTCACTCCGTCTGATCGCATATTGCATGCATATTCGCTGACTAACTGGTGCATTTGAAGAGAGAAACCAAAGCCACCTCCGGTGAACTGAAAATCATTAAAAACCGGTTGCCGATCTGTTCCCTCTATCTCTTTTTCTTTATCTCTTTCATCACGTACGCAGAATCACTTGTTGCATTGTTTCACTGGTCGTACGAGCGCTGGAGCGCGTTAACCAGCCAAGAAGACGCCTCCATGAATAATTCAAATTCCGAAAACTCGATGCGACAAAATATGCGGATATATAGGGTACGCCACAAGTCTGGAAACTCTCTTTACTAATTATTCATCAACCGCGGTATCCTAAGATATGAATTAATGCTTGCAGAAGCAAAGATTTACTCAATCTTTACATGTGTCATGTCCAAAGTTCAATTCAACTTCCTATACGACGAATATCTTTGATTGTTAGATCTCGTCAAGTCTCTGTGTACACATTCAGAAAACCAGCCTAATTATGTTGATACTGCAAGAGTTACTAGAGTAATGTATTTTTTTTCTTTTTCTTTTCGACCAAATTATAAAATTGACAAACGCCTCTGTTCGTCCTTTAATTCAATTGACCGAGATGTGAAAAAAATGACTCTTCATCCACTCGAAGTTCGTTCTATTCTTTACCTTGATTGCAGGCTACGGTAAGCCATACCAAGTGGCGCCAGCGAGTCAAACAATCACTATGGTAATTCTAAGCAACACATGTTCGTTATTAAGGCCGAAGCACATACAATCCATAGGTAGAATGTAGAATGCAGTATGCATTGTTTACTGAACTTCTGCAACATCGCATGCGCTGTGACTTCTGCATTCTGGCTTTGTGTCTTATGTGCTTCGGCCTTTAAGGTGGAAGCACACAGAAGTCCATAAGCCATAAGCAGAAAACACAAGCCATAGCGCATGCGCATCACTTCGCTTCCACTGCAGATCTTATATCTATATCTACGGCTATGCATTCTGGTTATGGCTCATGGATTTCTGTGTGCTTTGGGCCCTAAATAGTGTGTGCAGGTCATTATGTGATATTGCTCGAGCGGCGATGCAGGTTATTGAGCTCGCTAGCGCCGAAGTTTCATTCAGTCGAATTTTACCTGAATATATTTCAAAATTTGATTGAAAAAATCTATTGGGATATACCAGGCTTTGAAAAATAATCCCTTTTACCTCGTGTTTACTCATACCTCCTTCAACAGACCACCAATGGTGTGATTTAGTGTTGATCGTTATTGGCCATGAATGGTTCGTTGCACTCATCACAGAATCACACAAATCTTGGGTTAAATGGACACACGTGGACACGTAGGTATACCTAATGACTCCACGTGTTTAACAGCACTAAAGTTACCTTCTTGTGATGCTTCAGGTATACTATAGGCATGTCCACTCGTGTATAGTCTGTAGGTTCCAAAGAACAGTTTTTGCCTATCTTTTTGAGAGAAGAGGAAAACGGCTGGGGTCGCGATTGTTTCTTGACCTTCATGCTGCCATCAAAGTATACAGAGGTATGAATATTATCAAAGAAAGTGCAATTTTCAAGAAATTTTATCAAAGAGCTCGAACCGTTTTCCGTCGAAGCTTCGTGAGGATCAGGAGTAGGAGACTTGAAAATTCTAAGGATAATCATTTTTCCTGTTGTTATAATTAGCCGCGAAATCAGACTACGTATCGCAGATTAATTCAGACGCAAGCAGTTGAAAAATAAGGAGTTCAACTCGTTAAGACTGAACGCGAGTAGTGAGTCTGACGTAGAAAAGATTGAAAACACATCGATTTTTTGCTGGTTTTTCCCGATTTGAATCTCAGGGAGAATCCACGTGAATGAGGACAGTTTTATCCGATATTATTGCGTCAGAGAGTATCAGACTCTCTTCGTAAAGGTAACGGATTGAAAAAAAGTTTCGAAAAACTTTTGGATGTAATTTTAGTTGGCGAAGTTTTTCGAAAAAATTTACTGATCACGTTCTGTCTGCAGAAAAGTGTTCACAGAATCTCTCCATGCAGTGCAGTTTCCTTTCAATATTTTGAAACATTTCCAAACTTTTTGATACACTGAAATCATATTTGAAGATAATGTTGACGGATGGAGGAAAACACGAATTCATCGAATCCCTTAGAGTAACGGAGAAAAATACACAATGCGAAAATATGTCTCCATAAATAAACAGAAGGAAAACTACCGAATCTTGGAATTACCATTGACTTTTCGGAATACAATTTTCCGATCGAGTGTTCCATTTGTAAAACAATAACAGTATCGGATGATTTTCGACGAAATTTGAGACAAATGAGGATAAATTTTTAGACAGATAGCAAATTAGTTTGACAATATTTCGTACTGACTTGAGTAACGTATTGAAATTTTTCACCTTGGCGCGCCTGATTATCCGCAACTCTTAAACCATCTATTCCTTCTATAGTTCAAAACTGTTCTATAACCTAGAGCAAACGTTTGGTTCTGAAGGTGGCGCCGGCCGAGTGACGGATTTCTGGACTATTTGATCGACAAGGAAGCGCGCGACGCTGTTTCTAGTTTTCCAAAAAAAGACAAATGGGCCAAACTCTCGTTTATTTTTTGAGACAATGATTTGGAATTCTAAGAGGACTCTGCAAAGCTTTCCAGTATATTTTTTCTTATTCAATTTGTGTCTATCCCTCTTATTTTACTTCTAGTCTATCTATTGGACAGATCAAATATTGCCAATGTTACAAAGCAGTGTGGGAGTCTGTACGTTGGGTTGCCTGAAATCAGGCGATTTGCAATTGTTTTGCACAAACAAAGACATATCGTATTACGTATTTTGAGAATCGTTGCAATGAACTCAATTCGACGAATTCGAGTTCATTAAGATGATATCACTATTCTCATTTCAATCTATACGTATACTCTTTTACAAAACAATTTTCAATTCATTTGCAACTTGATATATAGAACGCTAATGTAAGTGATTTAAATATTCCATTTAAGGTTTGATAAAAAAAAAAAAATTGAACAGCCATCTCAGTTCTGAGAACTTGTTTTGCCTTATATTAAATTTATGATTCCTTTGGTTTATACAATCTTCTCTATATCTACGTCTGGGCTCCGGCTCGAGTCAAAAATAGTTGCCAGACATAGGGCGAGAGGGTATTGCCATCTTCGGGTAATAAAAAGTCAGTCTTACATTTTGAACGCAAATTTAGAACAAAATGGTCCCACAATTCTTTTCATCAAAACTAATTACCACGATTAAGAAATATTACGAAACTAACATGTGTATTACAGAGTCTGAAATGATTCATGAGGAAAAAAGATAATTTGCTGTTACAAATAGCGATCAGAATAGTTCATTCCTCTATCTATAACAGAATGGACGAGTCCTTAAGTACGACTGTCATTCAGTTAATGACTTAAAAAACTGGACAAGAAAATACTAGTTTTGCTAATAAGGACATTGTCTAGTTGCCAGTGAATCCTTTTGGTGTGGAGAAAGGAGTTTCTTCAAATTGACTAGATCAATTCGGTTCAGTTTCATTATACCAGGAATTGGTATTCACTGGACGAGACTAACTTCGGTTTTGGTCAGTTGAGCTTTAAGATTTTTATTCGATTGACTCTTTATGATTGGCTGCAGGCATCCGAGGAATATAAATAAACGTCCTGCACATTTTGAGCATGAGTAATCAACGCAATTAATTATCTACTATATGAGTAAATAATGAACGCTTATTAGGAACTGGAAATTGTGGTTAATCTGAAAATTGAAATTATCGCTGAAAGACAAATTAAGGAGAGATTAGTCGGTATTCTGTTAGTCAGACTGCGGTGGGTATAACTCATATACATATCTTTTATACTGAACAAATCTGCAAGGCCTATCAAGCCTGAAAAATCAGTGATGTGCAGAATGACCTCAGCCACACAGTCTTAAGAACGATCAACGATCAACGACCGTATGACTTGTGACTCGTCATTTGTGACACACGTATGCAGCCCCGAGCCCAGGACATAAGTTAATGGTAGTCGTTTGATCTTTCGAGTTTTTCGCGGGACCCTACCTTCAGTCGTATATAGCATATATGTATGTTAACATACATAAATTCCTGCAGGAGTCATTCTATTATATTTAAATTGGGTGAGTATATGCGACATCCAACCCCCCGGGAAGATGGTATATTCCTCTGGTCCTTCTTTCTTCACCGAACAAAGGGTAAAAACCGTGCTATACATACGGTTAGAAAAAGAAAAGGACGAATATTAATGAATATTGAATAAATAAATGAAGAAATGAGATACTTATTTTTGACCACACCTTGTACTCCACCTATACCAAGGATAAAAGGTCGACAGGATTTTGACGCGAGAAACAACAGCTATTTGTATTTTGAATCAGTTATCCTGTTTCGTTCTCACGGTTAATATCCTGTTGTTTACTGAAAAGTGAATGGAACGGAACACTGTCTCTGTGGTTCCTCATACTTGAGAAAAAAAAAAAAAAAAGACGGACTGCAAAGTGAAGTAAAGGATTTATTCCAAACTTCGGATACAATTTCGGAAAATAATGCTAATGCAATCCAGTCGTGCGCACGCGATGATAAAAACAAAAAACAAACACAGGAAAAATGATACGCAGCGAAGAGGAGACGGAGAAAAGCGAGAAGATAGGCAACAATAGTGTTGTGACAGGTGAAAAAAAGACAGACCATGCCGAAACTCAACAATCATACACAATAGATGTATTATGCTAGAAAAATTGTAAAAAATTGCAAGGCAGGAAAAAACAAAACGAGGAAAAACTGACTGAGGTGCTACGAAGTGTCGCCACTCTAAAATGTCGGCATTCTTAGAGTATGAGACGGAAAATCGTAGTTTCTCGGTGATTTATTCATCAAATGATATGAGATAGTGATGCAAATGCGTGGTTTGCCACCGCCGAACGGCTAAGTATTTCAAAAGTGCAATGAATCGGGTGTATCATTGAATAATTCTACGATTTCTCTGAATCTGTGTGAATTTTTTCAACATTTTGAAAAATCGGAATACTTGGCTACTCTCTGCCGAAACGAAGCGATAATTCCCAAAGTTTCATTCCAATAGTATGTGTCGTGTGGGAGGAACTGCGAATCTCGTTTTCGAGGTGAAAGTAAAAAGCAGAGCCTGTTGTAGGCTATGGATTAGTACACAACAGAAGTTTGTAGTATTGAGGAGACGAAATTTTGAGATAAGGAAAAGGGTTGTGTTGAATTTCGTAGTATATTATGTCATTAGGCCGGTAAGCGGAGGTTTGCGAGAAGTGTGAAGTTTGCGGCACGATGCGAGGCGTATAGTCGGAGACTATACCACGCCGAGTCCTGAAAACTCACACGACTTGCAAATCAACGCAACCGGCCGGATGACATATATTTTTTGTCATGAAGGCCCGATAGGTGGCGTTACGGGTCTATTTATCGGGACTAGGCCTACTAAATGTATTTACCGTGACTAGTTCTCATACTTAACGGGACAGAACTGCTAATCGCCATCTATCGGCCTGGAAATAGACCCGTGAACGCCACAATGACGACAAATTGGTAATGTTGAAACGATGAGAAAAGTCACTGTGTTTCTTTTTTGTTCCTGTTTTTTTGTGTGATACGTAGAAAATGACTGTAGTAACGTATTTTTTCAACGATGGTTGTGCAGACATTAGCTGTAGGTAACTTATTAGTTACACCGACGGAGTCGTCAACAAAGTTTACTCTGTCAGTGAAGAAGCAATTTTAAGGTCGACTGTCGGTGGCAGAAAACAACTGGCAACGATACGAAATTATGAACAAAATCCCTGTTATTTGAAGTAGATATTATAACGGACGTGACGCGAATGCAAACTCTATTTTATTTTTCGTTTTTCGTTTCTTACTCTCCATCAGCTTTTCTGATGTCAGAAAATTATTTTTGAAGTACTATTGAATAAACAGATGGAAGAAACAGTCCTACACTCGAAACTTCAACGCTCCATTCCCATTATTTGTTGGGCCTTCGAGCTATACTATCACCATGGCCTCAGTTTCCAAAATAAGTGGAGCACCTTTAGCCTCTGAAGTTGAATAGACTATGAAAAAAACCAGCCTTATCAGCATTGCGGAATGCGCATGGTTCCTCGGAACGTTATTTGGTAATTGGAATGGCAATTCAAGTCACAGTTACGGTCATAGCAACAACTCGTTGTGATTATTTTAATCGAAGTTCTTCGTTGGTCGAGAGCGTAGCTATTTGCTTCACTGAAATGATATTTGCTAGGTACAGTTGTGTTTCCTGCTAACCACTTTTTATTCTCGTTTTCAAACAAATTAAGGTTGAACTGCATTTTGAAGAGACTTCCAACCTCTCGCGCGAATAGAATCACCCCCTGCCAAAGCTTTCTACCTCGAACTTTGACAATACGAAAAAAAATAATGCCTCAAGATAAAGGTGTCCATGAATTGCGTTACCGAATTCCTCATTTCTCACAGACGAGTTATGGCCAAACTGTAACGGAATCTCAAGCGACGTTTTTTATTCCTTACTTAACGGTACCGTTTTTAATCCTGGAAAATGGACAAAGGAATCTGTCAATCCAATTCTTACTTTAAGGTTGAACGAAAAATATAGACCGTATGCGCGCATGTCCATGGATTATTTCAGCACTCTCCACCAGGTGCAATCTCGGCGCGATGCTCTCTCGGAAGAAACAATTCGCAGCCTTTATGGATTAGATTGCGGTGCATTTAAAGCGCGTGAATTAGAATGCGAAGAGAATCAGCATGGCGTTAGACACTATTTAAGGTTTTATTTTATTAATACATTAATATGCTTCCGATTTGGCATTGTCCCAGTCGAACGTGTCTCGAATTTGTCTGTAATAATTGTCTAGATTGATATAAATTTGCTTCATCATTTTTTGATTGTCGTTAAATATTAATACAGTGATTTTAGGTTTTTTGTACCAAAAAAGTCGGAGCTTCGATTTTTTTTTTGTTGGCTTCATTTCGACGTTCTGAAAAACATATTGCAAATCGAGCGCTCGCGTCAATAAATATTCAAGGTCAAAGATCAACAATTTCGGTTTTTCGCGAATATCTCGCTTCCTAAGGCTCGGAGACTAATTGAGGTGGCTATCATAATTTAAATATAAAAAAATTTTTCACAAAAAAAGTCTCATTCATGTTTTACGTACAATGGACGATTTACAGAATATAGGGCGAAGAACGTCTATGACGTGAGTAGTGTCCGTTGTCGCACCATTTTTTACGTATTTTTGCGAATATCTCATTTCCTATATGGCTCAGAGATAAATTGAGAATCAGATCGAAATTCAAGAGTATAGACTTTCACACAGGGAATATTCAGTTCATTTTTTTATGTACAATGGACTATTTACGGGATATAGAGCGAGGAATGTATATAGAACGTACGTAGTGTCCGTTTCCGCACCACCTTCGAGGTAGGATACAAGGCGCGGTTTTTTTTACATGGTTTCCCCAACAGGCCTCATCCATATTCAGTATAAAACATTTATGTCTCGTCTACGTCGTCGTCAATATCTTGCATTTGCATTTCGTTGTCCTGTTCTTCGTCAATATCTTGTGTTTGCGTTGCATCGTCCTGTTCTTTGTGAGTCGTCGTCGTGAGTTCTTCATCTTCACTTATATTGGTGAGGAGCATATCAATTGGATTGACTTCACATCGTCAGTGTCATTGTCGGAAGAATCGATGGTAGAAGCTTCGGGCGTGGCATTAAGACGTGATAGTCCATGACAATGGCCACGAACAATGGAGCAAGGTAGGTCAATTTTTCTGCACCCTCAGCTTGCACCGCAACCTTTTTCGCAATTACAAAAAAGCGTTTTCAAAATATTGTCTGATGCTGGCAGTAACAATGTTGTAACAGGCTCCAAAAAATCGTTATTCAACTTCCACCCCTACTGTTGTAGTTCTATATCCTTACTCAACTAGGTTTGGACCTGACGATAGACACGGTACAGATGTTGTTGAGCAGCTGCAGTCGTGGGTGGAAGAGATGGTAATTTTACAGCTCTGTTGATTCTAGTTGACTTCGCAAAACTTAAGTATCGATAATTGTCAAGTGAATTTTTGGCCTTAAGAGCTCCGTATATCGCCAAAAGTGTACGTACTCCGTTTTCAAGTATACGTTCTCGAGACCAATTTTCTTCTTGGAAAATATCTGCAGAGAGATATAAATCGGGACGTTTGTCGCATATTTTAATAGTAATACGCTTTTCTTTATTGAATAGAGCAGAAGTGGTATCGCATCCGGTTATAGTGTGTAGAAACAAAATACCGTGAAGATTCGTGGATGCGGATCACTTGTTGAATGAATCTGTGTTCAATTCATTGTGAATTCATTGTCAAGCATCAACAAGTGATCTGCATCCACGAATCTTCACGGTTTTGTTATTTCGAATTAGGATGTTTGTCCAAGCTTGAAAAATTGTGGAATTCGGTTTTGACCTTTCCCTTGCTTGGTTCCATGAAAAATATTTGTTGTTGTTGATGGCCACGTCCCATTCGAAGCACCAAAAGATCAATGTCTTCGCCAACTACGGCAGTGTTGTTAACAATTGATGCTTTCATTGCAGTTTCAATAATTAAAACATCTGCATCATCGCGAGCTTGGTTCGAAGTGATGTTGACTGTTTTAAATGTTTTCATGAGCATTGCAATTATTATTTCCTATTACTCTTGTTAGATAGGAGCTTATCTTGAGAGATTGATAATTGCGTATTTTTGTCGAAACTAACTTCCGTAGATCCGGAAACTATGGCGGTTCTTCCTGGCTGCTCCATTGCCTTGATGTTCTTAGTATCATCGGCATAGCCATCGAGCGCAACAAACCTCATTCAACAAGCTTCATTTTGTTGCCATACGACTCGGCGCAGGAGAAATCAGCCATCAATGACATATGGTCGCGTTCTTTGAATTGATCTGAACATCCACAGGTTGAAGGCATTGGGACAGTGCAGATTTTTGTGTTTTACGCATGCCACAACTGTCGGAGAGTGAGGTACGATATGGGCTCAACTCGTAATGCAAATAATCACAAAGCTGTTCATTGAATTTTTTAAATACACTGATTTTCGGATCAATGGCAACTTTACTATCATGGACTTTCACCGAACTATTTACACTCTGACGTGGGCTGTTGGTAGCCCTCGGTCCTATACCGGTGGATAATCGCGAGTCTATAGTCCACGTCGCCAATGACGGAAAAGAAAATTATTAATTATCAAAAATGTTGGGTGCCAGGCGATAAATCGCCACGTACTAAACCTGAGAATGACTTATCAAAAAAATAAGGGCCACTAACTAATACTCAAGGCTTCGGCTGTGCTCAGTAGCGCGGAGAAGGGTCGGGATTGTGCGAAGGATTAACCGATGACAACTTGGAGCATTCAAAGTTTGGAAAGAAAATATAATGGGTAACTTTATTGACCAAAAAAAAGTTAAAGTAACGAGGTTATAAAAATAATAACAAATCAGGTACTCGAGGTACTCCTCCCACGGTTTATGACGGTCGTAGGGTCGCGTAAGACAATCGGGCCTTGATCGACGAGTTTTACAAAAGAGCAAAGAAAATCATGGAGCTTCCAGGTGGGATAGCGATAACAGACGAAAAATAAAATTTGAAATAACTCGGCCGATCCCTGGGTAGTGTAGACACCGTCGCCAAGCCCAGTATGTATAGGTTTATGTGTGCGTATGTATGTGAATGTGAGTGCGCGACTGGACAAGACGGTCCCGTGAGAGTTAGTTCGGCGTTAGCCCCAGAAAGTGAAAGACAAGTAAACATAACCCAGAAAACATTTAAAAAGAAAAAAAAGAAAATTTGGAGGTAGTGGTACTTGGCGGGCCTTTTTAGAGAATTAATAATGAGTAGAGCCGTTATGTGTATATTGTAATATATTATAATAATGAATATATACATCCGTGTTAATAATAATCGCTAAATAATGTATCATATGAATTCTTAGATTTAAAGGAATGTAAAAGGTTTACGTAATAAAAATCCAAGACTAGTTCCTTTACCAAAACTTCGAGGGACAAATAGTTTCGGAGCTACAGAAGATCTTAGTTTTAGTCGTCCAGGTCCTCCGTTCCGTAGTTATACTTCGAGGGGCTCATAGTTTTGGAGCTACAGAAGATCTTAGTCGACCAATCACAGGGCTTATACTCTGACCAAGCAGGGCCGGTTCAAGAGTGTTAGTCGAGCAGTGCCCGCGGCGGATCGATTCTTATCGTATGACATTTTAGTCCGATTTCTGGATGAGTATGACGGCGTCGTCTCCTGAAGATGTCTTCGTATGGCATACGCATCCGTTTTCGTCGTCCTGGTCCTCGGAGTCATAGCTTGAGTCACCAGGTCCTCGGCTTTGAAATTCTCGAAGTCCAGGTCCTTCGCTTCGTAGTTTCAGTCGTCCAGGTCCTAGGCTTCGTAATTCTCGTAGTCTAGGTCCTTCGCTTCGTAGTTCTCGTAGTCTAGGTCCTTCGCTTCGTAGTTCTCGTAGTCTAAGTCCTTGTTCTCGTAATTATTATTCTTATAATTATATCGCTATAGGATTATTGACATGGTTCGATTGCTGTTTCTCGTATACTTATCTACAAAAGGTGAGCCAAGTACCACTACCTCCAAATTTTCTTTTTTTTTTTTTTTTTTATGTTTTCTGGGCTAATTATCAATCTGAGAAGAAGTAGCTGTGGTGTGAATACTTGGCAGTAACATCTGATTTCATATCTTTTTTTTACCAGAAAGGAATTTTGGTATGAAATAATGATTGTATATATCTTTTGGCAAGAGAATGTGTTCTTGTGGGTAATAATCACATCAATGTACTTGGCGAAAGGTTTTTGCACCGGAGGTGCTTTTTATGGGGATATCACTACTTTTTGTAGAATTTGATTAACTAATTATTCTCGTTCGTAATGAATTGTATAAATTGTCCGATCACACTCTCGATGTGGAAGATAAAAATATAGTATAATCCTGATCCTGCTAGTTGCAACGGAACTATATTTATTTGCAGAATTCATAGGGAATCTTCATGTATACATGTACAGGAGGAACAATTTTTATATAAATGAGGCTTTCCGCGTCAACTGGGCCACGTTTTCAGTTGGATTTTTTTCATCGTACGCTAATTTTTTGGTGTCTTCAGAGGTCCTAAAAAACATGTTTGGAGCACTTTTCAAAGTCCAAAGTAAAAATGTCATAAAGCTACGTATTATCTTAGAAATGATTGATTTTCACCGATTCGTATTTTCGAATAGTTCTGTCGCACTAAAACGGAAAAAATCCAATTATTTGACACATGTTTTCAAAAGAATTTTTCCTGCTCTTTCACGTAAAAATATCCATTTCGTCCGGAACAAAGCCGATGACCGCGAAAATACGTTTTCAAAATTTCAATGACATTTTTTTCAAATTTGGGCCGGGTTTGAAAATTTTGAAAAATTCTTAAAAATTAGCTTGATCTTTTATCTTCAACCCCTATACAAGGAAATTATGGGATGGCGATGGGTTCTACGTTGAAATCTCCCTTTTATCGCGACAAATGTTAGAAAACAGTCCCCGGATTTGTATTTTATCATTTGGGATCTAGAACAATAAATTTTTCCATCAAATGTCATTCATCTCGGTCAATATTGCTTTGTGAAATTTTTTCCTATGATTCCGTGTATAAAATATTGTGATACCGTATGGAGGTTTCATTAAGTTATTATTTTTTATTATGTCATAATTTTTTTGTGTGAATTTTTTTTTCGGATTTTGAAATCCTGTTTTTTCAGGATTTGGAAATTTCTGGGTCTCTGTCATGTTTATGTTTTTTGGGGAAAACATTTATCCGAAGTATTCCAACTAAATCGTTTCAATGAGAGTTGATTATCGCACAGAGGAACGAATGAGTGGTAACCTAATGTTCCCGGAATGGTTTTAGCTGACACAAATCTAGATTCCAAAAATCACCTCCCTAGCATAGATCCTTGCTAAGAGAATAAAAGTAAAAATTACTCGAAATTAAGTTCCGAGCAACATGGGACTAACAACACTAAAAATAGTAGAATTTACTATGTGACATATTGATATTTTCAACGTTTTTCTTTCCACAGTGCTTTCCATGGACTGAATACTAGGTAGCTATGCAATATTTGCATTGTTTTTCTACGTGTAAAGTAATATCGACTGTACATTTCTCTCCGTGTATTTCGTTTATCGAGGTATCACGATATATCGCCGTATCAGAAATGTAAAGCCCATAATTATCCCACAAACATTGACCGTGCGCATGCGCGTTAGGAATTTTTACGAGTTTGTTCCGACGATATGCTGGTATACCCTAGGATAAGACGCGAAACGTTTCTAGAATAAGGGTCCAGGAGGGGTTGTATCTCAACACTGCCAACCCTCTCAATGAATTTCCCATCACGCGGCAAGCTGATGTACAGAAAGCGTATTTGATTTCTGTCCGTATGAAGTTGGCATCAGAGTCTTCTGTCTCCTTCTATCCTTCATGATTACACAGAGAAGAAAAGAGACAGAAGACTGTGAGGCCAACTTCATACGGACAGAAACAAATACGCTTTGTGTACCTCATTAATTATAATCTCACGATAATAGATAGTTATTGATAATATTGTTATTTGGACAGGACTTCAAAAATTTCATTAAGGTGCCTCCCTACGCAATTCCATCAGACCTAAAAACATTGGCGAGAAAGGTGCTATTACAGTAGAACCTCGATTATCCGAACCAATTGGGACTGGACAACTAGTTCGGATAATCGAAAATTCGGATAATGGAACAGTAATATTGGATGAAACGATGTTACATAGTAACAAAGTATTTCAAACATAACTGGTGGACACGGAGGTCTAATAAAGATTACGTGTGAATATGCGAGCGAATTGATGCCGTGACAGGCGATACAAGCTTGTGGATGCTTGAACTTAGACTTTACTCGCGACATTGTAGCGCACGATGCTAAGATTCGAAAATTCGAAAAGTGAAAAGTCCTGATAAAGCGAGTCGTAGTTTGGATAATGAAAGTTCGGATAAAATGAATCATGGTTCAGATAACAGAGGGTTCGGATAATCGAGGTTCTACTGTATTATTAATATACAACAGAGTGAAGTGCGTCTGAGGGAATCGCGACGAAAGAACCGGGAGTAGTAGCGCCCTCGACGACGGTTCCGTACGTAGCGACTGATTTTACATTAGTTATGTTAACTTGGTTTACATAGATATATACATAAAAGGGAAAGCGTACATCGGCAGTACATATCGCGAGTGGGAGGAAAAGTCAGGTATGTGCTGAATAAAACAATTACGAAATGGGACCCTTTCGGGCCTGTTCAACCACGCTGTTTCGGGAAGGCTGCGACTCACATGTGGCGACCAACTGTATGCTGTAAGATCCGTAAAAACCCGGGCTAGCAATTGTAAAGTACCCTTCGATTATTGCCAGAAAGCGTTGTCATTGTTTCAGGGTGTGGTGCGATTGCCTGTGCCGGATCGCGGGTTCAGAATAGACCTGGCCTGGGCTTTTCCTCCCCTGCAGATGTGTGGGAAAGCCCACGACTCTGCATGGTCGCTTCTTAGAAAATTAATTTGAACTATAATGAAATGTACAAGTAACTATTTCGGTACGCAGGACCGAACATATATTATTAATTTATAATTGAAGTATAAATACTAGGGTGATTCTTCTAAAACGAACATTTTTTTTCATCAACTGTCCATTGAAGATCTTGTTGTAGACGTTGAAAAAGGAATCCTGCCCAATTTTTAGCTCTCAATTCCAATTCTAGTCCTCGCGCTCTTCTTTTTAAGTTTTCCCATGCTAGAGGCATGTAAACATTACGACTTTTTTTTTCGCCGCGTACAGCTTCGCCGCATTTCAATGGATTCTTCTCATCCAAGACTCATTTTACAGAGAATTTAGTGTTCTTCAAAAGTGCCCATGGTAGTTTGACTGATTTGAAAATATTAAACTTGACATTTTGTTGAAATTTTATAGTTAAAAAAATCAAAGTCCATATATCTTTTGAAATACTGGTTTGAGAAACTTCATTTATTGGACTTTTTTTTGTACAGAACTAAATTTCCCACAAAATTGTCCGGAAGTTTTTTTCTCCAAGTCCAACCGTTTATTCGCTCACAGCGAGGAAAGAAGAATTATGGATAAAGTCGACTTTGGAGGCTCACACAAGTGCAGCAGTTGGAACAACAGCTAAACCACCGAAAGTAAAATGAGTCTTGGGTGAGAACAATCTATTGTAATGCGGCTGAGTTGTACGCGGCGGAAGAAAATGTCATAATGTTTACATGCTTCTAGCATTAAGAGCTAAAAATTGGACAGGATTCCTTTTTCAACGTCTACAACGAGATTTTCAATGGGGAGTTGAAAAAAAATAGTCGTTCCCAAAAATTCACCCTAATAAATGTATAATATGAATATACATAAAAAATTGAAAAATACGTGAATCCATAATATACATGTGTCTATGCAAATAATATAATTTTTTGGTCCCTAACAACCTTATACAAACCTTATACAACCTTATACAAACTCCAACATATCAAAATTTGAGTTGCAATCTCTCGAAACAATTACCGGTGAAAACATGTATGAACGTTGGGCTGCTCTTGTTGAGCAGCTAAATAGGCCTTCCTTTCTTCACGTCGTTCCGCTAGATTAGCTTGTTGTTGAGAGGCCAAAACTTCACAAAGGCGTTCCATCATCTCGACCTGGGGTTGAGGTGGTGAGGCCAAAAAGCTGGTTAACAGCTGGTTGTGGCTCGTCTGAGGGTGCATTAGCCCGGCGACGAGGAGACATTACTTTTACAAGTTATTTCTATTCAAATTCACTTTATCAATCTCGGAAGGATCCCGCTTCTTAGACTAATGTTGAAAAATATGCCTCGCAATGAAAAAGAGAAATTAAATGTAGGTTCCCGAGGAAAATACAGTGAACCAAAGCGAAAGTAATGAATCAAGAAAAAGGGTTGTATTCTGAAATACAGGTCTACACTAGTAACTTATAACCTACTGAATCCGCAGCTCCCTGTTGAAGGATCCATTTAGTTTATAGAAAGTGTTTATTTAATGGCTATCGAGTTCCGCGTGAAATGTATCACAAGTTTAGCGTACTACATAGTCCGCGACAGGATTGAATTCTTTCAGATGAGTGGCATTCATTGCTGGCAAGTACCCCCAGAGTTCCATTGCACTACTGCAGGTTCGCTGGATTTCTTCTACTTCTTCGAATTCCATATCCGTTCTCCAATGGAAAGGAGTTGCTTTCGAATTTTTGTGAGTACTATAGGATCCAAGGACGTCAACTGACGTATGAGCATCCAGAAATGTTTTCACGTTTGGGTGAAAATAACGTCCATAAAACCTATACAGCTCTTCCACCTGTTCATACGGATCCACAGCAAGATCTTCATAGCGAATCACCCTGAAAAAATGTGTTATGCTCAGCTGTCATCTCTAGATTTCATAAACATGATGTTTACAAACAAGCGATGCCTAGAGGTTTCACTTATGACTAGCCCCAAATTTCACAATTTTCATGAAAACTAAAGTCAGCGCTTTTTGTATGGATTTTTCACTAATACGCATGTATGTCGAAATATGGATTTCGTTTTGCAGAAAATGAGCAATCTGGCAATAACGGGAAAAAGTGAATAGAAGCCATATTTCCATCGATAGTGGCTGACTTGTATTCATTTCGTGTGAAATTCGTGAAACATATGTATCATGTGAAGTGAGATATACCGTGAGGAAATCTTGATAATATACAGGCGACTGCGCACACGCCAAATAATTCATTCTCAGTGGTCGGTAAGATCGTCCCGCGGTGGTATTTCAACCTGCGAGGCATGGGCACCAACTTGGGAAAAATTAAGTGAGAGTTGTCAAACTCTTGCGCGTGAAGTAGTCAATCGAAGTTATGTTGATATACATTTTAATTCGACGTGAATTATCGGAAAAAGATAGCACGGACTAGCAGTTTTTAATAACGTAGTCCATATCGAAAGATTATTCAACGGGTGCAATAAAGGATTTATTAGAAGAACAACAATTAATCGCTACGAAAATTATCTCCAAGTGATTTGTTGACAGATGAAATCTAAAATCGAATCTGAACGGTCATTATTAAGTGGCATTCTGGACAAACTGAGGCAGGTAAATGAAAATAACGTTTATTGAAAAAATATTCTTTATTCACATGAAGTAAAAAGTAAATGGGTTGTTGAAACTAAGTATAGAATTATGGAAAAAAATGTTTGCTTCACGTTTCATGGTAATGCATTTAATTAGAAATTAGTTGAATCTAGAATCATCAGTAGCACGTCTGTTATTAACACTTTTTATTTTCGACTAGGAAACAATCGAACAGAGAAGTGCGACTGGAGTCGGCAACGTTCAAGTTTTCTTCTCGGAGAAGTCATCAGGGCTTGTAAGTACATTTCTAGGTCTGTGATCTCTGAGTGATACGACATTTTTGCATTTATTCTGATGAAATTCGTCCTTCTAGGAAGCTCGAGCTTTCAACATCGGTCAGCAATAGAAAAATCGTGTCTGACCGGATGATCAGAACATTCTGTCAGCAAGGACCATGGTTTCTCGATCGGTGCTACCATTCCAACCATTCGATTTGGTCGTTCCGTCAGGCAACAGATATTCAAGTGATTTTGTTGGACCATCACCTTCGTCTTCACATCGCTAATTCAGGCGAAATTGAAGAGCTCGGCACAGTACAGGTATCAGGGAGTTTAAATACTTGATCATTTCACTTTGATCAAGCCAATAATGCTGAGTTTTTTATTTGACCGTTGCTGCTTCTTGATAGCGTCAAGGAATCATTTGAATACATTAATATTTCTATTTTGAAGTTGAGCTTCGTTACTTTTGTCATTTCCCGAAAAACGCTAGCTCGTATATTATGCGTATTATATATGTCTTCTTCTACGTTGATTTTTGGTATCCATATATCATCATACTCTATATGAAACGTACATCATACACGTTTATCAATGATCAGATATTATTCGTTCAATAATCGCGTTTATTGAACGAAGAAATGACTTCTTGTACCTTTACTATACACTTATAATTCGGACAACAAATATGTTGGAAATTTACCTGATTTATACATTTATTAGCCTGGGCAAGGATACATGTATTCAACTGCGCGTTCGAAACGCTCTAACGTACGTATACTGCTACACATATCATATATATACATATTGCGTACGTTTTCTCGAAACGTCTTCGAAAACCAAACAACCAACGTATACCTCGTGGATTTCGAGTTACACTATAAGAACGTTCAAAAATACACTCGAAATGCGTTGTCTTGAGTGTCATATCTACACGTCAATTATACATTTTTCCGGTACAATAATGAACGTGCAATATAATTAGATCGAGTGAGAGCTTATGGAACTCTAGGTAAAAAGTTAAATTAAAAACATGCATATTTGCAACTCGGATGTTTAGTTGAGATATCTCAGCTGCATTAAAACACTGATGTCATTGAGACGGATGCAAAATTCAAAACAATCACGAGAAAGTGACTTATGTACTTGGTCAAAAGGTAGTCCGGCGTAGTCGATAGAGCGTGCGACTAATAATACAAGTGAATGCGAGTGTCCCTGGATCGAATCCCAGGCTCGACAGTGATGCGAAGTTTTTCTAATCTCAATATTCTTACTTCGTAACAGAGTGCGATTGTTTGCGATTAGTAGTTGTTGATCAACGCCTCATATATTGCAAATAATTCATTTTGAGTATCTAAGATTTTCATTTTCGCGCAACAATTATTTGGTTAAATATTCAAGTGGTACGCGTGTAGTAAACGTTGTGTATTGCGTAATGTTGAATGTATGGACGTTACGTTTTCAACAAACGCTGCTTATGCGTTCAACTGAGAAACATTTCTTCTCTGAATAAACGTAGAGAATATGAACTTTTTATACGTTTTTTATACGAACTGGTGTTTATTGGGCAATGTATAATATACGTGTCAATTAAACCCGTTATAAATATGAATGATATACGTTGTAACGAGGCAGATTATTAGGCCTCGTAAATGAGCCATTCTCTCCTCCTTAGACCGAAGTGACCGCCTTAGTTAAAAACCGAAGTCAAAGCGAGAAGTCCCAGCTCAAGTGCCCATGGTCCATTATTGTAATTATAAGCTTCTGTACTAATATTTTCCCGGTCCCTATGTCTTATATCTTCTGTATCGTCCCGGATTGAAAACCACGAGGGAGATCATCCCTCAATCTCATCTGGGCAGGCCACCCAGCCTTCGAGTGATCAGCCGGGGGAAAATAGAGCCAACGTATCCAGAGATATGCTTGGAAGAGCGCTGCGTTATGAATCCATCACGTGGTATAGCCTCCCTCCTCCCTCTACCTGTTCCGTACCGGCTTGGTCCACCGGTCCACAATACAGATATTCCGCCTACCAGGATGTTGAGAACATGACGAGCCATCTATCAACCCCTTGGCGAAAGCTCGAAGTGCCAGAAGGCCCTGTCAGGCCCGCGACAAAACCTGGAGGAAGAAGATACCCCTACTAATTTTATGCGTAGAACCCTCTCCATCCCCAAATTGCGTCTGCATAGCGATAGACCTAGAAAATTTACTTCTTGCTTGGAATCAGTTCCGTATCGTCCTGTTTTGAAAATCGTATCATTGATCCTTTGTTCCAAATGTAAGTACCGTAAAACCTGTTAGAATCACTAATCTCAGTTAGTGAGTGTTATAGCCTTGATTAAGGTGCTTCCCTACCCAATTCCACCAGACCTGAGAACATTGGGATAAACGCGTGCAGAAGGTGCTATTAAACGGAATATCTCTGCTTGGGCACCGAAATCAAAAAATCAAAATACGTCGCGCAATTCCATGTGCGATTCCGAACACGTACGGCCCAAAACATGTTGGATTTTCGCTGAAATAGAGAAGAAATCCATGTAAAACGGTTTTAAAACCGAATGAATCGCACATAGAATTGCGCGACGTATTTTGTTTTTTTTTTATTTTGGTGCCCAAGCAGAGATATTTCGTTTGATAGCACCTTTTGCACGCGTTCAGCCCAATGTTTCAGGTCAGGTGGAATTGGGTAGGGAATCACCTCAAGGTAAGATTCCAGCTCTAGACGACTCCTCGATTGATATTAGGTTAATTAGGAGAAATTTGTTTCTCATTGCTTAGTTGGGTCGGGTCCCGAGGAGGGTGAATCCATTAAAATATCGAATTGTCGTTATTTAGTTTTGTTTAACTTTCGACTGTTTATTATATTATTGTTTATTGTGTCCCCCTAATATATAATCATGTCCTATTGATTGATTGTTCGAGAAAATATCGACATTAATCATCGTATCGTCGTATCTTTGCCCCTAATTGTTTGTTAAATATTCCCGTACCGATTCCCTTGTAAGTGTTATCAATTCTTGATCCAAACCCCCCATAATTGCTATTTTATCAAGTCCCAGAAAATAGAATTCCCCGCGTGGAAAAATTGGTTTCGTCACAAAATACGATAATTGATCTCGACGGCTTGTCGAGCCACGTGTTTTGGAAGAATCGGTCTGTATGCCGTCGATACGATATTGCGATAATATTCCAATTAAGTTAGTCCTTCCTAGTTGAAAGTAAATTTAAATCATTAGTAAAACCTTGAACTGGTATAATTATTAGTATTTCGAATTATTATTTGTAATGAATCCTAGCATCTTTTTGTTAGCTTGTTATTGCGTAGTTGCATGGCGTGCCTCGTGTAAGTTGCCTTCGGCCATCTTCGTGTCAACTCGTTTAAATTCGGCTCTGATAGCCCGCTGTTACGTTGATACACCTGGTACCATGTGACTCGACCTGTAGTCCAATCATATGTGACTAATAATCTAAAAATGTGCGCGCGGCGACATCTAACGACAAACGCCGCCAAATGTCAAACTGATACAATAAAAATCCGGAAATGTTCAATACTTTTAGTTGAAAATGTCTTTGAACTTAGTTTTGGTTTATAATTTTACCCCGCTAGCTAGTTCCAGTTGTCTCTCAGTTGTGTTATCTCTGTCGCGGTCTCTGTACTTGTGTCTTCTTGAAAATACACAGGCAAACCTTGTCAAAGGCTACAAATGCATTGATTTTTTAATACACATTGCATTAAAAATAATCGTTTGTTCAGAAATAATTTCAATCAATCGAAAGTTGATACATTTTTAATTCCAGTATGAAGCCCTCTCTATTTAGTAATTCGAACACCGTCGATAATTTACAGAATGAACTCTGCTTATTATTAGAAAATTTTTACGATTTACAATAAATTGCTGTGGTAGGAGGAGATTCAATAGAAACTTGATTGAACTAGACTCGTGAAAAAGGAAAATCACAGATGATCAAATATTCAAACTTCTTAAACAATTGGTTTGATGTTTTTCAATTTCAGAACTCGTAAAGTCAATGTTTCTTCTTGGCGAGAAAGATATTTGGTAACGTATCTTACGTTAGATGAAAAATATTGAAAATCGAAAAAAGTCATAACGATTTCCTCGGTCAACCAACAAAAGTGGCGATGATCTCTGCACTTGAGATGAAATTAAATAGGAGGTATCAATGAAAGGCAAGGATGCAATATTATTTGGCTGTTGCAAATTCATTTTTGAATTTTCCAATACAACAGCATTTATTCACCAACAAGAGTTTGGATTATTTCTACTGTATTGAACTATCGCAATTAAATAAACTGTTTCCACCTACCTCCTTCGTTTTTTCTAAGCACCCATCATTTAGACCACTGGTTTCCAATTTTAATCGGATAAACAAATCCTCTAAAAATGATTCGATACATCGAATTGAGGCAAGCAATCAGCTGTTCGAAATAAATTTCGACGGTTCTATCAGAACATCAAGTTTTGATCTCGATAAGAAAAGCTTTCCAAGCCTTTCCGAATCACTACCGCAATTAATTGAGATTTTAACCTCAAAAATTCGTATCAATTACATCGCCGTCAAAAACAAAGTTTGACAGCTGAAACTCGGGGTGGCCAGCCTGCCTCAGGGGACGACGAAACTCGCGCATGCGCAGTCGACTGTATACTATCAAGATTTCCTCACGGTATTTGAAAAATGCACTGTATGTATCACAAGTCCCATTAGATTGTACAACGTGTATTTCCATTGTTCAATTTCGGATTTAATAGTTTATCAGTGTGTCCCAACCCCGTTAATGATTACAATGGAAATTACAGGGAAACGAGGGTGGTATCAGACTATTAGGCATTTTCGCTGTTCCGACTTAATCTATAGTATCTCCGTTGTATTGTACTCAGAAATTTGTGTCTCCAATCATATTTGATTTCCGGTCAAAATGACAGTCAAATCGGTCGAGTGGTTCGTTTGAAATCAAGGAGAGCTGGAGAAAAAAAGAAAACCATCTACCAGCTGCCATTGTAAATGATGAGACTGCGAAATTCCGATTGATATATGCTTCCATAATAGCAAGTATACTCTTGCCATTCGCCATGCGAGGGGCTATTCACTCGTGAAATAACTGTGTCACTATGGAATGAAATCACATGAAATCCCATGAAATCCGTCGAAGTCGAGTGAAATCAGTGAAATCCTGAGATTTCATTGATTTCAGATGATTTCGAAGAAAATTACAAACAATCGGTCAAATCGTCAGTGAAATAATGAAATCAGCGAACGAATAGAAAAGATACAGTCGAACCTCAGGCACTGACAACTCGGGCACGGCTTTACCTCGGGTGTTGACAGAGATCTTACCTCAGGCACTGACAGATTCACAGTGCCGAACTTAGCAGTAGGCTGAGTATAGGCGCCAGCCTACAGGCCCCCAACAATGTGATAACAATAAAAGCCCCCACTAAATTATAATAATTCAGATTTCAAGTAGAAATCCATCATTTATAACCATAACAAGCACAATAACTTAGATGTGTCTGATATTATCGACGAATTTTCTAAAGCAAAAATAAGAAGAGTCCCAATTTA
Organism: Tenthredo scrophulariae; assembly: GCA_963978835.1. Lineage (NCBI taxonomy): Eukaryota > Metazoa > Arthropoda > Insecta > Hymenoptera > Tenthredinidae > Tenthredo > Tenthredo scrophulariae. The sequence goes on from OZ022227.1 coordinate 31,696,548, forward strand.
GATCCATCGTTACTTTTGAGATGATTGAAATAAAAATGAAACATACATTTATTTTTGGTGTGAAAGTAACCGTAAAAAAGCTCTTGATGTAAACAAATTTATCAGTATTATTATTATATTATATTATAAGCTATAAAAAAATGATTCTACATATTCATTTACGATTTTCCCTGCCCGTTACCAGGCCCCCACCGTTTTACCGCCGACAAGCCATCACCAGTCATAGTTTGGCATTGCAGCTTTATACCTTCTCGCTAGGGCCGTCACCGAATGATGCGCTTCGTAGGGAGGCCAGGCTGCAGTCTCGAGGCTACATAACCTCCAATCAAACGTGTCAACCGTCAACCGGCGCATGTTACATTACGCCTCATCACGGGATTGTGTCGTTGTGCTTTACATAGGTATGGGGCATTCCACGCCAACTCGACCTGGCGCGGACCCTCACCATTTTTTATTTCTTTTTTCTACGAGTATGATGGAAGGGAGGGCAAAAAATGAACGGCCGAATTTTTTCAGATTTTTTGGACCCCCAGTTCAAAAGTTGACATATTTTCGGGCAGACATGTATTTGGAGATCCGTTATTATAGTCGTACGAAAAAATCACCACAATGAAAACGTTTGCCAATAATATGAGGTGCCAAAAACTGATTTTCAGAATTTTTAAATCATCGTGGATGCTGGTTTTTTGATGGAACGCTCTTAATTTGGGATTTCCACTGCAGCGTTAGCCGTTATTGATTTTTGTTGAATTTTCACCATAAATTCTAACGTAAAAAAAGGCATCCACGATGATTGAAAAATTCTTAAAAAATGAGTTTTCATCATCTCATATTATTGGCAAACTTTTTCATTTGGATGATTTTTTCGTAGGACTAACGGATCTCCGAATACATGGATGCCTGAAAATAAGTAAACTTTGCAACTGGGGATCCAAAAAATCTGGAAAATTCAGACGTTCATTTTTTGCCCTCCCTTCCGTCATACTCGAAGAAAAAAGAAATCTGACAAGGAGACCTCCCGGCAGTCGGATTTTTGTAATTTTTCATACTCATGGTACGTGAAGCTCAGACCTCGAACATTAATTTCCCAAAGCAGTTCGATGCCATATTCAGAAATTTTCGAGAAAATCGACTTTGAAATTTTCCGAGCGCTTTATGTATATCAAAAATGTACCAATTTTCAAGCGAGATTCGTGGCGCACCCGGTAGCGCTCGAGTCTGACAAGCGCGGAGACTCTGGTTCGAGTCTCGCTCAGAGTATTTTTTTTTTTTTCAATTTGTTTCAATTCGCATACCTCCGTCATTTAAATATAAAAATCATCAAATCTATGCTAATTTACAGATATCCAATTATCATTTTCAATGAAAAAACGTGAGTCTTATTTTTAATTATCTCTTGTTTCAAATTGCGAATAAGCGACAAAAATAATATCCCGCAATGATATTCATGAACTTCCCTGCAGATTATAGAGAGAAATATAAATGGAAGAATGAATGTTAAAATATTTGAATTAAATTTAAAATACAAGATTATTTTGTATGAGGATTTGCTCGTAATATACGAGGGCATCCTTCAAGCGTGATTTTGAAACTTCACTGTACAGAGAACCTTCAATATCATCTTGTGCCGTTGAGGGACCAGGCACATCGTCGTCTCCCACGCCCGACATTATATGATCTTCTTGATCGTATATCACAAAAAATCGCGCACCACGTCGAAAAACACTACTTGCTGCTTCGAAAATCAACGGTCAGATGCTACTTCGAACAGGCATTCCTTGCGACAAACGCCGCATCCCTTCCACAATATACCCAGAAATCTTTTGTGCCCAAGCAGCTGTGCCCACTCCGCAGGTAGCGGAAGCAGCCGTAACATTCAAATATTTTAACATTCATTCTTCCATTTATATTTCTCTCTATAAGCTGCAGGGAAGTTCATGAATATCATTGCGGGATATTATTTTTGTCGCTTATTCGCAATTTGAAACAAGAGATAATTAAAAATAAGACTCACGTTTTTTCATTGAAAATGATAATTGGATATCTGTAAATTAGCATAGATTTGATGATTTTTATATTTAAATGACGGAGGTATGCGAATTGAAACAAATTGAAAAAAAAAAAAATACTCCGAGCGAGACTCGAACCAGAGTCTCCGCGCTTGTCAGACTCGAGCGCTACTGGGTGCGCCACGAATCTCGCTTGAAAATTGGTACATTTTTGATATACATAAAGCGCTCGGAAAATTTCAAAGTCGATTTTCTCGAAAATTTCTGAATATGGCATCGAACTGCTTTGGGAAATTAATGTTCGAGGTCTGAGCTTCACGTACCATGAGTATGAAAAATTACAAAAATCCGACTGCCGGGAGGTCTCCTTGTGAAATGGTGAGGTTCCACGCCAGGTCGAGTTGGCGTGGAGTGCGCCATATGTATGTAGTGAAGTTGAAAAATATTAGTATATGAAAACGGCTATCATCAAATCTTGGTAAAAATTCTTCGGCTAGAAATGATTGTAGTAGGAAGAAAAAAAAGCATTAGAAACTGATTCGAAATAACATGACTACAGCCCTGGCCTAACGCCGCTATCGGTTCGCGGGAAAGTTATGTTATTTTGTCAGTACCCGAGGGAATGTTTCCCGAGCTCCGTCAGTGCCCGAGGTTCGACTGTATATAAATGGGAAAAAAATGTTTTGGACGTATGAAAGAAATGATAAATAAGAGACAGACAACTTCTTTTTCAATCGCCCCAACGGATGCTTGTTTACAAAGGTGAAATAAAAAAGTTGAAAATACTTGAAATCACCAGAAACCATTTGAAATCATGAAATCATGAAATCACCGGAAGATTTCTATGCAATCACATGAAATCAACGACTTCAAGAAATTATTGAAATCATCCTCAAATCACCCTGAAATCACGTGGAATCGGCAATCACTGTGTCACAAGATTTGAAGTCAATAGCCCCTCGCTCCCATTAGTAGAGGTCAATGCCCCACGTCACACAGATATGATCATCCAGTATAAGCAGTTGCTTATTTTCATTATCCGACACTACCCGCTGCTCGATACTATCGGAATAAAACGCGAAAACTAAATATGAAATAATTTGTACCGAAGGCCATTGGATGTTGCAATACATCGTTCAGGGAACGGGTAAGGTATATTTTATTGAATTTAAAACGTAATCGTAATGGTCTGTTAGAGAATTAGAGCAATGTGTAGTAAAACTGCGTACATACCTGAACGTAGTGGGATATTTCTTCAGCAGTTCCATCGCAATGGTATGATCTGAAACCAAGTCCGCACAAAGTGAAGCCGGATCTGTACAATCACCGCCTAAACGCGAACACCATGAGAGATGGCTCCTTGATTGAAGGGTTCCACGAGGATCCCTCACTAACAGAACTATTCTTACAGCTAATCTGAAAAGCAACAGTCAACGTGAGTTCAAGTCAACGGAGATATCAACAGGTGGCAAATAGTACTTTTGTGATACAAGTGCAAGGAAGCGGGCCTTTTACGAAGGCTGTGAAGTTTGCCGCACAAGCTGAAGGCAAGTCCTGTCAACTTTACGCATTTCGTCAAGCGTCCGCTCTCTTGAACAAGTGTCACATGATACTTTTCGTAAAGAATGCACAAAAACTGCCTGTTTGTGCCTCTAAAGTGTGTACCTCGTCAGATGGCGCGTCGGAAGGAAAAAGTAACTAGAGTGTTAAAAAAGTGTGCACAAAAGTAACTAGAGTGTTAGAAAAGCATGCGCACAAGTAACTAGCGTATCATAAAAGCAGATGAGGCCGATTGACGCATGCGCGGTATATTTTCCTCATGCCTTACTGAAATACGCCACTTTTGACACACTTCAGAGGCACCAAAACAGGCAGTTTTTTTGCGTGAGTTACAAAAATAATGTTTCGTCATGGTAGGTGTAAAGTGCGCAAAACAAGGCCGAAAATGCGCCTACTATGACGAAAAATAATGTTCGCACCGCGGGCGTACAACTGAACACCCTTGGGTGATCGCGCGACCCTCGGGCGTAAAGTTGTACTTTACGCCCATGGTTACGAAAATAAATATTACAAGACTAGATAGGTAACGGCGGCAGTCCAATCTGCTACCTGTCTGAGCGAATGCTTCAGCACGTTTTTGAAGCGCGTTGATTCCTCGATTCATGGTGGAAGGTCAATTACACAACAGAGAAACTTGCAGCACTATGCAAGGTAAGTTTCCTCCGGGGCTTGATGAGAGGGGTGCTCATTCTACACATACTTCTTGTCGCTGCTCTTACAAAACAGCAAGTCTATGTGAGACCTATCATTTGAACGATCTCCAGAATGGGTAGAATGAGCCCCGCCACGTCAGACCCTGGAGAAAAGTGACGCTATACATTAAGCAAGAGAAGTCTGCGCTTTCTTATTAAGAATAATGTCTGAGTATTTTACTAACTCTTCATCTGAAAGTAACTCTTGTGCAACGTGTAATCTCAGCCGTACAAGCTTCATTGACTGAAATGGGAAAAGCTTGCACATTGCGGTGTGAAACCGATCATCGTAGCACACGTTTTCATGAGTTCCGCATTGATTCCAGAAAGTTGTACCTTTATTAAAACTCCGCGGGTAGGTCTTCGCATTTTCGAAATGCTCATCTGAAACGCAGAAATACAGAAGTAATGTGATGGGTTGTCTATCGCCCTGTCTTATGCATAATGTCTTGCAAGGAGAGTATTGCACCTCCGGGTCATGGATCTAAACCAAACTTATACCGTGAAGGAATCTTGATAGTATACAGTCGACTGCGCACTCGCCAAATAATTCATCTTCACTATGGTCGGTAAGATCGTCCCGCGGTGGTATGTCAACCTGCGAGGCATGGGTACCAACTTGGGAAAAATTAAGTGAGAGCTGTCAAACTCTTGCGTAGTCAATCGAAGTTATGTTGATATTTATTTCAATTCGACGTTGATTATCAGGAAAAAAAATAGCATGGACTAGCAGTTTATAATAACGTAGTCCATATCGGAAGATTATTCAATGGGTGCAATGAAGGATTCAATGGAAAAACAACAATTAATCGCTACAAAAATTATCTTGAAGTGATTTGTTGACAGATGAAATTTAAAATCAAATCTGAACGGACATTATTAAGTGGTATTCTGCACAAACTGGGGCAGGTAAGTGAAAATAATGTTTATTGAAAAAATATTCTTTATTCACATGAAGTAAAAAGTAAATGGGTTGTTGAAACTAAGTAGAATTATGAAAAAAAAATGTTTGCTTCACGTTTCATGGTAATGCATTTAATTAGAAATTAGTTGAATCTAAAATCATCAGTAGCACGTCTGTTATTGAAACTTTTTATTTTTGACTAGGAAACAATCAAACAGAGAAGTGCGACTGAAGTCGGCAACGTTCAAGTTTTCTCCTCGGAAAAGTCCTCAGGGCTTGTAAGTAATTTCTAATTCTGTGATCTCTGAGTGATACGACATTTTTGCATTTATTCTGTTGAAATTCGTCCTTCTAGGAGGCTCGAGCTTTCAACATCGGTCAGCAATAGAAAAATCGTGTCTGACCGTATGATCAAAACATTCTGTCAGCAAGGACCATAGTTTCTCGATTGGTGCTACCATTCCAACCATTCGACTTGGTCGTTCCGTCAGGCAACCAGGTATTCAAGTGATTTCGTTGGACCATCACCTTCGTCTTCACATCACTAATTGAGGCGACATTGAAGAGCTCGGCACAGTACAGATATCAGGAAGTTTAAATACTTGATAATTTCACTTCGATCAAGCCAATAATGCTGAGTTTTTTATTCGACCGTTGCTGCTTTTTGATAGCGTCAAGGAATCATTTGGTGACATCAATATTTTTACTAAGCCCTTTCTATTTAGTAATTCGAACACTGTCGATAATTTACAGTGTTACGTCCTGGCATAGTCATTCCTCACCTTTCCGACTATTCTTTCACAGTTCCTCGCCTATCACACGCTACCCACCACCTGACTTCCTGAGCCTACTTTTCTACTCAAAATCACACCAGAACTGCATCTGCACTTTTGCTTCCCCATCTTGCTTGGAACCAACCTTTCCTCATTACTCTATTCTAATTGCCAACTTACTCTTCAGTCATCCTCCAATCTCTTCACATCTTCTCTCCTTCTTCTATCGCTACATCCTCCTTCATAACCAACTTCTACTTCCAAGTGAACTCTCCAACTATCTATTTCTTTCCTAACACCTTTCTTCACTCCCACATCGTCATCCATCACGCTCTTCCTATCCAACCCACACCTCTTACCAAGTCTCATTTTCACCTGTAACTACGAATAAATTATCAAATCGATCTACATATACCTCGTCACAACCTTACCCCCAGTAGCGTTATAACTCTGACATAACAACAGTGTGAACTCCGTTTATTATTAGAAAATTTCCACGATTTACAATAATTTGCTGTGGTAGAAGTAGATTCAATAGAAACTTCATTAAATTAGACTCGTGAAAGAAGAAAATCACAATTCAATCACAGATGATAAAATATTCAAACTTCTTAAACAATTGGTTTGATGTTTATTAATTTGAGAACTCGTAAAGTCAATGTTTCTTCTTGGCGAGAAATATATTTGGTAACGTATCTTACGTTACATGAAAAATATTCAAAATCGAAAAAAGTCCTAACGATTTCCTCGGTCAACCAACAAAAGTGGCGATGATCTCTGCACTTGAGATGATTTGAAATTAAATAGGAAGTATCAATGAAACGCGGGGATGCAATATTATTTGGCTGTCGCAAATTCATTCTTGAATTTTCCAATACAACAGCATTTATTCACTAACAAGAATTTGGATTATTTCTACTGTATTCAACTATCGTAACTAAATAAACTGTTTCCACTTATCTGCTTCGTTTTTTCCAAGCACCCATCATTTAGACCACTAGATTCCAATTTTAATCAGATAAACAAATCCTCTAAAAATGATTCGATACATCGAATCGAGGCAAGCAATCAGCTGTTCGAAATAAATTTCGACGGTTCTTTCAGAACATCAAGTTTTGATCTCGATAAGAAAAGCTTTCCAAGCCTTTCCGAATCACTACCGCAATTAATTGAGATTTTAACCTCAGAAATTCGTATCAATTACATCGCCGTCAAAAACAAAGTTTGACAGCTGAAACTCGGGGTGGCCAGCCTGCCTCATGGGACGACGAAACTCGCGCATGCGCAGTCGACTGTATACTATCAAAATTTCCTCACGGTAAGGGTGTTTCCTTGAGCCAAAATATGAAGTACCTGCTGAATAACTCTCCGAAATGGGCCCTTACTCTAAATTTATCTAAATGTACAATAGAAATCAGCATAACCTGGGTTTTGCAAATCGCCATGAAATAACGAGTTTTTGTGCTGCATTATGAGATTCTACATCGCACTGAATATTTTTACATTGAATACACTAATTATTATACATCAGATTGTTGGAATTTAACATCTCAGCTATATAGAAAATTACTTCATTCTGCGCCTATTGACACGTTGCTTTTCGTGGTTTATCACTCGTACAATATTTATTTGGTGAATTTTAAGACTTCCTCCCACTTGAAAGATCTTGAATATATATGTCCAGTTTCAATACTAATACTGTCAGCTTACAAATCCTGTAAATTCCAACATAATGTTAATTTCACCACAATACTATAGTTATCATTTCAGAAGAATATACTTATATTAAGGTCAACGCGCACTACGTGGAAGCGAAGCGATGGTACCGAAGGCGATCGGAAGTGAAACAAAGTTCTCGTAAGCTATCGGATGCTGTAAGCTGGTCCATATCTTGAGAAACTCGTAAATTCAAGTGAAAGTGAGTTAAAATATGATGAAAGGTTCATTTGATTCGAACAAATCAATATTATCCTGAATCGAATTTCAATTTACTTTAACTTGAATTTACACGTTTTTTTAAGATGTAGACACGCCTACAGCATCTGCTCGCTTCTCTTATCTTCGCTTCGCTTCTGCGTAGTGCACGTTGACCTTAATATAGGTATATTCTTCTGACATAATAACTATAGTATTGTGGTGAAATTAATATTATCTGGTAATTCACAGGATTTGTAAGCTGCCAGTATTAGTATTGAAACTGACCATACATTTAACATCTTTCAAGTGGGAAGAAGTCTTCAAATTGACCTAATGAATGCTGTACGAGTGATGAACAATGAAAAGCAATGTGTTAATATACGCATAATAGAGTGATTTCCCAGAGCTGGGATGTTACCCCTATAAGTTTGGTCACGATCTATGACCCGGAGGTCCGATACTCTCCTTGTAAGTGTGAATTAAATCCATGCCGTCATTTCAAAATGGTGTTTAAATCTCGAATCTTCATCCAGGAGATACATACTACATCACGCTAATGTGGGGCCATGCAAATTTCAGCAGCAAGACAATCGAGGTTCTCGTTCAAAATAAGGTCATTTAAACACTATAATCAGATTCCATACAGTACCATGCGTTGTGAATACGTTCCAGAAGCACAATTTCAATACTGCATTACATTCCATGGCAAATGGGATGTTCTAAATACGTATGCATGTTACAGGTTCGAAATTATGTAAGATCATTGCAAATATAGAGAGCAACAGAAACATTTGATAATTTTTGGAAATCAACTTATTTTGACTGACATATCGCATACATATTAGAAGTCATTGTGTGCAGCAATTCACATAGTGCGCTATATCTTACAAATTACGCGTTGGAGTGTATGGACGCCAGATATAAAACGGTTCAGATTTGAATTGAGATTTCGTAACGGTGTTCGAGTGGAGATCTCAGTTGTTATAACTGATTTCTTGTGAGAATTTCCATTCAGTATCCTATTGGTGAGCTATGAACCCCCCCCCCCCCCCCCCCCCCGAAGTATCGCAGGTGCAAAAACCTTTCGCCAAGTATTGTAACCGAGGGGCCCTTCACTTGGGAAGTCCTATGTACACTGGTCTCGGAAGGCTTTGGAAGTCTTTGGAAGTCTTTGGAAGTCACTATGGAGTCATATGTAGTCTTCGGGAAGTCGCTATGGAATCATTGAAAGTCATTGGAAGTCAAGTCATTGGAAGTCATTAATAGTCAATGAAAGTCCTTGGAAGTCACTAGAAGTCTTCGGAAGTCGGAAGTCACTTGTACACCCAAAATTGAAGTGAATAGCCCCTCGGGCGTAACAGGTAAATGAATTAGTACGTTGTTTACCGAGCGAGAAAACGGTCGTTTGCGTTTTCCCGAGGTGAACACACTATTTTCTTCAACAGCGGAGCGAAACCAGCGAGTTTCCATCCGCAAACGAGGATGGAAACCCGTCAATTGCCGGTCGTCGTTTGCGGATGGAAACTCGCTGGTTTCGCTCCGCTATTGAAGAAAATAGTATGTTCACCTCGGGAAAACGGAAACGACCGTCTTTTCGCTCGGTAAACAATGTACTATTCATTCTTCAATAGCGGAGCGCAACCAGCAAGTTTCCATTCGCAAACGAAGACCGGCAATTGATGGGTTTCTATCCTCGTTTGCGGACGGAAACTCATTGGTTTCGCTCCGCTGTTGAAGAATAGTATATTACGTACCTACGGAGGGAAAGTGTTTGGGATGGCCTTTTCACTCCCGTGTGACGTATATCATTTTATGCGACCCGTTCTTTGAAAGTTCACTTTTTGAACATTGGATTTAGGCCGCAAAGTGACCAATTTCAGGTCACTAAAATATAGTGAAATATTATAGGACAAGAGCCTATAATGATATATTATCGGACAGTTTAAATATGTTTCATTCAAATAAACATAGTCAGGTTACTTTCGACTACGTTCACAGATTACAAAACAAAATGTCTGGAAATGTCAAATGTCTGCGTCAAAATGTTTTGATACAGAAAAACGCAATAATACCAGTAATTTTAGAAACTAAAGTAAGTATAACGCTTTGAGCGTGCGATTTTCCAAAAAGTGAACCTTCAGGCAACGGATTGCATAAAATATTGTATGCGCCAAGTCCGAGAAGTGTCAATTCCGGCATGGGTAATTTCCAAAATTCGCCTCTGAGTGTGTCTCGCTGCGCTCGGGCAATCCCCACTCGTTCTCCTGTGACACAGCACACTCGATCGGCTCATATTAGAAATAACCCATACCGAAAAGTGTCACTTTTCGGACTTAATACATAAATAGCTATTTCGACACAGTATGCGCAAAAATGCAATTTTACACATACTGTGTCGAAAAACATCGTATCAAACTCGTGCGTAATATTTTACGCACTCGATGCATAATATACCATTTCATCACGAACGATGTTTTTACCACACCTGCACGGAAAGTACGACTTTCGGCCCCTCGCGTGAGCCGGAAGTCGTACTTTCCGATGACAGGGGGTGGTGAAAAATGGTATACGGGAGTGAAAAAGGCCATCTCAAACTGCGTTTTTGCCACCCTCGCCTTCGGCTCGGGTGTCCATCTCACACGCAGTTTGGAATAGCCTACTTTCCCTTCCTAGATGCGTAATATACTATTTAATTTATCTTTTACGTAAATTTTCAGTAGAGGCCATCTCTCCCCCGTGGGACATCTCACCGACATACGTGGGGCATCTCACTCATACTCTTGGGGTGAGATGGCCAAAACATTATATTCGTTTACCGCAATTCTCATTAGGATTAAGTTAGAAAAAAAAAAGTGTGTTCGTATCCAAATATTACCAAAGCTTTATAAAGTATAACTTTGTTCAATAAAAAGATTTTTTTCATGGAACACGTAATTTTTAAAAATACATTTACCTCAGGCGGGGCATCTATCCCGACTTTACCCTATCTGTAGAGAAAATTGGTGTACGGGATATGGCATAATTTAATTATGCATGATCGAATATAATCATATTCGAATATAATCATATTCGATCATATCAGGTCATGCACGGTTATAGGTGTATACAAAAGTCGCCTATTGCCAATATTGGCCCTGAAAACAAACACAAAAATACATTCCGTAGACACAGTCGATATGAGACATGAACGATTTATATGAACGCACATAAGATCAGAAGGCTAATTATTATACATAATCATATGCATATGATCAATCCATATATGTAACATTGTACCCGACGGTATCTGATTATTTTTTTTTCCCGGGTCGGCAATATTTAGGAAATGTTGCACACACATTATGTTGCAGTGCAGGATATCTGAAATATGTTGTGAATGTTGCAATAAAATGTGAGATCCTGATGCTAGCAAACTAGAATAGCACACAACATACAAGCGTAGACATGCCATGAAAAAGTGAAAGTCAAAAACAGGGTTCACAGCTTCCAAGGCCAACGGCCCTAATGGTAAAGACTGCACGATTAACCTGTATATTTGCAGTTGAGTAGTTCTTTCACTCTGTGAAGGGCTCTTGTGGCCAGAGGAGGTTCTCGAACTTGAACTTGAAGGTCAAGAAGTGGTTCGTAGAAATAAAAGTTCCCGGGATGTGCGTCAAGAATAGCACCTAAGAATGTACTCCCGCTACGCCATGTTGACACAATTAAACTTCTGATCGGTCTTCCATTTTCCTCGATTAGTAAATCCTCAAGTTTGCTGCAATATGAAAATTCTCGTACACAAATACAGAGACTAAACTAGATTGACAAGATTGAGCTGATTGTAGTAAACGAGAGAGCATATAATTTTGTTAGAAATCCATTGTCTTACGTGGCACTTATATTATGTTCTCCGTAGGGATACTTGTAGTCTATCATGTCGTCGCGGATCATTTCTCGTTGCATCTCAATAATTCGCTGTATTTCGTTCAGTGTATCAATGTCTTCGATGGCGTCGGTGTTCTGTAAAGCATAGAACGTTCATCGACAAATCGAAATAAACTATAAAGTATAGTTTGCCATTATATCAAATGGCAATATTTTCAGTTCCTTTGGATGTCCAGGATGGGGGTCTCAAAACCGAAAAACCAAAATTCATAATGACCAAAATTCGGAAATTTTTAAGTTCCGAAAACTGACAATCCAGCCAAGCCTTATACAAAAGCTTATGCCTTAATTGTCTATTGGCAAATAATAAGGTTTGAAATTCGTAAGATTGGTCAAGTAAAGAAGGTATTTTCTGTCAGGAATATAGTTACGGAGTGAAAGTGAGAAGTGCGTGAGTAAGTCGTCTCTAGAGGATAGCAAAGATAAAGTGATTATGTGACTTGTTGCATTCGCCAGTATTGTACTATGCAACGAGCATATTCCAGAAAGGATAAAAGGAACAATCTCCTGAATTTACACATCGGACGACAGGGTTATCTGGGAAATTCTTGAGGAACCACACAATCTGTACTCATCGAGGGGTACAACATAAACAAAAATGAAAGATTCTCTATGGTATGATCGTATATTTTCCATACAGTGACCATTTATTGTCGATGCATTGGGTGCTTTTTTCGCATGATTGAACCATAAAATGAGATCGTTAAGCTTACGTTTTCCGAACTTGCCGGTGCTGATATCGATAGCATTCCATGCTTCAGTGGATTGCCGTCCGACTGGTTTAGTAATACGAGAGAGAAACAGAGCACTCCAAGTCCGATCAACCCACAGGAAGTTACCAATTTGCATACACTGCTACCTGCACATATAGTCATTTTATTTATTCATCTCGAGTTTTACGGAAAATAAAAAATGCTGTAGTCAAAAAATAGACTATCTTTCGCTATAAACTTCATGGACGAAAATAGGACACTGATCGACCCATTCTAATTCGAATATCGATGATTTCATATCAATCCGCGAAGAAGACAAAAAGAAAAAAAAAATCGACAACAGAAAACGTCAACATACAAATTGTGAACCTGCGAAGGGAAATAAGTATGAATATAACTGTTCATTGTAATTTTCCAAATGAAGCTGAGGACCTGATAATGAGAACAAGGGTGGAACTATGCCACGATGTACTAATCAGAAATTCGAGTTGGCATTCTTGAGCCGGTCCTGTCTTGCGGTCATATACAAGCTGATCCTAGTGATTAGTAAACAATTAGACCTTTTGTAACTTTGAGATCATCGGTACCACGAATTTTCGGCGATGGACACTTACAATTATAGTCCTACATTTTCACGAGGGATCCATTCTGAGCATGTGGCCCGGAAAAATTGAATCACCTTACGTATAAAAACGTACTAAGTCTCAGCGAAAATACAAATAAAAATTTCGTATGGGATCTTACAACAGTTGCATTCCTTACGAGATCGTATATGATTCTTGTGGGATCATATGACACATGTTGTAATAAGTTACATGAAGGCAATGTAACTTGCCATATCAATTGTAACGTATTCGGCCTATAACACGTAGCCGAATCACGTAGATCATTTTGTGCAGCTCAACAGGACGAGGAAGTGACGTCACAATGAGTAAGAGAGGGGAATCGCTACGACGACCAGCACTGATTCGTGGCAAAACGCCCAATCGACTCACATTTTATTATCGACTCACGACTGTCCTACTTGGCAGTCGACAAAATCCGGTGGTTATAGCATCACATATTCCGAAGTTCTACATTCAGCCAAAGCGGCGTTTGCTAGATTAAATTCATACACTGAGAAAAAAGTTCAGTAGCCACCACTTGAGACTCGGGTAGCTATACTACCTGTATCTGGCAAGTAGGTATAGGTTCAGTTGTGGCTACGTCGGTAGGCAAGTAGCTACTACTTGCCAATACAAAGTACGCTCAACTTGTATGGCGTTGCTGCGCATGCGGCAAGTTGTAGCAAACGAAAACCCCGGTAGCTACTACTTGCCTCTACAGCTGGCGTCACTTGCCATATAGGAGGTAACCATTACCCTGCTGACATCGGTAGTCTCTACTGAACTTTTCTTTCAGTGTATACAACTATTTATCTTCACAATTAATTGAAACAATAATTGATAGCATAACGAATTCAATTGACTTATTTTACAACCAAAGAAGTTCTTGGCCAGAACGTTTGAAACTCACTTAATATAAGGATCGTATACTGTATCGTTACTGTATCAAAACCTGGAAGATAAAGCCATCAAGTAGGATAATAAACTCAACAACCATCGTTATTAGAATAGGTAAGGATAAGTTCTGTTTTTTCCTTGATAATTGTAAGCGTGGACTAAGAATTCCTCGAGTTCAAATTGACATCACCCACGATTCGGACCGTTGCTGTTCATTTCCTTCTCCGTATCTTGCTAAATTCATTATCAATATTTTTATTTCAGCATAAGATCTTGCAGTAGCTAATGGACAGTTTTGGCGCCACTGACTTGGGCAGCTACGGCTCTAACATCTCAATCGCTAAATTAGCATTTTATATCGCCGAACAAACGTTTAAAGCAAAAAGAATTCGTACCAAAATCAGCCAAGCTGAGTAAATTTGAGTTAGAATTAGGAATTAGGTCTTTTTTTGTTTATAATTTTTTGATAAATATTATTATTGACTTTCTTTTGTTCGTGATTTCATAACTAATGAAATGTTCTCGAGTTCAGATTAAACGCTTTGGAATTCGATCCTTGATTATCATTTCTTTTTCTTTCTTTTATTCATTATCATTTCTCTCATTTCAGTAAAATTGTATTATTAGATGGTCAAGAAAAATTTTGGAAAAAGTAATGAAATCAACCCCAAAAAGCACCTTCGGTGCAAAAACCTTTCGCCAAGTCCTTTAATGTGTATATCACTCCACCAAAAAGTAATCAAATGTTGTGCTTGTTCGCTCGCTCACTCGATTGGTTGATGATTATCAACATACAAAAGCATTGAAATCGAATACAACTGCCAAGCACCTGTAGAATAATAAAAGTTTGGAATTGAAAAATTTGTTCAAACTAAATAACGTTGTACTCGTTCGCTCGCTGCGCTCGCTTACTCGATTGACTTGAGATTATTGGTTGAATAAACAATTCGGATGAAGAAATTGAAAATGTCAACATTTATCAAAAATATTCATAACGAAAAAATAATTTAAACAAAATCGTAAACAAAAATTCGGAGGTAGTGGTACTTGGGGGGCCCTTTATAGAAAAAGAAATATGAAATATGAATTACGAACCATGTCAATGTCATCTGATAGCCATTCAAACATTATGGCCCGCCAACATACCACGGACTCCAAATTTTTGTTTACAATTTTGTTTAAATTATTTCTTCGTTATGAATATTTTTGATCAATGTTGACATTTCCAATTTCTTCATCCGAATTGTTTTTTCAATCAATAATCATGAGTCAATCGAGTGAGCGAGCGCAGCGAGTGAACGAGTACAACGTTACTTAGTTTCAACATATTTTTCAATTCCAACCTTTATTATTCTACAGGTATTTGGCAGTTGTATTTGATTTCAATGCTTTTGTGCATTGATAATCAACTAATCGAGTGAGCGGGCGAACGAGCACAACCTTCGATTATTTTTTGGTGGAGTGATATACACATTAATGGACTTGGCGAAAGGTTTTTGCACCGAAGGTGCTTTTTGGGGTTACATATATATATATTAGAGTGGTCTTTATTTGGGGGTCGGTGGAATTTCGTCGGTGCCGCCCCCTCAAAACATTCGAAATAAATAAAAAGAAATCCTCCGAAAATTGCAGCCCCCTATCTCAATCGTAAAACGCCCCCTAAGAATCTCGATTTCTGCCATTAGAATAACACGGGATTTTGATGAAAAGTCCGAATCAAATTTTTTTTCTCCCCAGCATGTCGCTAAAAATTTTATAATTATCAGAAATCACTGAGTAAATGAACTACATTTCACAGGAATTTTTGGTTTTTTATTCACATCACACAATAGTGCCGTTATTGCTAAATGAACGTCAAGGGGCCGTGCATAAATTACGTAACGCACTGTTTAAAAGATTTTTACTCCCCTCCTTGTAACGCTCCGCAACGCCTACCCCCCCCCCCCCCCCTCCCCCCCCAGGGGGTAACGTAACACCGGGTTTTAATTTCATATGTCAATAATAAAAACACAGTTGATATAATCCTAGTTTCGACACGGTGAATTGGCTCGCATGCTCGACAATTTCGAATTAGAAATCAATTTTTTCACGAGGAAAGCTGAAAAGAGCAAGAAATTGTGTTACGACAGTTACGTGACAGCGAATCTGCCCCCCCCCCCCCTCCCCCCCCCGAAGTGCATTACGTAACTTATGGACGGCCCCCAATGAAAATTCACTCTTCGATAGTTTTTCGTGAATCACATAATATTCTATTGGAAAAGTATCTGGTACTTTGATATGTAGCTGGACTCTGAATGGGCGGACATTTCAGCATACCCGTTACATCCTTATTACATTACCTCTGTGATTGTTAGCTGGGAATATTAATATTTGAAGCTTTGAAGGTCGCTCAAAACCATTGGTGGTTTATTAGAATTTTTTTTCAAATGATAGAGCGACCTTTAAGTAATAATATTTTGACTCGAAATTTTAATATGTACGTGCCTCTGCAATCTATACAGAAAAAATTCAGTTAGTGAGAAACTGAAGAATATGAAAAAAAAAAGAATTGATTTCTTTGAATTTTGTCATTTTTCAAACTCTTGAGCGACCTGTATAAAATTTTTAATTGAGCTGAAATTTGAAGAGGGTTCTCGGAATGCGTCAAACTGACCATCTTATATGTGAGCTTTGAGACGAAGAAAGTCAAAAAAATATTGTCAGCCTAATAAGTAGGCAGAGGAAATTGAACAAAATTTTCCATTGAATTCAGCCGCCGCGCAATCAGCTTGTTGGCGTTAGTGATAGAATGGCACTCATTTAGATTTTTGTTTCACCACAGTCGTAGGCCCTGATTCAAAATTGTTGAACACGAACTGACAGAGAAAATATAACATTTTGAGAAATAAAAATTCTCGCACATACCTTTCATGTCGTCGTCTGGATTTGTTTCGTTCGACCTAACGATAACTCGGCTATTGTGGAACTATGAATTCAGTATTTTATTGTAGATACATCTGCCCACCACTCATCCTAGGCACGTATGTAATGAAAGAATTTCACCAAAAAATCGAAATGATAAACACTGGTTCTCCGTTCGACCAGGCTACAAATATGTTATCTATCGTGACACGATGGCCCAGTATGATAGTGAATATGCCCTCATGCCATTAAGTAAACGAAGTGTACAGGGTGATCCAGAATGCGGTACTTTCCTTATACCAGTGAATTGCTCGTAAAAATCTAAAACGAAAATTATCAATGCTAAAATGTCGAATGGGAAGCCGGTTTCAAATAGGAGCCGTTTAAGGTAAGCCGGTACGAGTGTATATTAGTGCTGGACACAAGGCCAAGACAAATAGATTCGCATTCGTGAAAACAATTGTTGGTACCTAGAGTTTTCACAGCTTTGTACCATATGACGACTACATGTACTACGTAAAGTTGTACATTAAGGGGAGGGTATACTCGATTTGTTACCGGCCTGTCTTTTTTCGCGAATATCTCCGAAACAGAGGCATGAATCGAATCGCCCTTTCGGCAGCCGATGTTTAACGAGTAATGAGTTCGAACTGGTACGTTTTATCGGATGAAATCGGGATTTTTTTTTTTTGATCGAAGAGTTTTGGCGTGCCATTTATGTCGATTCATATCAAAGCCGACGCATCAAAAATGCAAAATAGCGGACGGGAGCCCGATTCTATAGAGAATTCCGAACACAACCATGCCAAAACATCTTTGTTTTCGACAACGATGAAGGAGGCAGTTGTATTCTACGTTTTTGTTGTAATTTTCTAGATTGTCAGAGGCTGGGAGCGGTAATGGCCGCTAAATGTCAAGATGTTAGTATTCCGAACGCCCGTGAGATGTCGTCGTGCGCACATCTTTAGATTATTAGTCAGAGATGATTGGACTACAGGTCGAGTGACGTAGTACCAGGTGTATCAATCTAACAGCGGGCGATATCTCACGGGTGTTCGGAGAACTAACATCTTGACATTTAGCGGCCATTACTGCTCCCAGCCTCTGACAATCACTAAAATTACAACAAAAACGTAGAATACAATTGGCCCGTTCATCATTGTCGAAAACAAAGACGTTTTGGGATGGTTGTGTTCGGAATTTCCTATAGAATCGGGCTCCCGTACGCTATTTCGCATTTTTGATGCGTCAGCTTTGATATAAGTCGACATAAATGGCACGTCAAAACTTTTCGATCAAAATAAAATCCCGATTTCATCCGATAAAACGTACCAGTTCGAACTTATTACTCGTCAAACATCGGCTGCCGAAGGGACAATTCGATTCAGCGCTCCGTTTCGAGGATATTCGCGAAGAAAGACAGGCCGGTAACAAATCGAGTATACCCCCTCCCCCCCCCCCCCTTAAGAGTCCATTATCGCTCAGGAAAAAGATCTTTTAATGTTTCACTATCCTAAGTTTGGCATTTAAAAAAAAAAAAACGTATACTGATTGTTTATAATCATTTTCATCCAGTCATATTTAATGAAATAATCAACGGTAAGTATCTTACAAATTATATTCAGCTTATACGTAAAGTGCCTGGGTTATGCGGGATTATAAGGCGCGAAACGAATTTAAAAAATTTGTATGTTTTGAACCACTTGCGTCCCCTCACTTGTTTTGGCATGATAACCTGTCCACACGTTTATGGAACTGCCGACAGGATCATTCCTCTTGGTGAGCGAATTGCATTAATAGAAAAAGAAAACAAAAAAAAAAAAAAAATGATCAAAAAATGACTGAGGACCAAGCAGCCTTATTTACTTATGCAACAAAGTCGATACATGATGGAGGTCACTTCGTTCCGTGGGAAAAAAGATATCTATAAAGATTTTATTCAAAGGATGGTGATTATGAAGGAAAATTCTTCCATCTAGGTAAGCACAATTTACATTCATCGTGAGGTTTTATCGTGAATAATGCTAGAAGATCCTTTTGGCACATTTTTATAAATTTCAATCAAACTTTGAAGTAGGAAGAAGACAATATTTGAATTATTCAGTTATGAATGAGTACGTTTTATAAAGATGTTATGTTGGTGCTTGCCTACCCAATTCCACCAGACCTGAAAACATTGGGAAAAAAGGTGCTATGTAATGGAATATCTCTGCCTGGGCACCGAAATCAATGAAACAAAATAGGTCGCGCAATTCTATGCGCGACTCCGAACACGTAGGGCCCAAAAAATGTGTTTTTTCACGCTAAAATAAAGAAGATATCCATGTAAAACGGTTTTGAAACATTTTTTGGGCACCTTTTTTCCCAATGTTTTCAGGTCTGGTGGAATTGGGTAGGCAAGCACCTTAACTGTTTCAGATGATACGCACAAAGAGATGTCATTATGTGCCTGCCATTCTTTGGAAGAATTCATCTGCCAGGGTGTTGATCTTTCGGATAACGTATTCAGATAATATTAATCACCAAGAATAATTTATTATTTTGGATTGTACGTATTTGTGAATAAATTATGCCCACATGTGTACATGGGTAAATGTACTAGCTTGTACAAATTCATGTAAATATGTACCCGATTGAGTATTGAACAAGATTACATGAGCTCGCGATGGCCTTCGTATACCAGATTACAGTGATCATTGATTAACAATTAACAAATTCTTTCATTCATTCCCAAAACGAATTAGGTTGATGACAGTGGAAGCAATTAAGCTAAAGTGTTACCATTGAAAATCTATCACATCAACCCATCCATTAGCACAGCACGGCTCTAATATTCGCTCGATGAAGCTGATGAGCTTATACAAAATTACTTTGTTCAAAATATTCAAGAATTCGGAAACAGATTCTGCATCAGTTGAACCCGAGTCGCAGGCACTCGTAAAGTTTCTTTTTACATTTAACGACGATTTGACATTCACTAATCACATGGCATGACAACTATCGTTATTGAATGAATGAATGCAATAGTCATATAATTCATTGGTAGGATGAAACGACGTCAGTTGCTCAATGGAAAAGGTACCAAAATGTATTCAGTAATCAGGTTTCGAAATTATTCCAAAACATTGAAAAGTAATATCATATTTTCACCATACATACATATTATATTAAAATTGATAATATATAGTAAAATTCTTTGTCTGTTGAGTTCATCGAAAAAATACTCATGAGGTATAGCATCCAATGGAAACGCAGCAATAATGTAGATGAAATGATCTCTGGCGTAATCGACTCCGAAGTTACCTTCCATACATAATTTCTTTGCATGACAGTAAGCTGGATAACAGTACTACGAGATCTCGAAAAGAATGCGGAGATTACTGAAAATTGCATTTACAATAAGATTGAAAGGATTACATGGATTAGATTACCATTGTGCAGGAGATCGAAAGAATTACATGAGCTTTTCTCTCTACACTATATAACAGCAGCCATTAATAACGCCTCGATAAAGGTCAAAACTTATGTCAGCATTTATGGATGTACTGTTGAATTAGAGGGAGGCAGAATCGGTGGCTGGAGTTTCCGGGTACGGATCACGTTTTGTAACCAGGAGGCCGACAACTTTGGGATCCTCTCCAGATTAGGACTTGAAAAGTTCACGTGAATAAGCCCGAAACGAGTCCTGAAATCAGCGCGTGCATTAGTTTGAATTCTTAGATTAATTTCTGTCTTTGACTTACGTGTAGCCAAAATTCCATTCAAAATCGTCCATTAAGCTCCAAACGGTGTACTTCAGGACATTGCAACCGTCGCGATACACGGCTAGCAGAAGTTCTTTCATGTATGAATAATGATATTTTATACGCTTGTAGTCGTTGAATAGCTCGTCATCAGCAGACATCCCGTTCTCCATAACATAGACTGGCGGGTTGTTGTAATTTTCCTTGATTGTGCGTAGCAATGACCCAAAACCCTCCGGTACAATCTGAAAATGATTATATGCTTGATATTCGTATGGACAAACACACGTAACTTTTCAGACGTGTTAATCTCGGTAAGAAATGAAAGACTATTCGTCAATTATTACATATGCCCATTCGTTCGCCTGTTCCCAATCCGGTTTGCCGCTTGTCAATATGCCATTGTATGTCATAGTAGTGAGGACTTCGGAAATATCAACGTCACCGTGTCGAAGCTCTACCAGAGTCGTCGCATAGTGATTGAGACCAAAGTAATCAGATGTTCCACTTAAATGAAGATATTCAGAGTGAATTCGAGATTGGAGTCATCAGAGATAATATATTTATGTGGATATAAAATGGTAATGAGAATAGACATTGTAAAAATAACACCGAATGAGGGCTAAGGCGTCTCAGAGAGAAGCGGCAAACGACGACAATCCTGGTATTGGAATAAGAATGTTAATCAGCCGATGAACCAGTTGAAAGCAGATTATTGGAGATATCTTTTACCGAAAGTTAATTTGTTAATATAATAACGAGGCAGTTCGATTCAAACGTCGAATGGATATGGGGCATTCCACGCCAACTCGACCTGGGTCCGACCCTCGACACGCTTCGCGTGGGTAAAATCCCCATTTTTAAATCTTACGAAGTAAAATTTTGTACTATCGCATGCTTTGGAAAGATAGAGCGACCATATGAAAAATTACGGACCAAATCCAAGGGGTCGAGGGTCAGATCCAGATAGAATGCCCCATATATATAGCTTATCACCGCCTTGCAGGTCGGCTTCAATTTAATGACATCACATAAATGAGCTGATTAACTACAAAGAATATGTGATTTGGTTTTGTATTAGGGAACTCCGCGTCACTTTTGATGGATGGTTATTTTTTTAAACATAGTCATTACCTTCGATAACACTGATATTACACAATGTCGATGCAGATATAAGTTACAGAAAAATATCCAAAAGGTGTCACTGGATTATCATAACTTTTCTAGCGTTCCTTACTGTGCGGATGATGGTTGTCATTATTCTGTATATGTGACAGCTAATTGATTTTGTTTGGGGCACATTTTTTTAGGGAAGATTATACTTTTAACTCACTTGATGTATGATATCCATTCAGGAGTGAACTCAGGGAGAATCGATTTCGACAATCCAGCATTTTTACTTATTTCTGCCAATTTAGTTTTGAGAATCTGAGGATAATCGCCAATATAGATGGGGTGATTCATCCATCCGCAAATCCACTGAAAGCTAATTTCAGCAGCCAATGTTTCGTTGGAATATTTAGGTAAGTATGAATTACAAAAGGTCGCGATGCTGATTTCACCATTTTGCGTTGGACGATATTCCTGGTCATACAAATGATACGCTCGTGCGTGAGCTTTCAGAATGTTATGTCCACACAAGTACGCTGCGCTTGTGTTCAACGTTTTACCTAACATGAACAGATACCATTCTATAATAATATGCAACTATATAGTTGAAAACAAATTTTGTATTCATATGTACCGGGTGCTAAGCGGCCAATGACGTATGCGGAGATACAGAGGGCATTTGGTTCATTAATTGTAGTAAAGACCTTAACTTTTGGGCCTAATTCTCTAAAAATTATATTGGCATAGTCGGCGAACCACTCGACCATTGACTCATTCAACCACCCTCCCATATCCTCGAGAACTTGCGGGTGATCCCAATGGTACAACACTACATTAGGTTCGATATCATTTGCTATCAGTTCGTCGATCAAATTTTTATAGTATCGAAGCCCGTCCTGACTAATTGAACTCGGAAATCCATTTGGAAGTATACGAGACCAGCTGATCGAAAACCGATAATAGTCGAGCTGTAATGTTAATGCAATCATAAATTGAAATTGCACGTGGTAATACCTGCACGATTGGAGATTATATTTTGAACTAAGCACATGATTGCAAATGTACAGAATTTTCAATCGTCTGGGAGAGGATCCTATACACAAAACCGAAATTGAGATTAGTTGGCGAAGAATTGATGGATGCAAACAGAAGGATGCCTTCCCTCCGCATGAACTCCAACGTAAAGAAACTTACCCCTATTCCCTTGACTTGCTGCACGTCTTCCTTGTATTTGTGATACGAATCACTCGCAATGTCACCGGTACTTCCATCTTCAATCTTCCAAGGTTCAGTATGCACGTATCGATCCCAGACATTCTCTCCCTTACCTAGTAAAGATTGGTGGAAATAAAATCACCAATATTGTAACCTGCTCAAAATAAATAAAATCACCAATATTGTAACAATATTGTACAATATTGTAACCTGCTACTGTAACGTTTTCTCAAAGAACCAGACCGCTGATATAGGTATATAACAAATAAGCCTCAAGATAATATTACCGCTTGCATTCCAGCCTCCTTCAATTTGATATGATGATCCACCAGCACCGATTGAAAATCCTTCAGGTAATCTGAGATACTCATCAATCTCTTGGCCCGATCTGTGGGGTTTATCAATCACCGAAATGATGTATTAACTATCGCAATTCTTGTCGAACTTACCTTCGCGGGATCACCAAGTAGATCACAAGATATGTAAGACACAATCGCATGTTGAACATAGCACCGCTTTTTTCGGACTGGGGCGCAATCGAATAGAGCTCTTCTATATAATTGTATGAACCGACGGGATGGACCGAAATTTCCACGAGTATGGGAAGATTAGCTTGAGAGACGACCCGAATTGAGTTTTTTTTTCTACTTTGTAGCGAACAGCGCAATCTGCGATAGCAATATCAACGCGTATCAGACATAATAGCTGGCGTAGAATCTTGGTTGTCCCTAGCCAGCTACATACGTACGCACTGGCGTCTTGAGAAACTGGGCAATCGTTATTTAGCTTGTTGACCCTTCAATCGTTTCTGGTTCATTCGTTCTCATTCATATTCTACATAATTGTTGACATCTCGACGGACAGATATTTGTGTACTCATTTTTAATTTTCGCATATCACCGCAAAGCGTGAATAAATTATTTCATTCGTTCTTACGAAAATGTTGAAAAATTTATCATTGATTGATAATATATGGTCCTGCGTTGAATGCGTACCTAAGTTTCTCTACAATTTCGGAGTACGCTTAATGGAATCTTGGTATCGATAGTTTGAATAATAGATATTCAATCGATCAAATGAATGCAACAATATGATGATAATTACCTATTTGTTGTCGATTCAGTAGGGTCATACGACGGAGTCTCTCTACCGAGCGATTATGTGGAAATTACAGGCTCCAAGCGCGCAGGCGCTGATTCATTCGAATATTACGAGGGACGCCAATTTCAGACGTGCCACGAATATCCCTAGAGTCCGTCTGCTACTTGTTTCCGATTGTTGTCAAATATAAATGGCGTCAGACCGTGGCAGGAATAGGTTATGTTTGTGTGAATCTAGCAGACGACAGAACTAGGGATGTTACTGAAAAGTTGGTAGAGTTGCCAGCGCGATTCTGCCGGCCAATGATATTCGAATAAATCAGCACCTGCGCGCTTGGAACCTGTAATTTCCACATAATCGCCCGGTATAGAACAGAATACCATTCGGTTACATTACTTATTATGACACCACCATGATTTACTACGACACTTCGTCATTTAAAATGTCTAATCGTGCTCCGTGCTCTATAATATAGAGTCTATATCATGAACGCTGTAGAGGCAATTACGACTGAAAATCTATAACATCAACCCATCCATTAGCACCACAAGGCTCTAATATTTCCTTGACAAAGCTGAGATGAGCCTATATAATATTACTCCGTTTGGATTATTCAAGTATTCGAAAACAGATTCTGCATTACTTGAATCTAAGTCGCAGGCACTCGTAAAAATTTCTTTTACATTTAAGGGGGGGTATACTCGATTTGTTACCGGCCTGTCTATTTTCTCGAATACCTCCGAAACGGGGCTTCAATCGACTTGTCCTTTCAGCAGCCGATATTTGACGAGTAATGAGTTTGAACTGGTACGTTTGATCGGATGAAATCGGAATTTTTTTTCTATCAAAAAGTGTGGGCGTGCCGCTTATTTTGACTTATATCAAAGCCTACGCATCAAAAATGCAAACTCGGCCATCGTAGCCCGATTCTAAATGGGATTCCGAACACAACCATCCCAGAACATCTTTGTTTTCGACAACGATGAAAGGGCCAGTTGTAATCTACAATTTTGTGGCAATTTTCGCGATTTTGAGAGGCTGGGAGCAGCAATGACCGCTAATTGTCATGAAGTTAGTTCTCAGAACGCCCGTGAGATGTTGCCCCGCTGTGACGTTGATACAGCTGGTACCACGTGACTCGACCTGTAGTCCAATCATCTCGGACTAATAATCTAAAAATGTGCGCGGGGCGACATCTCACGGGCGTTCTGAGAACTAACATCATGACATTTAGCGGCCATTGCCGCTCCCAGCCTCTGACAATCGCGAAAATTACCACAAAATCGTAGATTACAACTGGCCCCTTCATCGTTGTCCAAGACAAAGATGTTTTGGGATGGTTGTGTTCGGAATTCCATATAGAATCGGGCTACAATGGCCGATTTTGCATTTTTGAAGCGTAGGCTTTGATATAAGTCAAAATAAGCGGCACGGCCACACTTTTTGATAAAAAAAATTCCGATTTCATCCGATCAAACGTACCAGTTTGAACTCATGACTCGTCAAACATCGGCTGTCGAAAGGACAAGTCGATTGATAGACCCGTTTCGATGATATTTAAGAAAATAGACAGGCCCCTAACAAATCGAGTATATCCCCCCCCCCCCCTCCCCCCCTCCCTCAATGATCCGTTCTATAATTGATATGTAGAGAATCATTGGAAAAATATATTGGCATCAAAATTAATAAAAGGCAGTCAATGAAGTTTACTGCCTAACCACGGCAGTATACAGTTCGTTCACTCAATGGCATAAGATTATATTCACCGTCATACTGGGCCATCGTGTCACGATAGATCGCATATCTGTAACCCGGTCAAACGGAGAGCCAGAGGTTATCATTCCGATTTCGTGCTGTAATTTTTTCATTACATGCCTAGAATAAATCGTAGGCAGTTGTCTTTACGACAAAATACCAACTTTATAGTTTAGTGCTAGTTTCGAGTTTGTGAGCTCTAACGAAACAAATCCAAAGTGCGACATGAAAGGTATGTGCGACAATTCTTATTTCTTAGAATTCTTTAACGTCCCCTTTTATTCGACAATTTTAAATTAGAGCCTATAGCTATAATAGAGAACCAAGGATCCAAATTAGCAATAATCTATTACTAACGCCATCTGTCTGAAATAACCTATTAGGGTTGTATACTGTATTGAATAGAAAATTTAGTTTAACTTCCTCTTCCTACGCACACATACATTTTCACCTTGCGTGCACCCAGAGTTCATAATGAAACGTTGAGATTCAAAGATGATTATGCCTGTCTTTTTTTAAATCCATCAGGGATGCAGTCTATTCACGCATATACTTATATTTTCATAGTCACTTATAATAAAGTAGGAATTTGTTCAACAATATATTAGGAAAACATGGCGCATGTCTCACCACACGATTTTGAACTAACATATGAAGTACCAAGATATTCCTAATGGATTTTGACTGGCAATAATTGCGGAATTTGGCATTCAATGTTTAAGCTGTTCGAATCGTTGATCGAAAAAATTCATCGAATTATTGCACAAATTGATTCATTGAACCGGATGAAATTCGAGTCCTGCACAACCATAGACATCAAACAATTTAATGAATGACAAAATATACACTTTCGTGCGTACATATACATACAGGGTGATTCTTTTTGCGCGCACCACCTTATAAGGGTAGATTTCTTGTAAAATTCTAAAACTAATTTCCCTTCACCAAAGTGGGACTAATAGTTTTCG
Organism: Tenthredo scrophulariae; assembly: GCA_963978835.1. Lineage (NCBI taxonomy): Eukaryota > Metazoa > Arthropoda > Insecta > Hymenoptera > Tenthredinidae > Tenthredo > Tenthredo scrophulariae. Next base: position 31,723,335 of record OZ022227.1, read on the forward strand.
GGCTACAGAAGGTCTGAGTTGATCAATCACAGAGCCTACAGCTGATCAAGTTGGGGCCGGGTCAAAGGTATAAAAAGAGCGACACCCGTGGCGGGTTGATTTCCCGTGGGATAAAAATAAATGATTAAATTTAGCGAACAATTTTTTCACTATATGGTATTTAAGTTACAGTTATTGATGAGTGCCTGGAGTTGTCTTTATACAACATACGCTTTCGTTATCTGTGACCACATAGATATAAGGTTACCAGATCGGACAAGTTGGAAAAATTCGAAGTCATAGGGCCGTATTCATAGTAGATCTTATGTTGAAGATCGTCTTAAGACCGCTCTTGGCCAATCAAGTCGAGTCTAGAGCTGACTCAAGACGATCTTGAACCTAAGACCTGACTATGAATACCACCCATATAGGAATATGTCACAACATAATAGTGGCAACGAATGCTGCCATTTATATTTGATGGTAAAACAGAACATTTATCGATTGTAACGTGGCAGATTTTATATCCGCCACTGACCGCGCCTCCACTCGCAAACGTGAGCGACCATGCCGCTGCCGTACCGCGAATTCTTCACAGAGCCGCAAGTCCAACCTTTATCTTTTAGATCAGTGTCTGCCTTAAGTTCTTTTTTGTGTGAAGAGCAGGTATCTCGCCACCAAGACGACGCGGGATTTTTTTTTCGTCGGAGACGCTGGATCATCTGGGGGATGTCCTGCAACCCTCGGCATTAGTACCTTCATCTACGACCTTGCCGTCAACGCAGCCTCGCCACCTGCCGGCCGAGAGAGGGCTGCACCTCCCAGTCTGCTGTAGCCGGCAGCCGCTACCTCCTGGCCCAAATTTTGGAAATGTTCGTCGTGATAGGTGCGGCGAACATGCCGTATGCGAAAAGGCTTTTCCCACCATTTTTGGATCCGCGAAGGACACTCCGTGACTGACCAGCGTCTAGCGACCGTCGAGTACCTACGTCTACCTTACGTTATCGATATATTTCCTTCTTTTGGGGTCTTATCTTTTCTTTTTCCTTTGGGATTCTCTTTAGTGTTTCTTTTGTGGGGTTTTGCCTAGTTTTTTTTTTTTTGTAATTTTGCTCTGCTTGTGTGTTGCTTTTGGTGCCGCCTGGGCTGCGACCCGTTTAAAGGTAGGATGTTCTCTTCAAGACCCCGACCATCCGTTCGCAGCGCTCATCTTATTGCCGACTAACGGCCTTTTCAGCGAGAGACAGGCTGTCGTGGTTATTCATGCCTTCCTAGGCTAATTGAGCACAATTAAGTCTAATATCTATATTTTCTTGGATTTTCGCTGCTCTGGGGAAGAATCCCTGTACCGTGCCGTGCCGCCTACGTTCTTTTTACCTTAGCATAAGTCAGATACGATTCAGCGCTGGCCTTTTGTACTTCGTTTCTCGCTTCTGTTTTTTTTTTTTTCTAATCACATTTCGTCCGAAGACCTAGGTGAGGCCCGAATCGTGTCTGGCTGTGTGCAAATTTTGTATTCCTCTTAGTCGGCATGCATTAACTCAAATTATTTAGCATTTAGCGTTAACTTCAAATATCTTTTTATTTATTTCTAGTGGCGACGCCGGAATTATATTCCGCCGCTACCTTCTTTCGTTTTCTTTTTTTTTTTTTTATTATTATTAGCGTGGTTGGCTGATGGAAAGCCTATTTAGTGATTTTCTTCAGGTTGCGTTTCATCTCTTTTCTCTTGCCTATCTATAACTTAATTATTGTATTGGGCATAACTGTGGCCCTGCCGTCTTGTTTTATTTATTATAATTTTGTTTTTGTTGTATCGCTGCCTTTGACTAGAAATTATATTTCTTATTCCGTTTTACCTATATGAGTCAAGTGTGTTATTCTACGCCCCCACGTTTCCCTCTCCGTCTCACTAGCCGGTTACCTCTTCGAATTTTGAACTTCGTTGTGGCTTAGTGCGTTTTGGTTAACTTTATCTTGGCACGTCCGTGTACCTGGCGCCCAACATCACCTTTCGTTTCGTTTTGATGTATCGTATCGTCCGTAACTCTTTGCGTGAAAATACGTTGGCGCTTCTTGAAGCGGGATTTATTTTCCTATCTATTTCCTCCGGGTGGGAAAATTGCTCGTTACACGATATAGTGAAAAAATTCACCCGTGGGCTCAAAACCATCTAAATTTTCTGTTGGTAAAATGATACAAATTTCTGACTAACAAAAAACACCACGTGGCTTAGATTCGAATCCCGAGTTTTAGACTTATGACGCGCTAACATTATACTACAGCTATACAGAGCGATTCTGTGGAAAGTCACGCGCCCAGAAGGTAGGCAAACGGGAAACGCCTGCATTGAGCAGCTCAAACATTGACGATTGGGTTTTATTTCCCACGTAATAAATAAAAACCAATCGTCGATCTTTGATCTGCTCAATGCAGGCGTTTACCGTTTGCCTACCTTTAAGGCGCGTTACTCTTCACAGAATCGCTCTGTATATTGTATACCCTACAAATGCAAATATATTGTATTGTATTTATTTTTCATTTTTCATTTTTCATTAATTATTATTGATGACCCTGAATTTTGTATTGAAATGTATTGATTTACCTGAGTGAACCGGTTGACTGGCAATTTATCATATAAGATCAAAAAAATAATGCCAATTCTGCTTATGTATCATATGTGATCAAATAGAATAACTACCTTGATTTTCAGGAGATTTGAATGAAACTTCGTATCTAATAGTTTTTGGGGTCACTAAATCTGAATCTGGCATTGGAAATGTGAATAATTCAATATGGCGGACTCAAAATGGCCGACCCAAAATGACCGCTAAGTGTTCAAATATTTTTGGAATTACAGAATAGTACTTTGTGATACAAGTGCAAAAAAGCGGGCTTTTGACGAAGGCGAGTGCTGTCAACTTCACGCATTTCGTCAAGCGCCCGCTTTCTTGGACAAGTGTCACATAATACTTTTTGTAAAGAATGCACAAAAACTGCCTGTTTGTGCCTCTGAAGTATGTACCTCGTCAGATGGCGCGTCGGAAGGAAAAAGTAACTAGAGTTTCAAAAAAGCATGTGCAAACGTAACTAGCGTATCATAAAAGCAGATGAAGCCGATTGACGCATGCGCGGTATATTTTCCTCATGCCTTACTGAAATACGCCACTTTTGACACACTTCAGAGTCACAAAAACAGGCACTTTTTGTGCATGAGTCACAAACAAATTTATATAGAAGTTTTCTAGGTAAAAAAGGATCAATCCCCCCACCCTTATTTTTCTCCCTTTGGGGGTGACAGAACAAAAAAAAATAACCCCCGGATTCGATTCAGCGACTCAATAAACCCATATACAGGGTGATTCAGTTTGACCGGACCATATTTGGAGGATAGATTCTTAATGAAATTCTAAGACCAAAAGTTCTTTTCCAAAAAGTCGACAGCCCCTAATTTCCGAGCTACAGAAGATCTTAGTCGATCAATGACAGAGCTCAGACATGAGTCAGCCTGGACCGTATTGAGATCATAAATTGCGAGATTGCTTTTTGCAATCATGTATTTATTTATTTTTTAGAAAAAATTTCCCGAAATTGCTTCTGCAGTCATTTTCGGTGCCAAGATCGTGACCTTAACAATGAACTATGAAGTCTGTAGCCGCATATATGGTCCATTTCTCTATTACAGCATTTCCATTTTTCTATAACTTGTCATTGATGAATCAATTATTTTCTATATGCAGGTACTAGTGTATGCAAATGGGTAATTTTTTGTGGACTGTTAGGACTTGCAGTTATCTGTTTGACTTTTATATTACTGAACCAGTGGAATGGCAACCCACTGAAGCGTCGAATACTGTCAATATTAGCACCAGGATGTTTGAGCGAGGTAAGCTAATGAACGATCCCATTTTGTTCTTTAATCTTTAAAATTTCTTTTTTTCGGCATAGGCATTGAAATAGCTATTTATGTATCAAGTCCGAAAAGTGTCACTTTTCGGTATGGGTTATTTATAATATGAGCCGATCAATGGGCCGAACGAGTGGGGATTTATTGCCCCAGCGCAGCGAGGGCGATAATGAACACGAGTTCTCCTGTGACACAGCACACCTAGAGGCGAATTTTGGAAATTATCCATACCGGAATTGACACTTCTCGGACTTGGCGCATACAATATTTTATGCGATCCTTTGTGTGAAGGTTCACTTGTTGGAAAATCGCACGCTTAAAGTGTTATACTTACTTTAGTATCTAAAATGACCGGTATTATTGCGTTTTTCTGTATTAAAACTTTTTGACTCAGACCATTTGATATTTTCAGACATTTTGTTTTGTAATGTGTGAACGTAGTAAGAAGTACCCTGACTATGTTTATTTCAATGAAACATATTCATATTGTCCGATAATATTTCATTATAGGCTCCTGTCCTATAATATTTCACTATATTTTAGTGACCTGAAATTAGTCACTTTGCGGCCGAAATCCAATGCTCAAAAAGTGAACTTTCAAACAACGGGTCGCATAAAGTTACTTTTTGACGCCTGTTTTCGATCCGTAAAGTAGCACTTTATACGGCCAATTTCAGAACTATAAAGTCTTTATACGGCAGTCAGGATGCGCAGTTCGAAGTGCGCGACAGATCGCGCCATAACCTCACTCTTCGTCTGCGAATCTCAACTGGCGTCAGAGTGACTTTCCATGCCTATTCCGAAAAAATTTGGTATGGGGTGCACCCGTAAACCGTTTTTAACTCGAATAATGATTTCAGAACTCGCTTCCGGCTCGCCTTTAGCTCGTACTGAAATCATTATCCTCGCCGAAAAACACTGGTTTACGGGCATGCCACATAATATACTATTATTTAGGGCTGTGCGGGTACTGAAATTCTTCGGGTCAGGTCGAGTCGGGTAAAATTGGATTACTTTCGGGTCGGGTACCCGAAAATCTCGGGTTACCCAAAAATCCTGAGTTCCTCGAAAATCTCTGGTTTGCCGAAAATTGCGGTGTTTTTGAAAATTTCGGTCACGGCTGTTTTCGCTTTTCCAAAAAATACCAGGATTTCTAAAGTGAACAGAGCTTTTCGAAAATTTCGGACTCATGTCATTTCCGAAATCCCGGACAATCTGAAGGACAATTTCGTAGCCGTCTGGAATTGTGCCTTCTGGAGGTTCTATTCTCAGAAAATCAGACTAGAGGCTCACCGAAAAATATACTCTCGAAATCTTTCATATCTGCTTCATTAGCACATCATCGTGAAATAATGTTATTATCGACTAGAAATATTTATTGATCTGAATATATTACGTTACGAATAATCTTCTATTCTGCGAAATTGTCAGAACTCAAAACCTCATAACTACCTAATGATTCAGCGATGAATATCTCTTTTTCACAAATTTTAACTTATCATGGCCTAAAATTTTTGACTTATTATGGGCGAAAATTTCGGACTACCCGAAGATTTCGAAGTACCCAAATATTTCGGAATACCCGGCCATTATTGGAGTACCCGAAGATTTCGGACTACCCGAAGATTTCGGGATTGCCAAAAAACCCGACCCGATGCAAACCCGACCCTAACCGGAGTTCGAGTACCCGAAATTTCGGGTACTCGCACAGCCCTACTATTATTGAAATAAATGAGGACTATCCTCCTATACCTATACCGACATTATAGCCGAGCGGTGGACCTTGTGTGACACCGATGATTTCACGGCATGTGTTTGCCTGGGTTGCGATTCTGTACTTCTCCGCTAACTCCGCTAACTCCGCTAACTCAGCGGAGACCGTTGGTTAGCTGAGCAGCGTCCAATCGCAGACCGTTTCGGATCGGTCAGTACAGTCGTACGGTGGCGCCGTGGGCTTGGCCCGGCCGTTAGTCGCAATAAACGCGAGGCCCACTTACACTTGATATACATGCATATGTACCACAAATATAAACCTAGGCAATGAAAAGAAAGAAAGAAAACCAATAAATCAATGAATAAATGCAGTCCAATATTTCAATCCATTTATTCGTTCTCTTTCTTTCTTTTCATCTCCTCGGTTTATCCTTATGGTACACTTGTGACATGCATGTAAATCAAGTGTAACTAAGGCCTCGCGTTTGTTACGACTAGCAGCCGGGCAAAGCTCACGGCGCCACCGTACGACCACCGATCCGAAACGATCTCCGATTGGACGCTCCTCAGCCAACCAACGGCCTCCGCTGAGTTAGCGGAGTTAGCGGAGAAGTACAGAATCGCAACCTTGATGGTCCAAGACCCGCATTGCCAGGCGCTTTCGAAATAACACATGGTATATCAATATCGTGGTGATTTCATTTGATTCCGCAGATCCATTTCCCATCATATCATAATATGTGATTTCGTTGAAATTTTAAGTGAGTTTTTAACTAATTTTGAACAAAAATGTGTGTATAGCCTATTTCAAGAGGGAATGACCCTCTCACCATGAGGACTCACAAGTTATTTTACAAATGAACGGACATAACGATAAAAAATACATAGACTCCGAGCACTCACAAAGATTAAAGTCCAGGAATACACAGTTTCTAAAATTATAAACATTGGTATTGGTCCTCCATTGCAATTGGTTCTCATGGATGTTCTATTGCGGCAAGCCATTTCTTGTATTTTTCATTCATTGAGTGCATCCAGATTTGACAGCCGATAGTAGAATTTTGGCCCCTGTCAATAAGGGGCTTGAACAGTTACGTAAACTCTCAAGAGCCCGGTCGAAAAAGTAGGTTTATAACGCATTACTTTTATACGTGCGATTTTGTTTTTTTTGGCTCCAATGATTGTGGGGTGCCCCTTGAGTGTAAATGCAAGTTGTGATCGTGAAGGGGGGGGGGGGGGGGGGGGGGAAATGCTTCAGCCACTATCTTGGAAAATCGTTTTTCCCTAATATCTGGTAAACGGTGTATTCTACGACAAGGATAGAAGGGACCTTTTTGAAAGAAAATTAAATTTTCCACAAAAGTCATCGCAAACTTTTTTCGATGAAAGTCATATTTTTCGAGTTACAGCGCGCCAAATTTTGTAACGATGATTTTTTATGAAATATCGTGTTAACGGTTGATCAAACCTTGAGAATAGCTATCACAAAACTTGTGGAGAGACGGACTTGCATTTACACTTTCCTGGCGAAAATGGAGTGTGAAACCAAATGCGAACGAAGGTTTAATTAAGACGTTCGGGTAATGTGAAAGGAATATTGAATGAAGTGTGCTGGTAATGTGAATTTAAACATCGAAGTGTGACAAGATGTGCAGACAGAAGGGTGCATGAAGTGTGCCCGAAATGTACATGGAGTGTGCATTAAGTGTGCATCAAGTGTACTCAAGTTCTGTGGCAAATGTGCATCAACTATGCATATAATGTGTACATTTAATTGGACTGACCTGTTAAAAATGTCTGGACCACGGCATGGGAATATAATTCATTTTTTTTTTACCATCTTGCATTGGAAAATTTGACGTTATTCTTGCAAGTTTTACTAGTCATTTTAAAAAGAGTTTCACAGCAAAAATTGCAAAAGATTTGATACTTTGAACATCTTAGGTACCATATTTCAGTAGACCAACAGTGGAGTTTCTCAAGATAATTACATACACGATTGAGTATTTCATACAATATATTTTTATTCTAATAATCACGCTGATACGCAGGTCAACACGTACATCTCTCTCTCGGTTACTCTACTGTTAAAACGGGAGGAAAATAACTTTTTTTTAAATGTCTAAAAGGCAAAGTAAAAGAGATATCGACTTCATTTTTCGCATGGTTCTTTATTATGCACTAGATTTTCAAATTTTATTATATATATATATGTATATAAAAACGAAGTGGCGGTCATCCTAACGAGGCGTGTCGGCCCAATTTTTTTTTTCAGCGAATTGCGCGGCACATTATCGGGGTCGACACAGGTATCTGAAATCGAGAAACCAGAAAATTTCTTTTAGTTTTGACTATAATTTACGGACTAAACCTAAAATTAAACATAAATAATGTGTTTACCCACTTTGGGAGCACTTTTTTCACCGAAAAATTTGTTAAAAATGTACCTATCGATTTGCAAACTTCGGCCAGATTGCGAAAGAACAATATCTCGTTCTAAATCATTCGGAATAAATCATGGAGCTCTTTTTCACAGAGTACAAAAAGATTAAAAAAAATTAGGGCCAAATTAAAAATGTCAATTCCGATGGTAGGTTGGGTTAGCGTGGAAAGCCCCATATACTTATCGACAGATGATAAGTCCTATGTTTCATTCGTCAATGCATGCCTCCCAGGTTTCAGAAAATGTTGAACTTATGGAGGATGTTGATGCCAGATTGGCAGAAGAACTGACGCAAGCTGTTGACCTTGAACGAAAAATTATTCGTCAGGATATGAAGGATTACCAATACCCCAATGGGACATATGATATAAGTGCTAGGTAAACAAATTGTGTTCGACAAATTTATTTCATCAATTTTTTCATCCTATTGTTTAACATATTTCTAATCATGTTGCGTTATTGTTCAGCTTCCGTATTTCAAAAAGTAAAGCCATGTTGTTTTGCAGAAAACTAGAAGATTTATTGATCGAAGAAAATGGAAAGCCGATCAGAAATGTTATTTTGACAACATGGCGTAGTGGGAGCAACTTCTTCAGTGGCATTATTAATGCACATCCTGCAACCTTTTTTCACCAGGAACCACTCCAAGATTTTGAAATCGGTCAAATTAGAGGCCCTCCCCTAGACGCAGATGCTGTGAAGAGATTAAGGGCACTATTTGAGTGCAAATTTGCAGATCTCGGTAATGCCTTTATCAATACTTCAAATGCCTCTGAAGAATGTCACAATTATACTTCTTTATGATTTGCTATTTTAATATTCCAGCTTCACGAAGTCCATAATTACCAACGAACATACTATACCACCACACGTTTCCCTTATATTCTGATAGTTAATGATTTTATAATATGGTATTGCAGATGAATATACAGACTTTTTGAAAGCCAAATCTTGGGCACTCGATTATAATACGCACGTATCCAAGCGGTGCAAAGCTCATAAAGACTTATGCTACAACCACAAGTTTTTGAGCACGATTTGTAAGCTCTTCCCATTCCAGTTAATGAAGATTGTGCGGCTCAGTTTAAGTGTTGCACAAGAACTCCTCACCGATGAAAAGTTAGTAAACCACTCATACGTCGATGCAAAGAACAATAATCGCAGACCATATCAATGGACTAATACCATACGGTCGTGAGCGCCAGAAAAGTTTTTGTTGGCGGATATGCCCATAAAATTCCATATTTTATTGGCAATTTTATTTTTTTCGCTCACGCCTGTATGGTAATAGTCCATCGACATCATACCAACACAGTACAGGCAGTATCTCCATAATGCTTTTGGTGCCGTTATAATGTTACCCATTCTTCTGTTGAGCAATTGAGCTCTAAATTGAGAAGTTAACGTTATTTGAGAACATAGCGGAGCATTTGCTCAAATAAGTGAAGAGCTCGGCCCACATCACTGCTTTGTCAGTATTAGAAAACTGTCTCGTAACTCCTTGACAAACTTGACTCGCGATGATTTTTGGCTTTCAGATTAGCTGTGAGAATGGTTTTGTTAGTAAGGGATCCTCGAGGGGCCCTTCAATCAAGGAGGCACCGCGATTGGTGTGTTCTGAGTCGTGATTGCATAGATCCAGCTCTACTTTGTGCGGACTTGGTGTCAGATTACAAAGTTGCGGTGGAACTGCTGAAGAAATATCCTAACAAATTCAAGTATGGTGTTTACCTACGAATTGCTATTGTTTATAATAACAAGAGACTATACCTTTGTGGTATTACAAAATGAACTGGCGAAAAGCAGAAATGGTTTAATGCTCCGCTGTTCGGTAAGTCGGGAAAGAAGGTGACAACAATTGGCATGATTACAGGGTGATACGGTATGAAGATCTTGTTGCTGAGCCATATGAAAGCGTGATGGAGGTATCCGAATTTTACGGCCTCGATTTTCACCACGATATGAAAGTATTTCTAGACACTCATACCAATCGCGACGAAGGTGGTGAATATAGTACTTTCAGAGATTCAAAGAAAGCTCCGTATCGCTGGAGGACTGAGTTGAAATTCGAAGATGTGAAAGAAATACAACAATCCTGCGGTATTGCGATGAAACACTGGGGCTACGTGCCAGCATTGAATGCCACTCATCAGAGAGAATTTAATCCTGTAACGAACTATGTTCTAAACTGACGCCTCGCATGCAAACAGAAAAATCATAGACTCAGCAGGGTGAGCTGCTGGGTTATTCACTTTTATCATCTTTCTCTTTCTTGCGTTACTCTTCGCTGCAGCCTCGAACATTATGTATCTGCTTTTTAAAAATCTGACTAACAATAAATAAATGTGTATTAATTACTCATTATTTGTCTGGTATATCATTTTAGTGACTTATCAAATAATATGAAATAGGTAAATCTCATTCTGACTTCGTGACATATCGATGGTTCTCATCCCACCCCCGGGCCTATACTTATATTCGGTCCATATGCTACTTTTGCCCCAGAGTTTGAAGTTTGAACATTGATGATGTCAATCAATATCTTTAGAGTCAATGATCTTAACTGTTTCTAGACACATGTTAGTGTATGTATATTTATGAATTTTCCCAGGATCATTTACCGAACAAAAAAGAATAGCATATTGTGCAACTGGCGGGGGGGGGGGGGGGGTGGACCATCACCCCCTGGTTGCACGCTGTATTTTTCATAATAAGGGCGCGAAATGGGCCTTCTTTGATGCGATCGTATTGGGAATGGCGCTGAGGCGGTGGGAATGTATACAGTAATGTTCATCGATGGTGTCCCAGTGGCTCACTATTTTTCCTAGAATTTCTTTGAACCGAGTTTTCTTTCTACAGATATTTTATTTGCCCATGACCAGTGGAACCTTCAGGTTATTAGAAATATGACAGCTGCGGGGTGGAGCAGAGTCATGAATTAAGCCACTGGTCATGGGCAAATAGAATATTTGTAGAAGGGAAATTTGATTTAAAAAAAAGCTAAGAAAAATAGTGAACCACGGGGACGCCATCGATGAACATTACTGTACACAGTATATGGGAGGACTGGGGCTCGATCCCATAACGTTATCACTGCTATCACTGGCAATAAATGGATAGATCTATCTATTTATCGCCGGTGATAGCAGTGATAAAGTTATGGAATCGAGCCCCTGGCAACTTCCCAATGCCGGCCGTGTTGAAGGCTTTCCTCCTTATTGTCCGCTGGTTCCGCGTTGTACCGTTTTTATAACTGTGGTGCGCTGGCAGTCTCCTCGCCCGGATCACAAACATAACCACACAAAATAGAAAGCAAACCACGGACGTATATGGTAGGACTGGCAACTTGTGGCAATTATCGCACCGCCTTATTGTCCAGTGGCGCTAATTTACTTAATACGACCGACTGACGTTTGTTTGTTTTCACTTTTGTGTGGTTATGTTTGTGATCCGGGCGAGACGACTGCCAGCGCACCACAGTTATAACAACGGTACAACGCGGAACTAGCGGACAACAAGGGGGCGCGATAATTGCCACAAGTTGCCAGTCCTCCCATATATGAGTCAGTCCACGTCAAGCGGGACGGATTTGGCTAAAAATATTCCTCGATGTGCCTAATTCTTTTGTAATTTTTTCTACGTATTCTCTGGGTAAAATGAATGCATGAAACATTTTTTTTTTTTTTTTTTTACTCGAAGGGCTTAGAAGTTACGAGGGGTTGAATTTTCGAAAAAAACACCAAAAATCGGAATCAGGCTCTTCTTCAAACGTTAATATCTCCGGTTCCCTTTGTCGTACAGAAACCGGCAAAAACTCATTTTGAAGCTCTTGAATTGCACTTTTACGCTATTAATTTTAAATTTATCGAATAAATAATTTTCTATTTGTTATAAACAATTATATTTTTTAAACGTGATTTTTGAGATGATTACACCCTTTGAAAATTCTGAAAAAAATATGAGCGTGTTCCTTGATTCATTCTCTACGAAATCTGTAAGTTTCAGGATGGAACTCCGATGGAAACTTTATTTCAAAAGCGATTGATTCGTGCGTGACGTCGCGCGCTGGCGCGGCCACGAGCGTTGGCGCGGCAAGACCCTGTTCGCGCGCCGTTACATACTTGGAATTGAACTCAGGTAAGAAACTATGAATTTCGCGTAATGCAATAAAAATACTCATTGTCTGAACACCTGTGTGCCGACCCTTAGGTATTGAAAATCCCCTCTTTTCACCCTTCCGTGGCCTCCCCAGAATGTATAAATGTATCTTAGTATTTGACTATTTCGGTATAGTCTTGACGTTTACTAAAGTCACATCAATTCTCTGTTCATGTAGTTCGAAACGACTGAAGAGTATTTGAAATTTTCGAAGTGCATCAAAATCGAATTATCGATAATTATTATGGCACCAAAACAGAACAGGTTCGACTATTGCTTCAATCCGTTCAATTTAGAAAAGCACAGAAAGAAAAACTCTAAAAATTTGAGACGTGTACTTCCGACGATGCTACGGAAGTTGAGTATAAAAAATGTACAGATGTCCACGAATATGAAAATTTGTGACTTCTGTCGGTTGAAACTTGCAAGAATGCCTGAAAACGCTGAAACCAGTGACAGTTCGTCTGTAAGAAGTAAGGATCCTATACCTAGTACCAGTGCAGTACTCGAATCGTCGAGCGAAGGCAATTCATCGGAGAGTAAAAAATCTGTTGATATTTTGAAATTGAATGAGGACTTAATTAGACTCGGATCCTCAACCATCATTAAAAAAAAGTTACAGCAGAGGAAGTATCCTCGTGAAAAATTGGAAAAATTGCGCAGAACACTAGCTTCGAAGGTCTTTCGTAATGAAGAGGAAATTGATGCGGAATCGAAAGATAAAACAACAAAATGTGAAATAATTGAAAAATTGAAGGAAGAGTTTCATTATACAAATGACTGAAATAAGAAAATTCAAATCTTGACAATCTTTCAAAATTGGTCGTTCCTCAAAATTCATGAAAACTTCGATGTTTCAAACCGGATGATTGCCGTAGCCAAAAAAACAGCACAAGAATTATATTGCAGTTTCCGAATGCCTCAAGCATGATATTATCGCGGTTCATCTTTTTCAACGAAAATTTGTGGAGTTTCTGAAGCGTGAGATACGTGAAGTTAATGAAATCATTTACCTTTCTGATGGAGCCAGCGCACAGTATAAAAACAAAAAAATTTTTTTGAACTTATGTCTTCACGAAGAAGACTTTGGAGTTAGCGCAGAATGGAACTTCTTTGCTACTTCGCACGGGAAAGGGCCTTGTGATGGCATTGGGGGTGCCCTCAAAAGATTAGCCGCGAAAAGCAGTCTAGAACCATCACCTGAACCGATAAATACTCCTTGAAATTTTTTTTCATGGGCAAAGAATAATGAGAATATCAAAAACGTTCACGTAGATTTTTTCACAAATGAGGATTATAAAAAAGAAGCCGTTGCATTACAAGCTCGATTTGAGAAAGCGAAGTTAGTACGTGGAACATTGACATTCCATTGTATAAAACCTATTTCAAAAAAAAAAAAAATTGTTGCCAAAAGATATTCGAATGCGCAGAAGTCAATAGAAGCATTGGTTTCCAAGTAAATTAACTATTAGTAGAAATTCAAATTTGCGGCTAGTAATATAGTGATTTTTAGTTGATTAATTCAGTACGTAATTAATTGAATGATGATGTGACGTATTCCATTTGATGGAATCAAACAGTACTTTATATTTACCACTTATTTTTGACGACTAGGAACTTTAGTTTCGAATTTGTGATGTGTTTAGATTTTAGTTAAGCGTTTTGTTTCTATATTTATATTTTTGTTGTTTTAAGTCGAATATTCAGTATAAAACGAAATAAATAATTCCGTGAATTAATGGATTTGATGAATTCAGACGTATAACAACCCCCCTGTACTCCTTGCATGTAAAGCGAACAAGCCTCGGTCTCGGCGCGCCCGCGTAGACAGCCGCGCGCGACGTCTCGCACCGATCAATCGCTTTTTAAATATAGTTTCCATCGGAGTTCCATCCTGAAACTTACAGATTTCGTAGAGAATGAATCAAGGAACACGCTCATATTTTTTTCAGAATTTTCAAAGGGTGTAATCATCTCGAAAATCACGTTTAAAAAATATAATTGTTTATAACAAATAGAAAATTATTTATTCGATAAATTTAAAATTAATAGCGTAAAAGTGCAATTCAAGAGCTTCAAAATGAGTTTTTGCCGGTTTCTGTACGACAAAGGGAACCGGAGATATTAACGTTTGAAGAAGAGCCTGATTCCGATTTTTGGTGTTTTTTTCGAAAATTCAACCCCTCGTAACTTCTAACCCCTTCGAGTAAAAAAAAAAAAAAAAATGTTTCATGCATTCATTTTACCCAGAGAATACGTAAAAAAAATTACGACGATTTTCAAGAACATGCGGTCAAAAAGGTGTCCCGCTTGACGTGGACTGACTCCTATACGTATGCAATTAAACTCGACTGGCATGACCCCCATGCTGACTGCTATCACCCCAACCAGTGGGGTAACTCCGGTTGAAGATACCCTTTTTTATTTAGTCTTAGACACATTTTCTTCATTCGTCTAATAATTTTTTCATGGTACCAATGCAAACTAGAGATGCTAAAATTAGGCTTCAATGGTTGAACGTGAAAAAATGGTCAATCTTGTGAAAAATGTAGACGATTTTCCTTCGGTGACCGCGATGTCCCCAACCTCCCCTATATTACTCGTTACTGTTGTATTAATATCAATGATTATTTCCTCCATTACGATCTTGGCCAATCAGAGTACAGTATTCTCGGTCACATGGCCTGTTTCAATCTGATAATTTCCCCGGCCACGGGGAGATTGTCAGACCGATAATTTTCCTGTAGCCTGTCAATTGTTTTACCCGATTGTGACAGATTTCATTCAAATATCTGTCAAACCGTCAAACTCGTGTCCCAGCTTGGATGAATTTCAAGACGCTGATCCCAAAATGAAATACTGCACTCTGTTCGGCCGAGATCGTAATAGAATAAATAATCCCCCGAATACCCTCGACCTCCAAGATGAATCGGTTATTTCCCTCATGTTTTGATCCTGCGTAGCAACGAATGGACCGAGCTTCGCACAAGAATCCCTCGCGCTGCGCGCTCGTGATTTTTGATCTGCAAAACTTAGCCCTCTCGATGCTACGCAGCAAAACAATCGGGAAATATCCGATAATTTCGAAGGTCTTGTGGTATTATAGCTGATAAATACGGCGAATTGTGCTAGTGATTGACAACTTTCAACGAAGATACGGCTACTTTAATGGAGTAATTTTCTTATGAAAAAATGAACTAGATCGTTTAATAATATGATGAAAATATTCATCGATTGTTATTATACCATCTTAGAGTCATAACTCGTTTTTGACAAAAAAAGTGAGTTACCACCTCTGTGCTTGGCACGGCAGTCTAATGGAGATTGAAATTTAGGGGATTGATTGAGAGAATCGGACCTACCTTCGTCGGAAAGAGCAGAAAGATCGATAGGAGCAATTTCACGTCAAATCGCACACTTTTATGAAATGCTTTCACAAAATAGTACAGTTTCGATATTTTCAGTATTGTTGGAATTATTCCAAAAAATGTACTAATTATTCAAGAGTTCAATTTCATGCAATAATAAGCTCAAAGTATGGATATGCGTTTTTCACGAGACCGAGGTTCGCTTTTCGAAACTTTGACTCGATAAACGGATCGAGGAACTGCCTTCTGACGGGGGAAAAAAGTCTGATGCATGACCTCGTCAACAACGGCATATAATTCGCAGTGCGACCAGAAAAAATGCAATGTGTCCGGAAAATGTGAGAGTTTCATAGAATTTGCACCGATTACAGGCCACTATGTTTACATGACCAAATGACCCACTGCAATAGCGAAAGAAGAAGAAAAAAATCAATATCGTTTAAATTATACCCGAATCGTTCCACCAATTGTAATGCAATGAATAGCCTCGCTGTCAATGATACAGGTCGCCGTTTCACAATCAATCCACGTGATGTGACGCAGATTTGACGTATTGCGATGTGACGGCAATTTTTTTTCAGATTTTTTCAGCGTCGGATAGCGTCTCGTAGCGCAGATCGGGCCAAAGGAAAACACCCTCCTGAATTATCTTGGAGTTTTCAATCCGCAAGTGTTCTTACAAATACTTTGCAGATTGTTCGAGGAATTGCGAGTGGCAATCATCTCGTAGTTCCTGAAAATTTGGCCTCGAGGAAAGCAACTTAAGGACAACTTCTTTACGAGGAATAAAAATCCCCGAGGATGGTGTCGCATTGTGTTTTGATATTAGTGACAAACCTCATAAATGTTTCTAATTATCGTATCGCACGTATTCCGAATAAATGACCGCTAAAGATATACCGAGAATTTGTGAATCATGCGTGTTTGAGGACTGATCTATATTCTGTGTGCTCATCATTCAATTGATATGAAATTTGTTCAAAGACGTATCGATTCATATTCATATTTATTTAAATTTCGAATTACCGGAAGTCATCAATTGATTTTTTCTGAACTCCTCAGTTATATCCATTAACATCCGCATGACTATTTGCCTGTTGAAATCGCGGTGGTCATTTGATTGTTCAAATCTCTGAGCGTAAATGCATTAGAAAGTAGACTCAAGAAATTTGGGTGTTTCATTTTACGATGAACGATTTATATTTCATTCATATAACATTTATGTTTAATTCAGATGATTACCTATGCTATGAATAACTGTCATGTTCCGGTAAACGAGGTTGTTCCGCTGCCACCAATGTTATGAATGAGTTCTGCTGTCGTTGAATCCGTCCCTCGTTTTTACACCTCAAGATAGCCGGATTTCAGGTGATGGATTTTAGGTTGATGCGAATTCACATATGATTGCTGGATAATTGTTTATTGGTTATTGGTTACAACGATGGCGAAACCTTCTATATGTGACCTACAAGTTGAGAAGTATTGAGTGGGAAGTGATTTTGAGACTACTGGTTATTATTTCGAGAGCAAGTTTTGAATGAGTGCTCTGTTTGACGATTTGGAAGCAAGTAAAGTGAAGTGTTTCGTGTCAAAGTGAAGATCAGGTCATTCTATTGTCCCTTGGTCTCTTGGGGTTGAGCGTGTTTTCGCAGGTATAGCAGTTTCATCGGTGCGTAAGTAGGGATGAAGTCCTTCGAATGTAAGGATGAAACTTCCTCGGATTAGAGGCTGTGAGACTGGATTAGATTAGATTAGTTTATTTGGGCCTTGGGGTACGACCCTGTCTGGCACATGTTACAACAGAGGCGGAAGTAACAGAAAAGTAGGAAAATAACATAAAAGTAGAAAAATAACATAGAAAAAAAAAGATAAAGCAAGGAGTAAGAAGATAAGTAAGAGAATAAAGTAGAATAAGAATAAGAATAAGAGAGGTGGAATATAAACCAAAGTAAGAGTGGGGTTTAACAACGGTATAAACAAGAGTACATGAATATGAACAAGAGCAACACGGCTGAAACAGAAGTAGACATACGTGGTCAAACGAGTAGAATTAAACGTCAAGCTAGAGACTGGATGCATGCGGGATGTTATGTCTTGGGTATTGAGAGTGAGAGTATAGGAAACAATGGAATGGTATGAAATACGTAACACCTACAATAATTGTTATCGACAACTGTCAGTAGTATATCAATAGTATTCAGAATTGTTGATTCGGTACAATGATCATATCTGAAGGGTCGCACGGCAAAACGGTGTAAGTGCCATCGTGATTATTCCATCGGAGAGCAAAAAAACTGTACCAAAATTTGATAAATCAATTTTCTCTCAAATGAGAAAGTACTTCCTACAATTTCCCAAGCTCTTTCGAATGGTGCAAACCTCGATTCAATAAAGCAATCCGTCTTCGAGAAAATGACCCGCGAAAATTCATTTTTTTCCGTGCCAATGTAAGTCCGCGAATTGTGCCAACTTTTTTTCCGACTTTGGATGCCGATTAAGCATGAGTATACTTTTCTACTGTTTTTTCATTGAAATTTCACGATTTTGTCAGCAAATTGTGTTCATCTTGGCACTTGTACCGTTTTCGATCTCTCCCTATTCCGCCGTTTTGCCCCATATAGGTATGTTCAAATTTCTATGAATTTGGAAATCCACAACCAGATCTTATTCGTTATGGTTTGAGCTTTCAATTCATATCTGTTTCGTAATTTGATTATCGTCATTGTGTTCTTAGTCAGCATCCAAAGAAAAAAAAAAAGTTGGCACGGATCGCGGACTTACACTGGCGCGGAAAAAATCAATTTTCGCGCGTCATTTTCTCGAAGAGGGATTGCTATATTAAATCGGGGTATGGACCATTTGAAAGAGCTTGAAAAACGCTGAAAAGCGCTTTGTCATTTTTTTCTCAAATCAAATAATCGGATTTTGGGACAGTTTTTTTGCTCTCCTGTAAAATCATAACGATGTCACTTACACCGTTTTGCCGTGCCACCCTTCATCCATTCACGCACATAAATTTTCCCATCATCATCACATTGTTTGTAAAATATTTAATCGTTCGGTCTTCAATCTCTCACAAAACAGGTCATTATTTAATCTTCTTGTCGGTACAGAGGAAGTCCTGATTCCTGGAAACCGCGATTGAAACACGTCATCGACCGAGTTGTTCTCCGCCGGATCGTAGAAGGGCATATATAAAATTATTTTGCCATTTCGAGCCGGACCCTGACCACCGTAATGAATAAAGTCAAATTTTGATCTTTAAGTTCCGCATCCTTACAGAAAATTCAATTGCGCATCTTTTTCTTCTGTTGGAATACTTCATCACATTGCATGTAATAACATATAGTGTGAAACTTTTAATTTTCGCCACCAAATATTATATACGAAGCAAACAAGGTATATGAAATTAAATTTAATTATTAAAAAAACTCAATATCTGAATATTGCACAACAAACGTCTAATTATTACAAAGAAATCACAGGCGTAAATGTAGCTGAAAAAATGTCAGTTTCACCGTCAAATTTTCTAATTAAAATGTGTAGAAAATTACATCTCCTGTATAACAAGAGTCTGGACTGTGTTTCTCTATCTTGAAAATTATCGCGGTGTTTCATCAATTTCCACATCCGCCGCGGAAAATGATTTCTACTCGGCAGCTGTGTATTCGCCGAGTGCAGAGTGATTACATACTTATCAATCTAACTCGTTCTTTCCCCATTTTAATTGCCCGCCTGCCGCAATCCTGCCTCAGTTTGGTGTAAACAGTTGAAACTCAAACTGCGACTATAGGAGTTCGTGATTCAGTCAATTCATTGCTTAGTGAATATTAGACTGTGCCAAATAAATAAAATATTTTTTTTTTTTCGGTCTCATATCAAAATTTTGTTGAGAGTCACGAAAAAAAAATTATGTCAAAATTTGAGCCCTTTATCTTCATTTTTCAGTTAGCGCTCGCAAAAATAAGAATTTTCGTCAAAAAAAGTTTTTTTTCATTTATTTTTTGGTTATAGATAATTTAATATACCAAATATAAAAAAACCCTTGGTATGGTTTTGTAGGAAATTAAATTCTCTACAAAAATGATCCTTTCTCGAATTCAAAGAATCAACACCGTTTTTTTTATTCCTCATTAAATTACAATTTGTTCTATGATTTTTATTTTCAATTATTGATAAACACTTATTAAACTTCTTTCTAACGAGAAAAACATTCTAAATCAATTTTTCTAGGAATATTTATGATCTAAACAAGTAGTTTTTATACTTTAATTGATTGTAATATGGTACAATAAAAGCTAAAAATAATTTTATTAACAAATATAATGAAGACAAAAAGATATTACTCACATAAATTTCGTTTATTACAATTGGGATATTTTTTGCGATGTTCAGCAACAACTTGTAATAAAAACTGCCTTTGTTCTTCGTCACAAGTGAGACTATCATAGATACTATCTATGCTCCGTATCAGGATTTTATGTTCTTGAATAGTTTATTAGATTTTAAACGCATAAACGTGAAGTTTTCCGAAGCTGCATCAACTAAATTTCTTAGACATCTCTGGTACTTGTCGGAAGATCTTGTGGCATTATCATTCTTCGATGAAAGAATCCCATCGGCCATCAAGACAAAAATGGTTCAAGCAATAACAAATCAATTAAGTACGACAGAAAATACGAGGAAGTTATGTTTAAAACAAGACAATTTTAAATCATTTGGCTCAAAAGATATAAGTGATTTTATTACTCAAAAATCGATGATTTTGTTTGAGAAGTTTGGTTTATCTACAAGTTTTCTAGATTTACCTGTAGATCAATGGGAATTCGATGACGGGTACCAGGCTTCTTTAGAAACTGTTCGATCAATTAAAGTTGTAAATGATATTGCCGAAAGAGCTGTAGCGTTGATTGATAAATATAATGATAGTCTCACTTGTGACGAAGAACAAAAGCAGTTTTTATTACAAGTTGTTGCTGAACATCGCAAAAAATATCCCAATTGTAATAAACGAAATTTATGTGAGTAATATCTTTTTGTCTTCATTATATTTGTTAATAAAATTATTTTTAGCTTTTATTGTACCATATTACAATCAATTAAAGTATAAAAACTACTTGTTTAGATCATAAATATTCCTAGAAAAATTGATTTAGAATGTTTTTCTCGTTAGAAAGAAGTTTAATAAGTGTTTATCAATAATTGAAAATAAAAATCATAGAACAAATTGTAATTTAATGAGGAATAAAAAAAACGGTGTTGATTCTTTGAATTCGAGAAAGGATCATTTTTGTAGAGAATTTAATTTCCTACAAAACCATACCAAGGGTTTTTTTATATTTGGTATATTAAATTATCTATAACCAAAAAATAAATGAAAAAAAACTTTTTTTGACGAAAATTCTTATTTTTGCGAGCGCTAACTGAAAAATGAAGATAAAGGGCTCAAATTTTGACACAATTTTTTTTTCGTGACTCTCAACGAAATTTTGATATGAGACCGAAAAAAAAAAAATTTTTTATTTATTTGGCACAGTCTAGTGAATATCCATCTATATCCCATGTATGTTGAGACTTTACATAATCGAATGTCAGTGTGATAAATCACAATGGTGCTAGCAGTTTCGTGTCAGAGTGTGAACTATTAATTAGCACAGTATTTTGCTTCCGATTACGAGGACGGAATAACAGTGGTAAACTATAAAAACTCATACAAACTGTAGAGAATAGTTATACAGGAAACGGAAGGTTACACCGATACTGAAGCTTCTTGATGACAAACAAAAAGGAAAAATTAACTGGATTCAGAAGAAAAGTAGAAGCCGAAGTCAACGCGGCACCACGTCACGAAATAA
The DNA here is from genome assembly GCA_963978835.1 of Tenthredo scrophulariae. Taxonomy (NCBI): domain Eukaryota; kingdom Metazoa; phylum Arthropoda; class Insecta; order Hymenoptera; family Tenthredinidae; genus Tenthredo; species Tenthredo scrophulariae. The sequence goes on from OZ022227.1 coordinate 31,744,758, forward strand.
CTCGGACAACGATCTGCAGGCGTGATAAAAACTGAAGTGAAACCATTTGATAATCAACCTGAAAAAAGGCCTGGTTAATTGTAAAGTTCACAACAATCTGGCGCCGAGACTAAGATGGAAGGAAGGATTACTGCCATAGAGAAAAGTATTGACGAGAGAAAATTACTTATTGCAGCAGGTAGTGGTGACTTGGAAGAGGTAAAATGTCTCCTATCAAAAAAAGTAGACGTTAACTTTCCGGACGAAGGTGGTTATACACCATTGCATTATGCAGTCGAGAGTGGTAAATTTGATGTCGTCCAGCAACTTCTGAAAGAAAAAGAGGTGGACGTTATTGTTGAGAGTAATGATAATAGGAGTCCATTGGATATTGCAAGAAGGATTGAGAATCAAGATATCATCGACTTAGTGGTAGAAAGGATAATCGATAATACTTTCGAAGTGCTGGAGGATTCATCAAATATCGACAAGCCAGATCGTCCATCATCTGATACAGGATTGGAGAAGGGAGCTGAAAAGATAAAGCAAACGGAAGATAAGATCGAATCATGTTTGGAATTTCTCAAGACAATAAATGCAGACGTACCTGGTGCTGAGCCGAATGGTATTTCTTACGACCAGGCCAACATTTTAATTTACTTCATCGAAACGTTTGCATTAGACGGCGCAGGGAACACAATGAAGAATCAGTTGAAAATATATTTCTCCCAGTATTATACTGAACAAGACAGGCAGGTATTTAGTAATGCACGTACGCTCCTGCTCCATATTTCAGCTGATAAAAAGATTAGGCTTGAAGATATTGCCACATTCATCAATGGCGATATAAAGTCTTTTTTTACCAAATTAGAAGAATATGTACAATACGTACAAGACGTAAAAAAATTGAAGGATTCTCTAAAAACAACGGCATCTAAACTGAGAGGCCAAGGAACTGGAGAACATGATGTTCCAACTTCTTTTAAAGAAGAGTTTGACAAATTTATGGAACAGTTACAAATCGAAGGAAAGTTAACGCAAGCCGAGGTGAAGGAATTTCGAGAACAGTTCTATCATAAAGTTTATGAATCAAGCGACGAAGTTGTGAAATCTTTTTTCATTGAATTGCAAAAATCTGTACAAAAGAACCGTCAGGAAGAGTTTTTTTTTAAAACATCCAACGATAAAATAGGAGAGGAAATGAGTGTTGGATCCTACCTGGAGAAAGAATTTGAAACATTAATGCATACATCCTACACAGAAGAAAATATAACACAAGAATTATTGTTCAATTTTGTAGTGAATATTTACCCTGCATTTGATCATATAACATCGGATGGAACAGAGGCTGATCTGGAGAAATTTCGCGATCTGAGAAACAATTTAATACACGAGTTTCATAAATTTGGAGCTATAGAATTCAAAAAAGAGATCTCTAAACTGAGACACACATTATTCAAATATTATTTTGCCCAACGAGTGAACCAAGCATTATGGAATATAAAATCAGACGAAGATCCCGAGGTAATCGATGGAAACTTGAAACAAATATTGGTAGACTTCAAAGACAGATATAAAAATGTTATGGAGAAAGAATATGTTATTTCATCAGAAGAGGCAAAAGATTTCTTTGGCTATAAGTTTTCGAAGATGTTATTTCCAGAAAGTGGGGATCATTCTGAAAGATTGGTGGATGAGTATTTGAAGTTTATGGTCATCATTGATTGTGCGAAAGATAGTCCAATAGACGAAGAGCAAGATGAAAACCCTCGATCACGCAAGGAATTGAACGCTTCAAGTAGAAGAGAGATATTCGAAGAGTTTTGTAGATTGAGAAGAATTCGCGAGCATTCCCATGGAAACTGTAACTATTACGATGCCGAGAAACTAAAGTTCGAGGGTAAATTATTCCACGAATACGGAGTACCGAAACATCATTTTAGGGAAATATGCAAGTTATATGTGGAAAATCAGAGCAGTCGATTTGTTGACAGCACTGAAAGCAAGGAAATTTCAGATATCATAAAGTCTCTAAAAAAAATCAAGGACGTTGAAAAGCTTTCAAATCGTTTTGTTATCTCTGAATATAACCAATGTTTGAATAAAAAAAAAACATTTGGTTCTGATGAACATAAGCGCTTACTAGAAAAAAATGGAGTGGACAACCCCGAAGGTCTCATTGATAAGTTGAAGGCTCTTCCTTCCGAAAAAAACGTGAATATATCAATCGGAAAGGATCTACTGTCTATACGTAGGGGAGAAGTTATCAGTAATATGCTCAACACATTCTACAATGCATATAATGTATATACGATACAGTTAGATATAGAAGAGATATTCAATGATAGAACTTTTTTAGATTATTTAGTTGCGAAAGAAACCGAAGTTACTACACCGAAGGTTGAAGATTTCGTAGACCGATACTTGAAGCTGACTATTATGTTTAATGAGCACAGACAAAATATGGACGAAGGCTCACCGTGCAAAGAAATAAATGGCGATGATAGAAAAAGGATATTTGAGGAGTTTGATGGCTTGAAGGAAATTTACAAACATTCTCAAAATAAGATCGATCGAAATTATTATGAAAAAGAGAAGCAAGAATTCAGAGAGCTCGTGTTCAGTTATGGAATAGAACAACAGGGTTTTGATAACTTGTGCAAATGCTGTATAGAAGAGGATTATGACCTTACCGACGAAGAAGATGGTGTTCATGAGGTCAAAAAAATGATAAACGACCTCAAAAGTATACTCGTAGAATATAAGCTTTCAAACAAAATGATTGCCTCCCTATTCAAGGAAGCTATGAAAGGACGAGTCAGACCCAAACAAGTTCGACGTGTAATACAACAGACTGGAAAAGTAGCTGAAAATATTGCCGATATTCTTAATAACCTGCCAAATCCTGATAATAATGAAGTGAGTGTCCAGCTTGGTCGTGAAAAATGGAGTATTAACATTAGAAAAGTTACTTGTGACATGCTGGAGGCATTCGTCGAAAAGCCCATCGTTAAACTTAAACCTCATAACGATATGATAATTGAAACACTACTGAAAGTAGCTGATTATACAGCGCCGTATATTGTCAGGTTGATCACAAAAGTAGAGAGCGATGCAAACATCAGAGAGGATGATCTAGTCAAGCTGGTGAAGATTTTATTAACGAAGAAAGAACGTGTGTATATTGAATCCTTGAATGAGCTATTGAATCTTAGAAGCCGAAAACTCAGTCTTTACGAAGAAGTTCGCAATAAAATCGTAGAACCAAGTTTCGATATTTACAGCATGCGTCTTACATTTGAAGAAAATCAGCACGTAGAGGGGATTCTAACGGTCTTGATCGACAGAATTAGGTCAGAAGATGAACCATATGTCAACATGATCGAATTATCGAAAAGGGTTATCGAAATACTTGTTCATGATATTTTCGCATTCGGATTCTCGGAATACGAAGAGGAAATTGCAATATTTAAACAGTTATTAGAATTGATACAAGTAATAAAACCGACTCCGATTGATCCAGATGATCCGATTGTTGCATTCGAGTATGATATCAAGTTGAAAATAGCTAAAGTGATAAATTATCAACTTGGAGAATTAGATAAAAATCAGAGTCCCGATCTAGCGATACAGAAATGTAAAGAAGCGCTGGGAATTTTGGAGCACATACCGGATAATGTTCACCCGCAGTCGCTTTTGGCTTTACATCACAAAGCATGTACGCTTAACTTACAGAAATATCACAAGGAAGCTTATGAGACACGGTGCTCTTTATACGAAAAGATTGTGAAGGATGTATGTAATTTAAACGGAAGTGATGCTGAACTTCACACCAAAGAAACGTATACCAAGATTGAAGGATCGGAAAAGTATAAAGAACTTTTAGCTAAATCTTTAGAATATAATAAACATCTCAATATTCTCAGAATCAGCAACTGTATGGCCCGAGACCTACTATCCGTGGGAACTCTGAATAATAAAGTTGAACTTTGTGAAAAAGCACTTGGAATTTACAAAGAAGTTTATAGTTACCAAAAAGGTAATTCAGTACTAAAGCAGCAAAGTTATACGGCGTCAACTGGATCGTATATTGCGCGTGCACATCACCTGACTGCCAAGGTGTTGTCCAAACAGAAGAAGTACCAAGATGCATTGAAGCACACCGAATATGCGTTATTACGAAATGTTAGGTTTGCCAAAATTCGAAAAGACATGTATGGTAACTATCATCCAGCGATTAATCGAGCGATGTCACATATCGTGAATAATCTAGGTCAAATTGCATCTCTCCGTGAGAAACTTGGCGATGTGAGGTCGACAGGAAATAAAAATAAAACATTTTACCAAGAGGCGCTAACATTATCCAATAAGATTCATGGATATCGCAAGCGTTATCTAGGTGAATCGCATGGATCTACTTTGAAAACTAAAGGTGCAGCTGAATCCGTGAATACAAAGCTTGTACGCCTAAGCAGTCCATTACTCAATTGGCGGACAGACGATAGGGTAAGTACATCCGAATACTTCCAATGTTTCTCTGGTAATCAAGAGCGACGATGAACATTCGAAATTTCTTGGAAATATCCTGATTGCTTGAGACAGAATAAGGAAATGTTCTGGAATTTTGCTTACTTTCTGGATTGTTGAGGCAAGAAAATTATCACATTTAAAATATCCCGCTTTTACTCAGTTGATACAATAAGATAGAGGGACCAATACGGTGGAACCTGAATCACAGAGAGACGTTGTTGTGTCTTCTATAAGAAATACTTCCGCGAACTTGGATCCTACGGACTCCACCCTCCGGGGTTTCAGTCTCTACCGAGCCCTTTGAACTATGTATAAATAGTCGCGTTTGTAATTATTAATGACAAAGAATATAAGCGTATAGTCTGAAAGAACCGTATTCGTGTATTTTGTCTGGACGTGATATTTCCCAATATGGACAATTCTGAAATTGTTTCCAGCCCAATTGTTAGAACCTTCAAATTCGTTCAATGTCTTTTTCGTTTCATTTCTTCACCTATGAATAAAAATATTCACGAAATCTATACCCTGAAAAAATGACCATTTAAAACTAAAGAGAAAAAGTCCTGGAAAAATCCCATAATTTTTGGCTTTAATTTCGCTAGACAATCCGATATGCCATACAATATTTTTAAACGTTACACATAAACATTGTTCTGTATTAGATTTAATATGCCATAAAATTATACTTCTTAAATTACTTTAAAAATTATATTTCTATCCCAGATAACAAATATTTTCTTGAAAATCAAGCTGCAGCTACTCATAATTCCGAACACAATAATTAACCACGAATTTTTCGTACTTTTCTGTCAATATGTTCGACCGAAGTAGGCTCACGGCAAATACCCGCAACTTTCTGAAGTTTCTCGCACGTGACGGGCAGTTTCCAGTGAATCATATTACGCGAGATGTTTCATTAATTTTGTAAGCAATATAAAAATCGAACAACATAATCTGCTTTTTCATGGCAATCGAGCGGCAATTGCTATCTGGGATGTCGAAGGAGTTCTAGATTTCCTATACTGGTAACCACCTGTGGATAATTGAGAATAATTATTAGTATCCAATTATGTATACCCTAGAGTGTTTCAACACCCTAAATAAGTTTCTTTTTTAATATTAGATTTAATACACCGTATAATATTTGTATACTTTATGAAAGATTGAGGGTTACCGAAAAGTGGCTACCACAAGTTAGTTATACTTATACGATCCATTAAGTCAAAAAATCAGCGCTATTCGAAATAAGTGTAGATAGAGGGATCTCACTTGGTGATAAAAACCATGCACTTCCAAATATTAGTTCTCCTTATCGAGAGGTACTAGTGGTAATTGTTAGAACATTACGATAAAAAAATGACTGAAACCAATGTAGCCTTTAAACAATCAAATCGCCATCAAGGTTTTGGTGCTGCCATCTATGTGGGGTAGTCTCACAGAACCACTGGATAGATCATTTCCAGTGGAAAACGTTTATTACATAGATATACATACTATCATTCCAATATATGTAAACTTTGGGAATTGCCGCCTGTAATGTGTAGAATAGTGTATGTGTGCGTCTTAAGGTTGATGATGTTTATTTTGTGGGTATGCCAGAGAATCTGCCGAATGAGGCAGAGGATGATAGTGTAACGACAGACTCTGTATAGAGTAAGGATAATAAACATTCATGTATTAAATTTAAGTCGATGTTTCACTTAAACTTTCCTGCCCTTTTCTCACATCTCATCCCATTTCAAACTCCAAAAGATTTACAATATTTTTGTATTATTTTATTGTTTCTATTATTTTATTGTTTCTATTATCTAATATGTTTCTACGAAAATTCATCACCATTCGAAGAGTGGCTTTCGAAAAGTTGGTAACGATATCCTGCACTCGCGTGTCCCTGGCTAGCCATAAGCCAAAACTATTTCATCTGAAAAACTATTTCATTATTCCTTCTTGCTGTTTACTCGGACCTTATGGTGCATGAACTGATTGTGCACATATACGGCGCGATAAGTGTAATTTTTGGAAGAATCACGACCTCACTATCGTAGCATGTTCTGGTAAGATGGAATAAGTACGTCTTCCCGTGTACTGAAACGTGTAAAATTCTCGCAATAATAAAAATAATACTTTTTGAATAATTGAGTTTGACGATATTATGGGAGTAACAAAAGATGGAGGACTAAGTGGATAAACATCAAAACGTGATTTTACTTTTTACACAAGCTGAAATGGTTTGGGATGATTGTGAAATGATATAAAATTGTTGGGAAATCATATGAAATGATTTTGAAATGTGAAATTGTTGGGACACACAAGTTTAAAGTGGTTATCCCTTCGCATTCAGTATATTTTCCTCCAATTATAATGAATATCGTCTCATGTCATCAAGAGGATATTATATTCTGTTACTATGGAATGTCTCTTGTCTTGGCCTATTATAATGTTCATCGATGGGGTCCTCGTGGCTCATATAATTATTCTTCCAGCTCGTTTTCTACAAGCCACTGTCGCGCCTCGTTATTCATTATTACTTTTCAGCAAGATGATACAGACAGGCACTCACACGTAATTACACAACACTCACCACCGTATCCGGAACATGTGTTGGTAGCACGCTACGACACTGGCGACAAATCATGTGGCATGTTGCATCAGTGGCCAACCGAGTGTCTGTCCATTACGAGATATACTAAAGTTCATAGGACACCTTTACGATTATGATGGAAGAAGAAAACACGCTTAAATAATAAAATGATTGTCTTCTTAATTCGTGTTGGATTGTCCGACCGAAGAAGACTATGAACTATTCATAAAATTTGTTTTCTGACGTCAGAAAAATCTCTGATTACATAACTCGGGTGGTGATTAACAGACGCCTAATTAACGCAAAGTGTGTAGGTAAGTTTGAAGTTGTACCTTCTTTGATTGATTACAAATTTTAATAGAGTTTGGCATGCAAATTCCGGAACAACTAGAACAAGGTTGAGTCAATCAAACTCAAACTGTTTTTGAAGGCTAGATTAAAACGAGCGATGCAATGTGCTAGTCGAAAAATAAAATCAAGTACCATAGTACACGGAGGAGATCATTATCTATATATTATAATATGATTATTCAACGATCGATATCGATTCTGTTAATAAAATATTTTAACCATTAAATGAAAATCAAACGCTCACTTGTGTCACTAATAAATGTAATTTTGAATGACCAACACTTATAATCGAACCACATTTCATTTGATTGGACATTCTAACTTTATTTAACTTTATGTAACTCCAAAAATGATTTGAGGAAAATTGCGAGATAATGCTCTACCTATAACTAATTCTGAGTGAATCGATCCTAAACCTTTGCAAATTAGATCCAAAAATAATTAACCACGAAAGTGTAAACTAAAAAATGTCATATCGTGCTCACGTGTATAATTTAGAAATTTGTTACTCCAGACATTCCCGCTTGATTTGTGGACGTAATTCGAAGAGATTTACGTTGACTTTACGAAATCATATGACCTGTTTTCACGCAGGATGATATCATTTCATCAATCCAGGCACAGCGTCTAGAGGGATGGTGAAGATTGTGCGAGAGGACTTTGAACAGTATTTCAATTTTATTTCTTATTATACCCATGAGTTAAATAAATAAATACCAAGATGTGGTAAGATTATTTTTTTTACGGTGGATTTCATCTCCATACATATGCAGGTTATTAATTATACCGGAAATAATATTATAAGGACGAATAGAATGTACCAACAGGTTTTCCGTAGAGGTTTGGAAGTCAAATTTTCTTCTCGTAGAGGTGAAAATTCAAATTAAACGAGTTAGTGAAATTTTTCATTAACAACGACGTATTTGAATGTGCCATTCTCGAAAGTTCTGATTTTTTTGTCGTCGAATCGTCGTTTCGCAGATCATTCAGTGAGTTTCTAGAAGCCTGGCTTCCGGACGCCAAGGGCCCGAGGGCGTGAAGATTCGTCCAAATTAATAAAAGGTCATTTTCCGATCGAAACCAGTACTTTTCTCACTGCCAATAGATGATGGATAGTAGAAATGCAAGTGGAGTAATATTGTGCTGCTAATCAATTACAAACTAGACTTAATGGACTCAAGCTAGTTGCGTAAGTGTCTTCGTCTAGTTATTCTCAATTGGACTATGAACAGTATATGCGAGTCTTGAACTGGCCAATGCTTCAGATTTTAGAAAGGGCTGAGCTCGACCTGACCCTGCAGGCTATCCGTTATGGTTATGGCCTGGTATAGGTATATAAGGATGTGATCTGCCGGTACCAATTCAGTCATCGAAAAGCGATCATTTCGGGTGATTACTCTTTGCTGCGTACTTTGGTGAACCTAAATAGTTGGAGTGGATTAACGTTGTTTGGATTTATGAGGATTTGTTTTATTACACGATAATCAAGTCCTTGGAGGATGGACTATTGCATGGTATCACCTTGCGTCACTGCGTGCCTCGTAATCTTTACGATATTCATAATTATACTTAGGCTCGGACAACGGCGAAACCGCTTCGAAAAAACTTCTAAATTTCCGGGACCGTCAACCCTGCCGTTGATAGGCAATGCGCATCTTTTCGCCGGAAGTACCGAAGGTACGTTTCGCTCTTGATGTCCATCGTCTGTCTATTGATGGACAAATGCTCAACGTTAACAAAATTCTATGCGATTTCAGCTATTATGGATAAATTACACGAGTTGGGCAAGAGATATTCTTCACCCTACCGCTTATGGTTTGGCAACTATCTGGCATTCGTTATCAATACTCCTGAACAAATAAAGGTGATGTAGCCCTATTGTGAGCCAAAGCTAAATCTAACTTTTGATAACAAATTGATTCTTCATTTCAGATAGTATTGCATAGTCCGAAGACTATTGATAAAGGCGCTTTTTATTACTTCATACGACCCTGGCTAGGCACGGGATTACTTACAGCTTCTGGTAAGCAATCGTAACTGTGATGCTATAGGGTAGATGTACCGTTTGTTGCCATGCTTGATGATAAGGCTTCCCTCCTTTCTGGCACTATAAATCTATTCAATTATTGAATTAATTACGAAAACATACCCTACAGCAAATATTAGACCCAACTTTTCCAGTACTTGATTGTTTAAAAGTAAAGTTTTTAATAATTAAGACTGTTAAAATAGTTCTGTACTGTTTGTGGCCAGGACTTGATTTACATGGTAATGGGTATGGGCACAAATGGAGCAAGTGATGACCACAAACGGTACTAAGGTGGCCAAAAACGGTACGTCTACCCTACATAAAGTTACAAAATTTGCATAATCAGCGATGCAATATATTTTAATGACAATTGACCATCGACAATTGACTAGTCATTTATTCGCCTATTTTGGAATTGCCATTAGTCAAGTTTTGGCGGTTGCTTTCACACTTTGTTTATCGTTACAAGAGTAATTATTATTGATGCCCACACAAATACCAGCATGAAAGATAATGAATTACGGATGGTTTTTAGTCGAGATGTAGTCGTATTATTTGAGAGGAGAATTATTATTGAGGAGCTGAACGTATTCTGTCGGTCCGCAGCAACGAAATGGCGAGAACATCGAAGGATCATCCAGCCCACTTTCAGTTCAAAGAATATCCAGTCCTTCGTTGAAATATTTTTTGCCCGATCAGCCATGATGACTAAAGAAATGGGACGGAATTTGGATGGACCGGAATTCGACATTTATAATTACACCTCGCAGTGCGCATTGCACACCATCTGCGGTAAGTCAACCACATGATCACCGATCTGTCGATCTTTGACCGTGATTTCAGATGACGGAAATCAGATGATTTCAAACGATTTCATCACTGATTCCATTGATTTCATTATTTACTTCGTGAAAGATGGTGAAATGTTCTTCTGGGAATATAGCCCCTCGATTAATTTGTGACTCCAGAAACTACGATGGGGGTAAATTTGGGGGCACCGGCAAACGGCGACGGCTGCTACGCAAAAGCCGTGAAGAAGTAAGTGAATACAACAAACCCGGATGAATGAGGTCCCACCTTTTCAGCAAGAATTTATATATAACTGTATTTCGGATTCAAGACTCGACTGGAAACAGAATATTTGTGAAATGGTTCGATCGAAATCACGGCTGTATATATAGTGACAATCACGTGAAACCGAATGGATCCATGCTACCGGACAGCGAATATTGGCGAATATGATGTCATTTTAGCGGGCTAACCATTCGTTGCGCTGAACAATCCCTAGGGTGATTTTGGCGCGCGGTCGATGCAACTCGGCAGCCATTGTTGATAGAAGCCGGCTGACTGTCAATACATCGCGGAAGGTAGACATGTGGGGTTATGTTCGTTTATTTTAAGCAAATGATTAATAAGGCGAATAAAAACTGCGTGAATAAGCTATGAATGTTTATCAAAAATCTATCAATTAGTTTTGAATGATATCTTAATACAATCAAGGAATTGGTTGTTCTCGATGAACTCTTTGATTCTAATTAATTTGCAGTTATAGCTTAAGTTAATTCGTTGATTGTACTATGATATTATTTAAAACCGATTGATCGATTTTTGCTAAATATCAATAACTTATTCACGTAGGTTTTATTCACTTCATTTATCATTTGCTTAAAATAAGCGAACATAACCCCACATGTCTACCTTCCGCGATGTATTGACAGTCAGCCGGTTTCCAACAACAATGTCCAACAATGGCTGCCGAGTTTCATCGACCGCACGCCAAAATCACCCTAGGGGTTTTCAGTGCAACGAGTGGTTAACCTGCTAAAAATACGAAATATTCGCTTTTCGGTAGCATGGATCCATTCGGTTTCACGTGATTGTCACGTATATATCTAACTCCGCTTGCTTGTTATGATTGACTATCCTCGCAGGGTGATTGTGAGTGCTTGCAGAAGAGCTGTAAGTCCTTGGCTGCACAGAGATTTCATTTTCCACCGTACGCAACTTGGCAGGGACCAGCAGAAATATATCAAATTTTTACATTCCTTCACTGACGATGTGAGTATCGAGAGTGTCATGTAGTACGGCATATAAATTTAAGGAATTGAAATCAGGGAGCAAATTCTACTGTCTTGACTTCAGGTAATACAAACGAAGAGGAAAGTTCTCCTCGAACAGAATCGTCGACCAGAATTAGATGATAACGAAGAGGATACCGGTATAGGTGATTGTCTTATTTCAAGTCCCACATGTTACATACACGCATACAAGCCATTGATTGATTAGGATCTAGGATACACAACGCAGGCGCAGGCCCAAGCCCAAATAATTTACATATACGTATATTTAGGCACTAGGATCTCTGGGAAAAAAATATTATTGGACCATCTCATCGAGGTATCCCATCTCAGAAATAAATTGTCAGATGAAGCAATTCGTGAAGAAGTTGACACAATTATGGTAGCTGTAAGTGTTTCCAGAAGGCTTCAAACATATGACCGTGAAATACATAGTCTTGCAAAAATTACTTACTCATATGAATGAGAAAATTTTCTCCGTGTATTTATGAACCGAAAGATCAATTTTCTCACGACACAATAAATCAACAATTTTCAAATTTCTGATATATTACAGGGATCTGATACAACTGCTGTTCAAAGTTCTTACGTGATGTTGATGCTGGCCTCTCATCCGGGAATACAGGTGCATATTTAGACTCATGTGGTTTAAATGATTAAGACTTACCCTTCGCAATATCGCCACAGGAAAAGGTTTACCGGGAGCTATGTGAAATTTGTGAAGTCGGTGACAGCGAGGAGCTGCATGCCACTTGGGAAGACTTGACACGCATGACGTACCTGGAACGTGTGATCAAAGAAACAATGCGCCTATTTCCGGTCTCCCCAACCCTCCTACGATCGGTGACTGAAGATTTGGAAATAGGTCTGCAAGTTGTTGATCTATTATAAGTCCATTTTTGTCTTCCAACCAGAATGATAATGCGGATTATCAGTATTGATCATATGTGATGAGGGAACAGAGTTCATAGTTATTTGATCCAAGTACTCGCTGGTACACTCTGACAAAGCAATCAATGTACCTATTTTGTACTCGTATGGTACCTTCTGATAAGTCGCCACAACATTCACTGATGTTACAGGTGAGCATACTTTTCCAGCAGGAAGTTTAGTCGTTCTCTCAATGATGGACCTCCATAGAAACGGGGACATCTGGCCAAAACCCCTGGAGTTTGATCCAGACAGGTTTCTGCCCGAAAATATTAAACAACGAGACTCCTACACGTACTTGCCATTCAGTGGTGGGCCAAAAAGTTGTATAGGTACGGCATTTAGCTATGGAAAAAGACGTGACGAAAATCGGCACTGGGGAAAATGCATGTATCAATGTATCTGTCTATGATGGTAAAAAATCGGTAAAGTTGATCCTCATTGCAGGTTCGAAGTACGCCATGATTTCAATGAAGACACTGTTGGCAACGATCCTTCAAAGCTACGTTCTGAAGAAGGACAATATTGTACCGGTAAAGGATATTCGATTGAAATGGGAGTTTCTGCTAAGACCTGTCGATCCCATTACAATAAGGATAGAAAGACGATCGCGTCATGTCATGTCAGGAATTAATCCTTTAATCGTCTGATGTGGATGACAAAATTTTAGTCGACGAAACTCGCGCATGTGCACTTGGCTGTATAGTTTCAAGATATCCTCTCGGTATACATAGTATTCTGTGCAAGACATTGTATTTCTGATAATTGTTTTACATAAATGTTATTGATATGCTTCGTAGGAAAATAGAATTAAATAATTGAAGAGTTGACTGATTATTATCATTTCCGATTTTTTAATTTTTCTCAATTTTTTTTTTTTTTTATTCTCATCAACAATTTACAAATCATATGGATTGTTCGATTTTAATTGTTTAATTTTTCAATCAAAATCGGTAGTACAAAATCTTTATTAAGATTGCAGCGGTAATTCATCTAATCATTTTACGGCCATTGACAGTTTGAAATTCAAAAGGGGATGGCCAGCCTGCGAGAAACAAACGAAAAACTTGGGTAGTGTCGAGTTGGCTGTGACTGACTGCGATGTTTCACGGAAACCTCTTAGACCCGAATTCATCAACGTCCGTTAAACGTTTAGACATCACGGAGGTCTTTCTCGTAGCCATTCCGAGTTTGCGCTTGTTCAGCGCAGCCCAATTGCGGTCCTAACTCATCGCTTGATCAGAACTATGCAGTACCAGTTTACGTAGCGTTGTTGGATTACCTGACGTACCGATGACGCCAGCATCTGGTAATTAAGTTTCTACATTCAGTGATGCCAATAGTCGAGTGCCAAGTAAAGCCCTCTGAGTTGATTTACAACACTGACAGGTCGCTACGTGAAACGTAGATAGTGTAGAAAGAGATTCATTGAAATTATTTTAAGAATTTATACTCGCACGAAAGCAGATCATGTAGGCATCCTTCGGGCACGTGTTACGTGTGTAGTTTTACCGTTTTATTCGTAATTCTATGTACGGAACTAATAAGAAATTAATAGTGAAACAAACAAGTTGTATAATTACATGAATAGTAGAATTTTTTCGTGATGATTTGGAAGGTATTAGGAGCTCTCACCATGGTTTTGTTTGATTCTCACGATATACATGATTCTTTATTTAGGGTGTACTCGAGGAGGAACAATTAAATCCAAAACAAATAATCTGGGTAGGTTTTTATCAGAAAAATTTTACTGCACTCTGAACTTACATTTGCTTAGAAAATACAAAAACAAACAAAGTTAGGTAAGCTGAAGGGCGCACTAATGCGTAAGGATTGGCATGCAAGATAAATTTTAGCGAACTCCAAGGCCATCATCATCACGTATTTGCGGCCAGTAGGCTATCCCATTACCCGCAGATTTTACCGCGAAATACACTGTAATAGCAGTTTGCTGAGCAACATTCTGAATCCCGGTCACACTGAAACGATATGATATAGGCTGCCTTAGATATATGGGACAAATGATATTTCGGGAGGGAGAAAAATTAAGAAACTGTCCAAAACCAATGGGGCTGCAGGTTATAAACATTGTTTTTTGATATAGTAGCCGTAGAGTACGCCAATATCATTGCGGTTTCCGGCCGTGAAGTTAAACTTTACGGACACGTGTCCGTACGCTGGAAAACACGACCCTAATGGGCGTTCTTTACGGCTACTATATCAAAAAAAAAAAATGTTTATACAACGCAAGCATGTTTTACGCGTCTTTCATGCTTGATTTCGGTACACAAAGTAGCCGTTTTAGCGACAGCTGAGCAGGTCTGCGAATGCGCATGCGCAGAGTTTACTTTTAGCTACTTTTAAGTCCTAGGAGGTAAAAGTGGTCTCTAACGTACTCGGCGCGCATGCGCGGTAGCTTTTGATTCATGTTATTATCGTATGTAGTCCTTCCACTTTCTGTACCGGATCGAGCATGAATTTGTAAAACATGCTGTTGTTGTATAAAATATCGTGTGCACCGTGGAGGCAAAGGTCTTTTACCCTGAGCGTATTGCAAAGTAAATACGCTCGGCGTTAAAAGACCTACTTTTCCTCCTTGGTACACAATATACTATTGTATCACAGTCATACAAGTTTTCGACCTTGAGTGGATCTCGAGACTTCGGAGCGGCTTCGCCGCTCCTCGGACACGACGATCCACGCTCGGCCGTAAAGTTGAACTTTACGGCCTTGGTACAAAAACTTCTATTTCAGGAAACTGCGCTGCTGCTTGGCACCGATCATTGGGAAATTATTCATTGTTGAAGATAATATTTATATACTGACGGCCCACCACTTCCCGAGGCATGAAGCTTCGACGGTTCCCATCAATACCGATATCACGGCAACTGCGAGAGCTACGATAAATATATTCATCATCCATTTGGCCATTATGCCTGGAGCGTCTTATCTGAAATGTCGACATTGTAAACGTGGCTTAGAGAATTCGTCGTCTTAAAGGGGGGGGGGATTTGTTATCGGCCTGTCTATTTTCTCGAATATCGCTGAAACGGAACCATGAATCGACTTGTCCTTTCGGAAGTTAATGTTTGACAAGTGATGAGTTCGGATTGGTACGTTTGATCGAATGAAATCGGGATTTCTTTTTTATCGAAAAGTTTGGGCATGCCATTTATCGCAGCTAAGCGATTTTATGAAACATGCAATAATAAAACTTCATGACATAAATTTCACTCATATTATATGTGCTTTATAAGTGACAGAACAAAGTTATTTACTCGTCGTGTAGTAATGACGTTACTTTTTAGTGAAGCAAAAGTATAGCGTTGGATATGACGTGTAATCTACATATAACACTTGTAATGTGCACTTTCGACCGTCGGGATTGAGGCATTGACTACGTACAGGCTACGCCAGCAAAACTAGGCGATTCCGAGTGACGATTGTTTCGAGATATTAATATTGGCTCTCAAATTGTGAAATATCAAAATCTCTATAATGTATGGTTGTTGGGCGCCAGGTACCTTACGGTACCGCGGTAACAAACGAGACTCAAGAATGTAATTATTAAAAAGAAATTAAAGAAACGATAATATCCAAAGTTGAATCAAAGAACGAATTATCAAACGCGAAACGATATTACACGGTAAGCTCAGGGTGACATAGGGTAATATAGAACCATGCACAAAAAAAAAACAGGAAAATAAAAATCTTATGGTACGGTAGGAATTAGTTGCAGAGCAATAAAAGATAACGGTAGGTAGGTCGGTAACATAGGGGGATATAGGGCCTGAAGTCAATGATTTGGGGACTTTAGCAAACTAATTAGGAGGGTCGGTACTACAAAACGTTCTGTATAAAGTGCAAGGCGTCAGAGACGAATTCAGTCGATCTCACACGAACATTCCCGAATGCAACTTACGCACTACTCACACTATGTAACTACGCAATAACGAACAAACAAAGGGTATATTAGAATCTATTACAAGTTATAATTTGAAACAATAGTAATCACACCAGCTCAAGACTCAAACGGGTTTTCAGATCATTAATTACAACGATACGATAATTAATTTACACCGTTTTCTCGAAAAATCTATTAACCGAACAAAATTATACATTTGGGGACATAATAATCAGAAATATAATGAGCAATCAATGTTTAAACAAAACCCGAGGGCGAAAATTCGATGATATTCGAAGGGCGTCACCCCCTCCTAGGCCTGACCCAACTACGCAATAGGAAGCCTACATTAGTTTTTTTGTTTCATCTGAAATCAATCGAATAGTCGTCTAGTCGGAATCTTACCTTAATCTGGCAAACAAGCACTCACTAACAGACGTGAATAGGTAATATTAAAGCTTTTTCGAATTTTCTGGTAGCAAAGGAACAAGTTTTACGGATGCTACAGACAGGACTTTACTTAACTGTATCTCGGCAAGAAGTGACTCGATTTTCTACGTTGCTCGGTTGCTACGCAATTTAAAAATCAAGGGGCATGGGGGTGTTTCTGGACGCAAGATTGTATAGAAACGTACCTCGATTTTCAGCATCCTCTGGCGGCTCAGAGGAAAATCAATTTACCCCCACCCCGATTTCGGCGGGTGTTTCAAACCGACAAAAACGCATATACGCTCTGAAATGCGTCGTTGACTGGAATAAACCGTTTTCGTGATGATATGTCAGAGCAGTTACAGTAGATAGTTATAGGAATCGCAAATATCCCCGACCCCACGCGCGTGTTTTTACCGGTTCCGTCGCATTGTAGCTCACAGAAATTAAGTGAATAAAATAGAGATGATTGATAGTGACTTAATTTTAATTGATGAATAATGCGAACTGGAAACACGTTTTCACGCAATCCCGAGCCTTCCTACGTAGACATTATGGTAATACGACGAATTGGCTCCAAAAAGAGTCACTGAGGCGTAAATATACATCAAATCGAATTCGTTAAACTTCGCGGCAATTGAATAAGGTGATAAGAAGAAATGCTTTAGTTTGAACAAATATGTTTTGCACTCTATAAAACACATTTGAAGCAAATGACAATCATGCAAATGACCAAAAGCACTACCAAAAGAGATATATATGGCTGTCTCTGGAATTGAGGAATTTCGATATTTTTGGCATCGCGGAAATACGCGCTCGAGACGTTCCTTTCGTTTCCTCTACAACACCTGTTTTCAATAATTACCAGAACATCGCGGATTGGAGATCAATATGGAAAGTGCTGTGAAGTTTACAGGTGCTCGTTGAGGACAACGGGAGATTATACTTGTATGCTTCACAAAGTCACATCTCACAGCTCTTGAATATTTTTCCATTGTAATTGCCCGCCGCACACTAGCGTATGCAGTTTGTGCTTCTGCATATTCGGACTTACACTGAATAATACGAGTTATTATTATTCTTCGAAGTTTTCGCAATACGAATATATAGGGCAAACCACGTAAACTCTTCATTCTCCGATCCTCACCATTACCGAGTTTCTCTCTTTGTTTTTATGTTTTTATAGATTGAAAATAAAGAAACACGTCCTTTTTATCTTTCTACGTTTTACGACCCCTTCCGATTCTGCGGTCGCTTGAAATTATGCATTTCTTCGAATTATGAAAATTTCTCAATGCATTTATATATAAGTATGGATGGCAAGCTCTTTCCCCTGTTATACCTAGGTATCTATAAAAAATGCAAAGTAAGAAGATAAAGTTTGAATGAAAAATTAGGCCACTCAATGTTTATTAATGATTTTTGCGGCTTAAAATAATGATACAGTTTCCAAATGAGTTCGTTTGAAATTCTGCATCAACGTTATACATAATGGCTGGCCACCCGCTTTTTTATTTATTGCTGGACGAATTGATGCTTGCAGAAAGCAAAGTAGGTAAGTGAAAATAGTTCATATAATTAACGTTGTTAGCGAGTATATCGAATGGTTTTAATTAATTTTATTATGTTTAACAATTTTTAAAATATCAATAATAATGATGATAATAATGAAATGAACAACAACACGAATATAATGATGATAATGATAATAAGAAGCAAAGTAGGTAAGTGAGGATAATTCATCTAATTAACGTTGTTAGTAAGTAAATCAAATGATTTTAATTAATTTTATTTATTTACGGAAACCTCTCTGCAGTCCTGTATCTTCGAAGCTGTAATCCAAGCGCGAGAAGGCCAAGCGGTGGTAAATTAAGACATTAACAATTTTTTTTTCGTGTTCTTTTTCAAGACATAAACTTACATACCGGAAGATTTTTGAATTGGAGCTTTGGTTTTTATATACGGATTCCTGGTAATTGAGAGGACGGATGCAATGAGGAGATATAACTTTTTCTCGCTCCCCAGAGTTGGCCCCCGAGCAGTTAGAAAAGAAATCACGAATTACGAATTTTCAAAGATGCATTCTTGCAGGAAATTTTATCCCGAATTTTTTTTCCCTTCGAAAAAAGTTGTAGCTTTTGTCGTTTTCGGGATATTACAAAAAAGGTATTTTCTCCAAGGTGAATTTTTCCCGCCTCTTTGACTTCAACTCGCTCTCGCTTACCCGATTTTTAGAATTTTTGAACGTGATTTGCAGGAATCATATATTATAGTATTTCATGACTGATTAAAAAATAAAAAGAATAATATTGTTGTTAAAAAGAAAGTTATTAATTTTTTTCCGAAATATTGCAAAAATCAGTTATGGATATCTTCAAGCGTTTCGGAAGTCGAACGAATTTCGAGCAACTGAAAACTTCCAGTGAGAAAGCTGCTCGATAAGGTCCAAATAGGTCTTCTGGAAAGTTTTTTCAATCTTCAATCGAATGAATGGTTAAAAAATTGTTAATGTTTTGAAGCACCACCGCCTGGTTCTCTCGCGCGTAAATCGAAGCGAGAGTATAATGAGAAGCGACTCGCACTTCGCAAAAGATGAAAACTGCGCAATTAAGACTCGTTAAAAACGAATTTACATAAATTAATGTTAGACAATTCATCGAATTTTCCGAATTTAGACCTTCAGAAAAGGTGGCCACGTATCTGCCCAGCACAGAGCTGCCAGGCGCCACTGAAATCTCAACTCGCAGCGCCGCTGAAGATAATTCAACGCTCATAGTTGATCATCGCCGCTTATGTTAGTTGAATCGAAGTAATAGTATATTATGTGGCATGCCCGTAAACCAAGTGTTTTTAGCCTTTAGCTCGTACTGAAATCATTATTCGAGTCAAAAATGGTTTACGGGTGCGCCCCATGCTTTCTTTTTTCCGGAATAGGCATGAAAAGTCACTTTGACGCCAGTTGAAATTCGTAGACGGAGAGTGAGATTACGGTGCGATCTGTTGCGCACTTCGAACCGTACATCAAAACTGCGGTACGGAGATTTTATACGGCAGTTTTGGAATGTGCACTTCGAACTGCGCAACCAGACTGCCGTATAAAGACTTTATAGTTTGTTTTACCTAAAGTTTTACCAAAGTTTATGATTACCTAAATTTGCGTAGATAGAGCGATTGAAAGTATTCAAACGTTGTTTGTGTAATTATCGAAAAAAAAAAAGGATACTTTTTTTTATTCCATAGTAGATGAATTTCAATCACTTCACCAGCTTGAGAAGAGTTAGACACATAATTGCTTCAAATCTAGAGTAGAAACTTCAATTAAGAGCGTTGACTGATCAAGTCAGAACGTGAGGGATGGGTGAAAATCAGTGCAAACGAATGCTTCGCTCGATTCATAGTACTATGCTATAAGATTACTAACAAACATCAATATTTAGTACTCAAATATCGTACAAATAGCTGATACGAACAGCGTGAGCATTCGAACTCAAGTATTCGCTCAGCCATACTTCACTTACGAGTGAAATTACGAAGCGCCACCGCCTAGCAGTGAACTTGAGCATTTGAGAATTGATCATTCGGACGGATGATACGTCAGAGTAGGTAGTTACTGTTGAAGTACGCGATGAAATCGATCCAGACTTCGACTATCAATTCTCTCCTTAGAGAATCGAGAGTCCAAAGTCCAAACCTGTAGCGGCCAGGGTTTTTCAGTATGAGTTAAGTGGTCAGAAAAAGATGAAGGGTATTGCGCCCCAATTACAAACTCGAAATATATTAATACCAAAATACCCAGGCTTAAAGAAAAACTTTAATACTCAACAAAACCATATCCGACATCTCCCATACTCAACAGTTACAATCCCAAATACCCCCGAGCCCACGTCAATTTTCTCGGTGGCCATGATTATGAGAGTCGTTCACCAGAGAGCAGCACATTCTTGCACCGGGCCGGATTATTGCCTAGGCCGACAAGGCCTGCGACTAGGGCGGCAAATTTTTAGGGGCGGCACTACCGAATTATTGCCTGGTTCGACGGCATGAAGCAGCGAGAGGTGGCAGCACGAGAAGCACTTTTTCGACATTGACTATATAAAACATGCAACACAGACAGGTCACTTTCCTCCTAGGAAGTCTAAGCGCAGATTTCCGAAGAAAGTTCGGAAGTCTACGGCCGGGAGATAGAAGGAAAAACCCGTCGGAAAACCGCAGAATAAAAAGCTAAGACGTCGAGTGCTAGATAAATTCAATGCCACGGCCATATAAGTTAATCTTGACTTTGTGGTGAACAAATTAAACTTTTTAATCTCAACCGTTTCTACGATCTTTAATTTACAAAGAGTTTCTTGTCGCGACAAATCGGTCACCAAGACACCAAATTTCAACCTTTTTTTCACTTCACGTTCATTCGCAGGCTCACAAACATGAATTTAGACACTGAAAAAAATTCTTTGCCCACATTGGGTTTCGATCCGATTAATTTACCATCTTACAAATACATAATTTTTGACATATTATCTCAATTCTGTGTAAAGAGATTTTTGATGTTGTCTACGGTACTAATTTTGAAGTGAATAACGTAGCAAAAATTGTACCGGAAAAATTCATTGAATTTTAAACACCATAGTTTTTTTTTATTTTTCAACTTAGAAAGGTCGGGGTTTAAGATCGCTTCCTACAAAAGTTGGTCTGTACTAGTGTCTGTATCGAAATTAAATTTCGGTCCTCTGCGATAAAAGGTGATGCCCAATAAACATTCTGAAGGAAAGTGCTTTGAGAGTACCGCAAACGCTAAGACTCTGAAGGCATCCGACTAAACAGAGCCCAAGTTTCGCTCAATAACTTGCCTTGGGGTTCTATACGCGATGTCTGAATTCACGAAATATTCCTCTTTAGGAAAAAAACAAGTTTCTGTTTTACATTCTCCTTTAATTCCCGCAATTATTTATTTATATCTTGTTCGTGGCATCTGAGGTTCTTCAGCGTTTTTTTTTTTTCTTGGGTTCCAGTCCCTCCGACAGGATATGGTTTCAGTATCGCAAACGATGGTGGGGACGATGGTTATAAAACTGAGGTGATTCGCAATTAGGTGCAGACTGCGATTTCAAAGTGCTACTAGATTCGTCACTGAAATATAACTCGTGTGTTATAAAATGGAATCGAGATTGCACTTAGATTGGTAAGGCGGATTGCAATAGCAAACACAAGAACGAAAGGTTTCGCGATTGGCGAATAGTCTTACGTTTAATCCAAGGCTAGTATCGCTCTACAAGAAAAGCTAAGAAAAAAAAAATCAAACTGAAAGAATTATTATTTGACAAAAATCCACGGCCATAATGACGAATGGACAAAGAAAGTCGCGACGCGCTGTGCGAATTGCCAAAACACTGATAGTACTCGCTTGTTGTGTTGCCCATTGTATTTTTGAGGTGGATACTGCACCTGTCAAATCGACATCTAGAGCCGTGGTAAGTAACCCTGAGAATCTATAAAGTACCGATGAAAATCGATCGTCATCTATGAAATCGTAGGACGCTCAATGTGCAAAAGGGTATTCCGAACAAAGTACTTGCAAATGCCAATATCTGAGATACAGAGATGATTAATTATGGTCAAATTTCTTTTGTGTTTGTCAGACTCCTATCAATAAAAGATTACTTGATATACGGTTCGAATTACTCACACAACAATCAACAACAATTAATTTTACCAATCGGTATAACATTTCAGGAGTACTTGTCCCAGTTTGGATATCTACCGCCAGCCAAATCCAACAGTAGAAGAATCATATCGCAGAAAGCGTTTTCCAATGCGATATCCCAGTTCCAATCTTTCGTGGGGATTAATGTCACCGGTGAGTATGAACGGACAGACACACATGTACAATTTTCGTATATAATATTATGTATTGCAAAAACAGGGTGATATTGATTGGAGAATTTCGTTTCGAAAAATCACACAAACATGTTCATTATTCATTTTTATTCTTCAGGTAATCTGGACGCCAAAACAGCTCACATGATGAGCATGCCTAGATGTGGTGTTGTGGACAAAGCTAGAGTCAGTAAAAGTGGCAAAGGCAGGAGTTATACTTTTTTCGGTACATTATATTTTCATATACCTACATGTTGATAGATGTGCTGACAATGAGAGACAAAAAGTTCGCTGATAGGTCGTCTTGGACTCGTTCTGATAATTGTATGGATAATTGCTACAAAAGCAAAGGTCCTACCGGAATTATGTATAGAACCTTATTTGTCGATAATTTTGTCACCTTCAATTTTGTATTCAACTATTTTGCCCGATAATGTCGAGGCAACGAGATTATAACGAGAAACTAGCTGCGAGTAACTAATCCATTTGATAATGTAAATAGCCGGATTGAGGTGAAATGTGGTCGTGTACAGGCCGAGCGTTGCAAATTCAAATAATTCCAATTACGATGAGTTAGTCGCATTCGTCGTTTGTCGCACGTGTGAAAAATCACTTTACTTAGCGATGTACTCTAGTCCAGCTATGTGCGTATCGCCTGACCATTTCTTTCAATACGGGTCATAATGTGTTCCAGGCAGCAAGTGGGAAGTCAAATCTCTGACGTACAAAATCTCAAAATACCCCACTAAACTTGCCAAGAAAACCGTTGACAGGGAAATCCACAGGGCCTTCAAAGTATGGTCCAAATACACCGATCTGACCTTCACGCCGAAAAGTGGACATGTGAGATACGCCTCAGTTTTTAAATTATTATCTCACACATCCACTTTAATCATGTCCAGTCTGGATCTCTCGTGATCCCACGATCCGTTCAGTTCTCTGTCTATTATATCTCTGGGTTGGTTCATTCTTCTGTGCTGTTTACCGCCAGAAGGGACATGTCCCAAGGCGGTTCAAATTTCATCCCATTACATTTGATTTCACTCAACCTGTATCTTGCTCGCGAAAAGACAAACCACCACGATATCCATTATCTATCCGCGATCATGTATGCATCGCTCTTCAGGTCGACATTGTGATCAGCTTCGTGAATGGAGAGCATGGCGACGGACAGCCCTTGGACGGACCTGGATCAGAAGGGGGAGGGAACGTTCTCGCCCACGCTTTCTCTCCAGGGTCTGGGATTGGGGGTGACGCTCACTTTGACAACGCAGAAATGTGGAGCGTCGACACCTACGACGGTACAAATCTCTTCCAGGTGGCAGCGCACGAACTCGGTCATTCTCTCGGCCTTGACCACAGCCGAATCGAGGCCGCCCTCATGGCCCCGATATACCGGTCGTATGACCCGAACTTCATGCTAGACGAGGACGATATCACAGGCATACAGGTAAGTCGAAATCATTTCATACTTATTCACACAGCTATTGTCCCGAACCACAAGACGCAGACGCAACACGAGTCTTTTTTGTTTCGGTAAACCAAATCCCCAACAAACATAGGGTAGACGTACCGTTTTTGGCCACCTTAGTACCGTTTGTGGTCATCACTTGCTCCATTTGTGGCCATACCCATTATCATGTAAATCAAGGCCTGCAGGCCACAAACGGTACAAAGCTATTTCAACAGCCTTAATTATTGAAAACTTCACTTTTAAACAATCAAGTACTGGATAAGTTGGGTCTAATATTTGCTGTAGGGTATGTTTTCGTAATTAGTTAAATAATTGAATAGATTTTCAGTGCCAGAAAGGAGGGAAGCATTTGTCAAGCATGGCTACAAATGGT
This sequence comes from Tenthredo scrophulariae, assembly GCA_963978835.1. Lineage (NCBI taxonomy): Eukaryota > Metazoa > Arthropoda > Insecta > Hymenoptera > Tenthredinidae > Tenthredo > Tenthredo scrophulariae. Next base: position 31,769,290 of record OZ022227.1, read on the forward strand.
ACATTTACCCGATTGCAATTTTTTTTCCGTATTCCATTCCGTTAAAAACAATTGCTGGGACTTTTTGTCTGTCGATGGTTATGATAGAGTTTCCACTTTGCTTTCCTGAGATGCAGCGTTGAGCCCGAATACTCTTAACTCATGATTGTGCGCTTATTATCCACGCAGGCGCTGTATGGGCCCAAAACGAACAATAAAAGGCACAGACGACCAAGCATCTTCAATCGTCCACGTACCCACAATCATCCACATACTTACGATCGTCGTGGCTATTTTTCACGATCTAGGCATTTTTGATGGTCATCGAGGTGCTGTGGAGTGACTGATAACTAACCTCTATTTTACACTGGCTGAACCACTAGTTTTCTGGCCGAAATCGTCCCTCTGAATCATGTCAATTCCTGTGTTATTCCAACTTAGAATTTCAATACCCGTTGGTTTTCACCACGTAATTCCAATTTCAATCATTGTGGGATAAAATCTGTCGGTGTGTGAAATTACTATTGGGATCACAAAGGGACAATACAGATTTTTTTTCGGCATTGGCATTGAAAAGTCACTTTGACGCCTGTTTTCGATCCGTAAAGTAGCACTTTATACGGCTAATTTTAGAACTGCCCTATAAAGTCTTTATACAGCAGTCTGAATGCGCAGTTCGAAGTGCGCATTCCAAAGGTGCCGTATAAATTGATGCGCAGTTCGAGGTGCGCGACAGATCGCGACATAACCTCACTTTTCGTCTGCGAATCTCAACTGGCGTCAAAGTGACTCTCCATGCCTATCCCGAAAAAAATATGGTATGGGACGCACCCGTAAACCGTTTTTGATTCGAATAATGATTTCAGAACTCGGTTCCGGCTCGCCTTTAGCTCGTACTGGAATCATTATCCTCGCCGAAAAACACTTGGTTTACGGGCATGCCACATAATATACTATATAATAATGTTCCATAGCTTTTTTCTGTCTTTCTTTGTATGAGGTGAAAAATGTACTACCGACGCAAAGTAGAGTTGACCTTCATTTTGAAGTTTGAAGAATTTGTTCTACGATTATTTTATAAGGTACAGAGACGAGCTTAAGTTTATCATCATCCAACATAATAGAACATTAAAAAGATATTTATTTATTACTCTCCAATGTGCCACAATTTTCCTCTCCTGACTTTTGTTTTTACTTGCCTCATCCCGTAATTTTTTATCGTTATAAGTTAGACATTGTGTACCAAAAGAGTTTAACCGAACCTCTATATATTCAAGCACGATTGTATGTAGTATGTAAAAATTGCACTGTTTGCCATGAGTAGACAATCAGGAGGAGAATCAAAATTCAATTTTCGGGTCTCTCTACCGCATATAGAGTTTCTAAGTATTTTTCCTTTTCAACATCGCATTCACGGCACTTCGTGAAGAATAATCATGGACTAATTGAATGAATTTACATAAGATGAGGGTCGAAGGTACGACAGGCTCTGAATTTACTGAACGCAATACAGACTTAACATAATTAAGATACGATAAGATGCAAACTGTGAAAAGTGCCTGGTTCAGCGCCGTCGAATAGGCATCCATCCACTCGCACGCTCAAGTACTTCTTTGAAATCTGGCTCGGAGATGGGAGACGCGCGAGCGCCCTATCTAGGGGTGTTCGAACTTAATATTTTTCTAGATTCTTCTCATGATCAGTTTTCGTGGAGGCATCTTATAGTTCCATAAATTAAAAACGGCAATATGTTACTTTACGAACGATTAATGACTTAGCGTGAAGATGTACTCAATTAGCGAATCACAGTTCGATTGAATTATTGCTGAAGATACATAAAAGTTGTCAATCTTGCATATTCGAGCCATGATTCCCAAATTGCGTGCTAGTCATTTAATTGATAGCATCAGAGCAAAAATGTATAGATTCATTGTTACAGGCGTTTGTGCAAAGGTTGCGATATCATTGAGTTCCCGTGGTTATACTCTCCGTCGTTTTTCAATTTCGAATCATCAAAAGCCATGGATTAATTTATTTCGAACTCATTGGTTACATTAATAATTGCAATTAATTCTCGCCAGTCGAAATGAGGCGGTGATCTGTTATTGAAAACTTCAAACGTCGTCGCTTTATAAAGTAAATTCAAGCAATTTGGCTAGTCCATTCTTCTACGAACCTTCATTCGTCCGGATTTATTTTTTCAATGATATTGCGATTGTGTAAATTGTTTGAATATTGTTCAATTTCATATGGTCGTACAGATTTCTCTCCACAACTGTAAGTAACATAAGTATTTATTGCAAGTTATTAATTCGATGATCAATTTTCATATTCATTTAGACACAGAATTTTTCTCATTTCCTTCACATTGTTTACAAAAACATTGGATTATTCATTTTCCAATTTCCCATAAAACAGATCGTTTCTTCAATTTTCCCTGTATTGTTCCCTGTGAGCTGCGGTTGTCGTTGGACTATAACATTCCATGAAATTAAACACGTCACCACTCAGCGTCCTGCATATCGTTATCTTTGAATTAGGATGCAATGTACTGTTACTTTCGAAGGATTAATCATAGAAGGAGTAAGTCAGATACCCGGCAAAAACATTGTAAATGTCGAAAGTTACCGCCAAGTAGAAAAATGGTTTCACCAGCCGAAAACTCAGAAGCATCATACTCTTTACCAGCGACAGATTACAAACGTCATTTCTTTACACAAAATAATACAAAAACCTTGTACGTGAAATCAGGCAACAAAGCCAAGCACTCTCGCAGTTATTTTCATTTTTCAAATTATGTTTCCCGAATGCTAGTATGATGGAAATCAATGGCAAACCAATAGAAAATCATTGTTCGCCTTTGACGAAGTAGCATATTGGCGATGGAAAATATTGCTTAAGGAAGTTATCTCGTATGATGATATGAACTTGGCGGACATAGATTGTTCTGAAAATTATCAATGGCATTCTTTTTTTGATTCATTCATTTGAGTCACTCTGCGACGATCACACCCACAAAACTGTTGAGAGCATGATGAAAGACTATTTGAACATCGTTTGCATTGATAATATTCATCATTGTAAAATGAAACTAAGTAAATAATAGTCATTTGTCTGACAAGGACGCGAAAGGACCTCGTCTTCGGGTCATACAGCACTTTCACACCCGTTATAAAGTTCCTCTATGTGCCTGTGTACTTCATCTTATTTTATTTTTTTTCCTCACATTGAGAGATGAGAAAACTATCCTAACGCACAAGTGCTTGGAAAGCTTAATGAAGACCGTGTTTTTGACAAAAGGTAGTGCAGAAATGAATGTTAGAAACGGATGAATAATTCGTTGAAATTAATGTTGAGTTAAACATACCTATGAAGAGTTCATAGCGAGAACTAATAAGTCCATAAACGTTAGTTTTGGGGATTTAAATTTGAATTCGAATCTTGAAAACGGCTCGATTCCATTGTGCATCTATCATTTACTAACGTTCGCCTATGGTTATAACGCCATGATACAAACATGCCACAGCCGTAAAACATCCTGAACGTACCCATTATCGGTACACTAAGGTAATGCTTATTGAACGTCTTTCTTTCTGTTCTACTCGCAGTGAATATACATCGATACGCATCAGTTTTTACGTAAGACAGTCACGAATATACTGTATGTATATCATACATATGAGGACACTCTCATTGTTGATCGTACTTCACATTTCCGTAATTGATAATTTTCAGAACAATCTATGCCCGCCAAGTTCATATCGTCATACGAGATAACTTCCTTAAGCAATATTTTCCATCGCCAATATGCTACTTCGTCAGAGGTGAACAATGATTTTCTATTGGTTTTCCATTGATTTCCATCATACTAGCATTCGGGGAACATAATTTGAAAAATGAAAATAACTACGAGAGTGCTTGGCTTTGTTGCCTGATTTCACGTACAAGGTTTTTGTATTATTTTGTGTAAAGAAATGACGTTCATAATCTGTCGCTGGTAAAGAGTATGATGCTTCTGAGTTTTTGGCTGGTGAAACCATTTTTGTACTTGGCGGTAACTTTCGACATTTACAATGTTTTTGCCGGGTATTTCATTACTTTTTGTATATACTATAAACGGGTCAGCGCTAAAATGACTTCAATGTATTATACATATCGCACACCTAGATCTAAACTCACTAGGACAAATCGAAAAACCTGATTTTTGAATTATTATTATTTTTGTATACCCCGATACCATACGCCACTAACCACAAGAACAGATTCAGCTTGATGTTCATCATCATGATGATAGATTGCGCTAACTTGGTTTCGCTGAATTAATAAATATATAATAATAATTATATAATAATATAATTATAATATATCGATAATAATAATTAGTAATAAATATTATTGATGATATTATATAATTATATTCATTGTTGATAATAAATAATTAATTCAATAATTATCCAAAGGTATAATTGGAGCAAAACGTTTTTTCCTCATACTGAAAAATTAGATTTTTGACTTGTCCTAGTTTAGATCTATAGGTGTGCGATATGGAGATCAACTCTCAGTCATTTGTCATAAAATGAAATTATGTATTTTCGGGTTCGCGCAAAACGCACGAGATATTTTATAAGATCAAGAAATCTCCTTCTGAGAATCATGCGACAGCTTGTACCAATCATAGTTTATGCTACCCGTGATCTCATTCTATTCAAACGGCGCCACAAATTAAGATGTAGTACAAACACAGAATACGGAAAATGTTCTTCGATTGTCTGGTTATGAAACTCGTACGTAAAATAACTAGGCCCAATGTCGAAAGAGACCATCATGTGTTCTATAATATTTTTCAAGCTCAACTCAAACAAATACCGTGACAATCACGTGAAACCGAATGGATCCATGCTACCGGACAGCGAATATTGGCGAATATGACGTCATTTTAGCGGGCTAACCATTCGTTGCGCTGAACAATCCCTAGGGTGATTTTGGCGCGCGGTCGATGCAACTCGGCAGCCATTGTTGATAGAAGCCGGCTGACTGTCAATACATCGCGGAAGGTAGACATGTGGGGTTATGTTCGTTTATTTTAAGCAAATGATTGATAAGGCGAATAAAAACTACGTGAATAAGCTAGGAATATTTATCAAAAATCTATCAATTAGTTTTGAATGATATCTTAATACAATTAAGGAATTGGTTGTTCTCGATGAACTCTTTGATTCTAATTAATTTGCAGTTATAGCTTGAGTCAATTCGTTGATTGTACTATGATATTATTTAAAACTGATTGATCGATTTTTGATAAATATCAATAACTTATTCACGTAGGTTTTATTCACTTCATTTATCATTTGCTTAAAATAAGCGAACATAACCCCACATGTCTACCTTCCGCGATGTATTGACAGTCAGCCGGTTTCCAACAACAATGTCCAACAATGGCTGCCGAGTTTTATCGACCGCACGCCAAAATCACCCTAGGGGTTTTCAGTGCAACGAGTGGTTAACCTGCTAAAAATACGAAATATTCGCTTTTCGGTAGCATGGATCCATTCGGTTTCACGTGATTGTCACGGTATACATACATATGTGTATGAAAAAAATAACGTTTACAGTATCATAACTGTGTCATTCGCATGAAGTTCAATGAATACATCATCCTTGTAGTATATTGATACATTCAAGATATACGACACCGAATCCTGCGTACAGATATATGCATACAACCGGATCTGGATATCATAGCGCTAAACTGAACGCGAATTTTGATCATCCCATTATCGAATTCAACTGGATCGTCGATACTTGGTTAAGCAATCAATAGAATAGCATCCGTATGTAAAAGAACTCAATCAGATGTAGTAGAATGATCATGAGAATCATCTTATGAAGAAAGCTTACTCATAATCAGTACAGTCATTTTTTGATACCTTTCACAACTAGACACGGCTGAAATCATATGAAAACAGTTTTCGAGTTATCAATATAGTAGTTGGTAGGTAGATTCGTGTCGTTGGCAAGCAAACTCGGTTATATTGAGGGCTAACGATCAGAAGGCAAAGATAATATAAAATAATATATTATTATTAATAATAATATCGGAATCGTGGTCCCGAGACACATATATGTATACATAGATATATCTATGTGCATATATAAAATAATTATTTTGTTAATAACTTCGGCATGCGTGATCAAATATTGCTAAAAAAACAATAGGGGGCGAGATTCCGGTGGCACGAACCTCCCCTTCAAATTGCAAGTTCATAAGTGCAACGGTTCGACAGATATCGTGGTCCCAAGAAGAACGTTCTGCGAAGAAGAAGAAGAAGAAGAAGAAGAAGAAGATTGTGTTTTCGATCAACTTTGACAGTCGATATCTCAGGAACCACCGGCTCAATTTCGTTCAACTTTTTGGAGCAATGTTAGGTGGAGTGGGTCTTACGCCGCTACAAATTTTGTCAAAAAATATTCAGTGGTTCGAAAGATATGACGGCTTTTTTACAAGAACAGGAGCTTGCTCAGGTAAATGATTCGGGGCTGGCGCGCCGGCCTACGGGTACTTGGCGGCGATTCGCTACCGCGAATCTTGATTAATTCAGATTTGTGGTATTGGTGTTCCGCATCAAGTAAATAGGCCAGCATTAAAAAAGGAAAAATTTTTTATTGCAATAACACAAAATAAAATACTAATATTATCCTTAATATTCATTCGATACACATGCAGGCATTACCGCTACACCATCCACCCGTATGTCTTCGGAAAAGGCACTTTATGAAGCTATATGGATTACCCCATCCTGGTCCTAGTTTACAGCTTGGGATCCCGCGAAGACTACCCCAAATGCTCGCTTCTTTAGGGGTCGAGGAAGATATCTCGTTAAGTTCAGCTGGAATAAAACGTATAATCAGGGCTATGGGGCTTTCGAATCACTTCGAAAACGCGAATCGTAGTTTCTCCCACACCAGACAACTAATCGGCATGAAACTTTGGGGATTACTGCTTCCTTTCAGCAAAGAGCGGCCAAATATTTCGTTTTTTCAAGATTTCGGAATTTTTTTACAGATTCAGTTATCATCAGAGAAATCGTGGAATTATTCAGAGATGCACTCGATTTATTGAAATTTGGAAATACTCAGATACTCGGCAGTGGCAAACCACAGACTTTTAACACTATCTCATTTCATTTGATAAAGAAATAACCGTGAAACTACGATTTTGCGTCCTATATGTGGAAAAAAAAAAAAAAAAACCGTGAGAAGAAACCAAGATTGGTCAGTTTAAACACTGAAGAATTTGTTTTTTCGAAAAATTTTAAATACGGTATCACACCAGATTTCTCCCCTCAACCGTTACCGATACACTTGATGAACATGGATGAGTAAAAATTGAACTTGGCGGATCAGTTATCTCCCGTTTCGCACAGAAACAGTATTGCTTTCTTGCTCGGAATCAGTGTCTAAGATCCCGGTTAAATCGGTGATTTTTTTCCACTGAAACCGCAGTATTCCCGGTTTTATGGTTTAATACTGGGAACACGTATGTGTATTTTACGTGCTGGAAGATGTTCTGTCCGGAAGAATGAATTTTCTATAGGCCATTATATCCGACAATATTAATCATATTCCAAGAATATATGGGAAATATCTACAGTCATAATAACTAATATAGTTGTTGTAGTTACATTCATGATTCAGTGACCCATATTGTCTAAGATTTGTTTATGATCGCGGGTTATTGATTCATCAGATTATCAGACCAAAATCGCGAAATTATTTATACTATTGGAGTGAAAAGCTTATGAATTTGGAAAAGCTACAAATTAGTCAAAAAATGTTTAATTGTAAAGCTCAATGTGTATAAATATGCGATGCAAATAGAATTTTCATTGTGTTTCGAACATTGAGGTTTCAAAAAGATCTTTTCGCCAAAAACTTCAAGTTCTTTAGTTTAAACTTTCCAAACTAACTCGTGAATATGATTTGAAGAAATTCACGCGGCTCTTTCGTGAATGATTCTACAATTCCTCTGGTGCGATTCCGAACACGTACGGCCCAAAATGTTCGGAATCGCACATAGAATTGCGCGACGTATTTTGTTTTTTTGATTTCGGTGTCCAAGCAGAGATATTCCGTTTAATAGCACCTTCTGCACGCGTTTATCCCAATGTTTTCAGGTCTGGTGGAATTGGGTAGGGAAGCACCTTGAGTGTTTCCCAGTCTGAATCAATTAGTTACTCAGTGATGAATCGTTTCGTTTATTATTCATAATGTATGGAACAAGCAGCTCAGTTTACAATCTTTTCCCTCGATCGTATAAAATGTAGTTTTCAGAAAATCGCTATTACATTCCGTGTACCGAAAACGATTCATAATATTATGAATCATTAATCAAGAATTAATCATTTTTCTTGTTATCTTTTGATATTTAAAGAGGCCAACGTGTGGCTTATTATTTATCATACTATAAATCAATCCGCCTACTGGAAGTATGTTAGTTTATTTAGATGAGTATTGCGGTCAACCAAACCACCGCAACAGACAAAACAACAAACAAACTCTCATATTGTCTTAATGTTGTTACAAAATTTAAAGGAAACGATTCATTCCCCTTTCATATTGGATTCAAATTTCTATATACTGACAGACTTTTCATCATCTAAGAGTGAAGATTTTCACAGTTCATGCATCCCCGAAAAATGTAACCAATTGCTTACGACTATGAGAATTTCATTTTCATCATAGAATCGAAGCGCTCGAAATTTCGAAAATACTCTCCGGGAATGACTCGGAATAAGTTCTACCTAGTTTTTTTTTTTTTTCCCTCGAAACTGAGAAGTTTAGTTTTCACCAAATTTCCATGTTGTCAGATCCAGCGAAAATCACCTCTGATCATTTCCAGATCGGGACGTATGGGTGTGTGTGTGTGATCAATTTTTTATCGGACAATATCATGGAAACGAATCAACGGATCTCACTCTCCCTTACATCAATCGATATGGTTTTTCCCAACCTAGAACTGGATAAGATACGGATTCGATGGGCCCAATAGTTTTTGAGTTATACGAAAGAAACAAAAATATTTTTCAACTGATGATATCTCGAGAACCGATCAATGGATTTTGATGACTTTTAGAGTGTGAGAAATTCGAACTAGAGGTTCCAGGGCGAGCCCGTCGAGGTCATCCGACATATTTTTCAATCAATTTGCGATTTCGTTGAGAATCCCTATATCGCATTACTTCAATTCAATAAGTTGCCTTAAAAGTGGAGGGTTTCGAAACGAATATTGACCGATCAGCAATTGGTGTGATATAGAGAGTTTCCTGGATGACTATCGTATTCGGTCAATTTCATGATTCCTCATTAAATTCATAGAATTATTTATTCGCAATTTCCCCCGTGGTATCCGCTCATCTTTAATGTGGTTTGGCCATAAGTTTCAAGCAGCAGCGTTGGGAGAGGGTAAATCTGGTGTCGCTATGGGTGGGGAATATTAATAAAACCAAGAAGATTTTCAATTACTATCAGAGTGAGATTTCGGAGTGTCTTGAGAAGTGTCACTAAAAAATAATTAGAATTTCACCGACAAATAATAGAGCTCCACATTTGGCAAATAGTTGCACGTCGAATTCGAGGCTCGTGCTGCTCTCTGATACGGGTTCAATCCAAAGAAAACTAATTTTCTTAAATAAGAAGGTAATAATGACAAATCGACGAGGGAAATCACAATGTGTTGTACTACGGCTCACCCAATCGTTGATGATGGTCGCTTGTTGTGCTGTCCATTGTATTCTCGAAGCGAAAGCTGCGCCTGTCATCTCGGAAACTGGAGCCATGGTAAGTAGTTCTAAGAATCGAGAAGGAACGATGAAAATCGGTCATCATCGACGAATTCATGTGACGCTTGATGTGCAAAAAAGTACTTCGAACATTTGATCCGAGAGTACGTAGACTATACTCAGAAACTCGAGCGTGTAATCACATGAATTTTCGTCAGGTTTTTTATTAATTACTCACAAATTAATCAACAAGAATGAATCGAATGAATCTCTATCAAATTCCAGGGGTACTTGTCCCAGTTTGGATATCTGCCACCAGTCAATCCAGCGAGCCAAGGATTAATATCGGAAGAATCGTTGTCGTTGGCGATATCTGAGTTTCAAGCTTTCGTAGGGATTAATGTGACCGGTGAGTATAAACGGCCAAAACAGCAAATATTCATACATGTGACGGATTCCACATAACAGGCTGAATGCATACTGGTGGTTGAGGTACATCTAAGAAGTTTTCTTTTTTTTCGGATGTATTTCATTTGTATTTCACAGGTGATTTGGACGCTGAAACAGCTCACCTGATGACCCTGCCTAGGTGTGGTGTCAAGGACAAAGTTAGACCCAGCCCGAGTGACAGGTCCAAGAGATACGCCCTGTTCGGTATGTTATGAAATTTCGAGTACTACGAGTCAGGCATCAACCTGAACCAAGATCTGTCACTCACCGTACGCTTTTACCCCAATGATAATTGACTGGCAATTTCCTAATCGAATAAAACTCATTTCCCTCTTCAGGTACTAAGTGGAGAACCAACAGTCTGACGTACAAGATAAGCAAGTACCCCAGAGATCTGGATAAGTCAAGTGTCGACAGAGAAGTTTTCAGAGCTTTGTCTGTATGGTCCGAGTACACCGATCTGACCTTCTCTCGGGAGAGTGGAGAGGTAAGAGACGCCTCAGTTTTCGAATCATTATTCTCTTTCTTCTATCTATGCTTGCACTTAACGTGCATGTGAGTACTTATCACCCCACGATCATATTGCCATTGTTATTCAGGTCGACATCGAAATCAGATTCGAAGTTGGAGATCATGGCGATAACAATCCCTTCGACGGACCCCAAGCATACGGGAGAGTCAACACACTCGCACATGCTTTCTCTCCAGGGCCTGGACTCGGGGGTGACGCTCATTTTGACGACTCCGAAGTGTGGACCATCAGCAGCTACCACGGCACCAACTTATTTCAGGTCGCAGCCCACGAATTCGGCCATTCCCTCGGGCTTGACCACAGCAATATCCAGTCTGCCCTTATGGCCCCTATGTATAGGGCATATGACCCTAATTTCAAGTTGCACAAAGACGATATTACAGGCATACAGGTAAGCCGGAATTATTTCATACTCAGTCACACAGCGATTGACCCGAAGTACAAGATGCGTACGGAAGAAGATTTTTTTCTATTAAATCAAATCCCCAACTAAAATATGGCACCTTTTTTCGAAGCATCCCATTCCCTCAAGAAAAATCGGTGTTACTTTTTGTTTGTCAATGTTTGTGGCAGAGTTCTAAACCGGATTTTCTGTGATGCAACTTTAAGCACGAATACTATTGATATCATGATTGTGCGCTTATCATCCACGCAGGTACTTTATGGGCCCAAAACGAGAAATGAGAGTCCAAGTATCCATAACTATCCAGGCCACAATGGTGATGGAGACACTAATCACGTTGACAACAGCTATGATCGTGAAGACAGCCATGGTGACGAAGAGATTTACAGTGGACCAGATATCTGTAAAGATTCCCACATCGACACGATGTTCACAACCGCTGGCCACGTCTACGTCTTCAAAGGTGAAAGAAATAGAGAGAGGCTCATCGACTACCGATTATTATCAGTGTAGAGCGTTGTACGATTGTGTTCGTTGTTTAACCAACATCTGATGAACTTTTGTAGGAGAGCATTACTGGAGGCTAACGGCGAACGGCATTGCTACTGGGTATCCAAAGCCCATCAGCAAAGGGTGGAAGGGTCTACCAAGTAACATCGACGCTGCATTTACCGATGAAAATGGGAAGACGTACTTCTTCAAGGTAGATCTACGAGCCATATTATGGTTGATCATGAATATTGGAACAGAGAGTTTTTAATGACGCAACTAATTCGTTTTATCATATTCCGGTTTTCTCTTTCTCAGGGCGCCGAGTATTGGGTCTATGTTATCGGACAAATGGACGGTCATTATCCAAGAAAAATCCGCAAAGATTTCCCCGGAAGTCCCGACAATATCGACGCCGCTACAGTGGGGAGCAGAGATGGGAATATATATTTTTACAAGGGATCTAAGTTCTGGAGATTCAACTCTGCCTGGAGGCCATCGGTCAAGAGATCACATCCCGAACCGATTTCGACTTGGCCAGGTCTTCCACAAAGCGTGGATGCCGCCTTCTCCTATAGAGGCAACACCTACTTCTTCAAGGGTGGTGCCTACTACCGATTTAACGACAGAACATTTTCGGTGAGCTTTTTATTCCAATAGAAGTGTCTTTGACATTTAGAGGATCACCGATTGAGGGGTTATAGTAGAGGTAACTTTTACCACGTGATTATGTCACTATGAAGACTAGTGTCGATTTCGTGATCGTAGTTCACGGTCATTTTTTTATCAAATGACATAAGATGGTGCTAAAAATGTGTCGCTTGCTATCGCTGAGTGGCTCAGTATTTCAAAATGGCAATGAATCGAGTAAATCTGTGAATAATTCTACGATTTCTCTGATGATAACTGAATCTGTAGAAAAAATTCCAAAAATCTGAAAGAAACGCAATCTCAGCCACTTTCTGCTGAAATAAAGCAGTAATCCCCAAAGTTTAATTCCAATTGGTAGTGTGGTATGGGAGAAACTTCAAATCCCGTTTTCCAGGTGATCAGAGCGTGTAATAAAGCTGAGTGATGGGTCCCTAGAGTCCCTCTATGTAACAAGTTTCGAGTTGAGGTATGACCGTTTTTTATGACCTGGTTTCAGATGGACTCGGCAAGTCCATACCAGACTGGACCCAAGTGGTTTGGGTGCCCGGTAAACAACAATGGGATAGAGTGGGGTCATCGGTGGTGAGGCCTTTTCCACATCAGAGGACAGATATATGGTTCTGATCAATAACGTCCACGGAAATGTCAGTAATATTAATCTATTCGAATATCTTCTTCGTCTAAATTTATGTCATTAATTATGTGATATCGAAACTCAGAATTTGGGAACCCTGAAATTGTGATCATTTATTATTGATCCGAACCTTTGTAGACAAAAACTGCTTGCACATAGAAGATCCCATAGAGATCTTCCGGGGAACTATATGTACTCAGATTTCAACAATTTCTAATAGAATTTTTTCTCAGTCGAGAGTATTTTTTACACAAGGGAACAAATGCACTAGTACTGATACCAGATAGTTGATCTTCATTTTCAAGTTCTAAGTATTTTCCTACGATTATTTTCTAAGGTATAGATTATACTGGTCAAGTTTATAATGTTGTAACATAACAGAACAATAAACAAGTATTCATTCATCACTTCCGTGCAAGTTCCGTATTCATCAGATACGACAGGCTCTGAATTCACTGAGAACGCAATACGTGAGATAGATGCCACGCAAACTGTGAAAAGTGCCTGGTTCAGCGCCGTCGAATAGGCATCCATCCACTCGCGCGCTCAAGTACTTCTTTGAAATCTGGCTCGGAGATGGGAGACACGCGAGCGCCCCATCTAGGGATGTTCGAACTTAATATTTTTCTACATTCTTCTCATGATCAGTTTTCGTGGAGGCATCTTATAGTTCCATTAAAAACGGCAATATGTTACTTTACGAACGATTAATGACTCAGCGTGAAAATGTATTCAATTGGCGAATCACAGTTCGATTAAATTATTGCTGAAGATACATAAAAGTTGTCAATCTTGCATATTCGAGCCTTGATTCTCAAATTGCGTGCTAGTCATTTAATTGATAACATCAGAGCAAAAATGTATAGATTCATTGTTACAGGCATTTGTGCAAAGGTTGCGATGTCATTAAGTTCCCGTGGTTATACTCTCCGTCGTTTTTCAAGTTCGAATCATCGAAAGCCATGGATGAATTTATTTCGAACTCATTGGTTACATTAATAATTGCAATTAATTCTTAACAGTGAAAATGAAATCCGGTAAAGTCTTATAGAATCCCATTAAATTGCATAAAGTCCTATGGAAATCTCGTGAAATCTGTGAAATTCTATGAAATCCCAAGAAGTGCTTTGGAACTTTATGGAATCCTAAGAAAACATTTCGAAATCCTATGAAATACAGTTAAATTTAGCCAGTAAAGCTAATCATTTTTAATCGTATGCGGGTATGCGGGAGTCATTTTTTCACTTGAATCGAGCAGGGCTTCTGCTTATAATTTCAATGAATTTTTACGTTTCTGAGATTTATCCGTAAAAATCAGATATCGGTCTGTCCGACAAACTCGCCGAATTATCAGAGAAACGACTCGATCATTAAGAGATCTGAAATTAACAGGAATTTACATTTTATTGATGGGCATGAAAAATTGTTATAAATCTCGTTTAATTTGAACACTTGCTTTTACTAGAAAAAATTCGGCATGTAATTCTTGACTGAAATCCATATTCTGATCTAATCAATACTTATCGCAAGAATTACATGGGCTTGTGTGGTCATGAAAAATACCGCGAAAAATACTATTTTTCCGTCTTTTCCGTTTTGTTATTTGCGGTATACTATTACCGCAGCGAAGCACATGAATGAAAATGTTTCCCGGATACATGCATCCCGGATCTGAGAAACATTCTTTCGAGAGAATATTCTACGAGTTTTTCCATCAGAGATTATACGTAAGGTGTACGCACCGAGTCATTATACGTCAACCGACGCACCTTTCTGATGTTCAAGATGCTGTTTCTTTTTTTTTTTCTTCAATTTCGTCTTCGAGATTCTATTAAATGATGAATTCATCTAAATCATTCCAAATTTGTTGAATTTCTTCGTTTGAAGAACATGTTTCTTTCGTAGACCGTATGCAATCATTTTTTACTTCATAGATGTGCAGGTTCTCACCAAGATTTATGCGGAATGTGTGGCATGGCCATTTTTTCCAACCCCTCTGTGTGGTGTAAAAAAAAATTGCAATAAAATTCTGGCAATGATGGTTTCGAAACCTTTGTGATACTTTTCTGCTTTCTAATTTTTTTTTTTTTTTTTGTAACTTGTCGTGGGGTTATAACATATTTTTAGAAAAGAGGACTTTTCTTCGGATGGATCCAAGTCAGTCATTGGTTACTTTACTGGCAATGAGTGTAGTTGGAGTGGTTGGAAACCGCATGGATATATTCTTGAGTCATACGAGATATATCTAATGCATCTATCATGGATGGTTGATAAGATAAACTACAAGAATCTATTGAACGTTGCTGTTGTCTCCCGTGTGCGAAGTGTAGATGCCACTTTGCAAAGGAGTTCGAAAGTCTATACGACGGAAAGATAAGAAGGAAAACCCGTTGGAAAGCCGCAGAGAAAAGGCCGAGACGTGAACGGCTAAAGAAATGACGTTATGCGCTAGACGTTTATTTATTTTTAAAAAATTTTTTTAATTTAATTTCTTGATTTAATGCAACTCCATATAAGGTACGTAAGGACTCATTTCCGGGTGAATAACGTGGAAAAAGTCGTACTAAAACAATTCATCGAAATTCAGAAGCGATAATTTGTTTACTCGTTATAGGGTCGGGTCGAAGATTGCTTTCGACAAGATCCTCTTTGTACCAGTATCCGTAACGGGAATAAATTTCAGCCTTCAGCGATAAGAGTTTATACCCGAGGATCGATTTGAAGAAGAGTGCATTGAGATCAGAACAAACGCGAAGACTCTAAAAGCATTCGGCCGACAGAGCCCAATTGATTCGTTCGATAACTTGTTTTGGGATTTTACGTACATTGTCCAAATTTAGGAAATATCCCTCTGCAGACAAAAAAAGTTCCTGTTTTATATTATTATGTTTACTCGATTGATACCTACTATTATTTATTTATATATAAGAAAATAGCTAGCTAGCTATAGCTAGCTCGTGGCATCTGAGATTTTTCCGCGTATTTTTCTCTTCGGTTTGAGGTTTTCGGAGAGCGTATACTTCCACATCACGAGCGATAGTGGGGATAATGGTTACAAAACTGAAGCGATTCGCGATTAGTTTCAGACTGCGATCTCAAAGTGCTACCAGCATCATCGCTCAAACATGTACATGTATGTTTAACTTGAGTGTCATAAGATAAAATCAAAATTGCACTAGGTTTGTACGACACACTGCAATAGTAATCACACAAACGAAAAAGCTTCGCGATCGACACAAAGTTTTACGTTCAATTCAAGGCTTGTGTCGTTCTTTTGAAAAATCTAACACCAAAATAATCGAACGAAAAGAATTATCCTTTACCGCGCGAAACCACGGCAATAATGACGAACGGTCAGAGAACATCGCGTCGTGCTCTGCGAATTGCCAGAGCATTGATAGTACTCGCTTGTTGTGCTGCCCACCATATTCTTGAGGTTGATGCTGCACCTGTCACATCGGAAGCTGGAGCCGTGGTACGTATAGAATTAAGAATATAAAAATACCGATGAGAACCGGTCATCATCTATGAAATCGTAGGACGCTTGATGCGCAGAAAAGTACTTCGAATATTTTGTCCCAAGTACGCAGACTATACTTATAAACTTTCGCGTATAACGACATGACTTTTCGTCAGTTCTTGCGAAAATGGTTACGAATTTCCCCGTATATTAAATTTGTATAATCGACAGTGACTTATATCATTTCATCTAGAGCCTTCTTTTTGTATCGAATTCTGGCCTAATACGATATGAGGTCCATATATTTTGCAACTGTCAAATCCTGAAATAGAGATATCATCAACTAAAGTCGTAGACTTCCTTTGAATGTGTTTGCCAGACGCGGGTCGATGAAAGATCAGTTCATACGCTTCAAATGACTTACACTGCAATCAACAACAATGAATTTTACCAATCGTCATAAAATTCCAGGGGTACTTGTCCCAGTTTGGATATCTGCCACCGGTCAAGTCCAACAGCCGGACAATCATATCGCAGAAAGCGTTTTCCAATGCGATATCCCAGTTCCAATCTTTCGTGGGGATTGATGTCACTGGTGAGTACGAATGGTCGGAAAGCCTAATGTATACGCATGAATAATTTTTGGCAGATAATATTATGTTTTGCAAAACCGGATGATATTGGTTAGAGAAGTAATTTCCGAAAAATCATACAGGCACGTGAATTATTCATTTTTATTCTTCAGGTAATCTGGACGCCAAAACGGCTCGCATGATGAGCATGCCGAGATGTGGTGTTAAGGACAAAGTTGGAGTCAGTAAGGATGGCAACTCCAGGAGTTACCTTTTTATCGGTACATTATATTTTCATATATTCATATTGATAGATGTACTGGCAATGAGAGACAAGAGGTTTGCAGATATGTCGTCTTGAACTCCTTCCGCCAATGATATTAAAGTGCTTCGCAGAAAGACGATTGGCACAAGACAGTATAAACATTTTTCTCTATTTGACAAAACAATTGTATCACGTAAAAACTTAACGAAGTTTTCCTACCTAGATAATTTTATCAACCCCGAATAAGGCGGACTGATTTATTCGATAAACGTTCGACCATAAATAGTCGAATTGTGCTGAAACGCGGCAATGTATAGAACGAACCAAGTTCCAATTGCCATGAGTAATTCTCGGTCGTCGCTCGTCGCTCGTGTGAAAAATCACCCTCTTGAGCAATGTACTCTCATCCATCCAACTAACACGAGTACTTGGTGCGTTTCAGGTACCAAGTGGAATGCCAAATCTTTGACGTACAAGATCATGAAATACCCTGGTAGACTCGACAAGCCAACCGTTGACAAGGAAATCCACAGGGCCTTCAATGTATGGTCCAAATACACCGATCTGACCTTCACGCCGAAGAGTGGACAGGTAACATATGCCTGGGTTTCCAAATCATTATCCTTCACACTCGCTCTCATTACGTCCAGTCTGGATCTCTTATGGCCTACGATCTAAATATTTCTCCGTTTATTATATCATTGGACTAGTTCACCTTTGAGTGTGTCCACCACCAGATAGTGCATGTTTCAAGGCTCATTTCGTTTCATTCCACGTAATCTGTGTCCTGCTCATGAGAGATAGAATCAGCACGACATTGATTATCCACCCGCGATCATGTATTCATCACTCTTCAGGTCGACATTGTGATCAGCTTCGTGACTGGAGAGCACGGCGATGGAGAGCCCTTAGACGGACCTGCATCAGAGGGAGGCACCACTCTCGCCCACGCTTTCCCACCAGGGTCTGGGATTGGGGGTGACGCTCACTTTGACAACTCAGAATTTTGGACCGTCAACAGCGCTCACGGTATCAATCTCTTCCAGGTAGCAGCGCACGAATTCGGCCATTCTCTCGGCCTTGACCACAGCGAAATCGAGGTCGCTCTCATGGCCCCAATATACAGGGAATATGAGTCGAATTTCATGCTGCACAGGGATGATATTACAGGCATACAGGTGAGTCGAAATTATTTCATACATCGTCACAGAGCTATTGTCCCGAGGCGCGGATGAAAGATGAGTTTTTTTCCCGATAAACCGAATCCCCAACTGAAATGACGCAATTTTTTTCTTTTTTTCGAAGCACTCCATCCGCTCAAAAACGCTCGTTGTAACTTTTTGCTTATCGATGGCTGTGACAGAGTATCAAGCTCAATTTTTCTAAATGCAACTGTAAGCTAGAATTCTTTCGACTCATAATTGTGCGCTTATTATCCATGCAGGCGCTGTATGGACCCAAAACGGGTAATGAAGATCCAGTTGTCGATGAGAGTCCAGTTTCCGATGATGGTCCAGCTTTCGATGATCAACCGGGCACTTTTGATAATCATCCAGGCATCTTTGATCGTCCAGGCATCTTCGATCATCCAGGAATTTTTGACCATCCAGGAATTTTTAATCATCCAGGCATCTTCGATCATCCAGACATTTTCGCTAGTCCAGACTTTTTCGGTGGTCTAGGCATCTATGATGAGGAATGATCGATAGTGAGTCTGTCTTCTACCCCAGTCGAACCACTACTTTTCTGTTTGCAATCGTCAGCGAAATAGTCATCAATATTTAGTCAAATGAAGTATCGTCTGGTCTCGAGTAATGTTACTTCCTGTGTTCCCAACCAAATGACAAATTTTCGATGACCGAAAATTATCATCACGTATTTACAGTTTTCATTATTGTCGCTAAAAGCTGTTGCTGCGTGGAAATACTATTGCAATCATCGAGGAACGGTTCAGATTTCAATAACTTTCAATACCATTCTTTCCCTGTCAACATTTTCTTTGTATGACGGAAAAAATGTAGAATCTACGCCAAATAGTTTACCTGCATTTCCATCTTTCAAGTATTTTACTATGATTGTCTCTTAACTTTTAAGGTATAGATCCCAAGTTTAGGTTGCAAACCATGTAACATAATAAAACATCAAATAGGTATTTACTCATTACTTTTAAATGTACTACAATTTTCTTTCCTTCTGTCTTATTCTTTGAGAATTTACCTACCTGATACTATAATTTTGTTATCGTTATAAGTTTTACTACTTATTAAAGAACCTTCCAAAGGAATAAGACGAGCGTCTTTCACTTGCTACTCCAAGTTGCTAAATTTTATACTAAAAGAGTACAGACTTCCGTATATTCGAGCACTATCATATCTTAGGATCCTGAGATCGCGGGGAAAATCCTTGACGCGACGTCCACACACATACAATATAGCTATGTCAATACACATCAATAGATATAAAAATCTGGACACCTAGGAGTTTGCTGATTGGTCAAAAATTGTAATTGGTGCAAAATAATTCAGAAACGGTTGGTCTATTATAGAATCTCTAACGAAATCTGTAATATTTCTAACTATTTAAAAATAATTACTGCGTTTCATAAATAAATATCGTTATGATATACTATAAGAATTTCACGAAACAATTTCATCCGATAGGCAAATGATAAATTTATTTAAAGTCATTAATTACACATTGATAAAATCTCCCGGAGCCGAACTAACCCGGAGTTGGATTTCGTATCAAATATAATTTTCAGACAAAAGATAAGGGTACAAAAAAAGTCATTCAGAAACTCAGCTTTGTTTCGCCAAGCATGATTACATTCTTGGCAAAATTACCAATAGCACCAAATGACGAGCCCACAGCACTGCCGACTCTCGACAAGAACGAAGCCGGCGTTTCAGGGCAGCGGAACATCACGGTTCCAAGTTTTTCTGGATTTCTTGTGTTCCACTGGAAACCAAAAATATACGATGTATCATCAGATTTCCAGAAGTCCTCCATAACGGAGAGATTGCCAAAGGACTCTCGATAATAGGGCTGGGCATTCAGAGACTGCGATTCTGTACTTCTCCGCTAACTCCGCTAACTCAGCGGAGACCGTTGGTTGGCTGAGGAACGTCCAATCGGAGATCGTTTCGGATCGGTAGTCGTATGGTGGCGCCGTGGGCTTTGCCCGGCCGCTAGTCGTAACAAACGCGAGGCCCTAATTACACTTGATTTACATGCATGTCACAAATGTACCATAAGGATAAACCGAGGAGATGAAAAGAAAGAAAGAGAACGAATAAATGAATCAAAATATTGGAATGCATTTATTCATTGATTTATTCGTTCTCTTTCTTTCTTTCCATCTCCTAGGTTTATCTTTGCGGTACATATGCATGTATATCAAGTGTAAGTGGGTCTCGCGTTCATTGCGACTAACGGCCGGGCCAAGCCCACGGCGCTACCGTACGACTGTACTGACCGATCCGAACGATCTCCGATTGGACGCTCCTCAGCCAACCAATGGTCGCCGTTGAGTTAGCGGAGTTAGCGGAATTAGCGGAGTTAGCGGAGTTAAGGTGGAAGCACACAGAAGTCCATAAACCATAAGCAGAAAGCAGAAGACATGGCGCATGCGCATCAGTTCGGATTTACTGCAGATCCTATATCTATATCTATGGCTATGCATTCTGCTTATGGCTTATGGACTTCTGTGTGCTTCCACCTTTAGGCTGCCGTCCCATGTAGGACCGTTTCGCCGGAATCCGGAATCACGGAACGGAACGCAGACGAAATCTAGTGGATTTCCGAGTCCGTTCCGAGTTTTGAAAGACCCTACCGTCCCATGTACCAAAATTGCACGGAACGACGAAACGGAGCCGATTTATATTTGTGCTATTTGGCTACATTTGTCTGTTTAGATGAAGCTCTTGTATCATTATATCTAATTTATCTAATTAGCTTCTATGTGAGATCTAATTCTGTAACTATAAATAATTATTTCATGAAATAAAAGTTGACCCTCCGGCACTCCGTTCCGGAATTTGGGAACATGGGACACAAGAAGATGCAAATAGACGGAACGGAACACGGAACCTACATATGAACATAACCCTACAAATTCTAGAAAGACACCTGTTTACACCTGTTGAACAAATTCAATTATGAATTCTAAAGTGTATTGGTACTCATGATTAATAATCGCACTGTAAACACTTCGCTGTGGATAACCTACTCCTGGCGACTCCTGCTAATGAATTGCGGGTTCCGGACGGATCCACCATTCCGTAGAAATACGACGGAATGAAATTAGCGGAACACGGATTCTAGTGACTTTTCCGTCCATTCCGTTCCGTGATTCCGGATTCCGGCGATCCGGGCCTACATGGGACGGCAGCCTTAGCGGAATTAGCGGAGAAGTACAGAATCGCAACCCAGAGACTTTACCCCCAGTCCGGCAATAATATTATTGATTGCAATATTAAAGCTCACCCATAAGGATCCCTTGTCGTGTCGATAGAAATCTGTACCCTCGAAGAAAGTGATGAAGTCACGCTCGTTCAGGACGGCATGCACGGTGTCCGGAACACCTTGAAGATAGTTGTTTGGTTGAGGATACTTGGGGTCAACCTGTGGCTGATGCGCGTGGTCATATATCCAGTATTCGGTCTCCTTGGAGAACCATATCTGCCTGCTTCCGTACATCAATGTAGCTGCGTCTATGTTGTTGGGGATTCCATGGAAGGTTTCATTGATCAGCCTCGGCGAGTCTGCCTGCATTTTGTCGTTCACATATATCCAGTACTTGGAACCCTGAGATGTAAAAGACAGAAAACGAGGGATGCGATGTAGTTGCGTCGTTCGAAAGCTGTCAGCTTTAATATATCCAATTAATCAGCAGCTCTATACCTTGAAGAAAAACGTCTTTCCTGCCTCGTCGGTGAAGGCGGCGTCAATGTTGTTCGGAAGATCCGTCCACTTAGAGGAGATTAGCTGTGGTGAATGTGGATTCAAATCAGGAACCCCATACGATGATACTGTCCAGTAATACTTTCCTACGGAAGCCCACACTCATGTATATCATTGACTACATCTGGTATGAATTCTGCATGATTATCTCACCTGTGAAAAGGTAGACGGGACCCTCGAGGGATTTGAAAATCGTGTCGATCTTGGCAACGTTACAAATGTCGGGAACCTCGTCGGTGGTTTTTTCCCCGTAAAGCGCCTGCGTGAAACGTAAGTACAGAACTTCAGACTCACATCAGACCAAACATGTTCGCGTTAATGGACAAAGTATGGCAGAAAGAAGAGAGGCAGTGCTCAAGAGTTGATGCTGACGAATGGGATTCAACACTCTTTCTCCTTTATTAATGTGACGGACGGTGTGGGTAGAGTGGTTAATAATCCGAACGGTTCAATTGACAAGCGAGGACCTGCCGACTGTTAGGATACCCGTCACATGCGCGAAAATAATAAAATCAAAGAAAAGATCTATCTTACGATAAACCGGTAAATATGATCGTTGCCGCCTAGTCCTATACAGGTCTCAATCGAATTGTTTAAACTTTAGTGAGGCTAGTTGATATGAATGATAAAATAACAAAAAAAAAATAAAATAGATGAATAAGGTGATTCAAATGATAATAAGGATTAACTGGTAAAATCCATAGTATATTCTTGAACGGTTAGGAAGGTGTTATGATATGGTTCAAGCCCTCACAAATGAAATGGACTTGAACTGACGAATAGTATAAATGAGAAAATAATAAATTGGTCAAATAACAAGGTGATATTCAGTCACCGACGTGGGGATCGTGAAGGTTTGGCTAGTTCCTATAAGGAAGCTATTATCGAATAATAGATAACGCAAAGAAAGGCCTATTCACGATTCGCACGTTGGGATAATCAAAGATGATATAATCAATTATTAGAATGAAATAGTATCTCTCTCTCTGTAAGGTAACGGTTTCGTTATGCGCGCAAAGGTAGCCTCGCACTGGGATTAGGGTAAACCCGGAATTCTACGAATTATCCCAGCCAGGTAGTGCAATTAGAATTGTTCAGGTCACGATTCATTCATAATATTAATTCTCAAATATATATATATATAGTATATATGGATATAACCTTAATTATAATGGTAACATAGTGAGATAAAATCGAGATCGGTAGCTCGGGTATCGGTGACTCGACTAGAGCGGCGATACCCGTTCTCTTAAAGATTTTATAGGTAAAAGTTCGAAGGAAAGAAGACCCAGCGGGATTAGGGCAAAACCCGAAATTCTATTGAATTATCCCGTTTGGTCTATGACTTTATACTAATACCAATCTCGAGTTCAACAAGTAAATATATATTAATGATAAAATTGTGCAGGTTGAAATTAATGAATAGTGTCACAAGTTCACCGGGTGGTCTCGTTATTAGCAAAGGTTTATCCCGAAATACCGTGGGTATTAGCTTATAACGATATTCCCGTGATTATACTATTCATTTGATTGAATTATATTTTATCATGCAAATGGTTAAATCTAAGGAATTCTGGAAAACAGTATAACAAGTTCGAATGTATAATATAATTTATAAATGAGCAATTTGTGAGCGTTCGTGGTTACTTAGCTTTGGTCGACCTGGGGTACCATGGGTCTACTTTGATAGGTATTAGCCTCCCTCACCTTAGGAACCTCGTAGCCTTTGATTTTCGTATGTATTTAGATTTTGATTTAACACGTATTAAATGTTCAATTGTGGGTAAATGTTAATTTGAATGGTTGTCCAGAACTGAAGCTACTTGATAAATACGAATTTCTGTTGTTAATATTGTTTTGTTGAATTGAATTGAATATTGTTCCGAATTTAAGATTAATCTTAACACTGAATTTATGATTGGAATGGTTTAGGTTGAGTTTAATGGTTATTTGATATTCTTAAGATTACATAAACCCGGAAGGGATCTATGGCGATTATGGAATGAAGGAAAGTCTATTAACATAAAGTTAATAACAAAAATGAAAATATATGTGTCTCTGCACTGAATCTAAGGCTAATAAACGGATCACTAAACTATTAGATTATATCTCGTTTGTATAATTTGTTAACGGGTACTGAGTCCTTTATACTACCACTTCACGTATAAAACGAAGAAAAGATTGAGTATAACTCTTGGCTCTAGTTAGCACACGGTTCCTTACATCCACGCACGTCGCGATTTACCAGAAGAAAGACGCTAGTTCAAGTTCAAAGGCGACGAGGTCCCCGCGGTTGCAACAATATATGTATTACTGCGCGCGTGGCTTAGCCAATTAGGGCCTTGTTTAGTGGCTAATCGTCGCCTGATTGGTTTGAGGGACTACTTGCAGTTAGGCGTAGGCGTTGGCGTCCTGTGACGTCACGCGGGCCCATGGTACTCCATGGCTCACCTATAGCCCACTCACACTAATCTGATTTGAATATCTTCAGACTATATTAATAGCTTGATCTTATATTTGAATTATTAATCATTTGCTTGATCTTTTAATTTAAATAATACCTGACTTTATTATCTTGTTATTCTGCTCATCTTTAACTTAATTTTCCCTATTTCTTTGGAAAATTAGCGAGAGAGAACGCTACATCTACATACTAGTTTGGTAGTGTGAATTTGACGGGTCAGCAAGACTGAGGGTCCCAGTATTGCCTCGTCGTTATCTACGCCTACGTGACTTATGAGCCACTTCAAGAAGGGATAAACATTCGATAGAATTAAATATTATATTTCAATATGGTTACTTTTACGTTCTAAGTCACGTTTGAAAAATGAACGGAATAAACTATTGCGCATTAAAGGAAGTTGATATTTATCTTATATATATATTAGGTAAATAATATATTGAATAAATGAATTTATAGGCTTGGTTAGGAAGAATTGCAGGGGTTGCAATACCAAGCATATATTATAAAGAATTTAGAAGGAAAAAGGAATTCAGCAAATATATATATATATATGAAAGTTGCGCACGTAACATTAACACGGATTCATGGTTTGCCACATCAGCAGAAAGGGGCAGCCTGCCATCAAAGGATTATGTCACTAATCATGGCTCACCTGTATTTCCGCAATGTCATCCTTGTACAGCTTCACACTCCGTCTACTGTCGAAATAGGGGTACATGATCGACCATTTGTTGAGGCTGTGTTGAAGACCCAGGACATGACCAAAAGTATGGGCTGCTACCAGAAACAGATTTTGGCCGCTTTCGCCCTCAGCGCTCCATTCGTCATCCCAGTCCAAGTGAACTTCGACCCCGGTAGTGTTCTCCGGGACGAAAATATGCGCCAGCTCATTGTGTTCCATGAAATCAGGTGTACGTCCGTCAAAAATATTCCCATCCCCGTGATTGCGACCCACGAACTTTATCTCTATGTCAACCTGAATGAGAGAGGGAGAGACTCAGATCTTCGATACGAAATACAAACAATGCGTGATCGAATATTAGTATTTTAGTACACATGAAAGTTCGAATAAAAGAAAATGAAATGGTCGCAGGTGATACGACGGACCTCAAAGCGTGGAGATCTGCCAAAAATTCAGCTTCTCATTTTCAGAGTGATTATGATGACTTCCTTTTTTAATCATGTCGAAAAGGTAAATTGAACGAATATTCGATACCGAAAAAAGAAACCGATTAAGAATCGGAACATGAGAACAGAATTAGAACCTCAGAGGTCTCTCACATTTCCGGTTTTCGGTGTGAAGGTCAAATCCGTGTATTGGGACCATAGACCAAAGGCCTTTGCGATTTCTGTATTGACGGTCGATACGTCGAGTCCATTGATATTGTAGCCGGTGATTCTGTACGTCATATTCTTCGATGGCCAGCGCCCACCTGAAAAGGGTCGTATAACTTGTATTAATGAAGCAGTTGATCACTACAGACAAATAAATTGTGTCTCTGAGGGAAAATTGTCAGCATAACGCGACGTACTCTATTCCAACACTCTCGTCTTTTGTTCAAAAGTTCATAGAATTTATTACCCAATAGCTAAATAACACCGGATAAACTTTTCTCTCAATGCATCTACGATTACCATATTATTTCACATATACCTTTGAATTTTAATGTCTCCGACATGCAGGCCGTTTTTGTTTCCCCTTTACGCTTAAAAGCGCATCGCAACATGTAATCATCCGCGTTTTTGGCTTCGTTACTACCTGCGTAATAAAAATTAGTTTGTGGTCAAATGGTAAGTGATGTGATTCAGCCATTACACGCAGTTCGTATATACTTACCACGGACTAACATACCCTCGCCAATTTTGGCCCCAGCCTCGAGAAAGCATCCCTGTAATCAGATATTAACAATCGGAACAACTTTCGTAGTAGTGATTGAAGGGCCGGATCGAATAATGCCTTCCGCGCTCGAGCCGATCGGAAAAGCCCCTAAACATATGCAATCGCCGCCGAGCGCGGAGCAAACTTTTGAGACCAGTCACTTTACGCAATTTTAGGGCCTCAAATGACGCTAATCGTGGAAAGTATGAAAAAAATACTACGATGTAGCGATAGACGTAAATAATGTACCGTACCGTTTGTGACATCTAGTTTTCACTCGTTTTTGAATAAAAAATTAAAAACCCGAAAATATCTCGAAAAAAAACACGGTTCTGTACCTTTCGCGACGAACACTGCTTAAACGAAGGCAGATAGACCTGAGGTTGACTGGACCTTTTTTGTAGAGCGTTAAATTTGCCACGAAAAAGTCCGCGACGGCATATATCTATAGTTGATATCCGATGCGTTTGAGGCGATGCAAAACGCACCTACGAAACGACGCTTTTCCGTCGACTGACAGCAACATGGCAGCTGTTGCCATGGCCATGCGTGCATTTTGCATCGCCTCGAACGCATCGGATATCAACTATAGATATATGCCGGCGCAGACTTTTTCGTGGCAAATTTAACGCTCTACAAAAAAGGTCCAGTCAACCTCAGGTCTATCTGCCTTCGTTTAAGCAGCGTTCGACGCGAAAGGTACAGAACCGCGTTTCTTTCGAGATATTTTCGGGTTTTTAATTTTTTATTCAAAAACGAGTGAAAACTAGATGTCACAAACGGTACGGTACATTATTAACGTCTATCGCTACATCGTAGTATTTTTTTCATACTTTCCACGATTAGCGTCATTTGAGGCCCTAAAATTGGATCATATTTTGTCCGCATCATTCTTCGATCGCAGGATGAGGAGATGCGTGGATAACGGGGAGGGGAAAGTTCACTTTGGGAACGAATGAGAAATTGAATTGAAGAGGAAGAGGAACAAATCCTGACGACGATTTGACGATCATAGAGCAAGAGCTGAAAGTACTTCTTTCACATTTTACATATGGGGAATTCCACGTCAACTCGACAAACCAGAAACATTGACCCTCTTCGATTTTTTCGGCAATTTTTCATACGATAGCTCTCAGTTCGAAACGCTTCTCTGATTTTTTTTCAATTTTTTTTATCCAACCATTTTTGAGTTTTTAATTTTCGAAAACTCGAAACAGCGCCGTAATCGATTTCATTGAATAAATTCTCTAAAATACTATGGCCAACGACGAACATTTTCCGGTTATGAAAAAAAGTGGAACGACTGTTGGTTCTATTTTTTTTCTATTTTTTTCTATTTATTTTTTTTTTTTTTGTCATCACGAACAATTTTCCTTCCAAAAGTTTGATTAATGATTTATTTTACATATAGAAAACAGCGAAGGGATACGAAAATTTTATTTAATCAAATATAATGCATTCATTTCAAGAATTTTACGTGAATGGTAACGTTTGTCTATCGGAACTAATTGAATAATGAATTCAATTATTTGCGCGAAAAAAACATCATTATTAACCGGGAACTCAAAAGTTACATTGTATAATTCCACAAGCGAACGGCAGAGTTATTACAAAACTATTTTCCGGACAGGAAGAAAGTAAACTACATTTTATTGAGAAAAAAAGATTATTCCTGAAAAGAGTGTATGAGAAAAAATTATTCAAATCAAAAATAAATCAACACAATTTTGTTTCATGAATGAACTGATTTTTGTATCCCTTCGCTGTTTCCTATGTTAAATAAATCAGCAATCGAAGTTTTGGAAGGAAAATTGTTCGTGATGACAAAAAAAAAAAAAAAAAAAAAAAAAAAAATAGAACCAACAGTCGTTCCACTTTTTTTCATAACCGAAAAATGTTCGACGTTGGCCATAGTATTTTAGAGAATTTATTCAATAAAATCGATTACGGCGCTGTTTCGAGTTTTCGAAAAGTAAAAAATCAAAAACGGTTGAATGAAAAAAATTGAAAAAAATCAGAGAAGCGTTTCAAACTGAGAGCTATGGTATGAAAAATTAATGAAAAAATCGAAGAGGGTTAATGTTTTTAGTTTGTCGAGTTGACGTGGAATTCCATGTTCCCTGATCTGTAGCCGGTATAAGGTGAGAATATAGAGACTGTAATGGAATTCTCCTTTACGACTTATCACGCTACTTACCATGATTATGGAGTCCGAAAATTGGAATTGATTTTCCACCTCGATACCGCATACCGCAGTGCAACAAGCGAAGATGATCAGCGCTTGACAACTCCACAGGACACCTCGTAACGTTTCTGTTCTATTCGTCATTATTTTCGTGTTCTTTCTTCAATGTCGAATCAATATTCTAGTACTTTGCTCCAGTTTGAGCCTCTCTCGGGCTGCTACACTGGTCTGATATTCTATCAACAGAAATTCGCAAGTCGCGGATCCTCTGGACGTGGTTATGCTGTCGAAGTTACCACCAACCACTCGCGCTCGACGTTCGGCCAGGAAATGTAATCTCTTGTCTTGCTATGCTCAAGTCAAAGAAAAATATTTCAAGAACAATTACGACCGAAGACTTAGCTTTGAACCAATGGAAAATCAGCGTCCTAATGAACCCGCGTATGTAGGTATGTATACATATAATGTACTATTTTCCAAAACTTATCTTTCCTGGTACTAATCTCGTAGACCTAAACCTTGACATTGACAAATAGTGATTTTCCGTAGGAAAACTGTACACAGATATGAAGTATTTTGTATATCTACTGTTTTCGTATCATGGCGTCAATTTCGAGTATTCAATCTTAATCGGTAATTGCCTGTAATACGTATGCCTATATGACCATAGAAGATAACGATACGTACCCATGTATGGGTACACGTAAACTTCTTCATCGTACGAAGTACGGGAAAAGTTATTTTTGTTAGAATGAAAATGATGATGATAACATAACACGTGGGACACCTTCCACGCTTTCAATGGGATTATTGTTTTTCAGTTCACAAAATACCTTCGTGATTACAGGAACATCTTTATCTGAGATGACGTGCGAAATGTTTTCTAAATTAATGGTAGATTATTTGAACACCGAACTTCCGACCACTCATTTGTTTTCCAGACAACTTTTACTGTCCAAATGTCCATTCCCATGATCAGGTTCGGAGATAATAAATTATGTACCTATCCTAGGATTAGAATTTGAAAAAAAAAAAATTGAAATCCATGTCATTCTGGATTACACGTCGGTATCTTTTTCATCCATTCAGAAAACAAACTTCTCCGGCGACTAACACCTAAACAAGTCTCCGTGCTGCATATGTTCTTCGGGCAGAATACTTCTGAAATCACCCCAAGAATCCCAAGACATCCCCAAAAATCCTAAAAAATTTTTGTCAAAATCAGAGTACTTGTTACTCCGCGATACGACGCTCATTCCCAATGTTTTATGGCTTGAATACACGAATGCTAGAGCGGAGGCAAGAGCTCGATGAAGTCTCAGTGACGGCTGATGATCGGCCAATGGGCTGACAACAAGTAGAGAAACTAGGAGATCGCGAGTTACATGGCTTTCATTATTTTCGAAAGCACTTCGGTCTTTGGTCAGTTTTATGGGCTGAGTCCAGAATGATTGAAGAATTCGCGAGTCAAATTGACGGCCGCTGGCTACCCAGAGATATTGATTGATAGTGGTAAATCGTGAGGAGAAAACTACGCACTAATAAAGCCGAAAAGTGTTCCCCAATATTTGTTAGTTGCGATTTTTATTACGTAGTAGAGATATACGTAACTATTTGAATAGATTGAAACACTGATAATAGGAATGAAATGAAGATGTAATGATAGTGTAACAAGTGACAATTAGTCAATGGCCTTAAACGGGTAAATTGTATGTATAATGTAATAACTGATATTATAGCATCCTATTTTAACATTTTCATTAGCCTTATGCGAAAAGGCTGATTATGAGATTATACCTTTATTATGTGAATTTCACCCGAACAGGCCAAACTATCGAGAGATTAATCCAGGCACTCATAGTAACTTATTTACAATGCATAGTTTTGAGCATTGAAATCTGCACGAATCGCAAGGTTGCCTCACTCAACAGTTTTTAACAATAGAGTGTATGTATGTATGTATGTATAAGTCGGACAGATTCTAATGCGTGAATCGATTGGAATATTTGTATAATATGATAATGACTTTAAATACCGAACAATGTAAATTATTAAATCATTGGCCAGAACTGTTGGTCGGTTTTAGGTGTAAATTTTTATTGTTTATATTATTTATTTCATAGATACTCTGTTCATTTTGTATTTTTTCCTTCTTTGGTTTTGTTTCTTTTTCCTTTTCCTACACTATAGGATAACTATTTTTCTACCTAGGGACGTACCTAATGTTGGGTTTGGTTTAACCAATATGCTTATTTTTCTTTTTATTGCTTAGAATAAATGTAAACTCAATAGAGAAGTGATACTTTACAATTTTGGATAATTTATGAAGAAAAGAAAAAAAAGAAAAAAACAATTCCAAAACGTCTGACTCAATTGGTAATGAATGAATAATAGCAATGGTGAAAGAATAATAACGAGAAGGTATGCTTAAAGGCAGCGATTATAATTTAACGTTTAATTAGAAGTAGAAAAAAAAAAAAAGAAAGAATAAAACGTAGTGAAAAATGATATAATAGTTATTTTAAACTTTGTTACACGGATCTATACACTTTACACTTGAAATAGGTAAACGAGAAACCAAAAATAATTGAAAATTTATGAAAAGAAAAAAATGCCCGAAAAATTTTCGTTACGTTATATATATATTCGATGTTGTTAATTATTTCTTTTTCTAGTGGCATTTAATCGGCGAATGAGTATATATAAGTAGTGTAAATACATATTTTTAATTAGCATATTTAATATAATAATAATAATTATTATTAGAATTATATACCTAGGGTGTAAAATAATAATATTGTAATAAACACGCACAATTGTGGAAAAATTCTATGAGAGTTTATCGGATAATTTATTGTTAGAGAATGATATACTATATATACTATATATATATATACCGTGCGATTATGTGGAAATTACTGGAGTACTTGGAGCCTCCAAGCGCGCAGGCGGTGATTTATTCGAATATTACGAGGGACGCCAATTTCAGACGTGCCACGAATATCCCTAGGGTCCGTCTGCTATTTGTTTCCGATTGTTGTCAAATATAAATGGCGTCAGACCGTGGCAGGAATAGGTTATGTTTGTGTGAATCTAGCAGACGACAGAACTAGGGATGTTACTGAGAAGTTGGTAGAGTTGCTAGCGCGATTCAGCCGGCCAATGATATTCGAATAAATCAGCACCTGCGCGCTTGGAACCTGTAATTTCCACATAATCGCCCGGTATATATTATATTATATATATACATATACAGGGTGAGTTTTCTCCGGCGTCCGCAAAGGGTGTGACTTAAATTGGCTGAGACTCCGCCTCCTCCTATTCATACTTGTTAGTATTGAGCGAATGATTGCCTTCGGATAATAAACAACCCGTTTAGAGATTAGGATAAACAGTGCAGCGCCTCATTGTTTTGACAAAGCTACATGTGTTCCACTCGGCGTATATTTCCGATATCGGCTATGCTGGAAAGAGAAAAAAAATCCGGAAGCTCCAAGGCACGTCATTTTTCACCGTTAATCATTAGTCATAGCTGTGTAAAAAATACACTTCTCGCCCGATATCACTTTATTGGCGATAAGTATAGTAACGCCAATATTTCTCACCTCATCGGGTATCCAATTGAAGATTCAGGCAAAAATAACGAGATCAGACGATATAGTACCTGACGTTACATATTTCCTGAATTTGGAACAACATTCTGATAACGTGGCTCGAAATATTGCTGTTATCTGGTTAGAAGACGAAATTTATACCTAATCAAATTGTTTCGTATCAGAGGGCCTCAATCTTGATAAAATTGGAAGTGTGATTCGTTCGCTTGCATTCGACACACCTATTTTTATTGCGGTTCTACCGATTCTCAAAATCTCTTCCGTGCAACCAAATTGAGAGCCAGGGTCTGGAGC
Organism: Tenthredo scrophulariae; assembly: GCA_963978835.1. NCBI lineage: Eukaryota > Metazoa > Arthropoda > Insecta > Hymenoptera > Tenthredinidae > Tenthredo > Tenthredo scrophulariae. Next base: position 31,801,902 of record OZ022227.1, read on the forward strand.
AGGCATTTCATCTAAGGAAACATGGAGACGGTCAGTAAAATACATTTGTCGATTTTTTTCATAATAACAAATCAGAGGCCCTCGAATATTTCTTACAAGGTGGGGGTACGGCTCATAGAGTTCAATTCCGAAAAAAACGCGGAATCGATTGTTGAGGCTATCTTTGTGAAAATCTCAGTAGGGTCTTCTCTTTGTCCTCGATTACAATTGTCAAAGCTCCGTCATTCGAGCAATGAAAACGTAGTGAGCAATGATTGGCTGATTATTACTAATTATTTGAGACGCTCATCGCGAAAAAGAACCGAGTGATGCAGTGCATTAACATCATCGACATTTCGTTGATTCATTGGAACTTCTTCAGAGTTCCGGGTCAATTGCAACGCCGTCAGTTCACGACACCGTTCTGTATCTTTGATCAAACAAAAATACTGACTCATCTTCGACGAACATAAATAATATCGGTACACAACTATACCAACCATTCAATTCACTACCCGGGATTGTTTGCAGAACGGTCCAAAATTCAAAATCGAGAACAACATCCTCAAGGGCCGAGAGGTTTCTTATCCAATCGACCATACGAGCCTCGGCCAGTTTGTATTGGATAGTCTGGAAGGCATACCAGATTTCGTGGGGCAGGTAAATGCTTAACGATCAATTTGCACACACATACCTACCAAAAGTCCAGAAACATTCCAATGGCGCAAATCAACGATACAATCAATCGATTTGGCCGTCTTCCTGTAGTCCTCTCCAGGGCTGTGCACGGAGAACAATTCGTTGCGGTGCAATCTTGGCGAATGGTGTTTCAGGTGGATACTATCAGCGGCGAAGAATACACGTATGAGAAGATGCGGGATCGGAGCGTGAGGTGTGCCCTATGGATGAGGTCGCAAGGTCTGATCCGAGGAGACGTCGTAGCGATCTGCTCTCACAACCAGCTGGACGTCGCGATGGCGTGCTTTGCGGCACTTTACCTTGGAGCCGCAGTCAGTATTTGGGATGACGGGTTGAACACAAGTAGGTAACGCATCCCACCAGTCGGTGCAAATTTCACTCTTTACCAAACGGGGTCTGCAATTAAAATTCTATTCGATTCAATCTACAATTCATCGATCACCTGTCAATAATACGTGCACGCTAAGACTTCAGGGTATAAGAGTATCAATAATGATGCCATTATTGGGCAGATATACGTGCAAAGGAGTAAGTTTTAGTACTAGGTACCGGTAAGTTGGTAACGATACAACATATTTCACCGGCATCCGCGACTGATTGTCTTGCAGAGGACTTGCGGCACCTGTTGAACCTCATGAAACCAAAAATGGCATTTGTCAGCAACAAGTCGGTTACCGCCGTTGCCGATGCTGTGCAAGCGGCAAGCATTGACCCGAAAATAATAAATTTCGATCAGTCTCCTGGTTTCTCTGAGTTCCAAAGTGTAATCGCTGAACCGAAAATCGAAGAGGTCAAGAACTTCAGCTGCGCCCACATCGAGTCGTCGGATGAGATCGCACTGATAGTCTGTACGTCTGGGACGACAGGCTTACCGAAAGGTGCTGCGATCAGCCATGGAGCTTTCCTAAGACAGTTGCATGTCATGATGAAAGTCAAAGGGACCGGGACGGATTATATTGTATTCACGACCATTTCCTGGATGACTGGGGTGATTTATTTTTTCATGACCTTGGCCATGAATATCCCGAAACTCGTGCGGCCGGTATATGATGAAGACTCAATATGTGCGGTGATAGAAAAATACAAAGTGAGTCGTTGACCTCACATATTGCAACTGTTCGATGGATTCCAGATTATCTTATTCTGTTTTCATTCTTTCACCAGCCAAAAGTTATTGTTCTTGCCTCCGACATGGTCAATAGATTGGTAAAATCCGACGTCCTGGGTAAGTACGATCTCTCCAGCCTGATTCACGTCATCTATGGCGGAGCATCTCTGGCCATTTCATCTCACGAAGCTTTCTCCAAGCTTGTTCCAAAAGCTTTTATCTCTGCGGGATACGGAACGACAGAAGTGGGTGGCTCATTTGCGATACAGACAAGGAACTCGAAGCCTGGATCGTGCGGTCTAATCGGTGAGAATGCCCAGCTAAAAGTGATCGATCCAAATACAGGTTGCAAACTGGGGCCCAATCAAAAGGGTGAACTATTGATGAAGACCGCTTCACAAATGAATTTCTACTATAACGACCCAAAGGTTACAGCCGAGACTGTTGACGAGGAAGGTTTGTGTAGTAATCAAATTTGTACCTTGAATCTCTTCGTCGGGGCGATGCTGATCATCGTTATTAAACGTTCGCTTTCACCCAAGGGTGGTTTCACTCCGGGGATCTTGGTTACTACGACGAGGACGGGGAGATTTTCTTTCTCGAAAGATTGAAGGACTTGATAAAGTATCGTGGCTATCATGTAGCCCCGTTCCAGATCGAGACTGTGATATCGTCTCATCCCGGAGTGAAGGAGGTGGTTGTCGTCGGCGTTCCTCACCCTCTAGACGACGAACACCCAGTTGCGTTTGTGGTCAGAGCAGCGAATCCGACTGGTGATGACGAACAGGTGATTTTCATTCGAAATTCCAACAGAATGAATGTTCTGATCGAAATGGAGAAAATTCCAATCATTTCATAAAAATACTGTCGACTCTACCCTCAAAACTATATACCTCAGGTTACTGAGAAGGAGTTGGTTGACCTCGTCGCTGCTGAACTATCCGACAGCAAACGACTTCGCGGTGGTGTCAGGTTCATTGATTCTCTACCAAAATCACCAGCCGGTAAAGTTCTGCGTAAGGCATTACGCGATTCAGTCATATCCAAGTCAGGAATTGGTGGCAATTGACGACGCAGCTCTGACTCTTGTAATTGGTCTGGACATGATGCCTTTTCTGAGTAAACAAAAATATCTATAATATTGCTACCGATGAAACGAGTAACGGATTCTTATTCGAAGGATGGACAAAATGTTGTTGGGTGTTATTTCCGCACAGAAACCGAGACAAGATGCATGTTAATGTATCCAAATTTCACCGATCATCAATAAAAACTCTCTCAATCATGTCTGATGCTAGGTTGGCTCAGAAAACCTTGTTATTAGTTTTTTGATACAATTACCTCCGGAATCCCATATCCACACCACATTTACTCTGTAACAAATTCACAAATGAAGTTTGGGTTCTGTTTCCGCCAAGCCGATCGTTTCGGAAGTCTTATCATGCCCAAAGGCTACAAGATCCCCATAAAAAGCACAGCACAGGTCTGAGTTTTACTTTTAATTTTCCTCCATAGGATATACACAGCATCAATTGCACAAGCGACCTTAGGAGGGACATTGGATCGAAAACAACAGATTTTTCCATGGCAGCTGGCAAATGTCGAGGAAAATAATTCGTTGTGTAATCTATGAGTCGAGGCCAGTCAAGCACAAGAGCCCCACTGCCACTGTAGCATAAAAAAAAAAGGTTTTCCACACTCAATCAGATCAGAATTTGCTAGCGAATCTTTTTTCTCTGTCTTGAAAATTATCTCGTATTTCTAAGCAAGGCCCCAATGATTAAATACTATTTAATTACACAGCAAGGTCTACGACTACTTTTGTGAGTTATGGTTAACGATAAGACTCCGAAAATCGGTTGATTAGATAAAAGTATAGCTTATGCGATATCGTGCAATCGGAGCTAAGTATGTTGGAACCGAGATTGGAACCAATACCTTTTAATCTGTCGGCTGTCTAATTGAATGTTAAGACAGAGATAACGATGGACGATCAACGATGTTTTTTCACTCTCTTCTAGATTTACGAGAAAACTCTGACAATACAACGTGGTGTATCGCCTATCTCTTATAGATATACTACCTGGGACCCTTCGCTATTGCCTAGGTATTTCCAACACTCATTTCAGCTCTGGAATGAAAAAAAAAAACGAAGAAGGAGATGACGATCTTCAAAAACGGTCGAAAAATTTTGTACTCGAAAATGTTCACTAGGGTGGTCCCTTATTCGGTCATATTCGAATATACGTGCTCCCATGGGCCCGATCGTCACCGATACGTCCTGGCCCATGGGAGCATTGAAATTCAAAAATGACCAAGTTGAGGACCACCCTGATGTTCACTCCGAGGGGCTATTCACTTCAATTTTGGGTGCACAAGTGACTTCCGACTTCCAAAGACTTCCATTGACTTCCAAGGACTTCTGTTGACTACCAAAGTCTGCTAAAGACTTACAATGACTTCCAATGACTTGAAATGACTACCAATGACTTCCATTGACTACCAATGACCACCAATGACTTCCAACGACTTTCAATGACTCCGTGGTGACTTCCAAAGACTTCTAAAGACTTTCGATGACTACCAATGACTTCCAATGACTTCCAATGACTACATACTGATTTCCAACGACTGCTCAAGACCTCCATAGAAATCCAAGGAATTCCAAAGACTTCCGAGACCAGTGTATATAGGACTTTCTAAGTGAATAGCTGAATAGCCCCTTGGTTTACCTAATCAGCAGCTCGTCAAATCTACCTCGAAAAAATGGGGCTTTCCGTGTTCGTCCAATAAGGCAAACTCGATGTTGTCCGGAAGTCCGCTCCACGTATTGTGGTTATAACTTTTAGATACCGGGCATCAAATCTGTGGCCTATTTACTGCCAGTAATGTTTTCCTACAAAAGCCCGTTAAGATATCAGTTGTACATTAAACGGTGCATATGCTATCTCTTGTTCATAGAACTATACCAAGTTGAAGTCGTTTAAATACGGTGACAGAGTGGAAAATCGTGTCAACCTGGGAATCCCCACAGAATTGGGCGACCTTCTCCACGGATTTGGGCCTGTAGAATGCATGCGTGAAAGATAAGAATAGAATTCATGGAACGCTTAGAACGTTCCGTGATATTTGACCGGCACCTGAGAGAAATCTCATATGCAAATATACATTAATGCGATACAACGTTCTTTCGAAATAATGCCAAGTATTCTAAAAGGCATTTCGTATATCAAAAAGAAGTTGACTTGACGAGGCTGTGGTTGAGACCCGGATAATTACCTATGTCGAGGACTGCAATTGCTAAATTAAGGATCTAGCTATCGTCACTGTTGATAGTCAAATATCTGTAGTCGTGAAAGTGATAGTGGATGATTAAAGGGGAATATACACCCAGAAAAGAAGAAAAAGGAAGGTGGATTTCAGGAATTTTTTTTTTTTTTTTTTTCAGGGAAATCAACTCAAAGATAATTCATTGATCAAGTAGAGCTGACATTTTCGTAGACGGTTCTGAACAGACTTCCTTGGAAGACCCTTCCACTCTGTAGAGATGAGTTTTGGATAACCGGCATCAATTCCATCTGTCGTTACCCTTCAATAATAATTTCCAACGGAAGTTCGCCAATTCGTTCTTGAACAATGCTCAGTGCTCATAATTTTCGGTGCACTAAACGCAGATCTGTTCTCACCTTTGAAGAAATAGACGTGGCCCTCGGCGGTATCAAATATCGTGCCGATCTGAGAATCTTCACATACATCCGGATATTGATCTCTCGTTTCGGGCCCATAGAGTGCCTACATAGAATATGAGCGGAGAGTATTTGCGTGCAGGCCACAAAGTGCTCATAACTTGATTCCAGTACTTGTATTGAACTTGACCCTTTGTCACAAGTATCAACGAACAAGAATTCACAACAAGCAGTCGTTGCAAGATTGAAAATTTATTCTTGCTCACCTGTAAACCCATGATGTCGTCGTTATCCAGGGTGATGTTTGGATCATGTTCTTTGTAATTATCCTCCATAAGGGCCGAACGAACTTCGCTTTGCCCAAGTCCCAGATAATGACCGATTTCGTGCATGGCCACGTAGAAGATATCAAAGCCATGATTGTACCTGCCAATGGTCCAATCTTCCTCGTAGTCAAGATGAACGTCGCCTCCACCACTCGGATAGAAAGTATGAGCAAGTCCGTTACTTTTCCCGGGTATTTCAGGTCCGTCAAAGGGATTCCCATGCTTGCAGCTCCACTTGAACCCTGAAGAGCGGTGTAACTCGTATTTATATAGAAAGTTGCAATGATATCGTGACTTTCAGGAAAAACAACTCCCAGCATTACAAAGTGAAACGATGGGCCTTTCGGTTCTTCTCCAATCTTTGCTTTTACTTGCGACTAAAGAATTCAACAAAATTTTGTCACGTATCCGTGTAACTAGTAAATGATCTAACATGCCTTGAAGCGCGTATCTCTATATCTTATAGAAAATTGTGGATAAAGAAATGAAAATTTATTTTTGCAAAAATTAGTGAAGATATAAACTCGTCGATAAGATAATCACAGCGTTTCTTCAACGCGAATAAATAAATCGTATTTTTCTAAACGGCGTGCGCAAAGTTCGATTTTCGATTATAGATAATTGCAACGATCAATGAAAACTAGAGTTTCGTTTCATCATATGAGACGAAATGATTATGTGGTTAGTTAAGATCATCATTGTTATAATAGCATTAAATAATATTTATTTTTATTTATTATTATTAATTTTTTTTTTTTCATAAAAATTAAAATTTACACGTCTTATATTGTAGTTTGAATCGTTCTTACACAGTATTTATATATAATCATATACCATATGAATAATAATTCCAATTCAATGGTATAAGCAATATAGTAAGGATGTAATAGTAATTAAGTAATTAAGTAAGTAAGTAAGTAAGTAAGTAAGTGATTGTATATGTAAGTGAGTAACTCAATTGAGTGGTTAATATTTAACAATATACGTAATAGAATAAGAGGTAGTAATAATTCCCATATCCTCATTACATATAATCGTAATGTTTTTTTTTTATCGATCATATTATACTCCAATATGATCCATATATGTATGCAATTATATTGTATCCACTCTTTACAAAATAATAATATATATTTCATTGCTCGCGGATTACAATATATAATATACCTATAACTTCTTTTCTGCTTTGTATAGGTATATTATTATGAATAATTTCTCTATCGCTATAATATATCGATCTTCATATGGTGTGCTCCCTATATAAAAGGCTGTAGATAATCGTTTCCCATATAATTCTTTTTTGCAATGTTTATAATGTCGATCGGTACGAAATAAATCGTTAAAAAATTAAAATTACAAGAACACATAATTAAGATTTATTGAAAAAATTTGTCATTTTTTTTCTTGTTTTCTCTATTTATTCATTTGTCATGCTCTCTTTCTCTTTCTATCTCTCTCTCCCTCTCTCTATTTCTCTTGTTCTCCCTCACTCACATATAGTATAATATACCGTGAATTTTCCTAACGGCTGAACGATCCGTGTGCGCCTATGGGCAGGCAGTGAGAATTACATAATTTTCAAGTGACCACCGTAACTCTCCACGGCCACCCCGAACCTCAAAGATCATTTGTAAAAACACCGTTAATGTTAGGTTATTTTTACAAACAATCGTTGAGGTTGGCGGTTTCCGTGGAGAGATACGGTGGTCACTTGAAAATTATGTAATTCCAATTGCTTGCCCATAGGCGCACACATCGTTCCGCCGTTAGAAAAGTCACGGTATGTGTAATATACTTGATAAGAACATATTATGGGCAGTGAATATTGACAGCGTTGAAATATATTTCCAGCGGTGATACGTTATAGTCGTAGGTAGGTAATAGAATTATAAGTGATATTTATTCTATGTATTATACTATAAACTAATATAATATGTAATAGTCGTCAAGCATCGCGTATAACTATTATATAATTTAATATGAGGTGCAGAATATCGAATCATCTAATACACAACTAGGTGAATATTTATATACTACATAATGTGCAATAAAGGATAAAAGTACGACTAAAGCATATACCATTCGTTAATTAAGTCCCTGAAATTATAATCACTGCACTATTAAATTAGAAATAAATGAATAATTGTATACAGCGAAATCATACATTTCAGGGTGATCCTTAGTTAGCTTCGAAAATTATATCGTTGAAAATTATCGATCACGCGTATAGAAAGGATAATTTATAATCTCCATAATTCTATAATGAGCTTCGCCTATTTATATTTTTCTAAACTTTCTATATAGCATATGAAGCGTTTTTATATCTATATACTATAATATAATATACCTACTATTTACCTATAATGATATTATATTATCATGCGAATTAAAAAGTCGAATGGTGCTATTTTATTATTTGTACAGAAAAACAAATTGCTCGAGTGGAGCGCTATCCCGTAAATTTGAATTTTTACTCGTGCAGTCGGCGAAAGCAGGCCTTACACTATCAGAGAATCCCTGGAAACCTTTTCAAAAACTCAATTTTATTCACGAAGTTCACTAGTCAAAGCATTTCGCACAAGGACTTAAATCTGTATTTCACTTTTTCCTTACTTTTATTTTTTTTTTTTCACTTCTACTTTTTTTTTATTAGACTTTCGATACTGTATTTTTGTAAATTGCTCGAGTGATTATAATATTCGTTTTTTCTCTTCTGAAAAAGATCTTCAAACTTCCTATAATTATCTTTTTGCAACACCTGTTTCGAAAGTTTGATTTTCGAGGCCTGTGTAGCGAGCGTAAAATACCTTATTTACGAGGAGTGAAGAAAAGAGGAGTTAGCGCATGCGCTGTTTAGGTCGCGCATGCGCACATCGCAAATACTCTACGTTACGCACTAGTACTTTTTCGCGCACTGTGTCATGGCGGTGGCAGTCGCGATGTAAGGTTATATTGACTATTAATCTGTCTCTCAAATCAAACTTTCTTCGCAGGGAGTTACAAAAAATATCGTGTGGCCACGTGGGGATAGGCAATAGCTGTCTGATCGTGTCGTTACGGCACTCGCCTTCGGCTCGTGCTACAAGTGACACTCGTCGCATATTGCCTACTATCCGCACTTGTATCACAATATACTATTTCGCCCTGATTTTCGATTTTCCAGAACAAAAAAATACTTAGACGTATCAAAATATTGTCTCCGGTAATAAGATAAAATTCTGGTCTTTTTCTTCTGCGCCATTATAGGGATACCAAAAACTCTAAAACCTAATTGAATACTTAAGGAATACACATATATACCCCCTAAATTGATACATGCCAAACTATATTATCTGCAATAATTAATGTATATAGATGCGGATAGAGATTTATTAATTACTAACACTCAATGGATTATCAAGCTGATGAATTAACTATAGGATTGATCCTAGGCTGCTTGGCTGCTATTATAATTCTATATATTTCTATACAGAATGCGAAAATACTTGTATACTTATATATATAATACTAATTGCTGCAGTTAGTTACTTAATTACTTAGTTATTTATTTAGTCAGCTCGATATTAATTAATATTACTGTGATAAAATTTCGAAATTATAATAATTTATAACGATCTAAGAAATAATAGTATTTCTATTATAGTTGGCAATATCTCTGATCTCCCAAATGTACCGCAATAAATTCAATTGGATTTCTTAGATCATATAAATTGTTTAAAAATGAAATTCTCTTCGGCAGTTTATCTGCAGTTTCGATATGCTAATCATATAATATCTAATTAGATGAAAATTGAAATTTAACTATAATATATACCGACGAGGAAATAATTATAGAACATTATTAACATTATCGACAATAATTTTCTACACAGAAAGTTCCAATAGACATATATGTATGTATGCATGTATGTATGTTTGTGTATGTATAGACAATGCGGTAAAGTCTTCCTGCTGTGCAGTTATATGTACTATAGGTATATAGGTATGTGTATAATATTCAGATATATATATATATATAGTATACCTATATCAGTTAATTTTACATTAAAATATAACACTGATCTTCACGACGTATTATTATACCTAAGGATTTTTTGTCAATTTTATTTGTTTTATATCCTATCCCCTTATTTTTTTGTTTCGGTTGTTTTTGTTGTTTAGTTTTAATTTACAACTATTTTGTATAGAATATGCCGCAGAAAAATCTGTGCGATTATCTGTATAGTTATTATCGAGTTAAATGATATCGAAAAATTTCTCTCGCTAACTTGTCTTAGTGTATAATGAACGAATAACAAATATTCGACATATTTTTTTTTAATACACTATAATAATTGTTATTAGATATTATCATAATCCATCTAGGTACAGTAGACCGTTGGTACGCTTTCAATATATAGAAATCACACAATTCCTCAAAAATATAATCCTACGTATTGGCTACGACTATATAGCTATCAGGGTACAAAGAATAGCACGGGCTCATCATACTCGATCCGATTACAGTATATGTTCTATAATTAATTATTAATTATATATATTAGAAATGGACATTGTTTCATAATCGTGGGATGGAATAGGGCTTCAAGCTGTCAATGCTAGATGCGTCGTCAGGACTCAAACTATTACGATTCAAAAATATTTAACTCAAAACAACGAAGAATGAAAAATATTTGACAAAAATAATGAAAAAACGTCGAAGCCGATTGTTTGTCGAAAATTTTTAAAACTTGTGGATTATTCTCTGAAAAGTGTTCAAAAATATAGTTTGAATAACGGTGTGAATCAAAACGAATATATTCATATTATTATTTCCGCTACGGATAGTCGGAAGAAGAAGACAGGGTCAATGGCCGCCATGGCTCGATCCGAGATCCACCTCGCCACTTTGATCCTTGTGTACTATCGACCAGGTTTAAACTTAGTGAAAGTTCAAGCCCTAGCTGCTTTTCTGTCGCCTGCATTATTAAAAAAACGTCCTTATCATCGATTTTTGTATTCAGAAAGGCAGCAGCTTGAAGCAAGAAAGCGGATTCGCTAGGTTTTAACGTTACGACGCCATATTTGTGGTATCGATTCCTCGTACTATACCTCTTGAGTCTTAACGCTTTGAGGACGGAAAACCACACCCAATTTTATTTGTTAAACTAATTGATAGATTTGTATGTAATTGCGTTCCCACGGGTTTTGGTAGTGTGCTTTTTGAATTTAAGTTTGAAGTTATGAAATCCAGAGTGGTGGATCCAACATGGCGGAAAAACAGATGGACTGATCAACTGACAAAGTTGGTATATTTTCATGAAAATTGATTTTCAGACCTTTTCTGGTACAACGATAACGTATTTGGAATAAAATGGGAAAATTAAGAATCTCGATTCCAAGTTGACGGATGAAAATTCGAAAAAAAAAAAAACATTCCGATCGTTTTGAGAATTGATTCCAAAAAGTTTTTAGAATCGCTGATTACGTATTCGATCTAAAAAATGCAAAATCCAAAATGATGAATCGAGTCGTAATTCAAAAAAAATGACCCCACGTGTCATTGGCATTTGTTTCAAGTCAACTTATAGGTATCTCTTCAAATTTGTTGCATCGACATCCTGCTTACATCTGTATCGTATGATAAAAATTTGAAATCATATAATTAAAATCGAAATTAAATTTAGAAAAAAAAAAGTAAAATAAAAATAAAAATAACGCACGTCGTATTGTATTGTATATATTACAGTATTGCAGATATATTAAATAAAATATAACAATTGAAATAAAAATTTTATTTTCAATTTTTTTTTCCTTTTCGTTTCTCCTCTTTGTTCTTGTTTTTTTTTTTTTTTTTTTTACGTGTTGCCTTTTTCAATCTTTGCGCCAGACACGCATGTAGCATCGCTGCGACGCGTAAATATGCGTAAATATGCGTATGTATGTGTGTATGTATGTATGTATTACTTAACTTGTGTGTGCATTGGTGTATGTGTACATTATTATAATTTTTTTTTTTTTTTTTTCAACAACCTTGATTACCAAAATGGACAGAGCTAGACCATAACATAGTAAAACGTTTGCTTATCCAATTAGACCGAATTACAATTAATAATTATAATAATTGCGAATTATGAAAATAATAATAATAATAATAATAATAATAATAATAATAATGATAATAATAACAACAACAATAATAATTATTGATATTATAATGTTGTCGCGGTTTTTATCACCAACAATACGATCTGAAATGATAAACGAACGTTTCACCAATTTAGTCAATTTTACAATTATATATAATAAATATTACATTTAATTAATCATAATTTCATTATATGTATATATGTATAGCCATATAATAGTATAATATAATATTATCATAGTATTGTTCTAATTGGACAGGAATTGTTTGCATTCATCTATGTATAATAATAATAATAATAATCACAATAATAATAATATTAATCATAATAATAATAATAATAATAATAATAGTGTGTGTGTGTATATATGTATAATATATATGGACAAATTTGTATAATGATAATTAATCTAAATGTAAATGTAAATGTAAATAATAATATACGTATAGTTATATGATGTATATCATAGGTATATGCATACGATATATTAAATTGATTTAATAATACGTATCGATCGATGTATCGATATTGAAATTTAATTTTAATACATAATCCCAAATTTACGGTTTTGTTTTTTTTTTTGTATTTTTTTTTCCCTTCGTTTCTTTATTTTTCGTATAATGATTTCCTCATTACGGTGAGTGTAAATTATTAGCTGCGCGACGCGTTATATCACTTCGGGTGACGAGATTTCGGGTATATAGTTTCATTATTATAATAATTTTGCTATTTCATTTGTTAGTTTTAGAAATCATATTATACTATTTTATAGAGTCTTCCTTAATATAATGATGAAAAAAAATAAAAAAAATAAAATAAAATGAAAATGGTTATTGTGGTACACGTATGTCGAATAACAGAATAATTGTCACTGCAACGATTCTAACGCCAAAAATCTTCGAATTGAATAAGAAAGACAATGAAAAAAAAAAAAAAATATGAGTAAAAAATAAACAGTCAATTTATATAGAAATCAACTAATCGGTGATTATTATATATATATATATATATATATATATATATATATATATATATATATATATATATATATATATATATATACTTGGGTGTATATTATGTATGTATTTATCTACGTATTTATGTATTTTAAATAGTAATTACATAAATAGGAATAATCATTTTTAAATAAAAATATTCTATACTATATGTATTATGCGTGTGTTCCGGGTGATGTATATCTAACATATATACGTGTCGTGTGTAAAAATTGAATTTAATATAATTGAATAATAGTCTAAACCGATTAATCTAATCTAATATAATACGATATTATATTGTCTATATGTATAATGTAATTGTATAATTGTATTAAGATTAAAAGAAAAAGAAAAAATGAAAACACAATTACAATAATAATAATCACAATGATAATGATAATAATAATAATATCTAATAAACGTAAACGATAATACAATATTAAAGAAGCTCGTTTTTATTACATAATATAACTATGTACTCTGTATCTCTCGGTCCCTATGTATAAACTTAAATAATTATATAATAATTGCGGGTAGCTGTATAATATAATATAATATATAATATAATATAATATAATATATACGTATAATGTAAATATTGTATGTTTGTATGTATAATATATATATAAACGAAAATTGCGATATAATATTTCAATTTTTTTCTAATCAGCTGCAGCTCTTAACATACAAAAGAAAAAGAATTGCGAGCTCAATTTTTCTATTATCTTGTAGCATAATGATTGCGTGTTACCCTATAATATACTATAAACAATAATAATTAGCTAGTATATTCTTTATTATCGGTATTCATTCTTCATTTATTACACTGTATACATGTGTGTGTATGTGTGTTTGTTTGCTTGTTTTGTTTGTATTATTAGTAAGCCATGATAATCGTGACTCGCGCAACATATCAATTACCAATATGTTATACGCCATAATATTATAGTATATGCATGTAATAACGCAGTATTTGCAGTAGTAGTGGTATAGTTGAAGTAAAAGTAACAGACAAAGATAAAGAGAAAGAAGAACGCGAAGGGTCAAAGGAAGAAGGACGCGTATTTTACAATAATGAAGAAATAGATAGATTGCGCTAAAGAAATAACCAAAATAGGTATAATAAACAATAAAATGTTGCGGAGCGGTAGCAGAGTGATCGCGACCACCTAATCCCGAGGATCAAGAATTATAGATATATAGATAATATAGATAATAGATATTAATTAACGTTTTCATTGCGGAACGTAGTATGATGATATTCAATATCCATTATAGGTATACACACAGACACACGCACACACACACATATTGAAAAGGCGTATTTCCGACCGATAAACGCGTGTATAAAAATGATTTATTAGAAAAACAATCAATTTAACAACAGAAGTAGTTAACTATAGTCGCAGGATCTCCCTGTGAGACTATAAAGCGAACTTCTGTAATTAAATCGAGTAAAAGATTATTTCAATCAAACTTGAGAGTCGGAATACGTCTGCTGATTAATAATTCGATATAATTACACCGAAATCAAATCCGTTATAAATTTTTTTCTCGAAAAAATCTGTATGGAACGCGACGTTGAATGATATAAATTTGTAAAAAATGTAGCGTCAGTAATAATTAGGGTAAATGACTCAGATGCGAGTTAACACGATCACCCTGCTCTCCCCTATATAAAAATATATACATAGGTATATATGTTCACCAGATATATATACATATAAAATAAGAACTGAATTAAAAAAACCTAAACAGCTCGATGATATGAGGTAATCTCATTTGAAGAAAAGTATTCAATTATAAATTATGCATCACTGTTACCATGGTAATAAATTGTACGCCGACAATTTTGGAAAGTGATATTGTCTTGAGTTTTTCTTTTTTTTTTGTTAATTAAATTTTTATGTAAAGAAAAAATCAGAAAAAATAAAAACATTAACAATTAAAATGCGTCGAATTTTTTGCTCAGAGAAGATAAAAAAGTTAGACTCAGATAAAGAGAAAGAGAAAGAGAAAGAGAAAGAGAAAGAGAAAGAGAAAGAGAGAGAGAAAGAGAGAGAAATATGTAAAGAAAAATAATTGTGTTTATGGAAATGATTAGAAAACTTTTTAAGTAAAATTGATAAAACTTATACAATTCATTATATGGAATGCTTAGTAATTGATATAATAATTGTGACTGACTCGCGCGGTATCTGGGTATAGTCGATCTACAACACCGACTCAACTCGACTCGACTCGACTCGATTCTATATACTAAACAACGCGTAATATTTGTCTGCTTGAAATATCAATCATTCGTACTCTCTGTCGTACGTAATCCTCAATTTTGTTTTTTTTATCTCAACCCATACGATACGGTACGATACGATACGATACAATACGATACGATAATAGATTAATAATAACGACGCAGCAAATGATGATAACGATGAATGTAATAACAGTAATAATAATGATAATTATTATCACTTACATACCATATTACCTAGTTTATTTTTCTTCCTTTTCACTAAATTCCCTAAGTCTATTTTTATGGGACTGGAAACACCGTTTACTAAACGTATCATGTAGTAGGCATGTAGCGTTAATCGTTATAAGATATACATAATTAAGTTAAGTTTTCAAATAAATTTATTACGGAGCTAAATATGCTCGGCACATTCCCCATTGATCTTCACTTGCTTCTTGGTGACGAGCGCGTACCAACTGTTGAAAGACCTTCGCCTCGGCTACGACTTCGATGTAGGGACTGAAGGCCTTCTCCTATTATAAAGAAAACGACTTTCAATAAACATCAGGCTCACCTAAAGACGATAAACTCCATGGAAATGAACCCTAAAGCCCGTTTGCAAAAGGAGAGTTTTACCTCTGCTTGTACTCCTGCGCATCGAGGCGCTTGGTGGAGGTGTTGGTTCTTGTTTGGTATAGGCTCGTAAAGCCCTGCCTCGTCTGTCTTGAATGAGCTTATCCACCTTTACAAATATACCGTATTTTGGACGACACGTAAAATACCTGTGGCCTTGTACGGTACCGTCGTTTTTACCTGAATTTGAAATCAATGAAGCAATTAGGTGATTTAGCGAGAGAAATTCACTCTTGGTTGTGTATACTCTCCAATGGATTTGAAAATTGTAAAGAACCAGGTGTTTGTTGTATTTTAATTCAATAAACGCACCAGTCGGAGCGTCTAATTCAACGCCGATCCAGTTTCCGGCGGCGAATTCTGTAGCACCAACGTAAGCTATTACTCCAGAGGAACTGTAAGGGCGGACGAGAACTGACTCTCCAATAACGACCCAATCCGGTATAGGAGCTTCGATCCTCGTTAGATCAGGACGCGAACCGAACGCCGAGCTTTTATCGCTTATATCATCTGTTGAAAAATCAGAGAAGACGTTGATTGTAGGTCATTTTTAGACAACTCTATAGAATAGTATCAAGTATGCGAAGGAGATCGATTATCGATCCCGTTTGCGAAATCATTCGACACCCAGAGTTCCGAAGACTGTAAAGATTCTTCGAGACAATGAATAAATCACTTTCCGACCAAAACGAATAGTTTCCTTCTCTAAATTCCCTACTAACCATCTATGCGCTCTGAAGAACTATTGTCTCCATTCTCGTATGCCATTCCTGGCTGTAAAGACTGTTCAAGCCTAGCTGCTACCTTGCTTTCAGATAACTGAGCTCGAACCAGTGGGAACGAGGCTCTATGCTGATAACTAGTGGGCCTCGCGTTACCACCGGATACTTTTTTCCGCCTTACGACCTAGAAATACGAATGAGCCTTTTATCCAACAATTGAAACGAAGAAATTGATCAAAAATATATAAAATGGATCCCAATTACCTTTCCAGGCGGTAATTTTGAGCGAACGATCGATGTCCCTTCGAGAGGGCTATCGTCGTCTGAATTAGAAGCGCGGCTGACCTCAATTTCGATTTTCTTATCATTCTCGTTATCGTTTCTTTCGAGTTCGGTGTCCGAGGAATGTGCTTCGTTCCTCCGAGTATTAGCTTTGTTCATTGCGTTGTCATTGTTGTCCCTTTCGTTCCGGTCATCTTCTAACAAATTCTCATTGGTATCCTCTGCGTAGGGGCCGACTACTTTGTCCAAACGTTCTCTAAAGGCTCCTGGAATGTAAATATAAGGAACGGAAGATTAATTCCCGAGAGATTCTAACGCTCTAAAAATCTCACCTGTTGTTTGCCCGTCAAAGTTCCCCCCCGCACTACCATCGCCCAGAGTCGAGTTCAGGTCTTCCAGGTGTTCCTCGGGCGTTTCCTCGACCAAAGAGCTGTCCATCTTGTCCGTTCTCTTATTGTCTAAAAGGTTCCTGTACTCCAAGTCCGGAGTCTCATCCACGCTGATAGATTTTATCGATATAGAATCCTCGGACGTAAGATTAGTGGAGGAGACTGCCTGCGACCCGTATCCGCTGCTGCTCATACTTGGGGTGTTTATTTTAGCTGATTGAAGCTCAACCAGAGAATCTAGCGTCCTAGACGCGGTCAGGGGCTTCGTCGGCTTTGAAGGTGGCTAGATATTTCCAATATACGATAAACGGGGTGTTTGGAATCAAACTTTGTGCAAAATTACGATTTTTCAAAGAACTTTCATTGCGAGTTGGACTTTTTAAGTCCAATATCGACTTCACTCACTTGGTACACGTCATACTCTGAGTAATCGGCGTCGCTTTTGTCTTCGTCGTCCTCACGGGATGGAGACGATGTTGGAGTTGGTGTTGGAGGTTGATTAGCAGCGTTTGATGTTTCTTCATGAAGCGTAGTCATGCGGAGGCCAAGTTTTGTCGCAACGATATTTGGCGATGCTATAAAAGAACAGTTTTTTTCTTATCAGATTTTAGGACTCGGATTCTATTAAGGTGATAGCGCAATACGAGGATCCGCAAGTCAGGGCCGATCTGGCCACAGATTAAACGACTCTAATAAATAAACGGATTAAATATGAGATATAATGTCATCTTATAGGTAGAATACATAGATAGGAATCGTTTGAGAAAGTATGGGAAGTAGAATCAGCGGCAGAACAATAAGACAGCGAGAAACCTGGGGTGAATTAATGAAAAAAAAACTAGAGTTTGTCTGTTTTAATGTTCTGATGCAAATTCTACCTTCCAAATTTTCTCAACAGGGCCTTTGAATCATCGCTGCAATTTTAAGCGTATTAACGATAATGGTGCCAGGTCGGTTCTGATAAACGATTACTAAGTTTTACAAAATTAAATAAAACAATACGTCATGCTGTAGAGATTTTAATAAAATAATAATAAGACGCGGTCCAAATTTAAATATCGAATCCACTCGTCAGATATTATCTGCCCTTACTCCAACAAATCTTTATCACAATTCCGTTTATCAGATTTGGACTACGTCAGGCTGTGAAATGAAAATAATAATAAGAAATAGAACCTAAAAACTACAAGCTGTAAACATCGATAAACTGGTAAAGAAACAAATAAACGATTGATAAAAACCGAAATGCTGAAACAATAAATGCTGAATATCGAAAAAGAAACGATCTATAGAAAAGCTACAACAGCAACCGAAGCTGCCCTTTCGAACGACTGTTCTTCCAGTAAATTTCCAACATGCTTTAAGCCCGTAACAGAAGTTTAACTCAATTAAATAGTTAAAACTTTGAACATGTTCGAAAGAGCGACAAACGGCGAGTGTCACCTACACTTGGCAGAGGTGGACTGTTGCAGACGTGTCAGTGAGTTGAGATTCAGGTTCAGGTTCAGGAATGTTGGTCTCGCTGAAATGAGATATACCCATTCGTTACAAAGATTAAGACAACATAGCCGTCTGAATTTTAAATCAGCGGCAGTTTGTACGTTGAAGAAGAAGGAAAAAAATCAGACACAAAAATTAAAGGAACGGAACGAGACGAGACCCGAACCTAACGGCAGTTAACAAAGAACAGCACTCGCTCTTACAATAATAATAAGAAATCTCAGATCTTCTTCTGGTAGATCTCTTTTATCCACAGTTCGTAATGCTGTGAGGATTTATTATTATTTAGCTTATACTATAAATTTTTTAGAACATACATGCAGTGCGATAATACTTCAAATACAATTCCGGAACATTTCCCAATTTCTTTTAATTCAGTTTTGGGACGGATTGAGCCGTTACTTTGGTCAAACGAGGAAGCAAATAAATCATTATCAACTAGATGAAGTTGAGACTCTCTGAGTTATCAATTTCAATCTTTTCTTCTACACAGCTTTCGCTTTTATTAGATCGTTGTTCAAATGTATATTATCTAATCGTATGACTAAATCTTCAGTTTATGCAAATGTCTCGAATGTCTCCTTGTGCTTATAATGGATTGATTCAAAGTTCTTGGAATTTTTCAATGCATTCGATACTCTTGAGGCATTTAAATCGCCCAGTTACACATAAAACATATTTTTATACGTCGAATATGAGACACTATTTGAACAGAAATCATTTCGTTACATTTAATCGAAACGTTAATCAATAAAAAGTAATGAAATCGATGTATAAATCATTTTTATGCGAGATGATTTCCATTACCTAAATATATAGGCAGCTGAGGCTTCAGCTGACAATTTAACAACAGGCAGTCGTACTGGGTGGTTTCATTTAAATATAGTACAGTGAGAGATAGATACACACACAGCGGGCATGAAGTGATGCGATATTACGATATCAAGCTCAGTCAAAGGTTCTAAAAACGATCGAACAAACTAGCTAATATTATGATTAGAATTGCGGATCATTCGCATGCAAATCAGTGATATAAAGGACTAATCGAACTAAACAACACTACTCGGGCAGTTTAATATCGGTGAACTAAGGGGAATAAGTAAATCGCAATGTTTCGAAGAAGTGTTGTTGCGTTGAATATCATTTTCTTGTATTTGAACATTGCGATGAGAAATAAGTCCATGGAGTACAGAGGAGGATAACTACTAGGATGCAAGCGGTAAAATTAAACAACAGACAGACTCAACCACTCACGAGACAGAGTAACTAATCATGATCGCCCGTAATCGCACGGCATGAATTATATATCAAATCAAGACTCCATTTTACCTGAATTGAGAATGGAGCCTTGGATGGGCCGAAATAGTGGTAGAAGTAGTAGTCGTAGAGTTAAACAGAGGAACAGACAAGTAGCATAAATTGATTAGTTTATTATTTATCAAATTTTTCTAGAATTTATACTTAATTTAAAGTTTAATGCTCGTCAAGTGCCGAGTTAGTATCATTTAATAAGTGGTCAAGCTTTAGTATCGACTGCTAAAACACTAGGCAGACTTGTGAAAAATGGTTTCGTGTTGCTCACCTTCGCTTATTCAAATATGAACAACAAATTTTGTTGTTAAAATTTATAGAAGAGACGGAAAGCAACTTTCCAAATAACTATGCAATCAAAGACGAGCATCGCGAAGTTACGTAACAACGTGACAAAAGCTGTAAAGTTAAAATATGAAGATTGAATGTGACGACAATTAAGAGGGTCCCATGGTGTAAAGGGAGTTCCGTCTATTTCACCCATACGGTCCCACGCGTTTATATCAAATACAAAACATATATCGGATAAACAGAAGAATTATTTCTAGATCAGCAAAAATTAGGATACTAGTTTACACCTTGGGACACCCTTAGCAAAGAAATTGCCAACGTCAGCGTCAAAGTTATCGACTATCATTATCCAAGTAATAAATAATCCAGACGCCGTTCGTATGAGCGCTTTAGCTCGACGGAGTAAGTTGGGAGTTTTTTATTAGAGATATTTCTGCCCGTATCTTTGCCGCGAGTTTGGGAGAGCTCATATGAAAGGCAAATGCTGGCGATGATCGAGACGTATTAAATAAATATAATGAATGTGACAAATAAAAGCGCGAGTGATGATTGTAGTGTGACATAAAGAAATTATTAAATGAGCAAATGTGAGTGTGACTGCAAAGAGAAGGAGAGTTGTTGATCGGGTATCGTGAATAGCAAATAGCGAATTGCAAATTGCGAATTTAGTGAAATATGGAAATATGGAAATATTGAAAACACCACATAAGCCACATCTCATAAGAAAACAGGTCACTGACTCTCGCCGATATTGGATCGATAATAAATAAGTAAGCAAAACTAGGGAAACGGAATGGCTCAAACCTGGGCGCAACATCTTATCGAAAAGACTCATTGATGAACTTGGAGACAAAACTGCAGTCCAGTATTTCTTTTCTTTTATTTATTAAATTCAAATTCGATAATTGGTCAAAAATAATTATGATAAGTCGGATGAATCATGATTTAAACTCGAACGATACTTTCAAATGTTCTCATCTTCAAAGTTTCGTTCGAATAAGATAATCGATCTATGACCTCCTAAAGGTAGGAGAAACTTCCCAAATCCAAGAAAATCTTTTAGTAATATCTTTAGGAGATCATAGAAGTAAACTGTTAGCATAGGAGTATTTTCATCACATGGTAGTAATTAGTCATAAAATTATCCTTCCTTAATAGAATATGAATTTCCTTACCAATTCCGAAAGGTTTCGGTGGCGTAGATAGGAAATTGTTATCATCATTTCTCGAGTGGCCAGTTGATGGGCGTCGCGTGTGGGGCAGCCCGTTTAGTTCAGAATTTAAATCTGTAACGCTCTCTGACCGGGCGACGTTCACCAGCGAATCCATAGACGTATCAAATCTCATGATCTACGGATAACAGAAGATAGATATTAGCACATAGCATGTCGGGCAGTGATGAATTGGAACGTTACGAGTCAGTTCGCTGATCTTTACGAAGCTAAAATCAGTTTTAAGGGAATTCTAAAGATTGACTTCAAATAATTAGCTTCTATGTCTGAGAAACTCCTGAAACGTTTCTTTAGATTTTTTTTGCACCAAAAAGGTATATTATACACATTTTAATTGACTGTTTAATTGACTGAATTCAGGAGCTAAATGGAAAATCTCTGGTAAACATCAATCTTCGAAACCCAGCCAACTGCAAAGAGCATATACCGCCTCGAGATAAACCATGCGCGATAGATCTGGGATAAAGAAAATGCTGAATTAAAAATGTACCGAAAAAAAAAGTGAAAGCATACGGTAAGTCTGAGACGTCGAAGGGGCTGTAGTACCTGGGAGAAGTTTGGTACACTTGCTGTTTTTCTCATAAGTGGTTGTCCCTGTGCCTGGAGAAGTTCTTTGACCGCTACGCTCTGCCTAAGACGATCCAGGGTCAAAATACTTTCAACGGCAGACACTCCTCGCGTGTATTTCTCTGATATTGATGAAAAAAGACGACGAAAAGTTCTCATAATTGATGACAAAAGTATAAAACACATTAAGTATTACCAGCTCGGCGTTCGACTCACCTATATAGGTTTCGCCATCAGACAAATTGCTGTCTTCTCCACTGGCCGCAATCTGTGCAAGGCTTTCACGATCCTCGAGTTCTTCGCTTGCCTTTGGAATGTTTGATACAACTTCGTAGGTCACTCCGCTCTGCGCCAAACAATCCGTCCGTACAATACGCTTGAAAAATCTATCGGTTATACTCTGTCGTTTGTATATGTTGAGCGCCAAACGCTTGCGCAATACTAAGTCCATAGGGGCAGGGTGCGATAGTCGAACCGTGGTCTTTAGGATCAGGTAAACTCTCTCGTTCGCTGAAAGGTTTCAAATTCATGAACTTCCGCATTTTTTACAGCTAAAAGCAGCTCGATTCTTTCAGATCAAATATCTCTGTGATAAAATCATGAGAGAACTGTAAGACGCACCTTCCGTAACTCTGTTCAAATTAACGCTGTCGTGTATGCTTGAGTCCCAAGCGCCTATGGCACAGACGTCCTTCTCGAGATGCCGTATTATAGGCAAGTTGTAAAACTTGTTACCATGCTCTTTAGGGAGGATCGAGTTGAGACCGGTCACAGAGACTTCTTCTCCCGACTGATGCGTCGATAAATCGTCGGCTTTAAAAAGAAAAATGGTTACTTATACTCTTAGGAATGATTCCCAATCTTTGGAATGGGGAAATGTGCGATTTCTCCCAAACGGATAAACTCTGAGCTACTTCGTGAGTCTCACCATTCAAATCGAGAAAGAGAACAGGAATGTGCGGCTCCATTCCTGGCGGAGGAATCCAGTCTGCCGGAGCGCCGGGAATCCCAGATCCAGGGGTCGGGACTAAGACTGCATTACGTTCTTCTGTTAGGCTGACCCATTGATTGAGGAGACTTTGCTCCCTCTCGACGTCTTGTTCGGTTTTATCTGTAAAAGAGTAAGAGTAAGTAAAAATATTCCCGAATGCTTCTACATTTGAAGCTAAAAGCGAATCAGGTGTGAACCTTGTTTGTCGAGGAGCTTTGTAATGTGCTGATCCAAGTACTGCCTCCTTCTCATAAGAGCCTCGCTCCACTTCTCCCTCAAAACGCTTAGATCTTCCTCCTGGTAGCTGTCCAGCGGTTTTTGCAATCGATTTCTAACGGAAACTGAGCCAACAGCGATGTTCAAAATGGACTGACAAATTATCGGCAATGTACCAGAATTGTGAACAGGTTTAACGCGGACCTGGATTCGGCGCTGCTGTCCCTGTCGAAGCTGATATACACCGCCTGATAAGAAGAAGTTCAAGTTTTACGCCGCTTCTCTGTTTATCTGATAATGGGATTGTATAATCTCTGCGCATTTTACCTGTGAGCATGTCCGACTTTGTCGCTACTTCAACGGGCGTGTATTCACCCTGCTCGTTCAGCTCCTGAATTTCTACCCACAACTCAATCTTCCTCGTTAATTCCGCCCAACGATCGGCCAACGATCTGGCCTTCGCTAATTGCTGCTGTTCAACTTCCCAGCCCGGTTTACTTCGGGAAAAACCGGTGCTTCTGTGACCCCAGACTTCTATGCTCAAAGCACCCTCTGCGAATCATAATTCCGCGGTGTTTTAATAGTCTGAATGTCTTCAGAAAGTCTAAAATCCATGCATCGGTCCACCTCCTTTTTTACAACGAGTGCTTTTCTGTTTGATGCGTATGACATTGAGACGCAATGGCTGATAAATCCCTACCTCTACATGATCATGCTTAAAGATACGAATGAAACTGTGTAATTAAAGAACTTTATAAAGTGCTTTCTTCCGTATCTCACCTGAACAATGCTCCAGGAATTCGTCCGTTATAGGAACTGTGAAGTCCTTAGTGTGTTCGAACTTGAAAGCGAGAGAGTCTCTCTGACCAGGGACCAGATGAGTGGCCGGTAGCTCCGGGTTAACGACGGGTGGAACTACGATGGGTTCTGGATGTCCCCAGAATATGTATTGGCAGAAAACGAAGTGGCTAAGGGAAAGCGGTAGTCCGCTGGCCTGTTTAATTGTTATACGACAAGTAATGTGGCTGGATTCTGAGTAGTCTTCTTGTTCGAAGGACGCCGAGTCGCCGGAAGATGAATCTGAAGCTGCCTCACATATACGATCCTGGGGGAACTGACCTGACGTTCGACTAATCTCTACCTGAAGTCGACCAGCGACTTCACCCTGCTGGCTGATTATCGGAGTATGATAATCGAGCCTTACGTCGTGGAACAGCACTTCAAGAAATATATTTGCTACTCCTATCAAGTTGTGGTTTTCTTGAGACTCGTAAAACGGGTCCTGAGTTTTACCTGGCAGTTCGTCCTGTCAGGAAATAAAATATCACATTTCCGATTAGAGCGGTTCTTAAGTTTCATTCATATTTAACAGATCTTTTCTATTTATCTCGTTGATAAGAAAAATGTTTTGAGACACATCGAGCCTCGTGGATAAATGATCTGTTCTTCACCTTGATGGTGGGTAGCCGTTGGTTGTTGTGAGAGTCTTTCCTGTCCTCGTACATATCTCGCATATCGACTAGTTTGTTCTCCAGTTTTTCCATCGACCATACTTGGCTGCCCATGTTTATTCTTTTGACCAATATAGCAGGTTCGCTAACGAAGGCTCCTCGCTGAAAGAAGACACTCTACTCATGGGGGCAAGAGTGTTTAAAAATCAGAAAACGAAAATTAATAAAAGTTAAAAAACCGATAAGAGATGATAAAGAAAATCAAAAATCAAAAATTCAACACAAAAAAAAGCATAAAAGTTTGAAAATGAATCGTTTTTTCATTCAGCACTCTATTTCCCAATAATAATAATACAAGAAGAATAATCCATACTCATATATCATCGGCCTACCTTCCTATTGGGGCTTAAATTGTTAGGCGGTATCTGCAGCGTTACGCTAAACTTAGTTTGCTTGTCCATTTCCTCAGCCAAAAAGTTCGCCTCTTGAACCAAAGAGTTAGCTCTGAGAATATCCGCTTTCAATTGACCAAGACTTCGTTTGAACATTTCGTCTCTTTCCTGCGCCCATTTTTCAACGCGCATTTGCGTAGTCGGAGTACAAGCCGGTAGTTTACCACCCTGACTTCCGCGCAAAGGGTCGTACGGCACATAAGGCGAGTAGGGAGTCGAAGGGGAGAGAATATTACGCAACTGTTGAAACTGACGCTCGTATTCTTGCCTCTGCTTCTCCAAAGCTACCTAATAACAGAGATTAGTTCCTCTTAGGAATTGGAGGGTCTGAGGGAGTAAGAGAGTCAATTCCGCTCCCTCAATTCTAGAGGGTAAAGAAATTGTTGCGTATCAATGATTTCTGGAATCTAATGTTCAGAAATCGTGATGTTCTTCCTAAATATCCCGAAAAGCGAACAAATAATAGTAACCGATAGATTCTATTACCTGTTTATCTTCTTCGTGTTGTTTTTCGAGTCTAGCTATGGCAGTTTGGATCGGATCATTGGACAATTCATTAAGCATTAGCTCCTCCCTCGCAAAATTATAGTCAATAGTTTGCGCCGGTGTTTGTGGCTCGCTGCTGACCGCTAAAACAGTAACAGAAAAAATCGGTCAAGACTCTCTCTTCGGTCTGTAGGGAGCTAAAACGTTGGCGCATCAAATAATGAGGCGACGAACCTGTCGCACTCCGCGGACAATTCACTCTGAAGAAGTGGTGGTTTCCCCATACGATTCTGTCCCCGTGATGCAGCGGCGTTCGGTCCGTAACTTGACTTCCGTTTATGAAACATCGAGCCCCGCTTAACGGTGTCATGTACAGTCCAGACTCTTCGATTGTTATCACGCAATGTTCAGGCTGAATTCCTAGACCGTGAAGCTGGATGTCTTGCGGTATCGCTGCCGATCTACCGCCGACTAACGTCCTTTCCTAATTAGATAATAAAAAGGAGAGAGATAACAGAATTTCCATAGAGAAAGACGCTCTTCTTGGACAGAAGATAACAGTTTTTCTCCAGAAATGGGGATAACTCACTTTGAGGTAGTAAACGAGCAGTTCGTTCAAGCTGGGATCAGCGTTCAGATTGACTAAATAGTATTTGCTTTTTTCGACTTGAATACCAGAGGCCTGTACACTGATTCCCATTTTCTCAAGTGCCTGCTGCCTCTCGTGTTGCAGTCTCTCAGTCTTGACCAATTTCTCTTCCCACGTTTGCGACATGGCTTTCATGAGCCGTTCAGACTCTGAGAGTTTTTCAGTTATGTCAGTACGCTGTTGCCCGACGACAGATCCGTGCCCCTGAATAAAAGAGTTTTATAATCGTCATTTGGCAATTTTTAGAACTCTCTCTCAGCCTGAAATCCAGAGAAAGGAAATATCACCGTTGCATGCAGCAGCATTTCTTTCAAAGCTTCGACTTCCTGTCTCAATTCTCGAATAATCCTGGCGTTCGGATCCTCGTTTACAACTGCGTGGTTCACTATTCTCTTTGCTCTGTCCGCATAACGTAAAGTCGACAATGTCTCCTCGTAGTTGTCACCAGCGGGAGATATTGTCGCTACCATTACAGTCTTGCTGTTACCTCCGAGATTGTCCTGAAAATGTTGTGTTTTAGTGAGAAATTGGATTAGATCGAATGTTTCAAACATATTTCTGAGGCAGAGGATCATGCGTGTAGCTTCTCAAGTAGATTGAGTATTAAATATCTGGGTCGTGCATCGATCGGATCAGAAACTTTATAGAAACTGTTCAAGTAATGCAAAGTCTGTGAGATTTTTGGTTCAATTAAAATTCAGGTGTTCAAACTTTGGGACTCGATGCTCTATCGCTATAACATGTGATGATTGATTTTCTCTACCTTATTACAATCTTATTGTAGTCTTTGTGAAGTTAGAAAAGAGTGAAACTTTTCGGGGAATGTATGAACTAAATTATTCTGAGAATTCAATCCCAATCGTATGTGAGATGACAAAGCAGATAAAATTTAAGACTCAAGATGATATGAAAAGACGTTATTCGCAAAATAGAAATCATTCTAACAACCAAAAACCTGTTTCTCATAGAACGGAGGACCCCGTTAATTCCCAAGAGGTAAAGAACTTTCATAGAGACAAGAGCTTACTCCTGTTCTCTCCGGTCTTCATCGACTTACCTTGAGTAACCACGTGAGTACCGAATCTCTGTAAGGAACAAACTTGTCCTTATTTCTACTCCCCGAGTTTTGATCAGCAAGTTTTGAAATAACGAGTCCAAGGGTTGTGAGGGATCTGTAAATGAGGTAAGAAAAAGCATGGTCAAACTCAATTTCGTCCCATTTTACCAGAGTAGGAAATAATAGTTGACAAAATCTTAACAGACTTGTTGATATTGCTGCCTTCCTTGAGCCGGTCACCCACCGCCCCGGTTTTAACAGCTCTTTCGCTACCCGCAAGATCGACCAGAGACATGCGAGAGACCTTCTCCCCGCTTACTCCGCTCTTACTATCGGTCAGAGTCTGAGTAAGAACGACAGAGAATACGGCGTGCGATCGAGAGCTTTCGGAGTTCATGTTAGTCGCCGCTACTGTTCTGGACTTGTTTCCTTCTGCCATGAGATTGTCTATGTCCTACGGAAGATTGATATTGTTTGATATCAATTTTGGGTCTGAATTAAGCGACTAGTTTTTGTCAAAATAAATCGTTCACGCAGATGTCTTGCAAGTGTGCTACTAGGCTCTTTCTACTCTTGCAAGCCAACAATGGGAAATAATCTGGGCTGAATGAAGAAGGAAACTGTAACTAAGTTTGAAGTCTAAGAAGTTACGTTGCAGAAAATTTGAGACCTGAAAATCTGTGACTGCGAGTTGGCTGAGCCCGTCGACGTAGGGACCAAGAACGTTGTGTTCCCTGACTTTAAGCGACTGTTTATTTTGCTTCGGGTCCAATAAGTCGTGTACTTTCTCGTTGTATATTTCCATGTATGAAACTTCGACTTTGTAAGATAATTCTAAGCTCTGTTGTTTCGCTATCATATCAAAAAGGCTGTCGCAAAGCCTTGGGATTATTCCCTTGTTGTCGCCGCTGCCCATCATCGTGTACGACTTTCCAGATCCTGTCAAGTATCAGGAATAATATAATAGGTAAGGTGTTCTCTTAAAAATCAAAAGCCGGAAATGAAAAGGCGGGAAATTTAGGAATTCAAATTTTTTTATTATCTCTGCTTCCAAGAGCACGACGATCGAGTTTTTGGATACTGTTTTTTGAATTATCTTCAAAATTAGATGTTTCAGATACTTTTATAAGAAGCCAGCGCTGAGATATCGCCCTTTGATGAATAGTTGATCAATTTGGTAATTTGAAAACTATTTCTGTGAGGATAGTGAATTTATTTTCAAAATGAAAGATGATTCGAAAATTTATGAAATTAAATAAAATAAATTTCTTCTAGTCCCTTCTCTCGTTTTATACTGCGATTCCTCGAGTCTTCTGCGCGGTCCTCATGATTCATTCGAATTTTAAAATGTCCTAGGAAGGATTTTGGGAAAATTTCTCTGTAAATCTAAAAAGACAAGATTATTAACGGTAATTATTTTATTCATATTACCAGTTTGTCCGTACGCAAAAATACATGCATTGTAGCCCTGGAACGCGTTGTCGAGGATGTCCCGGCCCAATGCATTGAAGACCACTTCCTGACTAGCAAAATTATCCGATCCTGGTTCCAGGGAGAAAAAACAGTGATCGAACGCGAAGGTTTTTGGCTTATTTCTGAAAAGATAGAAAAAAATAAAATGCGTTTCAATTCAAATTCTTATAAATGCGATATAAAATTATCTACATGCGTTACAATGTTGTTTCTAATAATATACGCATTATTTTATTAGGACACAAACAAAAGATTCACGATATTCTTCTGGTATAGATAATCGGAACCGAATTCCTTAAAAAGATAAAGTTCTCGCTGTGTGTGTTCACATTCAGTTATCTGATCGCCGGTAGCCGTTCCATTCGTTCAAGGCATACCTAGCAAAGCAAAGCGTTAAGATAAGGCTCCAGGCTCTCACGTGCTAGTTATACATAATATTGATCTCTGGGATCGAAACGGTGTTATCTGCCATAGCAGATGTGTTTTTCATAACCGGAAGAATCGCTCAGTAGCTACACACATACACTTATATAGACTAGAATCTACTGCATACCTATGTATAGTGTATGTCATATTTATCGGAAATAGTTCAGAGCTTTTTATAAATTACAAATATATCCATAAATCATGACAGCGCGAATTTATCTGTGAATATACATCTAGGTGCTTTAATTCCAGAGAATGATCAGGGGAGTCCATAGCTTGATTCCCTGCCGTTGGAAATAGTCCATTCCGTTCTGGCGTCTGTGAGATATAGGTCATTTAAAAAAGTCACGGTAACGCCAATGCCTGCATTTAAACAGCCAGCTACACAGACGCGATCGTAAGCTTTCTGGTTAC
Source organism: Tenthredo scrophulariae (assembly GCA_963978835.1). NCBI lineage: Eukaryota > Metazoa > Arthropoda > Insecta > Hymenoptera > Tenthredinidae > Tenthredo > Tenthredo scrophulariae. The sequence continues at coordinate 31,831,604 of OZ022227.1, forward strand.
ACGCGCGCACCGCGCACGGCCGCTGAGAGAGTCATAATACGCTTCTCTGGTTCAAGAATCATAAAAATCATTCACGGGCTGTGCTAACCAACTCCCCGGTATGCTGCTTCCATCTATCTGACGGTATCGTATAGTTCGGCGATTCTTGAACTGGTAAAGTAGTGTGACTTGATTGAGCGCCCGTGCACGCCTAAAACCAGACAACCCACTAATCACCTCAGTGCGGTTGGCTGCCTAAATGCAAAATGGAAATGGAATGGCTGGTATCTAACAGATGCTGCAACGGATACCACTGTCTTGAACGACAGAATAACGAGCTGAGACCCCTCAAATGATCCCCTAGAATTAAAGCAAGTTCGCGGTCACGCTGTATGTATATGAGACGTTCTATATGGCGCTTCGGCGACGCAATTTTATTCTCGTCTTATAGGTTGAAGTTTCATTGAGTTCTGTATTCTGTTCAGTAGTTTCTCAAACAACAAGGTTCAAGTATCTTTTCTACATTCTAAGCGATTTCTCTGGACCAGTTATTACAGCGTCGAAGTTTGAACTTGACCAACGAAAAATTCATCGTTTGTTTATGACATGCCAGAGAAAGAAAAAAAAAAAAATGTACCAAAATAATTGCAACGCTTTCAGACATGTTTTTCAACAAATATGTGTTCTTTCTTTTCCCATCAGAGGGGCACTCACGATCTGGACTATAGTTTGCTCTTCTTTTTATTTATACTCAGAGCACATTACATGTGAATTAGAACATCGTATGTGCAGGTACGTTTGGCCACGTGGATGAAAGAATAAATATCGTTAAACTGTCCTGAAACATCGACTTTTATTCAAACTCTATTGAATGTTGTTCACGAGGTTGCGCCTGTTTTACCGCAACCCAACACGCACGATTGAGGCGCGGGTAAACTTGCCCCAGGCACAGCAGCAGTGAAAAAGGTCGTCGTGTTGTCGGACATGTAATAAAGAGGAGAGGCGGATTCGTGTTTGTGTTCGGGGAGTCTATATGGATTTAGAAAAACACTTTATACAGAGAAACGAAGAATTGAGAATTGCGAGGGTGGGTATGGCACGTTAAAGTTTAAATCGTGTAAAATCGATTGTTCAAACTTTTCAGCAGGATATTTGGAAACTTAAAATCAGGATTTCGTATACGATTTTCCTAAGTTTCACAGAAATGAAAAATGTTGACTGAGATTTAATGAAGATTTAAAGATTCGGTTAGGATTCTACAAATTCGAAAAAAGGGATTTCATGCCACTGAATGAATTTTACTGAATTTAAAAAACTTCAATATGAAATTTCAATGATCCTCCAAGCTTCTCGAAGATTATTATAAACGCGGATTTCTATTTTGGATTAAAAAAATTGTAAAATAGTCCGCCATGTAGTACAATATCAAAAGCTTCTTATTTCAACAAGGGTTTCAGAATTTTCAGGGAGCTTTCGTCGCCGTGCATGATTCGAAAGAATTTCATAAATTTCTTAGAATTGAGTCGAAGCAAAAAATAATTCACATCAATTTTATGGGATTTCGAAAATCGGTCATCCGAAATTTCGCCCGATTTCGTTGGCAGTAAGTTTATTTTAATGATTAAATTGAAAAACGGAATCTCACGACTATTTTGTTTTCATTTGTTTTTACTGTGTTGCCTCATGTCATAATCACATCGCATATCACGGCAAACAAGAAAAGCTCCCTTATTATATTCTCGGAGAGCTACTGGGTCGCGTACTATTGTTCTAGATCCAGGTCGATTCGGTATGAAGTGCCCCATATGTATATTACCTCTTTATGAAAAAAAAAAAAAAGGTAAACCAACCGCATCGAACGGCTGTCTCTAACAAACCAACAACTATACGTATGCAACGTACCCGACAAGTAAAACTTACTGTTGTTAATAACGGCGAGAGTTCTGCCAAGTGAGTCTGAACTAAGGGCGACTAGGGATGAGGGTGGAATTTCGTACCCTTACCGAATGAAATTCCTAGAGAAAGGTACTAAATTTTCGTCAAGCTCGTTACGTTACGCGTCTGCATGAGCTCATGGGCTCAAAAGCCACGGCAAAAACTCAGCTCTCCTTCTCTCCAGTTCTCTTCTCCTATAATTAAGATAAACCCCAACTAACTAACCAACTGCGAGAGAAAGCTCGAGCGAGGTTTGGCGACAACGAGGTTCTCAAGGTTCTCTCTCGAGGAAATAATTCAGGGAAAAAACAACGGAAATGTCAAAGGCGATTCAAGTAATTGTGAAGAATATAAAAACAGAGGGTATATACGCATGTGTATAGCCAGGTACTAGCCATTTTATAAGTCGAGAAGAATCTCGTTTTTATTATTAAAAAAAGAGAAAAAAAAAAAATCCCTCCCTGCGGCAATTGCGGACCTAATTAATGCCGAGACTAATTGGTTTCATCTTTTATTTATACCTTTTGTTAATCAGATTATATTATACTATCTTCGGAAGACTCGGATAACTTCGACTTATTCATTCCATTAGCACGATACGATATTAATGCTAATTTTTCAAGATTCAAAAATATATTGTTCAACTTTTATGCTTTTCCCCCCAGAACTGCACAGGCGATCGCATTTTAAACGAATTATACAAAATTTTATAAAATTGTTACGATTTATATAGAATTTCAAATCGATTATGTATGTACACAACAACTTTTCCCAAATTTTATCTAACCCGAATTTTCTATTTAAACTCCCACGAGATTCTCATTACCTTATTAAAATTTTTCCATAATTATTTTCGTACCCATTATATTTTCACGGATTTTTTTAGAATTCAATTTTTCTCTCGGTAGAATTTTATCGAGAAATTTTATTCCCCACATCTCTTATTACGGTCTAATGGATTTTTGAAATTCTATAAAATTTATCAGAAATTTTATCAAGGTTTCAAGATTTTACTTATCGCTTTCACGTATAGAAGTATGGATTTCTTTACAATTTCAGATCGTTATTGAATTTTATTGGAATTTCACACATTTCATGAAAATTTCGAGTATCGTTATGGAATTTAACGACAATTTTCTTTTCTTTTCTTTTTTTTTCTCGATGCGTAACATCGCGGATTTTGCTCAAATTTATCCAGAATTTTATTATAATTCAATTTATTCATAATTAAATTATCTTTCTTGAATTTCATTTGAAAAAAATATTCCAATTCCACGTATTTCTCTATAAAATTTCATAAACTTTTATGGTATTTCGCTAAGTTTTGAATTTTTTATTATGTTTTTTTTTTTTTTTTTTTCTTTTTTTTTTGGGATTTGAAAAACAGACTAAAATTGAATGTGAATTTAAAATAGATTTTGAATTAAAAAGAAAAAAAATCTCTAAAGCTGCACACGCATCTAGTTGAGCACTTGAAGTATCTAATACGATATTTATAGAAGGATTAATCTCTCAGGAGCAGCTGCCTAATACGATTTTTACCAGACTTTTAAATACAAGGGTTCGTAAAAATTAAAGCGACCCTCTGCACTCTGCTCATTGAACTTTCAGGTCTGGAGCCTGGAACTAAAAGGCAATGATAATATCTGCCCTGTGTATGTACCCCGTATTAATCTAGTACCTAAATATGATTAAAAACTTTTATTTTTAAAATTTCCTAAAGTTATATAAATGTGTACTACATAGTATATAGGGCTTTCCACGTCAAACTGGCAGCCCATATCCCTCACCCCCTTCGATTTCGATCATTTTTTATTATGATGTTGTTACCGACCCAAAAGGGTCTCGGAATTTTTTTCAGATTTTTCTAACGACCGGTGAAATTAAAAAACAAAGGGGGACACCAATTCCGAGAACGCACCTTTTTTTTTAATTTCAAAAAATTCACTATTCGCTATTCGGAGGTCAGATTCATAGTCAGCGACCCCGAAAGCCTTCGGAAACTGATTCTCGTGAAAATCGCAACACTTTTCAATCTTTCAGCCGCCATCTTGGATCCAATGATCCGAATTTTGCCACTTTTACCTGAAATTCATGACTTGGCGACCCAGATAACATCCGCCATTCTGAATTTTACATAGTTTTCAAAAATGAATGAAAATGACGTTAAGATATGGCGTATTTCTACCGTTAACGGTTACATTTCAAAACGTGTTCGTAAATCCGAAATTTTTTAGATCTAATAAAAATTTCCCGCCTTTTGGCGTAAACACGAATATAGTTTAGCGTCTTAAAGAATATTCTTCGACTTTCTCAGGGTTTTTCTCTTCAGGCCTTAAACAGCCTTAATACAATATGCAAAGCGGTGCCTAAAGTAATGTACATCTAGATTCTAGGTGTATGTAGTACATGGTATGATAAGTAAATACATATATGTATTATACATGTATATAGCAAGACCCTGTAATATCGCGCAAGGAATAAGGGCGAAGTATTTTCATGGTAGAATAGCTCGCCGTCCTTGACCCCGTAAACAAAATTTATTGATAACAGTCCCCCTGCAAACCCACCCTTATACAGCTACTATAGGTTATGTTAGGTACTATAATTCTCCGAGCTAGAGTGACCCTGGCAATGATATACAATAAGCTGTATGTGAATGTATAGTCAAACTCCGTAACTCTGTAAGTTAAGATAACAAGATATAGGCACATATTAAGCTCAGTCAGTCGTTGAGAATAAATTGTAGAAAAAAATTTATAAAATTGTATCATGTAGTATATGTAGTCTTTCTTCTGATGAAATATATTTATTGATATAATTTAAGAATTTAGCAATTTATTTATACGGGAGAAGCTCGGCCCGTGAATGCGGAGAGGCGGCAAGGGTCGATATCACGTGTCACGTGAACCACCTTGTTTTATTATTTCGTTGGCGAACGCGAGGGCGAGCGAAGGGTATAGGTAGAAGAGGAAGAAAAGAGAAGCGACGCGACGCGACGAGACGAGAAAATGAGGGAAAAGGTTGCGTGCTTGAATCCGTAATTAAATGGAGTCGTTCGCGTTACTTAATCCAAAGATATATTATATTCCATGGAAATTTTCAGGACTAAAGTTATGCTTACGCCAGCACGCGACTGATGTGATTAAAATTTATTGAACTTATTTTCAATCTTCTATATTTCTTTGATATTATTGGCAAATCATTGGTTTATAATTGTATATGTATATGAAAGGTTTCGCACAAGAGTGTTCATTCGCTCTATAAAGAGATAGACGTCCAGCTGCCTATAACAACAATTGTAATAGTAAATCCCCGCTCGAGGAAGCCAGTATAGCTTTTCTACGCACCCCGCGCTATCCCCCGCCATCGTCATCCATCGAACTATGACCTAGCAGAGGTAGAGCTCAGTAAAGCCTATAAAAGCTTCACCAACAGAATACTTAGAATTCACTAAATACTGTGTATAGCCTGACCGTCAACGGTTAAAATAAATGTGTAACTGTATTGAATGGTGAAAAATTCTAGTGAAAGAAAAAGGAAAAAAATAATAATCGATAAAACTATTTTTGATATCGAAGAATTTTCGAATATCTTTATTTATGAACATGTAGGTACATAGTGAATACGTATTTGTATATACTCAGTGTAATTCACGGGATGAGAAGACCACCTCGCGTTCCAAGAAAAACAAGAAGAACAATCCTGGGCGAATATCCCTAGCTGGTCTGCCTGCAGTGCAAGGCGTAAAAAACTTTGCAGCTATAAGTTGGACGCGCGGTGACTCACAAAGAGCTCATACATAGGACTACGACGGCGACGAGCTGAACTGGCGATGAGCGTTGGGCCCTGGATGTTGTTCGTTGTTCGTTGTTTGTCGAGAAACGAGTGAAAAGAGTGCATATAGGTAGGGAAGTATGCATCGAACGAAGCGAGAGAGAGGGAGAGACAGAGAGGGAGATGAAAGAGAAGGAGAAGGATTCAAGGCGCCTCCTGCACGAAATACACTTTACCAGGTGATTCCTCGCTTACATCACAGTGATGTGGGTAGCGGACTGTCAGAGCACAGAGTTGTAAATCTATGTACCTATATATACATATCATATATGAATAGGCGAGGAGGCGGAGTCTCAGCCGATTTAGGCCACACCCTCTCATTACCTCGGCGAAAACTCACCTTGTATAAGGGATTTTTAATACATGATGAAAATTGTCAAAAAAATATCGGATTAATTATCGAATAGAAAAAAGAGTAAAAATTATCCAACATGATAGATAAAAGATGATGAAATCCGTGAGAAAAACAAAAATAGAATGAAATGAAAAATATTTAATCGCAGAGTTAGATATACTAGAAAACAATTGAATCCCCTGAATACGCCGCAGGAACGACGAAATCTAAAAATAACGAATTGAATTCCACCATACCAAAAAAAAAAAGGGTTGAATTGATACAACGGAATGAAACCGAAAAATATCCGCAGGATACAAAAAGAGAAGATGAAAAAAAAAAAAAATTCAATACAATTAAACCCAAAAAATTCAATCCAATCGAAGCACGGTAATTACAACCGTCAAAACGTGGAAAGAAGAACACTATGAGACCAAAAAATTTCGCAACAACATCCAATCAAAACGCAAAAATACCCAATTAAACGTAGCGGGTTTCAGGATTGGATTATTTTCATTATAAAAACAAAACGTTCATTTTTGTTTTTTTTCTTTAACTGTGCAATCCTAGATCAAATAATGATCAGTATCTAAATGTCTGGCATGAGCTTTATTATCTTTTCTTCTCATCAGGCACTGTAGTACGTGCCATCGAGAATAAGAGGCATTGATGAATATGTACTTAAATGTATACCTCTTGAGTGAGAGTCTATCGCTAGGCACGGGTATTATATTAATTAGTCAATCTGCAGTAGAATTATTACTGACCAGACACAATGAGTCAGTGCCAAGGCTGAATGAGAATGAAGACAGAAAATCGACCAAGTATACCTACTGCAGTATACTAGTTACGGTAGAAATGCGTACATATCCATAATCAAAGCTTGAAAATACTTTATATCCGATTGGGAAAAAAAATAAGAAAGAACAAAATTCTAGCATCAATTAAAAATCACAATTACAATTATTGTATATACAGGGTGAGTTTTTTCAAAGGTCTACAATGGGTGGGACTTACTCACGGCGAAGACACGCATTCAGCCAATCAGGTAAACAATTGTCCGGGTGGGAATAAGGTATAGCAATGCTTAATCACGAATCGCGGCGTGCCTTTGCCGCAAGTAAGTCCCGCCCATTTTAGACCTTTGAAGAGACTCACCCTGTATAAACGACGTTTAATAATGTTTTTAGTGATTCGATTATATTATATTAGGTATATCTTCGTTTTTGGAGATTTAGTGACGGTATCGTTAGATAGTATTTTTTTTTTTTTAATAACTCGCTGACTTGTTGCGTGTTTTCTCCTTGTAACATATACATATACAGGGTGATTCAGAATTCGTGACGAATCTCTTGAGGGGTTAATCCTTGTCAAAATTGGGATTAAAAGATCCTCAGCGATGTTTGCGGGGAAAAAAAAAAAAAAAAATTCTTGGAACCATAACGCATTTTTTTTTTTTTTTTTTTTGTAACATCTTCCAGCACCAAATGAAAAAACTTTCACCGAGAAATCTCTCTCTAATATTGTAATGATAAAAAACACTCAATTGGCATCATTTGCGATTCTTTAAAATTGACAAATGATATAAGAAAAAATCTTATATATTACGGTTATATGTTATGTATCTGCATATAGCTATTATAGGTATAATACCTCCAGATGCCACATTAGAACGCTTGAATGATGTTATACAAGTTCGAACAGAATTGATAAAGGAAAGTAGGAATAAAAAAAAAAGAAAAAAAATTGGGGAGGCGGTGGGAGGGTAATTGCAAAATCGTTCAGACCTCAGCCTGTCGCCATTTAGATACTATATAATGTAGCTATGTATATAGGTATACATAATACGTGTATGTACAAAACGGCGAGGTGAGGTTTAGGCTAGCCTTCCGCGTCACTCGTGACGTCACGGATCGATATTATACTCCTACCTACCACCCTCCAGCCCTTTGGGCGAAATAGTTATGTACACCTATATATCTTACTATATATATGTATATATATATTTATATTTACTACATATGTATACTATATATATATACACTATTTTGTATTATACACTACCTTCTCGAAGGCTCTTCTTCTTTACGTCTACTATACCCAGTCCCCTCTCCCCTCCTTTCCATCCCTTATACTATACCTACGCGGCATGATGACGTGTATACCTATACTATATACATATAGATACATAATAATTTCACCCTCTTTTTCCCGACCTCCTGGACTTATTCGACTCGGAACAAATTGGTTTTCTTTTTCTATTTTCTTTACTCTCTCGCTCTCTCTCTCTCTCTTCATCTCTCTTTTTCATGTTTTGGTCTTTTTTTTTCTTCCTATTCCATCTTTCAATTAATTATCTTCTTCACCTTTCTGAAAATCGTCGTCGCGTCGATTTCTAAAAATTGTATAAAATCACAAAAAAAAAAAAAAAAAAACAGCAAAAATTTGTTTCATCGAAGGTCTTCAGTTTTTTTTTTTTTTTTTTTTTCGTCATTCCGATAAAATTGCAACATTTTTTTTACCTAATGAATGAGGATTTGTCTATCTTTCTGCGTCTATTTAGTTTTATTTTTGTTCGAGATTTACTGTAAAGCTGCATAAACCAGCTAGAGGGAGTGTCTCTTAATCGTATTCATATATAGAGCGATTCTCTGCGAACCCTTTCCAGAGCATCGCTCTGTATATATAGACTATATACATACATATGCCTTTGGATCATATACCATACATCATTATATACCTATAAGTATATAACATGACTCTCGCGTAGTATAGGGATTAAATATATATATATAGTATATGGGTGGTATACCTAATCGATTTCAATTTATAATATAATATGTCATATATATATATAGATATATCTGTATATACGAGTACTCCTATTCTATTACTTACATATAACTAGTTCCTATATACAATATAACTAAATACGTTATTCACTGTTCATTTCCTGCCCAGCTATTCCGATTGAATATATATACCTTCCTATATCTTATATACCTATACCTATGTATATAGACCACCATACATTTATATTATGTCTGCACCTGTATACCCGGTGTAATATACTACTTGAATACATAGCTATACCTATTCCTCTGCCGATATAATATAGTATTGAATTCGCGTAAGAAGGGAAGCAGAAGGTAAGAAAAAAAAAAATTAAAAAACAAAATTGAAAGAGATGACATAATTTATATTGGTGTTCTTTTCGAATAAGTTAAAAAGAATTTTCAAATTTAAAAGCGAGAAAAAAATTAGAAAAAAAAAAAATCGCACCATAAGCGGATTAGTAGCGTTATGTTCGTAGTGGAATATAAGATTGTTGATAATTTTTTGAGATTTTGAAAAAATGTGAAAATATTTAGTAGTTTGTAAATTTATGAAAAAAAAACGACGGGTCGATAAAAGAATCTGAAAAAATTCAGGGGACCTATTTAGTATTAGAAAAATTTGTAGAAATTTTTTTCTGGAGCGAATCGAAAATGGCGAGGGATATTCATTGGTCAAGTTGGCGTTAAATTTCGCATATATATATATACATGTATGTATGTAACAGTAAACATCAAAGAATAAGAGAAAATTTATGACGAGCCAAAAAAAAAAAATTAAAAAAGAAAAAATCTTTCAGGTATAGGTATACACGACTGCCGTTACAGGTAAACTTTCTAATTCGCATATGTTTGTATTACATATACCTATATGCATGTGTATATCTGTACGTCCATACCTGTAGCAATGCGGAATATATTATTATACATATACCGTGAGGAAACGTGGACAGAGCCCGGTCCAAGCGCGCAGGCGCTGATTTCTTCGAATATTAAGAGGGCCGCCAATTTCAGACTTGCCACGAATATCCCTAGAGTCCGTCTGCTATTTGTTTCTGATTGTTGTCAAATACAAATGGCGGCAGACCGTGCCAGGAATAGGTTATGTTCGTTGTGAATCTAGCAGACGACAGAACTAGGGATATTACTGAAAAGTTGGTGGAGTTGCTAGCGCGATTCTGCCGGCCAACGATATTCGAATAAATCAGCGCCTGCGCGCTTCGACCGGGCTCTTTCCACGTTTCCTCGTGGTATATACAGGGTGATTCATATCTTGAGGGTATATTTCCCGTGACAATCTAAGACTAGATTTCCTTCACCGAAAAATTCTTGGGACGAGTAGTTCCTGAGCTACGTAAGATCTCAGTTGACCAATCAAATAGCGTGTAAGGTTAGATAAGCAGTGTACTGCGCAACTCAGGCTCACGGTCAACCCTGTCTGTGTCACCTATAAGAGTTCTGTGATTGGTCAACTTAGTTCTTTCCGTATAGCTCGAAAACTATTGAGTTCTCAAATTTTTGGTAAAGTAAATACAGTCTTAAAATTCTCCGAGGAATCTACCCCGCAAAATATCATCCTGTATTAAAAAAGAGAGAGAAAAAAAGAAGAAAAAGTAGATATAAAAAAAAAAAACTAATTTCGCGCGATTTTTTGCTATTTTCGTTACTTTTTTTTGTTTATCTTAGAATCAATATTTTCGCATTCAAATTTCAAAATTCAAGAAAAAATTGTGGAATTTTCGTCCCACTGTGATTCTGGTCCCCAAAATTTCGTCATTTCCGACAGTTTTTTTTTTTTTATTTTTTTAACAAAAATCGAAGGTGTACTTTTTTCGAAAATCGAAATTTTTTGTTTATTTTCTCAAGCACTTCAAATCCGTTAACAAAAAAAAATTCAACGACAATATCCATGAAAAGTACAGTTCAAATCGGACATTTTGTGTCCCGTATATTTTCTTCCTAGAATAAGCTATAACTGAGAAAGAAAATTTTAATTTTCACATTTGATAAAACAAGCAAATTTTCAGAAATGCGTAGATGAAAAATCAAAGATCTGATTGAAAAATGCTTTGGTATGTGGTTTTCGGTCTTGAAATAGAACAAGAAAAAAAATTTGAAAGAAAATCGGCGTTCCATTGGTTAAACCGTCTTCGTTTTGACATGGAATACCCCATATGCAGTATGTATACCGTGACAATCACGTGAAACCGAATGGATCCATGCTACCGGACAGCGAATATTGGCGAATATGACGTCATTTTAGCGGGCTAACCATTCGTTGCGCTGAACAATCCCTAGGGTGATTTTGGCGCGCGGTCGATGCAACTCGGCAGCCATTGTTGATAGAAGCCGGCTGACTGTCAATACATCGCGGAAGGTAGACATGTGGGGTTATGTTCGTTTATTTTAAGCAAATGATTGATAAGGTGAATAAAAACTACGTGAATAAGCTAGGAATATTTATCAAAAATCTATCAATTAGTTTTGAATGATATCTTAATACAATCAAGGAATTGGTTGTTCTCGATGAACTCTTTGATTCTAATTAATTTGCAGTTATAGCTTAAGTTAATTCGTTGATTGTACTATGATATTATTTAAAACTGATTGATCGACTTTTGATAAATATCAATAACTTATTCACGTAGGTTTTATTCACTTCATTCATCATTTGCTTAAAATAAGCGAACATAACCCCACATGTCTACCTTCCGCGATGTATTGACAGTCAGCCGGTTTCCAACAACAATGTCCAACAATGGCTGCCGAGTTTTATCGACCGCGCGCCAAAATCACTCTAGGGGTTTTCAGTGCAACGAGTGGTTAACCTGCTAAAAATACGAAATATTCGCTTTTCGGTAGCATGGATCCATTCGGTTTCACGTGCCTGTCACGGTATACTATATGTAAATGAAGGAAGAATTTGACGAGTAATTAACTACATAATATGAATTCAGTGCAAAATGATTCACTATCATTCTACATAAAGTGTTGGTATATATATATATACACGGTTATGTATTATTTAGCAATGTTCGTTATTTTTCGAATTGGAAAAAAGGGACTCATATGCTTGGGTGTATATAATATAATAATTTGGATATACGCTTGTTTATTTCTCATTGGCATGTCAGTGGCACTCTATCTCTCCCTCTGCGCTGGAGGGGATATGACTTGTCCCAGAGCGCCAAATAAATATAACTCTAACTCTCTGTCTCTTTCATCTTTGTAGAGAATATGAGTCACCGTAGTAAGTATATGATACTAGATTATATACATATATA